>CM065805.1:185417643-186617643 GCA_033398695.1 Orobanche coerulescens
AGGATGCAACAAGTGATTGATCCAACCATGAGATGTTGTGACTTTGGTTTCGCTAGCCAGCTCGGGAGGGTCCTTCGAGGCCTCGAGTGGGATTCGTGGCTTCGTCCCGGTCCTAGGTGACGTGTTGTGCCTGATTATTTCGCTAGCCAGCTCGGGAGGGTCCTTCGAGGCCTCGGGTGGGATTTGTGGCTTCGTTCAGGTCCTAGGCGATGCGCGTGCGTGATTATGTTTCGTTGATTTTATGTCCGTTGAGGACACGTGACTTGGGTTTTGGCCCTGTAAATTGTTGTCGGTTTTCTATTTGTGAAAACAAAACCTTTGGGCTGTGACCCCTGTTGATTTATAGAAAGATAAGGATTTAATAATCCTAAGTTGTCTTCTATTAAAACTCCCGAGGGTATTTTAAACTATTTTGCAAACCGTTCTTGTTATTTGTGATCTTTCGGATTTGGAAAGTTTTACTCAATCTCTTGCCTCGGGAATTATTCGTTTCGTTGTATTTGAATCTTTAAGGATTCCTAGTTATTGTTATTCTTGAAAATTGAATTATATGGCTCGTATTTGCACTTTGTATTTGCACTAGCAAAACAGTGGAGTTTTGCTAACCCCCGAGTATTCAGGGGGGTGTCTGTTTTTACATTCAGGTTTTGGGAGCATAACACAGGGTCGGCGCGAAGGATGATGAAAGATGATCGATACTAATCACATGAGGAACCGTACGTTGTTGTATTGGATCAGTTGTATTTTATTTCCGCTGCAGTATATTTTTCCCCGTTGTACGGGAGCATTTTGTATTCGACCCCCTGTGTGGGCACGTAATGTGTTTGAGTTGTATATATTTAATGAAAGACCAAATCGGTCTACTGAGTCATTTTAGCCTTAAAGGCATTGTTGAGATGTTCGATGTTGTTACCAGCCTGGTAGATCCTTGAGGAAAGGTTCTACGGCGTGTAATATCCCTGAGCGGATTAGGGGTGTTACAGTTCCGATAAAAATAGTGGGAGCTGGGTAACAAGAATAGAAAAGACCTTAATTCTATACTCAGATCATAATATAACAAGTCACTAATTAATTTGTTATACTTAATGCAGACATAACTCTCAATATGACAATGAATCCGCTCGCAATTCTACTCGAGAAGAACACCCTGATTGGACCTAACTTTGTGGACTGGCTCCGCAATCTGATGATTGTCCTCAGTATAGAGGCACTGGGATACGTCTTGGAGACGGACATTCCGGCGCCTCCTGTGCGGACCAGATCCAATCAGGAAGAGATCTAAAACCACAAAAAGTGGGTTAAGGATGACGTAAATGCATACATGATGGCTTCTATGTCTAATGAGCTTCAGAGAGCTCATGAGAAAATGACTTCTGCTAGGCAGATTCTATCTCACTTAACCGAGCTTTATGGCGAGCACAGCAGAACTACTAGATATGAGATATCCAAGCAACTGTTCGGTGCAAGGATGAAGGAAGGTGAGAAGGTTGGGGAACATGTCCTAAAAATGATATCCATGATCAAGAGATTGAAGGCTCTTGATTTTAAAATGGATACTTCTCTCCAAACCGACCTTATCCTACAGTCTCTTCCTGATTCCTTCTCACAGTTTGTTATAAACTTTAACTGCAATGAGATTGCATGTAATTTAGCTGGGCTAATGAACAAACTTGTGACCGCTCAGTCTCAGACGAAGATTCCGCGGATGAAGGAGTCTGCTCTTGTGATTTCTTCTGGACCTCGGAGGTCTAAGAACAAGAAAAAAAGACCAAGAAGCAGACGGGACCACAATCCAAGGACTTTAAGGGAAAGGGCAAGGCCCCGATGGTTCCGAAGAACAAGAAGAAGAAGGATGCTTGTCTCAAGTGCGGTGAGCTGGGCCACTGGACTAGAGACTGTCCGATTCTTCATGGCACTTCAGGTACAGAACTTTTAGTTTTGGAAACAAATTGTTCTGCTACTGTATTTTATACTTCTTGGATACTGGATTCTGGTGCTAGTTCTCATATTTCTACCGTGAATCAGGATCTAGAACAAAGTAGGAAGCTTGGAGCAGGAGAATTTATGATCACAGTCGGAAGCGGGCATAGTGTCGAGGCGACCGACATAGGATCACTTCTTTTGGGTTTAGAATCCGGCTTTGTTTTGACTTTAGAAGATGTACTTGTTTTGCCCAAGGGGGACAAAAACATTGTATCCATTCCGGTCATGGATCGAAAAGGATTTTCATTTTTCATTGGTGATGGTTCCTGCAAAATTTATTTCAGAAATAAACTAGTGGGTACTGCTACATTGTTAAATGGATTGTATCATCTAAATCTCAGCAACAAAGTAGTTGTGAATACTATGACTAGAAAACGTGGTAGGGATGAAACCAATCAAGTTTTGAAATGGCATCTTAGACTTGGTCATGTTGGTCAGACCAAGGTTTACAAAATGGAAAAAGATGGACTTATGGGTTCATTGGGATCGTATCCCTTTCCTACTTGTGAATCTTGCCTTAAAGGCAAAATGACTAAGTCCCCCTTCACAGGGACTTTTGAAAGAGCCGCTGATAAACTGGGATTAATCCATACTGACGTTTGTGGTGCTTTGGAAGCAGCACGTGACGGATATCAATATTTCATTACGTTTACAGATGATCATACTAGGTATGGTTATGTTTACTTAATGAAACATAAATTCGAGGCCTTTGAGAAATTCCAGGAATTCATGGCCCTAGTCGAGAAACAATCTGGTAATCATATCAAAGCACTTCGGTCGGACCGAGGTGGCGAGTATATGAGTACGGAGTTTGACGAGTTCCTTAAGGAACATGGAATAGTTTCACAACTAACACCTCCAGGTACTCCTCAGTTAAATGGTGTGTCAGAAAGAAGGAACCGGGCCTTGTTGAACATGGTCCGTTCCATGTTGGGCTATACTGACTTACCGATTTACCTATGGGGGTATGCACTCATGACTGCCGCCTACATCTTGAACAGATGTCCTTCCAAATCCGTTCCTAAAACTCCACATGAGATGTGGGAGGGCAGGAAACCAAGTCTTAATCATATTAGGATTTGGGGATGTCCCGCCTATGTCAAAAAGACTAAGGTGGAGAAGTTGGAAGCTAGGTCCACGAAGGGACGTTTCATTGGATTCCCATCTGGGACGATGGGATATCTATTCTACATGCCTGAAGATCGAGAGATCGTTGTTGCTTTACAAGCACACTTCCTGGAAGATGAGTTCATTCAGGAAGGCGGAGCAGGTAGAAGTATTTCTTTATAAGAATACAATGAAACTCCTCGGGAGACACCTGTGCAAGAAACTGGAACCAAACCTTCTGAAACACAAGTACAACCAGCTCGTAGGTCTAGTAGGGTGTCTCATTTACCTGAGAGGTATGGGCTTGTGCACTTGGAGGAACTAGGTCTCCATGAGGTTCCAAGTGATAGCCAAGAGACTGACCCAACGACCTATGACCAAGCAATGGTGGATGTAGACTCCGCGAAATGGCGTGAAGCTATGGAAGCTGAGATAGACTCGATGCATGTCAATCAGGTCTGGACTCTAGTAGACCGCCCCAAGGGTATAGTGCCTATTGGGAACAAGTGGATCTATAAGAGAAAGACTGATGGTGATGGCAAGGTTGACGCCTATAAGGCCAGGCTTGTGGCAAAGGGTTATACCCAGAAAGAAGGGATCGATTACCACGATACCTTCTCGCTTGTAGCCATGATCAAATCTATTCGCATGATGCTTGCTATAGCTGCCTACCACGATTATGAGATATGGCAAATGGACGTAAAGACGGATTTCCTTAATGGATTCCTCGAGGAGGAAATCTATATGGAGCAGCCTAAAGGCTTTGTGTCCGAAGTCGATATTCAGAAAGTGTGCAAGCTTCAGCGTTCCATTTATGGACTGAAGGAAGCGTCGCGTAGTTGGAACCTTCGTTTTGACAAGGCTGTCAAAGAGTTTGACTTCGTGCAAAATGAAGAGGAACCTTGTGTATACAAGAGGGTTAGTGGGATCAAGATCGCATTCTTAGTACTATATGTAGATGACATTCTACTAATAGGAAATAATGTGGGAATGCTCAGTTCTGTGAAAGCTTGGTTTTCGAGTAATTTATCCATGAAAGACTTGGGAGAAGCTACCTATATTCTTGGTATTCGACTCTACCGGATAGAGGGAAGAGAACAATAGGTGTTTCCCAAGCCCTCTATATAGATAAAATCTTAAAGCGATTTAAGATGGATGATTCTAAAAGAGGGTTCCTACCGATGCGACATGGAATAAAACTCTCCTTGAAGATATGTCCTCAAAGTGAGGAACAACAAAAGGAAATGAGTAATATACCATATGCTTTGGATGTGGGTAGCCTTATGTATGCTATGTTGTGTACGAGACCTGACATTGTGCATGCTGTAAGCGTGGTGAGTAGGTTTCAGGCAAACCCAGGTAGGGAACATTGGACTGCCGTAAAGAACATTCTCAAGTACTTGAGAATGACTAGAGATATGGTTCTGATATATGGCGGTGGAGAACTGGATGTGGTGGGATTCACTGATTCGGACTTCCAAGGACTGAAGGACGACTCGATGTCTACTTCTGGCTACATATTTACTCTTAATGGAGGAGCAGTATCTTGGCGTAGCGCCAAGCAAAGCGCGACTGCTGATTCCACCTGGTTGAGTATCAAGCAGCCTCGGAGGCTTCCAAGGAAGGGTTCTGGATTAAGAAGTTTCTGGGAGAACTTCAAGTGATACCATGTGCTGAGCTGCCTGTTCCACTGTACTGCGACAACGACGGAGCTGTAGCGCAGGCCAAGGAGACGAGGTTTCACAACAGCACCAAACATATTGAGAGGAAGTATCATCTCGTAATAGAATTTGTTCACAAGGGATACATTGTGCTGCACAGAGTAGACTCAGCCGACAACGTCGCTGATCTACTGACCAAGCCACTTTCTCAGACTAGCTTAGAGCGTCATCTGGAGAATATGGGTATTAGATACCATAGTGTGTGGCATTGAGTGCAAGTGGGAGATTGTTAGGAATATGCCCTCGAATGCCACTCAGAGGATGTTGAGTGACGGCATCGTACTTGTAATTATGTAAATCATTTATATAAGGCAATGAATGTTTCTTTATTTACTGGTAGTTACTGGCGTTCCTAACTCGTAAATATACGTATAGAAACTAGTCTATGTATTTGAGAGCAAAACGTTTCACTCCTTATTGGATAAGGAGGTCGGCACTGGAAAGGTTTAGCTCAAATACTTAATCGTCCGCAAGTCGATGAAACTTGACTGGGCATTAAGTTTATGTGAAGACTTGTATGACGTGTTCTTTGACATGGAGAGTGCATGTCGAACGCTAATGGTTAGTGGGAGCACACGTTATAGGTATGCTAATTGGATTAGTATACTCGAACCGACTCACCCTCGATTCGTCACACGGATTTCACTCCGGGACAGTCAATGACGGAATCGAAAGGTTGTGATAGGTATTCGTGAACCTTCGACTTGAGAATTTAGTAGGGATGTGCTTGTGACGTCAAGAGTTTCATTAGAGTAGTTCGACCCTATAAACCGGGTGTAACACCCCAAACTAGGCGGATATTACAGTGCCGTGGACCCCCGACTGGGACCCACCAGGCGAATGAAAATGAATGAATTACACAGGTAAATGTAGTACCGAACCACATTACAACATCAATTACTCCGATGAGGAGTTTTATACAACACACCCAGGATGATACTGAATACAAATATATTTTATATGGAGATAAAATATACAACAATAAGTGAAATGAATATTCCAACGGAATATCTGCAGCGGAATAAATACAAGAAACATAATGACTGAAAAGACTGGGGCCCCCTACTAGTATCACTGGGACTCCTCGCCGTCACCGTGCTCTCCCCGTGCCTTAGCCTTGCCATGACTAAAATGATTCCCAACGGGCCGGGCCATACGTAACAACAATCCTCAAGGGTTGAAAATACACAATCATGATATATCTGAAATTATGAATTATCCCGTCGAAACATACGCAATCAAACATGCTATATGAATCGACTATCAATACGGCTCAAAGGAATGGCGCCACACTACATCCGGGATGGAAATGTGTCCGTGCACAAGCCACCATCACACGTGGTCTTGTGCCTAATCAGTCTCACGAAGCAATCGACTCGTGTGCACAGTCCAATGTGAGGCCAACAACCATCACACGACATAATTGTGCCCGACATGAAAATCCTACACATTCCAACCGGCACGCCAGTATGACCCGGAATGTCACAATATGTCAAAAGTGACAACGAAAATGAATAATGACTCACCAAGATTAATTGATGGTGAAATGAATAATAGCTCAATGAAATGATCGGAACCGTCGTTCCTTATGACTGAAGTGATTAATTGACAATGACGAGTTTTGATATGGTTAATACAATGATGAATGAGTTACGATTATGAATGAACAACAACGAAAGGAATGAATATCCTTTTAACCGAGTAAGAATTAACTTACACAATACCGATGAAGAATGTCCGTCCACGAACAACGTCCTAAATGAAAAGTCGGTCGCTCGAACAACCTTGAACATCAATAGTTACCAACAACCGATCAATACACGACTCAAATACGATCATAACCGACCCAAACGTCGATACAACAATATCCGAACTCGTAGATGTACTCTAACGAAAACGTTGAGATACCCGTTGGTTAAAACCAAACCCAAATAATCGAACCAACTCCAACATGATTGATTCAAACCAGCAAAACATTATCAATGACATCAATAATCTCATAGAAATCCACAATCCAAGTTTATAATAACGACAATCGGAAATCCCCAAAATAACCGAAGTCAACCCCAAGGGTTCTTGGAATAATTCCGAAAATAACCGTTTAAATCCGTAGGAATATATTTATCCAAGTTAGATAATCCATAACTAACATATTCCAATGATCCAAGCTTACACGAAGAAATCGGAAGGAAAACCCAAAAATCCGAAATTCTAGATCCAAGAGATTAATACCTTTGATTCGATACGATGAAGATGATGAAATGATGATTAATCCGAAAGATGAGCTTGAAGATGATGATTGATGATTACACCTCGAAGAATCCTCTCTGAATCGCTCGGAATCGCCCAAAACTACCGAAGGAATGAAATGAGATGAATAATGACGAACTCTGACTAAACTGTCCAATTTATAGTCAGTCCAGGTTAGCGTGCGCTAGCCCTTGTGCGTAGCGTGCGCTAACGAGTAATTTGGGTAGTCCAGTACCCACTGTCCGAACACGGTAGCGCGCGCTACGTACCTTCTTGTAGCGTGCGCTACGGCCATGCTACTAGCGTGCGCTAAGATCCATTATTAGCGTGCGCTAACGAAATATTGATGCCCGATCGAGTCCGTAAAACTGCCTCGACCTCGATTCGACCCGATAGCGTGCGCTACAACCATTGTTTAGCGTGCGCTAATATATCGGTTGCAGACGCTAACAACAATACATAGCGTGCGCTATGAATTAATCCAAAGGCGATCAAAGAGCCACCGGACTCAACCCGATCCGCCCTAGCGCGCTACTCCACACATATAGCGTGCGCTACTACAACCCGTTAGCGCTACTTACCACTCGTAGCGTGCGCTACAATATCTCACCGCACCCAAGACCTTCCGGATCGCAAATGGCAACCTTAGCGTGCGCTCATACCGAGTGGTAGCATGCGCTACCTATACCCATTTAGCGTACGCTAAAAGGAGTATGTAGCGTACGCTACTCCTCACGCACAGCTCGCAACGAAAATGACAATGATGATAAACGCGGCACGAAACTCCAATCAGATTAGTGATGAATGACGATTGATACACGATACAATTACTCTGAATGATGAATACCATGACTGAATATGAGTGCCAAATGATCAATGATGAATGAAATTACTGAGTATCAATTACGGAATGATAAATACTGAATGATAATTACTGAATTACAACTGGTTATTACATACACCCCCCCTTAAAAGAGTTTCGTCCCCGAAACTAAGGGTCAAACAACTCGGGATAACTCTCCCGCATACTATCCTCGGTTTCCCAAGTAGCCTCTTCGACTCCGTGTCTAGACCACTGAATTTTAACCAAAGGAATCGTCTTATTTCTCAACTGTTTGATTCGCCGCTCTAAAACTCGTATAGGACGTTCCTCATATGAATGATCGTCGGCGATCTCGATTTCGTCGAACTGAAGTATGTGACTCGGGTCAGCAACATACTTCCGCAACTGAGAGACGTGAAACATATTATGAATTCGGCTCATCGCTGGAGGTAAAGCCAATCGATAAGCTAACTCGCCCACTCAATCCAAAATCTCGAACGGTCCAATGAATCTCGGACTCAACTTCCCCCTCTTCCCAAAACGGAAGATACCATGACTCGGGGATACCTTGACCAACACGTGGTCACCTGCCTCGAACTCTAATGGTCGACGACGGTTATCCGCATATGATTTCTGTCGACTCTGAGCTGTCAACAAACGACTCCTGATCAAAGCTACCTTCTCACGGGCGGCTATAAGCATATCGGGCTCGGTGACGATTGATTCTGATAAGTCGTCCCAACACAAAGGAGATCGACTAACGACGACCGTACAAGGCCTCGTAAAGTGCCATCTTAATCGAAGCATGCCAACTATTATTATACGTGAACTCGATCAATGGTAGTTGGGCTTCCCAATCGTCTTTCCAATCGAGGACACATGCCCTCAACATGTCCTCTAAGGTCGGAATAGTCCTCTCTGATTGTCCGTCGGACTGAGGATGAAAAGCGGTACTGAGATTAAGCTGGGTTCCCATAGCACGATGAACTGATTTCCAAAAATACGACACAAACCGTCCGTCACGATCGGAAATGATACTTTTAGGAGTACCGTGCAGTCTGACTATCTCTTTGATGAACAGTTGAGCAAGTCTCTCGGGACCCCACGTCTCATTGATCTCAAGGAAATGAGCTGATTTAGTTAAGCGGTCCACGATCACCCAGATCGTATTCATGCCACGACGACTCTTCGGCAAACTCGTGATGAAATCCATAGAAATGTCTTCCCACTTCCACTCGGGAATAGGAAGGGGTTTCAGCATACCCACGGCCGCCGATGTTCAATCTTAACTTGTTGACAGTTAAGCATCTCGAAACAAATTCTCGCGACTTCTCGCTTCATATTACTCCACCGGTAATTTTGTTTCAAGTCCTTGTACATCTTGGCCGGGACCGGATGAACAGAATAAGGGGTAGCATGAGCTTCTCTCAAAATAGAGTTTTTCAACTCGTCATTCGCGGCACGCACAACCGATTCTTAAACCTCAAAAGTCCATCCTCGTGGACCACAAATCCGTGGGCTTTCCCGAGCCACATCCTCTCGGATGCGCAACAATGATGGGTCCGAACCCTGATTCTCTCGGATTTCCTCCTCGAGTGACGATGAAATCTCTAACATACAAAGCCGCCCGAACTCGCCGGACCTCGATCTCGGGTCTAAGGAATTCCCGCCAAGCTCCTTCCGAATCGTTAAACGGCAAGCATCTGCTCGAACGGACTTACGACTCAAGGCGTCGGCGACAACGTTCGCCTTGCCCGGTGGTAGAGGATCTCGATATCATAATCTTTGATTAATTCCAACCACTGCCTCTCGCCGCATATTTAACTCCTTCGAGTAAATATATACTTTAAACTCTTATGATCGGTGAATATCCGATGTAACGCCATAAAGATAATGACGCCAAATTTTCAAAGCGAACACCACTGGGCTAGCTCCAGGTCGTGGGTCGGATAATTAACCTCGTAAGGTCTCAATTGCCGTGAAGCATAGGCAATAACCTTCCCGCTCGCATGAGTACACATCCGAGACCCCGTCCGACGCATCACTATAGACCACAAATCCTTCCCTCGCGGCAAGGAAAGTACAGTCGACATTAACCGGCTCTTGAGTTCTTCAAAACTCCGTTGACACGCGTCGGACCACGTGTATTTCTTATCCTTCCGCAAAGGTTCGTTAAGGGTTGAGCGATTCTAGAAAATCCTTCCACAAACCGCCGATAATAACCCGCTAATCCGAGAAAACTTGGATTTCCTTAACGCTCTTCTGAGGTAGCCAATCCCGAATAGCCTCCGTTCGAGGATCGACACGAACTCCGTCTCGATGAAATTACATGTCCGAGAAAAGTCACGGACATCCGTAACTCACATTTGGAAAACTTCCCATAAAGTTGTTCTCGTCTCAACACGTCGAGCACTTGATGAAGGTGAAACTCGTGTTCCTCCCGGTCACGAGAATAAATCAAAATGTCATCGATGAAGACAACAACAAACCGATCCAAAAAGTCGATGAAGACCCGATTCATTAACTCCATAAATACCGCAGGTGCATTAGTCAATCCGAACGGCATAACCACAAACTCATAATGACCATAGCGTGTTCGAAACGCCGTCCTCGCGATGTCCAACTCTCGGATCCGCAACTGATGATATCCAGACCTTAAGTCGATCTTGGAAAATACTGAAGCTCCCTGAAGTTGATCTAAGAGATCATCAATACGGGGTAAGGGATACTTGTTCTTGATCGTCACCCTGTTCAACTCCCGATAATCAATACACAAGCGGAACGAACCATCCTTCTTCTTGACAAATAACACTGGTGCTCCCCACGGGGACGCACTCGGTCGAATATAACCCTTCTCGAACAATTCTTCAAGTTGGTTCTTTAATTCCTGCATTTCGGTCGGGGCCATCCGGTACGGTGCCTTCGATATCGGGGACGTACCAGGCTCCAACTCAATCGTGAATTCCACATCCCTCTGTGGAGGCAAACCAGGTAACTCGTCTGGAAAAACATCGGCATATTCCCTCACCACCAGAATATCCGTTAACATTACTGATGATTTCTCGGTTTTGGCCATATAGCACCAATAACCGACACATCCCTGATTGAGTAACCTTACTGCTTTCATCAAATTAATGACTTTACCAGAACAGCCGGGATTACCTCCCTGAAACAAACATTCGACTCCATCGTCTGAAATGAGAGTGACCAAACGCTTTCGGACACTAATGATGGCATCATGACGATCCATCCAATCAATACCCAAGATGATGTCGTCCCTCGGCAAATCTACTACGATTAGGTCCGCTGGCCATACACGACCATGAAGTCAATCGACACGAATCTCACGACTTCAGATAATTCGTCTACCATCAGGTAGTCCAATGACATAAGGCTCACAACTAGTAGCACTACTCAGACGTAGTCTACTCAAACATGACTTAAATGAATGAATGAGATGCACCAAGATCAAAAAGGGTACACACAGTTTAGATAGAATATCGAGTGTACCCGAGATCATTCGGCCTCGGGATCATCGGTCTTCTTCATCTCATAAATTCGGGGCTTGCTGCCCCCGAACCGGACGCTCCTGTCTCGATAGCTCTTAGCTCCGCCTTTAGCTCTGCTGTCTTGAACGACGCCGACCGAGTAGCCTCGCCGCACCGAATGACACAGGGCCTGAGATGACGCCGGAGTGGGTTTAGAGTCCTTCGCAAAACGGGCCCTATGCCCGGCAATCCCACGCTTGTGGCACGTGATACCGCTTGGACATTTGGTGCCGAAATGACCCTGCTCTCACAGTTGAAACAAGTGATGGCCGAATCGCCGCTCGCGATCGAGATTCCACGGTTTAGACGCCGGGAGGTCGCTCGTAAAAGTAGAGCCCGCACGTGGTTTCTTGAAAGTGGCACACTCCGCCGACCGATTACGGTTCTTGGACTTCTTGCCAGCGTACGAAGGTTGCCGCTTAGAAATTTCCTTAGCCGTAAGCTCGTAAGTGAGAGCTTTCTCAATGAACTCGCCAGTGGTACGATTATGATTAAGCAAATCAAGTCTCATACGGGGTTTCACCTCTTGTGAAATACTTGATCTTGTCCGCTTCTGAGTGAATGATAGATGAGGCGAACGGAAGAAGTTCCTGAAATTTTTCGGCGATGGCGAGAACATCGTCATCCGCCGAAAGATCGGGAGTGAGTAATTCCGACAACTTGGCCTCCCTGAGTGGGGCCGGATAGTACCTCTCCATCATGAGAGTCTTGAACTGATCCCAAGTACATGATCCGTCTGTGGGCTTCAACGATAACCACCATGAATGAGCGCTCTTACCGAGATAGTAAGCCGCAACTGAAACTTTATGCCCTTCAGGGCAATCCACCATAGCAAATAACTTCTCAAAATGCTCAAGCCAATGAACAATATCCGCCGGCTCAGATGAGCCCTCAAAGGTAGGTGGTCGCTGGCGAGAGATATCGCTAATGATATTGCTTACACCCCTCTCTTGCCTCTGAGGTGGCGGCGGAGGAGCCTGTTGATTCTGAGTAGTGGAGTTATGCATCGCCTCCATTAATTGTGCCATCTGAGTCATTTGGGCCATCATGCCCTGCATAAAAGCGAGTGGGTCAACCCGGACACCCTCTGACTGAGCCGTGTCCCGGGTACGACTCCCCGACAGTGAATGATCGCGTCCAGGTGAATGAGTGGCAGCGTCACTGCTCGATGAGTTAGCATTATTCCTGGAATTTGCACGTGTATTCGCACGAGTTCTCGGGATTTGGCCCGCTCCACGGCCTCGTCCCCCACGTCCTCTGCCAGCCCCTTCCATACTGAAGTGTAAAGTCATATGATGATTATATATCTCGCATGAGTATCACATTATGATCATATTATGAAATGATGACAATGAGCATACGCGCTCAATTACAGCAATTGCATGAATGATTAGTTGACGTGACATGATTATCTGATGGAATTATTGAAATGATTATCTTGAATGAGTTAACAAGATTAATGATTCGATCTTCCTGATCAACAACTGAACAATGAAATGAATTGACTGATTAATGAGTTAACCTGACCGTCCCGGTCAAAATGACAATGATGATTGAGGATTGTTAACTGATGAATTATGAATGAATGATTAATGCCAGAATTTATACCATGGCACTAGAAATCTTACAGTTCTTGGTCTGATTGGCTCGGCATTTGCACAGGGCACACGTGACGCGAAAGTCCAATGATACTAGTCCGATGACAATGATTTCAAATGGGACATGACTTGGAGGGTAGTATTCAAAACCACGCTCTGATACCAACTCTGTAACACCCCGAACTAGGCGGATATTACAGTGCCGTGGACCCCCGACTGGGACCCACCAGGCGAATGAAAATGAATGAATTACACAGGTAAATGTAGTACCGAACCACATTACAACATCAATTACTCCGATGAGGAGTTTTATACAACACACCCAGGATGATACTGAATACAAATATATTTTATATGGAGATAAAATATACAACAATAAGTGAAATGAATATTCCAACGGAATATCTGCAGCGGAATAAATACAAGAAACATAATGACTGAAAAGACTGGGGGCCCCTACTAGTATCATCGACTCTCGTCACCGTGCTCTCCCCGTGCCTTAGCCTTGCCATGACTAAAATGATTCCCATCGGGCCGGGCCATACGTAACAACAATCCTCAAGGGTTGAAAATACACAATCATGATATATCTGAAATTATGAATTATCCCGTCGAAACATACGCAATCAAACATGCTATATGAATCGACTATCAGTACGGCTCAAAGGAATGGCGCCACACTACGTCCGGGATGGAAATGTGTCCGTGCACAAGCCACCATCACACGTGGTCTTGTGCCTAATCAGTCTCACGAAGCAATCGACTCGTGTGCACAGTCCAATGTGAGGCCAACAACCATCACATGACATAATTGTGCCCGACATGAAAATCCTAAACATTCCAACCGGCACGCCAGTATGACCCGGAATGTCACAATATGTCAAAAGTGACAACGAAAATGAATAATGACTCACCAAGATTAATTGATGGTGAAATGAATAATAGCTCAATGAAATGATCGGAACCGTCGTTCCTTATGACTGAAGTGATTAATTGACAATGACGAGTTTTGATACGGTTAATATAATGATGAATGAGTTACGATTATGAATGAACAACAACGAAAGGAATGAATATCCTTTTAACCGAGTAAGAATTAACTTACACAATACCGATGAAGAATGTCCGTCCACGAACAACGTCCTAAATGAAAAGTCGGTCGCTCGAACAACCTTGAACATCAATAGTTACCAACAACCGATCAATACACGACTCAGATACGATCATAACCGACCCAAACGTCGATACAACAATATCCGAACTCGTAGATGTACTCTAACGAAAACGTTGAGATACCCGTTGGTTAAAACCAAACCCAAATAATCGAACCAACTCCAACATGATTGATTCAAACCAAGAAACATTATCAATGACATCAATAATCTCATAGAAATCCACAATCCAAGTTTATAATAACGACAATCGGAAATCCCCAAAATAACCGAAGTCAACCCCAAGGGTTCTTGGAATAATTCCGAAAATAACCGTTTAAATCCGTAGGAATATATTTATCCAAGTTAGATAATCCATAACTAACATATTCCAATGATAATCCAAGCTTACACGAAGAAATCGGAAGGAAAACCCAAAAATCCGAAATTCTAGATCCAAGAGATTAATACCTTTGATTCGATACGATGAAGATGATGAAATGATGATTAATCCGAAAGATGAGATTGAAGATGATGATTGATGATTACACCTCGAAGAATCCTCTCCGAATCGCTCGGAATCGCCCAAAACTACCGAAGGAATGAAATGAGATGAATAATGACGAACTCTGACTAAACTGTCCAATTTATAGTCAGTCTAGGTTAGCGTGCGCTAGCCCTTGTGCGTAGCGTGCGCTAACGAGTAATTTGGGTAGTCCAGTACCCACTGTCCGAACACGGTAGCGCGCGCTACGTACCTTCTTGTAGCGTGCGCTACGGCCATGCTACTAGCGTGCGCTAAGATCCATTAGTAGCGTGCGCTAACGAAATATTGATGCCTAGTACTGGAGTCCAGAAAACTGTCTGACCTCTGATCTGACCCCGATAGCGTGCGCTACAACCATTGTTTAGCGTGCGCTAATATATTGGTTGCGTACGCTAACAACAATACATAGCGTGCGCTATGAATTAATTCAAAGGCGCCCAAAGAGCCACCGGACTCAACCTTATCAGCCCCTAGCGCGCGCTAATCCACACACATATCGTGCTCTACTACGACCCGTAAGCGCGCGCTACTTACCACTCGTAGCGTGCGCTACAAATATCTCACCGCACCAAGATCCTTCTGGACTGCGGCCAATGGCAACCTTAGCGTGCGCTACAGCTGAGTGGTAGCGTGCGCTACCTATACCCATTTAGCGTACGCTAAAAGGAGTATGTAGCGTACGCTACTCCTCACGCACAGCTCGCAACGAAAATGACAATGATGATAAACGCGGCACGAAACTCCAATCAGATTAGTGATGAATGACGATTGATACACGATACAATTACTCTGAATGATGAATACCATGACTGAATATGAGTGCCAAATGATCAATGATGAATGAAATTACTGAGTATCAATTACGGAATGATAAATACTGAATGATAATTACTGAATTACAACTGGGTATTACACCGGGAGGCGGGGGTCAACCTCGACATGCATCTTGACGGGCAAGTAGCAGGTCCTACTGAATACCAAGATAGAATTCTTTCTCCCGTTAGTGAGCGGGTTAATTGTCCTATGCGGTTATTGTTAGATGAGATCATAAGTCTTTTGACAAAACATTGGAGCTAGTTGTATTGGATACACGAGAGCTCGATGATCTCGATTTGCATTAATGCATGCATAGCGTCAAGTACAGATAGGGTTGACTGACCGTGACCCTATAACTTGATCGGGACATTTGAAAGAAGGGTTTATACGTATACTGGTATTCACGACAGAATGGTTCTTGAATGATCCCTATCATTCGTTCTTAGTTGGGGTACAGTGTAGGCCGCCAGACTGGCTAGGTGGTGCTACTACTCTTTGGTTCCTCCCATTGCTGACTGAGACGAACCTACCGAGTCGCGCAATAGGATTGACGACGGAATGAATCGAGCTTATTCTCTCATTATGAATATTAGATATTGGATATCTAATTAATTGGGACATTGGATGTCTAAATTGATTTATTGGATAAATTAATTTACGGCCAAATGAATTAAATAAATTACTGGGTGATTAATTTAATTCATAAATATAATTATTTCTTGGAGCAATTAATTATGTTGTTATGTATTTGATATGATTAATTAATTGGATTAATCAATTAATATAAATACATCGGAACGGAATCAGAGTTTATCTGTTTGGACTCACGGGAGTCCGAAACGGACCAAACTCATATTCCACTTCTAGACGGCTGCCCCCCCTTTCACCTAACCCCTCTTGGTCTTTGTCTCCATTTTATAATGGAAGACAAATGACTTTAAGAGATATGGTATCTCTTATTATATGGTAAAGGTGATTTGAGGAGATAAGGTTGGAAGAATAAAAGGAAGACTTGCTCCCAATTCCTAAGCCCCCATTCCATACGTGAATAGCTGGAGGCAGTGAGAGAAAAAGAGTTGCCTTTTATAGTCATCACTTTTCTTCCTTTTCTTCTTGATTTGTTCTTAGAGAAACATCAAGAGATAAAATTGAGAGATATATATATTTAAACACTTAGAGTGTTATAATTAAAGTTTCATCACTTGATTCTAGCCGTAACCTTAGAGGTTAATCGAGTGTTGTCATTCCATTCATCTCTCCGACGCGTGACAAGTAGAGACGCAGTTTTTTCGGCGTTGGATCATCCAAGGGCTTGGAGCATTTTGGATCGTTTGGGGAATAGCTCAAGAGAAGGAAATCCATATAATCAACGAACGACAAGGGTATGATTTCGAATCTTCCTTTGTTTATTTTATATTCGTATATGCGTAGCTCGATCGATCCTCGTAGGGATTCGGATCGAATTAATTTTCGTTTTACCGCTTCCGCTGGGCCTTCGTTTTAGGCACCGAATCCCAACAACTGAGTGAGCGGTCTAGCGATCTTAGAAAATCCCTCAACGAATCTACGATAATAGCCTGCAAGTCCCAGAAAACTCCTCACTTCCTTCACATTCTTGGGCGGTTCCCATGCGATCATCGCCTCTATCTTCTGTGGATCTTCCCGAACTCCCTCCGCTGAAATCACGTGCCCGAGGAACATCACTTCCTTGAGCCAAAACTCACACTTAGAGAACTTCGCGTACAACTGCTCAGTTCTCAAAGTGTCCAACACAATCCGGAGATGTAAAGCATGCTCCTCTCGACTCTGGGAATAGATAAGGATGTCGTTGATAAAGATGACTACGAATTTGTCCAGATACTCGATAAAAACTTTGTTCATTAACTGCATGAACACTGCTGGGGCATTGGTTAGCCCGAAAGGCATAACCACAAACTCGTAATGGCCATATCTCGTCCGAAAGGCATCTTACGGTATATCGCTGTCCCGAATCCTCAACTGGTAGTAGCCCGATCGTACATCAATCTTCGAAAAGACTGTCGCTCCCTGAAGATGATCAAACAAGTCGTCGATCCTGGTCAAAGGGTACTTGTTTTTTATGTTCAACTTGTTTAATTCTCGGTAGTCGATGCATAAACGAAGTGATCCATCCTTCTTCTTAACAAAAAGTACGGGCGCACCCCAAGGCGATGCGCTCGGTCAAATATACCCTTTATCTAACAATTCCCCCAACTGTTTCTTCAATTCTAACATCTCCGATGGTGCCATACGGTATGGCGCTCGAGAAACGGGAGCCGCATTCGGCTCAAGATTAATAGGAAACTCAACCTCTCGCTGTGGTGGTAATCCCGACAAGTCATCTGGAAATACGTCGGGGTACTCGCTAACAACTGGAATCGATGACATGTTGACTCCACCATCCTCCTCCTGCAGAGCGTAACACCAATAGCCGACACTACCCTGATTCATAAGTTTCATCAACTTCAAGGCACTAATCACACTTCCCGATCTACCCAGTTTACAACCAACGAGAGTATGCTCGGTGCCGCCCTCAACCACTATCGAGATGGTGTGAGTCTGATAATTCATGATAGCACCGTGGCGATCCAACCAATCATCCCCGAGGATTAAATCCTCACCCTTAAGATCTATAACAATGAGGTTCGAGGGCCAATCTCGGCTCCCGATCCTCACTGGGCAATTCCTAACTTCCCGGTCCCCAACCATACGATCCCCGCTCGGCGTACCCACTATGAACGGTTCGCACTCATACAAGCAGTCAATACCAATACGACACACACAATTCGAAGCAATAAAAGAATGAGTAGCACCCGAATCGAAAAGCACCGGAACTGGATGAGAAAGGATCTGAGTGGTACCTGACGCCACTGGAACGTCTGCCTCCTCCGTGCGCCTCATCTGATATAACCGAGGATGGACTGAGCCCGAACTAGATGCAGCTCGGCGGTCCGGTTGACCCCGACCTCCACCACGGCCTGTACTCTGAGGGGTCTGAGTGACTGGAGCCTTCTGATCCATGTTGCGCTCTCTCTGAACGACGGTGGTAGTCGGAGCTCTGGCAGCCCTGGTAGCCCTCTCGCAATACGCTGCTCGGTGTCCGGTTTGTCCGCAAGTAAAGCAAGTAACCGGAGGAGAAGGACAATCCTTCATCAAATGCTCATATTGATTGCAGTTAAAACAAACTCTGCCACCAGAAGCAACGGACTGGACTGAACGATTACCCTGAGATCCTTCAGTCTGATGAAACGGCCTCTTCCCAGGTGTAGCGGCAGACTGAGCTCTCGCAAAATTGACCACTCTTGCCAGCTGAAAAACTGCCAGCTGTTTTCTGTTTCTTGGCCTAGGAATTCAACTCTGATTCCGGTGCAGCCATCTCGATCGCTAGGGCGTGATCCTGATACTCCTTCAAGGTGGCACACATGAGCGGTGCCATACTCTGCCTGATATGCGGCTTCATGTGCATATTGAAATAACGGATCTTATCGGCCTCGGTCCTCACCTGATCATTCACGAATCCTAACTGCTGATTATAAGTGATGATGGCCTGAGAAATCGGCACATCCTGAGGTGTAGCAGTAAAGAATTCCACAATCCTGCGCTCCTTGACTGGCGGTGGACAATATTCTGCTTCCATATCAGTCTTGAATTCCTTCCAAGTGGCCCGGCGATCTCTGGGCACCACTGCCTCCCACCATTCCGCAACTTCCTTATCCAGGAGGTACTGAGCAATATGTACCCTCCTGTCATCGGGACAAGCCACGGCATCAAAAGTCCTGCTCAACTGAAAGAGCCAATTCTCCCAACCGAGGGAGTCATAAGAACCAGTGAAACGAGGGGGGTGAATCTTAGTTACTTTCTGAAGCCATTTACTAGATTCGTCCTCTAGAGTCGGGGGCGGATTTTGGCGTCCACTCTGAGCTATCTGAGTAAGTTGGGCTACCAACTACTGAAGTATGGCAGTAGCCCCGGCATCGGCGTTATTACCCGACGGCACTTAATGAGAAGCCGAATCCGCAGAGGACTGAGAAAGTGAGCCTTCCTCGTTATTAGCACCACGACCACGGCATCGGCCGCGTCCCCTAGCTGGTCTACCGCGACCTCTCAACATACTGAAGAAAATATGAAAAGAACAAGATCAGAAAAATTCACAATTCACAATTCCGAACAACGCAAGAAAACGAATTACAGAAGTATAAGAGTTCGAGGAGACTTACAGCCATGGGTCGCACGAAAAGACGGTAGCACGATGATATTAGGCTCAACGACTGACTCTAACGACATAACTGACAGACCCAAAATTAACCGACAGCCTAGGCATTCAAAACCTAAGGCTCCGATACCATAAATGTAACACCCCAATTCACAAATGGGAGATTACATGCCGTAGAACCCTCATGAGGTCTACCAGGCTAACACATGACACACATTCCGTACATGAAAATCCCAAAGACACAATCATCAATGTAAAATAGGGACATGGCCTCGGCCAAAACGTTTTAATAGACGTACGTGAAAATATAAGTTAATACCATATCATTGCCCACGCAGGGGACTTTAACCGAATTTAATAAAAAATAAGTCAAATTCCGATACTCAAACAGTATAATGACCAAACATAAATAAAGACTCGAGCCTCATAATCATGCCAGTCCATCCTTTGCGTGCATATCCCGTGCCTGCTCCTCACCTCTTCCGGTACCTGAAATGCATAAGACGCATTTCCCCCATTTAAGGGATTAGCGTTCGAATAGCTAGTGCAAGTACACAATTACACTACATTATATACACATACGATTTTACACAATCATCTCAATCAGAAATCATTTGCCATAAATATTCCGGAATACTACATTGGCAATCAAAACAGTTATCAATTCATCACGATATCACAAAATCACAACTGATATCCCGTGGCCGTACCCCTTAGTATCGACCCCCAGACATCCCGTCGAACGCTCCGGGTGGGATACCACTTCCGCGGCCGTACCCCTTAGTATCGACCCCCAGACATCCCGTCGAACGCTCCGGGTGGAAGTTCAACCACACACGCACCCAAGTCCACTTCCGCGGCCGTATCCCTTAGTATCGACCCCCAGACATCCCGTCGAACGCTCCGGGTGGAAGGAACACAACTCACGCACCCGAAAACCACAATTTATCATTCATTTAGAAAACGTAACATACATAACGGAATGTAATACATGTACTTGCCTTGGTTAAAACGACGTGAAGGAAAATGGTGAACGGAAAGGTTTTGGCCCGAATAATCTTCATAAATTCGATCCTAACACAATAATGATATACAACTAATCTCAATACTACAAAAACGTAGGAATACATCCTAGTTCTACCCGCTGGAACAATTCGTCGAACATTACAAGGGTATCGTCCAGTATAAGTGACGAACAATGGAAAAATCGGAGTTTAAATCCACAAATCCTCAAGAACCACGAAGGAATACAAGTATACAATTGAAGTCTAGTGATAACCTATGACGAATCGGATTGAAAAGGTTTAAATCGCAAGAAACCCCCAAAATTCCCCCAAAATCTCAAAACAAGGGTTTTATGAATTCTTACCTTGATTCGGGTGGCGGGAGATGTTAAGAACTTGATGAATTCGCTCAAGGAATGCAGGGATGTTAGAAGATGATAATATTGGTCGAAATCGGTTCTATATATCGTCTTGAATCGCCCAAAGCCGAAGATAAGGTGTGAGGATGGAAAAATGACGACGTTGACTGTTGCTGTCCTATATATAACGGACAGGCTTAGCGCACGTTGCGCCCTAAGAATTAGCGTGCGCTATCGGGGTGGGGGAAAACAGTCAGAGACTTCTGTCCTCCCGTTAGGGTACGCAGATACAAGATAGCGTGCGCTAGCGTTAGAAATTAGCGTACGTTACCACTCAATTAGCCTACGCTATCTGGTTTGGTACCGAAATACTGAACCTTCTGCCTAGTCCCAGGGGTTTTGGCCTGAAGGTATTAGCGCACGTAAAGATGTAAATCTAGCGTGCGCTAGTTTTACCCTCATAGCGCACGCTATGGAAAAACGTTAGCGTGCGCTAACGGCGCCTGCACAGAGTACAGTCAGGGCTCGGCCAGACTGTATCCGACTCGAACGACACCAAAACTTGACAGAGGCCAGCAACCAACGAGACATGACAAAGAAACAAAAGCCTGCAAGCATAATCTCTCAACCGAATGTATGATTCTGACTACTGAGGGACTTGAAATATGACAAGGGGAACAAATTCCCTAAATTTATAGGAAATTACAAAATGGCCCAAACATCCGAAAATCACGATACAATGTCGGATTAACAATCCTAAACTTACAACATGATCAACTCAACCATATGGACTTATGGTAACAGAGTAATAATGAAATCGATCGAGTTTTACGAGAATCGAAAGTACATGCGACAAAACATAACTCAAAACGAAAATACGAAAAAACATCCTCGAAACTCACCCAAACGGAAAAACTCCAAGAACAAAATAGATTCAGAATTTCAAAACAATAACAAGAGAGTCGTCCGAAACGAACATACACCAAAAATAGAAATTACCAAAAATAGAAAGTACGGATATTACAGGCGAAACTCATTAGGGATGGTTGTATGGGATATTTGTGTTATGCTACGAGAGTAGAGAACGAGAAGGTTTAATTTTCTTTGATTCTAATGGTAAACGAGTTTCCAGATGTTTTTCCGGATGACTTGCCAGGACTACCACCGGAGCGGTAGATCGAGTTAATGGTTGACTTAGAACCGAGTGCAGCCCCGATCTCTAAGGCACCGTACCGTATGACACCTTCATAAATGCAGGAACTGAAGAGTCAGTTAGGGGAATTGTTAGAGAAGGGATATATCAGACCTAGCGCCTCGCCTTGGGGTGCGCCGGTCTTGTTTGTGATGAAGAAAGGTGGTTCACTGCGTTTATGTATCGGTTATGGGGAACTGAACAAGGTGACCATTAAAAATAAATATCCTTTGCCTCGTATCGAAGATTTGTTTGATCAGTTACAGGGAGATACTGTATTTTCGAAGATCTATTTGAGATCTGGGTACTACCAGCTTCGAGTGAGGGAGTCCGATGTCCCTAAGACCGCTTTCCGTACGAGGTACGGGCATTACGAGTTTGTGGTTATGCTGTTCGGGCTAACCAATGCACCAACAGTATTTATGCAGTTGATGAGTAAGATATTTATCGAGCATCTCGATAAGTGTGTAGTCATTTTTATAGACGATATCCTACTCTACTCTCGCGATGACGAGGAACACGCTCAGCATTTGTGACTATTATTGGAGATTTTGAGAGCTCAGCGTCTCTATGCGAAGTTCTAGAAGTGTGAGTTTTGGTTGAAGGAGGTTATGTTTCTAGGACATGTGGTTTCAGCTGAAGGGGTCCGTGTAGATCCCTAGAAGATCGAGATAGTGTTAGGTCGGGCACCGCCTAAGAACGTGAAGGAGGTTCGTAGCTTTTTGGGACTTGCTGGGTATTATAGATGGTTCATCGAGGGGTTCTCTAAACTTGCTTGACCGCTTACTCGGTTACTTCAGAAGTCCGAGAAGTTTGAATGGAATGACGAGAGGCAACAGAGTTTCGAGGAACTGAAAAGGCATTTGACTACGGCACCGGTGTTAGCCTTGCTTCAGGGGAACGGTGGGTTTTCGGTTTATAGTGATGCTTCAGGCCAGGGACTCGGGTGTGTTCTCATGCAGCACGGCTTTTGCGTCGTGGCAGTTGAAACCATACGAAATGAATTACCCTACTCACGACCTGGAGTTGGCTGCAGTGGTGTTTGTACTGAAGATCTGGTGCCACTATCTATACGGTTCTCCGTGCCGGATTTATACCAATCATAAGAGATTGAAATACATTTTCATCCAGAAATAACTGAACATGAGACAGCGTCGTTGGTTAGAGCTAATAAAGGGCTATGACTTGGAAATCCTTTATCACCCGGGGAAAGCCAATGTTGTGGCAGACGCGTTGAGTCGGAAACCAGTATCACTCCAGATGCTTGACGTTCTCACACCACAAGAGAGGATTCGACAGGAGCTTATTGAACAGGGAATCGAAGCATGGATTAAGCAAGTACAGGGTCAGTTACGTTCCCTCGAGATTACTTCGTCTTCAGTGATGATATCAAAGGGGAGCAAAGTAATGACCCGATGATCAGTTGGCTAAAGGCGGATACAAAAAAAGGGAAAGCCCCCGGCTTTATGGTTCATGAGGACGGCAGTTTGAGGTTTCAAGAGAGGCTCTGCGTTCCGAATGATTTAGACTTGAGATAGAAAATACTTCGAGAAGCTCACGCTACTCCTTACTCTATCCACCCCGGAACGAGTAAGATGTATAAAGACCTTAAAAAGAATTTCTGGTGGAGTAATATAAAAAAGGATGTTACAAAGTTTGTAGCATGGTGTTTGACGTGCCAACAAGTCAAGATTGAGCATCAGAGGCTAGACGGGCTGTGGAAGCCGTTTCTTATTCCCGAGTGGAAGTGGGAAGACATTTCCATGGATTTTATCACCGGGATGCCGAGGACGAAGACCGGAATGAATATAATTTGGGTGATTATCAACCGATTGACTAAATCGGCGCATTTTCTTGGTATTAAGGATACTTGGGGACCATAGAGGTTGGCTCGGGTATTCATAGCGGAGATAGTACAGCTACACGGTACGCCTAAAACTATCATATCTGATCGGGATGGTCGTTTTGTCTCGTATTTTTTGCAGTCGGTCCATAACGCTTTGGGTACCGAATTGAGATTGAGTATATCTATCCATCCGCAGTCAGATGGTCAGACGGAGCGGACGATTCAGACATTGGAGGATATGCTGCGGGCTTGTGCCTTAGACTGGAGTAGTGAGTGGGAGTTGAATCTGCCATTGATCGAGTTTACATACAATAATAGTTGGCATGCATCGATCAAAATGGCACCTTACGAAGCATTATATGGTAGACGGTGGAGGTCTCCACTTTGTTGGGATGAGCCCTCGGAGCAAGTAGGAACGGAGCCAGACATGTTGATGGAAACTAGAGAGAAGATCTATATGAGACAGACTGTTGACTTCTCAGAGTCGACAAAAATCTTATGCTGATCAAATTCGTCGTCGACCTTTAGAGTTTTAAGTAGGGGAACATGTTTTATTCAAAGTATCTCCGACGAGAGGGGTTTACCATTCAGGAAGAAGGGGAAGCTCAGCCCGAGATATATTGGGCCGTTTGAGATTCTTGACAGAGTCGGTGAGCTGGCTTATCAGTTGGCGTTACCTCCAGCCCTTAGTCACGTTCACAGTGTATTTCACGTTTCTCAGTTGAGAAAGTACATTCCAGACCCGAGTCACATCATCGATTATGGGGATATTGAAGTAGCGGAAGATGTCACATTTGAAGAAAGGACGGTGAAGAGCGAGCATCGTGAAAAGCAACTCCGAAATAAAACCATTATGTTGGTTAAGGTTCAATGGTCGAGGCATGGAGTTGAGGAGGCGACTTGGGAAACCAAAGATAACATGCGCGCTAAATATCCAGAACTTTTTAATTCTTAAGTTTCTGGATGAAACTTATTTCTAGAGGTGGAGAATGTAATATTCGTACCTTTTTTATTTTTGGTAGTTTCCATTTTGATGTATTTTCCATTGTTAGCGACTCGCTTGTAACCGTTTCAACATTTTGAGAATATTTAATTCTGCGTATTTTGGCATCCGAGCATGTTTCGAGGTTATTGTACTCGATTTTATGTTTAGTCATGGTATTTTCCGCTTGTTGACTCATTTTGTGCGATTGTGGTGCGAAACTGTCGTTTAGGGTTTTGAGTAAGTTCGTTTAACATTGTTAGACATATTGTGAGTTTTCGCTCGGTTGTTCGTTTCCGTATCGTGATTTTCGGTCGTTTAGGGTCGTTTTGTAATTTCTTAAAAGTTTGGGGAATTTACTTCCGTGGTCGTATTCTGAACCTTCGGGTAATCGGGACCATGTTTCCTTTTAGCACTTAAGTTCGTCACTTCGAACTCTTTGTATTGGTGTATGCACTTTTCGTCGATCGTTGCGTTTGGTCTTCGTATCACTCCTGCACAACTGATGGAGAGCCGTGATTCTGACCTGGAGAACTCTTACAAACGTTAACTAGACCTCCTAACGTACGCTATGTGATCTCCCTAATGTATGTTAGTCCTCTTTCATAACGTACGTTAAGGTCTCCAGGGAACCGGGCAGAGAGCTCTGCCATTCCCTTAAGTACGTAATAAGGACGCATTACATATGTTAATGATCTAACGTTCGCTAGCTTTTCTTGGCTTACGTACGTTACCGTATGCGGGTTTAAATACACAGGGCTGACTGAAACTCATCCACTTTTCTCCCTTCTTTCTATTCTCCACGACGTGGGTGATTCTTAGGCAGTTTTTGGGCAATTGTGACTCTTCAATCCTCTAGCGATCAGATTCCTTGGAGTTTGAGTAAAGATTAGCGACACCAATCCGTATCTTTCGTCTTTGAATCGAGGTAATCTTCTAGAACCCTAAATTTTTCAGGAATTAGGGGTTTTCTACGTAAATTCTCCAATTTAGTCATAGTTATGATGGAATTGTGTTGAGTATAGATTATCTACTTCCGATTCATGTTTTCCTACGAGATTATTATTGTATTCTTAGAATTGTTAAGAATCGAAAGGGTTTTGGTTGCAATCCTCCCTCGTTGAATATGATGTTGGATTAATTATGTCGTAGGCGGGGTTTTCATGCGTATTTCCATTTAATTTCCAATCGTACTAGTGTTGATAGTCGTTTTACGAATTGTATAGGTTCGAAATTTTCGAATTATTCCATCGGTGGTTGTTGACCGTCTCTTTTCAGTCCGTCATATATCAAAGGCAAGTAACTCTTACGAATTAACTATCTTAAAGGTGCAAAGTGATGTATTTGAGTATTAGAGCATTTATGTTCACTCTAGGAGGGCCCGACGGGGCCTCGGAGGAATCCACGCATGGTTGGGTTCACGAACTTTTGGGTTAACCACTCCGGGAGGGTCTATCGGGGCCTCGGAGGGATTTGCGCATGGTCGGGTCCACGGTTAATCGGGAGGAATTGTATTTTGTGATGTATTGTAGATTTTGCATTTCCAGAAATCATTATGTGGCTTGTTTTCTAAAATTATTGATGCATGTGCTTTGATATTGTAAGATGTAAGAATTCGTTTGTGTTACTTGTACTATCTATTCCACGGTTAACCCCATTTGGGGAAAATACTTTTCATGTATTTTAGGTGCGAAGAATGCGATCGGAAGAGTATCGGGGCAGTACGAGGATGAAGGCTAGGTGTGATACTGTGATGTGGTCGTCGTGTTTGTTTGTTTTGAGATTGGTTATTGGGATTTTAATTTCTAATTGTCACAAATTGTTAGATGGTACTCGAGTACTATAGGAGAGTTGTTTTTCCTATTGTCATTTACATTAAATTGTTGTCTTATTGTGGTTTAAATGTTGTCGTGGGAATTCCATCGGTTAAACCGTTAAATGATGGATGGTTTTGATGTGTTCTGTCATGGATGTAGTACAAATTTAGCCTTATGAGTTTCGGATGGGATTCACGGCGCTGTGACATGCCCTGAATCTTGGGGGTGTTACAAAAGCAACATAATAAACATAAGTCCCAAAGAAATAATGAGTAAATTCCTTTCCAAAATAAGAACACCCATTAAGCCTTCGATCACTAGTGATGGGATATGTTAACGTAATTGTATCACTTGTAATCTTATGATAATGCCGAGTAGATATATTGAACGGGATCTACATGTTTTTTGATTTTCTTATCAATATCAGTAAGAAGTCCTTAAATATTGAGGCAAACTTAAGTAGGAAAACTTGAATGGCTCAAATTTTCTGAACCGACATAAAAACCTGAAAATAGATTTAAGGCATGAAGAGAAAAGGTTAGTTCTTGACAACAATATCCCTATTCTTGAACTGGGTGCTACAAACGCCCAAATGCAGGTTGAGAGCCATGCCAAAGAACAATCGCTTGATGTTACTTGCTTAATGTTGGAGAACATGGACTAAAATTTGCAAAGGCAGTTTGAGAACGTGGATGCGTACAACATAATTCAAGAGCTCAAGAACATGTTTCAAGAGCAAGATATAATTGAAAAGTTTGAGATCTCCAACGCAATTCTCGATGCTAGGCTCGCGAAGAAAAACTCTTGGGCCTCATGTGTTGAAGATGATTAGATACTTCGACAAAATGACGAGATTGAATTTTCCCTAGAGCCAAGAGTTCGCTATTGACATTATTTTCCATTCACTTCATGATGGTTATAATATCTTCAAGATGAACTATACCGTGAATGGAACGGAGAAGTCGTTCACTGAGCTGCATAGGATGCTTATAATGTAACATCCCCAAATCCTGCATAGTTACAGTGTCGTGGATCTCATATAGAACCCACAAGACTAGGTTACTCAAATACATCACGTGTTTAAAATAAATAAAAATAATTTCAGTAAATTAAAATATCTAACCTAGTTCGTAGGAGAGCCAATTTACACATGTGTTTATTTATAAACAAAATACTCAATCGTTTCTAAATTTTAAAAATGCGGTCAAGCATTCTGCGCTATTTTGTATCCTCATGCCTGCACTCCCGAAGTCCCTGCAACTAGCAAGTATAAAAATATCAGCCCATAAACGGGTTAGTCATAACACATCATAACTCATATGTTCACATATATGGACTGGTAGTCCAAAAGCATCAGCATACACATATACATATAAGTAATATACATAACACATTACAAGAGCACATACGAACTTATATCCAATATCCGGATAGTACAAGTTCTACCACTCCTAAACCCCCACTATCTGGGTGTGGGATGTTTTCAATTTCTCTTTGTACCCACTGGAACGGCATATTTACACAAATACACACACACATACACACACACACACATATATATATATATATATATATATATATATATATATATATATATATATAAAATACACAAATTCACAACATCTACAACATCACAATTGGCACACATAACTGATATATAATGAACACATAAGATTATAATAATGCAAGGACCGATTCATGTTTTCCTACGAGATTATTATTGTATTCTTGGAATTGTTAAGAATCGAAAGGGTTTTGGTTGCAATCTGCCCTCGTTGAATATGATGTTAGATTAATTATGTCGTAGGCGGGGTTTTCATGTGTATTTCCATTTAATTTCCAATCGTACTAGTGTTGATAGTCGTTTTACGAATTGTATAGGTTCGAAAATTTCGAATTCTTCCATCGGTGGTCGTTGACCGTCTCTTTTCAGTCCGTCATATCTCAAAGGCAAGTAACTCTTACGAATTAACTATCTTAAAGGTGCAAAGTGATGTATTTGAGTATTAGAGCGTTTATGTTCACTCTAGGAGGGACCGACGGGGCCTCGGAGGAATCCACGCATGGTTGGGTTCACGAAATTTTGGGTTAACCACTCCGGGAGGGTCTATCGGGGCCTCGGAGGGATTCGCGCATGGTCGGGTCCACGGTTAATAGGGAGGAATTGTATTTTGTGATGTATTGTAGATTTTGCATTTCCAGAAATCATTATCTGGCTTGTTTTCTAAAATAATTGATGCATGTGCTTTGATATTGTAAGATGTAAGAATTCGTTTGTGTTACTTGTACTATCTATTCCACGGTTAACCCCATTTGGGGAAAATACTTTTCATGTATTTTAGGTGCGAAGAATGCGATCGGAAGAGTATCGGGGCAGTACGAGGATGAAGGCCAGGCGTGATACTGTGATGTGGTCGTCGTGTTTGTTTGTTTTGAGATTGGTTATTGGGATTTTAATTTCTAATTGTCACAAATTGTTAGATGGTACTCGAGTACTATAGGAGAGTTGTTTTTCCTATTGTCATTTACATTAAATTGTTGTCTTATTGTGGTTTAAATGTTGTCGTGGGAATTCCATCGGTTAAACCGTTAAATGGTGGATGGTTTTGATGTGTTCTGTCATGGATGTAGTACAAATTTAACCTTATGAGTTTCAGATGGGATTCACGGCGCTGTGACATGCCCTGAATCTTGGGGGTGTTACAAAAGCAACATAATAAACATAAGTCCCAAAGAAATAATGAGTAAATTCCTTTCCAAAATAAGAACACCCATTAAGCCTTCGATCACTAGTGATGGGATATGTTAACGTAATTGTATCACTTGTAATCTTTTGATAATGCCGAGTAGATATATTGAACGAGATCTACATGTTTTTTGATTTTCTTATCAATATCAGTAAGAAGTCCTTAAATATTGAGGCAAAGTATGAAAGAACATGAGATGTAACCCTTAACCAACAGTAGTATCAGATACTATTAGTATGAGATAACTTACATTCTTGAAAAACTAATAAGTGACAAGCCAAAGATTACTTAAAAGTTTTGAAAATGATCTTGGAATCATTTTATTCCAAATGGGACTATATTATTGAATAAAATATTAAATAACTTGATTGTATGTTTACTTCAGTTATTTAGATTAATGGTTTACTTATTGTATTTTTCATTCCTATTTGTAGTAATCATGTCTGGAAATAAACTCCGACGATCCTTTTACTGTCCAAACTACCTCTTTAAATTTACAATCACATCTTAAGTAGGAAAACTTGAATGGCTCAAATTTTCTGAACCGACATAAAAACCTGAAAATAGATTTAAGGCATGAAGAGAAAAGGTTAGTTCTTGACAACAATATCCCTATTCTTGAACTGGATGCTACAAACGCCCAAATGCAGGTTGAGAGCCATGCCAAAGAACAATCGCTTGATGTTACTTGCTTAATGTTGGAGAACGTGGACTAAAATTTGCAAAGGCAGTTTGAGAACGTGGATGCGTACAACATAATTCAAGAGCTCAAGAATATGTTTCAAGGGCAAGATATAATTGAAAAGTTTGAGATCTCCAACGCAATTCTCGATGCTAGGCTCGCGAAGAAAAGCCTGCTGGGCCTCATGTGTTGAAGATGATTAGATACTTCGACAAAATGACGAGATTGAATTTTCCCTAGAGCCAAGAGTTCGCTATTGACATTATTTTCCATTCACTTCATGATGGTTATAATATCTTCAAGATGAACTATACCGTGAATGGAACGGAGAAGTCGTTCACTGAGCTGCATAGGATGCTTATAATGTAACATCCCCAAATCCTGCATAGTTACAGTGTCGTGGATCTCATATAGAACCCACAAGACTAGGTTACTCAAATACATCACGTGTTTAAAATAAATAAAAATAATTTCAGTAAATTAAAATATCTAACCTAGTTCGTAGGAGAGCCAAGTTACACATGTGTTTATTTATAAACAAAATACTCAATCGTTTCTAAATTTTAAAAATGCGGTCAAGCATTCTGCGCTATTTCGTATCCTCATGCCTGCACTCCCGAAGTCCCCGCAATCGCAAGTATAAAAATATCACCGATAAACGGGTTAGTCATAACACATCATAACTCATATGTTCACATATATGGACTGGTAGTCCAAAAGCATCAGCATACACACATACATATAAGTAATATACTTAACACATTACAAGAGCACATACGAACTTATATCCAATATCCGGATAGTACAAGTTCTACCACTCCTAAACCCCCACTATCTGGGTGTGGGATGTTTTCAATTTCTCTTTGTTCCCACTGGAACGGCATATTTACACACATACACACACACACATACATACACACACACACACACACACACACACACATATATATATATATATCAAATACACAAATTCACAACATCTACAACATCACAATTGGCACACATAACTGATATATAATGAACACATAAGATTATAATAATGCAAGGACCGAGCAATTTGAACGAACTTGCCTTGTAAGTTTGGTCTGTAGCGTGATTCCGAGTGAGTCTCGAAAGTTCGATTGTCCACATCTAGACTGTATTATCTGCAATTTTGATTTTTAATAATTTATATTTTGGTGTATTTCCATTTTGCGCGACTCGCTTGTAATTATTTTGGTAGTCTGAAACTATTTTGTTCTGTACTTTTGGCCATCAAAATGAGTTTCGGGGTTGTTTTATGGGAACACGCATATTGGTGTAATGTTTCCGCATTTAGGTTCGATTCTCGTTATTCTTGTTCGAAACTATTGTTTCGTTGTTTCTACAAGTTCATTTATTATATCTAGACATTTTATAAGTTTGGTGTTGTTGTCCGATCGCGAATCGTGGTTTTTTGGAAGTTTGTGCTATTTTCTAATTTTCTAAAATATTGGGTATCTGGTTTCTATTTTCATTTTCCGCATCGTTGGATGGTCGTAATTGCGTGTTTGTTGAACACTCAGGTTTGTATATTGATACTCGTGGCAAGCGTTGGTTATTTTCGTTGCACTTTCGCATTCGGATGTTACTTGAGCCTTTTAACGACTGAACTGACAATCAAGAAGTGGGACTTAGGACCCAAAAAACTGAACTATCAATTTCGGTTCGATTTATTTCGGGTATTGAGATAGAAATTATTAGAAAAATTCAGGTTCAGGTCCTAAAATAAACCTCGGGTTTGGATTCTGTTATTAAAATTTCAAAACTTCAATAACCGTAATACCCGAAATTAACATCAATAACCAAACAATATATTATAACCCATAATACCTAAAATATAAACCATCCTATATTTTTTATAACTATTTTTATTTCCAATTTTTTTACATACTATATAAACTAAAACACCATAATTTACTATCCATTTCTTAGAAAAATTTGAGAATAACCAAAGAAAAATGAAGTAACCTAAAAACTCGGTTCTTTTCATTGCTTCGAGAAATTTGAAATAGAAACTTCGGTTCGGGTATTTTGATTCCTTGAGAAAATTACTTTGGTTCCTAAAAGTTCGGTTCCTGAAGAAAAAGACCAGGAACCGAACCCGAATTACATAAAAAAGTCGAATTTCGGTTCTAGGCTATTTTTTTCAAAAAACCGAATTACCCCAGCCCTAGTCAACAATAGGGTTACGCCCGTAAACCTATCCCTATTATGGCCATAAATTCAGTGTATTGTATGGCTGTGAGTTTATGCTTCTTAAGGCCGTGATATCGGATTGTTACGGCCGTTAGTTTTCTTTTTACGGTCGTAACGAAAGGTGTTTTGGAACCGGGCAATCCAGTGGGCTATGTCGGACCGTAAGTATAGCTTGTTACGGACGTAAGCATCACAGTTACGGCCATAAACTTCATTTGTTATGATCGTAACAAATGACAGTATATAACGCAGTTAGCGGCCGAGAAAATTCATCTTTGTTTCACTTTTCTTGTTCTCTTCGTGACGGTGGGACATCTTGAGAAGGGTTTCGATCGGAGTTCACTCTAACTTCGATCTAATCAAATCTCTGTTACATGATCAACATATCATCAAGTTATCCATCTTCCATCATCAAATCAAGGTAAATCTCTTAGAATTCTAATTTTGGGGATCTTTGGGGTTTTCTTATAGTTTGGTCGTTCTAATCTAATTCAGCCTACATTTCTGATAGATTATGTCTGTATAATCATATTCTGTTGTATTTCTTGAGGTTTTGCGGATTATTCTCCATAATTTTCACTGTTAATTGACCACGCCCAAGTTTGCCCTTGTTGTGTCTGGTAAATGGTTCTGAAGGGTAGACTTTAAGATATCCTTATGTTCTAGTAGTGTTATGGTTGATTGAATATCGTTATGTGTTAGGAGCGAATCTTTGTCTAGAGTTCGCACCAACTCATTTCCACTCCTTGTTTCCTTGCGTAATACTAATCAAGGCAAGTACATGTCTTATATTATGTTATATGTGATGTATTTCCATATGATTGATGATCTGCGAAACTGTTAAGTGTGTGTGAGTTCCAGGTCCAACAGCGCCTCTGGGGATCTATGTTAAGGGCGCTGGATCACGGACGTGGTTTCCAACCATTCGACGGGACCTCTGGGGGTCGATGCTAGGGGGCATGGACGCGGGTTACCTTGTGTTGTTATTCATGATGATGATTTGATGTGACATGTTATAATATTCTAGAATATTGATTGGGGAAATGTCTTTTATGTATTTCAGGTAATGGACAATACGAGGAGCAGGCACAGGAAGCGCATGCGAATGATGGTTAGCCATGATGTTATTAGGCTCGAGTCTTAGGAGCTTATTCCCAACTTATGTTATTGTCTGATGGAGTCAGTCGAATAGACTTTTTCTTTTAAAACTGACGTCGAAGTCCTCTGCGTAGGCAATGGTTTTATTTACTTTTTATCGTACCTTGTTTTCACTCAATGCTTTGGCCGAGGCTACAGCCTAATTTACATTATCAAGTGTTTTATGTTTAAGTAACATATGTGTGTGTGTGTGTGTGTGTGTGGGATTGGGTAGCCTCATAGACCTTGAGAAAGGTTCTACGGCGTATAACGACCCTTGAGTTATTTTGGGTGTTACATAAACAAAGTTTCAATACCCCATTAATAACATGCTACTAGTATTATCATTAAGATGCTTTAGTTCAATTGATTTAACGGCTTGTCCATTTTCTAAATACTATATTATATCTTATCTCTTCCATTTTTGATAAAGTAATCATCTAAAAATCAAAACTTAGTCAATAAATTTTAAATAGTACTCTTGAATATTTGAAAATATAATTTAATACTCCGGATGTTCAGTTACGCATAAACATTAGTTATACAAATTTTTAGTTAGATAAATTATTTTAATCCATTTAATAAAGAATTACTATAAATTATTCCTGTTTATCATTCTCAAATATCATAAAAATGATACCTCAATATTTTCGTTCATGATAGAAAGTCCAATTACTCTATTTTAATTAAAATAAATATTATATTTCAAAAATATTCTAAAAATCGTTGTTTAAAATTTAGATAATATACGGGAGAACACAAGTTATCTATCGCATATCAATTCCAATCATCAACTATAAAATATCTAACTTGATCATACAATCTTCAAATTACATATTTACTAGGCTCCACTACACCATATATGACTTTCAACAACGGTTTTTTTGATGTTACAAGCAAAAGTGTAGCCTTAGATGCCTTAAAATTGGTCAAATTTGATATAAGGCTACACATTTTTCTAACGTTATTGTTGATAAAAATTAGTGTTACCATAGACTAAATTGAATATCTACGCCAACACAAAATTTGGTGTTGCCGTTGCTATTTTAAAAAAGTGTAACTAAACACCAAAAAAAATAAGAGGGCTTGCTAAAATATTTTAGGCGGTCCAAATAAATTATTTTCAATTTTAGCGGGTCAATACACTCACAGTAGTCAATACTCACTCAACACAGTTTCTCTAAAAAACGCAACTCACTCATCACACTTTCTCTCTAAAACACAATTTCCACTTAGGGGTGTTAAAAAATATCTGATACGCGATATTCGATCCGAAAATTCAAAAATACGATCCGAAATTAACCGAAAAATCAGATATCCGAAATTTCGGATATCCGAAATTCGGAAATCCATTTTCTCAGATTCAGATAGTATTTTTCAAAAAATTCATATTTCGGATATTTGAATCCAAAATATATTAGTCATGTGTTCGTTTTTTAGTCTTTTACATTTATCACTTAACACTTTTAAGTTTAACACTTTAATCAGATTTTTATTTTCCACAGCTAGAGTCAACTTCACTTTACCTTCCCTCCTCAGATTTTTTTCCCGTCAACTTCACTTTCCTCACCTTCCCTCCTGCGCTTTTTCCAAATCTGAACCTTCAATCGATTGGACCTTCCCTCCTGTGATTGGACTTCCATCCTACTGTTCGAGTATCATCTTGTACAAGCTCCGTACATCCAAATACCACTGCGAGCTTCACGAAGGCACGACCTAGGGTTTTATTTGATTCAAGCTTCACTGTTGTTGTTCAAACTTCTCCTTTGATGATCCGCTCTTCCCACTCACCAACCGTGGCTGCGCATCCCTTCTTGCTCTCGTCAGCTTTGTAACACCCCCAAATCCTATTGGGTTATTACAGTGCCGTGGACCCCACGCCAGGAGATCCACCAGGCGAACATGACTAAAAATACATTAATTTGAACAACAAGGGAAAATCATAGTCCTTACCATGATGTCCGACACAATATTCCGATAAGGAATTTCAATGACAAAAGTGGCCTACATGGCCAAAATGAAATACAACAACATCCACGAACATCTGTTCGGGTAATACAACATGACAACAACTGACGATGCCGGAGTACACTCCAACTGACTGACCAACAATGAACAACTCGGACTAGTATCGCTCGAATGCCTCGTTGCCAACGTCATGCCTCTGTGTCTCAACTCTCTCCTCGCAAGCACCTAAAACATGAAAACATGTTCCGCCCCCACGGGGTCAGTCATCCAGATAATGAACATCAATTACATGTATAACATGATATGCATCCAAAGGCGTAATGAAACGGTACAATGATAATAATAATACGAGATGCTCACAAACCAAGGTAAGAACCGAGCATTCGTGAAATACTATGCCCACGGCATACTATTAATAATTGCTCGAGGTTAGAACATAAGTGCCCGACGGCGAATCAAAATCACGAGAATACCACAATGAATTACAAGACATGAACCAAACCAGATCAATTAATTATGAATCACAATGCCCAAGGCTCCAATGAAATTACCAGACAATAATAAAGGCTTACAAGCCGTCAGTAAATTAACAAATATCACAAACACTGAAGTCGAATGTACTCAAGTCAGATCAATGAGGGCCGGGCCACGCACGAAGCCGTATCACAATGAGGGCCGGGCCACGGCATCCACCGTATCACACTTAGGGCAAGCCACGGCATCCACCGTATCACAATTAGGGGCCGGGCCACGCATCCACCGTATCACAATTAGGGGGCCGGCCACGCACGAAGCCGTATCACAATGAATGATAGTGTGCCGCCTTGAGTCGGCCAACACGATGATAGTAACACACGGATAGACACCGCCTGATACCCCAAATTAACACCTCGATTGCCTTAGAACGCCAACCGACAACAATGATGCAAATGGATGATTGAACACTTCGATTTGCACGAGAGCGCCAATCGATAACAATGACACGATGAATGAGTGAATACCTCGATTGCCTTAGAAAGGTCAATCGATAACAATGACACGATGAATGAGTGAATACCTCGATTGCCTTAGAAAGGTCAATCGATAACAATGATGCAGTGAATGATTGAACATTTAGATTTTCCTGAGAACGGCCAATCGATGACAATGATACGAATGATGCCTCGGCACCTTTAATCGGTTACCGGCTTAAGGTGAGAAATGAATAAGCCAATACCTTTAATCGGCCTGCATGCTTTTAATGACGATCCAAACAGGAATAACAATGATCTCAACGATGTCTTAAATTGACATCTATATTAACAACAATCGATACATCGATACCGCGAACCGGCTATCGACAATGACATTAATAATGAGTACTACAATGCCTTGAATCGGCCGTTAACGAACAACAATCAACATTTGGCAAAATTGCCGGAAGGTATCGTATCGAACGATCTCTTGATATCAATGAATTCATGAAGAGACTAAGTCTCGGAATGATACAACACATTCATACACATACATGATGACATTAGCTCATTGACCAGTACAAGTATAAAACTTGCCTCAAACCGAAGGCGAGAAGGTACTTCCACGATCAACGCCCTTAATGAAATTACCGGCCGCTTGAACAACCTTAAACAACACAAAAACCAACAATTCTCTTAATACATGAATCAAGCATAATCACAACCAACTCAAAAGTCAATACAACAATACCCGAAACTCATTGGGGCATTTACACAAACGCGTTGTAAACAATCTCCAATTGTTTACAACCAAAACTAAATTACATCCGAAACCAACTCCCAATGAATGATTCAAACCCACAAAAACTCATGAATACTATCAATAATCCAATAGGAATACTTAGAACGATATTTCAACAACATTTAGTCGAAAACCCCCAAAATTCCAAAGTCAACCCGTAAGGGTTCTTGAACAATTCTTCAATTATTCACAAATTCCGAAAATTACACCAATGAATCCGTAGAAATACATGTATCCAAGATATATAATCCATATCTAACATATTCCAACATAACATCGATTTACACGAAGAGATCGAAAGCAAAACACCCAAGATCCGAAATTCTAGATCCAAGAATCATTACCTTGATTTGGAGTGATGAAACTGATTTAGATGATGATTAATCCAACTTAGAAGGTTGAAGATGATGCTAGGTGATTGTAGCTCGAAAAGACCTTTCTGAATCGCCCGAGCTCGTCCGAAATGATTGAGAAATGAAGAAATGACGAAAGTTGGACCAAACTGTCCTATATATACTGTCCCAGTTTAGCGCGCGCTAACTCCTGATGTTAGCGTGCGCTAACGCTGCGGTACCGGTAGTCCAAGACTTCGATCAATCGTTAGCGTGCGCTAAGAACCTTTGGTAGCGTGCGCTAACGGCTGTCCTTAGCGTACGTTAACCTTATGTTAGCGTGCGCTACCTGATAGTTGGTATCCAAAATCCTGGAGTCCAGAACCTACTGTCCTCTGATCTGAGCGCGCTAGCGTGCGCTACTCTGAAGTCTTAGCGTGCGTTACCAGCATAGTTAGCGTACGCTACTTACCACTCGTAGCGTGCGCTACGAATTTCCAATATCAGCCCAGTACCTTCTGGACTGTCTGCCTCACTTGCGCTAGCGTGCGCTAAAACTGAGTCATTACGTGCGTTACATGCACCTCATTAGCGCGCGCTAACTACAATGGGTAGCGTGCGCTACCTCTCAAAATGAAAATCAAAACATGATGATGATGATGACAATAATCTCGGCTCGATCTCAAACAGTGATGATCCCAAAATACGCCGAATGGTGAACATAGTTGACTGAATATGAATGATGAATGATTATTACTGAGTGAAAAAATTTGAGTGACATTCTTGAATGATAATAAATGAATTCACAACCGGTATTACATACTCCCCTTAAAAAGAGTTTCGTCTCGAAACCGAGGGTAAACAACTCGGGATATGAACTATCCATCACGATCCGAAAACAATAACGCCCAAATAGTCCTCGGGACCAAATCAACCGCAAGCCCAAGTCCCCAAGACTTGACGTCTCGAAACACAAAGGAACGATTTCCCAAATTATCACGAAATCTCGAGCACAACGCTGAGGTATGAACTCCCAACAAATGATCCAAATCTCAAGATTCTCAAATATAATCATAATAAGATAGATCAACAATAAATGATCCACAATACGATACATTATTACCGATAGATTAACACAAATATCCAAAAACAAGGTTACATCTCAAATGTACCCAACATCGATATCCTTCCATATCATCGATTTCCTCTATCTCAACGATTTAAGGTATATCCGACGATGAACTCGCAACTAACTATGATCTCAGAAGGTCACGAGAATGAAAGTGACAAAAATGAATGATGAATGATAAATGACTACAAATCCGACAAGGATTTGGAATGACTCACCAAGGTGAATTAATAACGTCATGAGTGATAGATCCTCAAGTGATTGGAACCGCTGCTCTCGTGAATTGAATGATTAATCGATAATTTTGAGTCCCCATATGATTGATATATATGATGAATGAATTATATGAATGAATGAACGACAATGAAATGAATGATTATACTATTAACGCACAAGAATTAACTTGTTCAAACCGGTGATGAATGTCCTTACCTCGGCCCTCGAGGCCCGATAGGTCCCTTGGATGATGCACGGGCTGGAGTAACGAAGTCTCTCGAGGCCCTCGAGCTCTCTTGAGATTTCTTGGCGCTAGAACCTCTGCAGATTTCCGCGGTGTCCCCGCCTCCCACACGTAAAACAAACAATAGCCGGCACTGCGTGGTACTAACGTGACCTGCCGAATCACGGTTAAAGCAAACAACGGTCGAACTCGTCGCCTGAGAGGAAGATGTTGTCCCAAAGACGAAGACGACTAGAAAACGACCCCTTGGATGACGGAGCCCGATGTCCCTCTGAACGAGCCGGCATTCTAGTCCTCTCACCCGAAGAAATCAAGGATGCTTCGAGTAAGCTCCTTGATCAAAAGCTCGCTCCAAGAGCCTTCCCGATGAACTCACTAAGTGAATTACAATTGTGGTTGAACAATCGCATCCTCAATCGGGATTTAGCCTCTTGCTAAAATACTTAATTTTATCCGCCTCGGCACGGATTATTGACGAAGCAAATCAAGTAGTCCTCAAACTTCTCAGCGATGACAATAACACCCTCGTCCCCATCGGGTTCGGGGTTCAAAACCTCTGACAACTTAGCTTCACGAAGTGGAGCCGGATAATACCTCTCTAACATGAGAGTCTTGAACTCGCTCCAAATACAATCACGATCGATGGGTTTCACAGAAAGCCACCACGAATAAGCGCCCTTACTCAAGTAATAAGCCGCTACTGCCACTTTACTCTCCTCCGGACACTGAACCATGTCGAAGAGTTTATCAAAATGCTCGAGCCAATGAACAATATCAGCTGGTTCTGACGAACCCTCAAAAGTAGGCGGCATCTGACGAGAGATATCGCCAACAATCTGATTCACTCCTCCACTCTGTCCATGAAATGGCACTGTATCCTCATTGCGGTGGACCACAACCCATCGAGGTCTGCATGGTCTCCACTATCCGCGTCATCTGAGTCATCTGGGCCATCATGCCCTGCATAAATATGAATGGATCAACCCGAACACCTTCCGAGTGAGATGCCTCTCGGGTACGACTCCCTGACAGTGAATGATTATCTGCTGATGAATGAGTAGCCTCGCTATTTGATGAATTAATGATATCCCTCGCGTTCGTGTGGGCATGCACACGAGATCCCGGTTACGCCCGCACCGCCTCTTCCCCGCGTCCTCCTCCGATGACTCTATCCATACTGAAGTAGGAAAGTCACATGATGATTATAGATTCCGCATGAATATCGCATTATGATTACGTTACAGAGTGACAATAATGAGCATACACGCTCTAACACAATGAATGCATTAATGATTTAATGAAATGATCGTCGACATTACGTCAGAGTATGATAAGACCGTATGAAACATCAAATGAGGTAACATGATTGCCTGATGAAATTCCTGAAATGATTACCTTGAACAAGTTAACAAGGTTGAAAATTCGATCCTCAAGATCAACAACTGAACCGTGAGATGGGCTGAATGATTAATGAATTAACTGAACAATGAGATTGACTGAGCGACGAGTGAATTAGCTAAACAATGAGATTAATTGAGTGATGAATGAATTAGCTGAACGATGAGGTTAATTGAGTGATGAATGAATTAGCTGAACGATGAGGTTAATTGAGTGATGAATGAATTAGCTGAACGATGAGGTTAATTGAGTGATGAATGAATTAGCTGAACGATGAGGTTAATTGAGTGATGAACGAAGCAACTGAGTATTGATATTGACTGAATGATGAATGAATTAACTGAGTGATGAATTAACTGAGTAATGATATTGACTGAGTGATGAATGAATGATCTGGGCGATGAATTAACTGAGTAATGATATTGAATGACTGATGAAAGAATTAACATGATTGACAAGATCGTAATGATGATTGAGGATTATTAATCGATGAATGAGTTGATCCTTAATGCTTACACAAGCCACACGTGTCCCAAAACAATTAGTCATGAATCAATCATAACACTAATATCACATATAGGTTTCAGCAAAGCATGAACAATTAATGACATGATGAATGTATGAACATAAAGAGAATCGAGTCCTTACACAGGTCATACGAAGCTTCGAGGTCTCGCGATACTAGTCTTCACGGCACGACTCGATGAATGAATGACTCGTGCAGTCGCACTAATATTACGACTCACAAAACCTGACTGACTAGATTGTCATAACCTGACAATCCCACTACTACCGCGTCGGTAGGACCACATAACTCACATCTCAGGGTATTTCACAACCCAAAGCTCTGATACCATTTCTGTAACACCCCCAAATCCTATCAAGTTATTACGGTCCGTGGACCCCACGCCAGAGATCCACCAAAGTAACATGACTAAAAATACATTAATTTGAACAACAAGGGAAAATCATAGTCCTTACCATGATGTCCGACACAATATTCCGATAAGGTATTTAAACGACTAAAGTGGCCTTCTTGGCCAAATTGAAATACAACAACATCCACGAACATCCTGCTCGTAATACAACATGACAACAATCGACGATGCCGAGTACACTCCAACCGATCGACCAACAATGAACAACTCGGACTAGTATCGCCGAATGCCTCGTTGCCAACGTCATGCCTCTCGTGTCTCAACTCTCTCTCGCAAGCACCTAAAACATGAAAACATGTTCCGCCCCACTGGGTCACCATCCAGATAATGAACATCAATTACATGTATAACATGATATGCATCCAAAGGCGTAATGAAACGGCATAATGATAATAATAATACGAGATGCTCACAAACCAAGGTAAGAACCGAGCATTCGTGAAATACTATGCCCACGGCATACTATTAATACCTGCTCGGTGTTAGAACATAAGTGCCCGACGGCGAATCAAAATCACGAATACCACAATGAATTACAAGACATGAACCAAACCAGACTGAATTAATTATGAATCACAATGCCCGAAGGCTCCAATGAAATTACCAGACAATAATAAAGGCTTACAAGCCGTTCAAAAGAAATTAACAAATATCACAAACACTGAAGTCGAATGTACTCAAGTCAGATCAATGAGGGCCGAAGCCACGGCACGAAGCCGTATCACAATGAGGGCCGAAGCCACGGCATCCACCGTATCACACTTAGGGCCTAAGCCACGGCATCCACCGTATCACAATTAGGGGCCGAAGCCACGGCATCCAGCCGTATCACAATTAGGGCCGGGCCACGCACGGCCGTATCACAATGAATGATAGTGTGCCGCCTTGAGTCGGCCAACACGATGATAGTAACACACGGATAGACACCGCCCTGACAGTCCCAAATTAACACCTCGATTGCCTTAGAACGGCCAACCGACAACAATGATGCAATGATGATTGAACACTTCGATTTGCACGAGAGCGCCAATCGATAACAATGACACGATGAATGAGTGAATACCTCGATTGCCTTAGAAAGGTCAATCGATAACAATGACACGATGAATGAGTGAATACCTCGATTGCCTTAGAAAGGTCAATCGATAACAATGATGCAGTGAATGATTGAACATTTAGATTTGCACGAGAACGCCAATCGATGACAATGATACGAATGATGCCTCGGCACCTTTAATCGGTTACCGATTTACGAAGGTGAGAAATGAATAAGCCAATACCTTTAATCGGCCTCGCATGCTTTAATGACGATCCAAACAGGAATAACAATGATCTCAACGATGTCTTAAATTGACATCTATATTAACAACAATCGATACATCGATACCGCGAACCGGCTATCGACAATGACATTAATAATGAGTACTACAATGCCTTGAATCGGCCGTTAACGAACAACAATCAACATTTGGCAAAATTGCCGGAAGGTATCGTATCGAACGATCTCTTGATATCAATGAATTCATGAAGAGACTAAGTCTCGGAATGATACAACACATTCATACACATACATGATGACATTAGCTCATCGACCAAGACAAGTATAAAACTTGCCTCAAACCGAAGGCGAGAAGGTACTTCCACGATCAACGCCCTTAATGAAATTACCGGCCGCTTGAACAACCTTAAACAACACAAAAACCAACAATTCTCTTAATACATGAATCAAGCATAATCACAACCAACTCAAAAGTCGATACAACAATACCCGAAACTCATTGGGGCATTTACACAAACGCGTTGTAAACAATCTCCAATTGTTTACAACCAAAACTCAATTACATCCGAAACCAACTCCCAATGAATGATTCAAACCCACAAAAACTCATGAATACTATCAATAATCCAATAGGAATACTTAGAACGATATTTCAACAACATTTAGTCGAAAACCCCCAAAATTCCAAAGTCAACCCGTATGGTTCTTGAACAATTCTTCAATTATTCACAAATTCCGAAAATTACACCAATGAATCCGTAGAAATACATGTATCCAAGATATATAATCCATATCTAACATATTCCAACATAACATCGATTTACACGAAGAGATCGAAAGCAAAACACCCAAGATCCGAAATTCTAGATCCAAGAATCATTACCTTGATTTGGAGTGATGAAACTGATTTAGATGATGATTAATCCAACTTAGAAGGTTGAAGATGATGCTAGGTGATTGTAGCTCGAAAAGACCTTTCTGAATCGCCCGAGCTCGTCCGAAATGATTGAGAAATGAAGAAATGACGAAAGTTGGACCAAACTGTCCTATATATATTGTCCCAGTTTAGCGCGCGCTAACTCCTGATGTTAGCGTGCGCTAACGCGTGTACCGGGTAGTCCAGTACCCCCTGACTGAATCGTTAGCGTGCGCTAAGAACCTTTGGTAGCGTGCGCTAACAGCCTGTCCTTAGCGTACGTTAACCTTATGTTAGCGTGCGCTACCTGATAGTTGGTATCCAAAATCCTGGAGTCCAGAACCTACTGTCCTCTTATCTGAGCGCGCTAGCGTGCGCTACTATGAAGTCTTAGCGTGCGTTACCAGCATAGTTAGCGTACGCTACTTACCACTCGTAGCGTGCGCTACGAATTTCCAATATCAGCCCAGTACCTTCTGGACTGTCTGCCTCACTTGCGCTAGCGTGCGCTAAAACTGAGTCATTACGTGTGTTACATGCACCTCATTAGCGCGCGCTAACTACAATGGGTAGCGTGCGCTACCTCTCAAAATGAAAATCAAAACATGATGATGATGATGACAATAATCTCGGCTCGATCTCAAACAGTGATGATCCCAAAATACGCCGAATGGTGAACATAGTTGACTGAATATGAATGATGAATGATTATTACTGAGTGAAAAAAATTCTGAGTGACAGTTACTGAATGATAATAAATGAATTCACAACCGGGTATTACAAGCTTCACATTAACCCTCTCTCTCCGACTCTTCTCTCTCTATGTATGTGTATATAATTGTTTATACACTGTTTATATCTAACTCTCTTTTGAATTTCAGGCCGTGAAGCCTTCGCGCTAAATCAGAAGAAATGTCTCAATGTAAGGGCGTTTAAACTCAATCCAATTGACATATCTTTTTTATTCATCATATTTTTATACTATTACGAAGAAATAGATGTTAGATAAATCCTGTTAATCCCTTGTTTCCATGTTATGATTTCTGCTTCATGCTCATTTGAAGTTAGTTGAATGTCTTTATTTATTTTTAGTTGAGTGTATGAATTTCCGCATTTATGTGGATTCCTGTTTACACACACACACACACACACACACACACACACACACATATATATATATATATATATAGGGATTGGATATGGTGTAAACCCTCTTAATGGTGAAATCTAGAAACCAATTGCATTATTAAGCAATTTCATTGCATATTTGTTATTATTTGTTGCATCAAGCTGGTCGCTAGTATATGCAATAATAATGCAATAAAAAAAATACATAAATACATATAATCCTACTCATCTACAGCCGTTAGATCACTAATATGAATGGCCTACAAAAGTTTCTAGATTTCACAAAGTAATTAATTTTCATATGATCTATTTCCTATATATATATATATATTCTGTGGTCTGATATTATTAAACAATGATAAAGTTGGGGATGGATCGGAAAGTTCGGTGGTGTCCAAGTATGACGAGGCAATGGATGCTTTATCTTCATTGATAACGAAACGCACTCGTGCTGATACGAAAAACTGGGGAGATCGTTTCCACTTATTATTTGACTATGTGACGGTATCTCCTATTTCTCGTGTGCTATGCCTGTCATATAATTCGGTCGCATGAAAGTGATACACGCACACACACACAGTTCGTTTTATTCATTTATATTTTGTAATCTGATTATCCTCTTTGTTTGATGAAATGTAGATATTGGAACTAGAGGAGTCAATAAAAGAGATGAAGATTATTCACGTGGCTGGCACCAAAGGAAAGGTGAGCGAATGAATTCACTTAGTTGTTTTGAGTTTCTTGGATATTGAGTTGTTGGAAAGTCATGATGGTCTGTTTGACGAATTTTTGAGTTGATTTGGATATTATTCACTTTTGAGAACTTTTTTTTCAACTATGTAAGCACTAATATGGCTTTTATTTCATGTCTTTGGAACATGAAGGGGCCAACTTGCACTTTGCGGAATCTATTCTCGCGCAATTGTGGGTTCCGTCGACTTTTCACATCTCCTCACCTCATTGATATTCGAGAAAGATTTAGGTTGGACGGGTATGTGCTTACAAATGGCAAAGAGTAGAATGTCTCTCAACCTATTAGAGAGACTGTCATTGCTTATATCTGTTGCCATATTCTTCTAGGCGGTATCAAGTATGAAAGTATGCAATCTTGATCTTGCTATTTATTTATTATTCTCTCTTTACTTGGATATTTCGGTTTAGATATTTCGAGGAGAAGTTTTTGGCATACTTACTGTGGTGTTGGGATCGATTGCAGGCATGTTCAAGGCTTTTCTCTACAATTATATTCTCATCGTGGTTCGTATAAATGTTTTGTTCTTCAAACTCTATTACCCGAGCTTTAAAATCGTAGATTTATGTTATTTTTGTTTTGTCATGGTTTATTGGAGGGAGAGAAGCTTCTTACCGAAGTTTGAGAAATAACACGCCATATATGTTTTCATGAATTGCTTTTATGCTGACATATAAAACACATTAATCTTTTATTAAGATGCTTGTAGGCTTGTAGCCTTAATTGTAAGTATTTACATATCTACTAAATGATAGGTGCTTATAACTATGTTCTTTTTTTTCTTTTTTTTTCTTGAAGATTGGGTATAATCGAAGTGCTGATTTTCATCAATCTTTTAAGTGCCATTACCGCCATTCTTTGCCATTTAAATGGAAGTGTTGATATTATGTATAATCGAAGTGTGATATTAGGGATTTTTCATCAATCTGCTCCTGTTGTTTTTCTCGTTATGCATGCTTTTTTCTTTTTTTTTTTTCTTGAAGATTGGGTAAAATTAGTCAGTATATTATAACTACTTATGAAACAGAATTAAAGATAATTTTCCATTATTGTTATTGTTTGTATTTTATGTTTCGTTAATTATTTGAGGGAAATACTTGATACTTTTATTTACTGGTGATGTTAAGAAAGCTCTTGAAACGGAAGGTGTTGAGGCCGCTAATAAATTGATTCATGATGGCAAAGAACACCGACCGTCTTATCTAATTGGGAGACTTATTCGAAAAAGGAACCAAAATCGAAGTCTTCAAAGATCACCATCCGCTCAAGTTCTTTGATCGATGCGTGGCGGACCTAGCCGCTAAGATCAGGCCCAACTTCAACAAGAGATGGATGAAAAACTTGACCAAAAAGTTCGAGAAATGATGAAAATGTTGGTCGAGAAGAATCCTGATTTGAACTTAAAGATTGATGACTCTCAAAAATCAGTCGAGGAGTCCTATGGCGGTGACAATGTCACTCCTTGACTGATTTCATCATTTTATATTATGCTAGCTAAGTGACTCAAGTAGTTTTGTTATATTTGTGGATTGCGATCGTAACTTGTTCTTAGCTATTATGGATTGAATATTAGCAGTCATGTATTTTGGATGTTGCTATGGTTGACATTGTTTTAATGGTATTGATCGCTTTATGGTAATATTTATTTTCTAATAAAATATTTTACTTTTTAGTATGAAAAATGTTGGTAAAAACCTGCAAAAATGTTGCCATAGACTATAATTTATAATTCTTTCTGTTGGCAAAATATGAAAATTGTGTTGGCAAAGAGTAGAAGTGTGTTGGCAAAAGTTAGAATTGTTCATATATAAGTGTAGCCATAGTGTTAAAATTGTTGGTAAAGATGTCACATTGTTTCAGAATTTAATGTTACATTAGACCTCATGAGTGTTGGCATAGGTCTACGGCTACACAAATCTTTATGTCACTAAATATATAAAAGTGTGGCCTTAAGTCTACAGCAACACAAAATCTAGTGTAGCCACAGACAATAAAAGTGTTGGCATAGGGGTCTATTGCTACACTTTTTTAACATGTTACCAAAAAAAAGAAAAGTGTTACCTTAGACCCCTATGGTTGCGGCCGTTTTTGTAACACTTTCGAATTTGGTCAAAGTGTAGCCATAGCTTGTTTTTATACCTTCAACAACACTTTTTGGACTTTTGAGCACAATTTTTCAGGTGTTGCTGAAACCCATATATGGTGTAGTGCTCGTTTAAGAATTATACGCGTTTAAGGTTTAATGGACTAGTTTTCTAGGCTAAAAATCAGCTATGACTCTCTGGAAAATGGCTCGTTTTCTCTAAGTATTTGATGTCTAATGTGACGTTTAAAATGTTATGCATCTAGACATGTTTGTTGTCCACTAGATGCGAGAAATATATTTTACAGACTTGCGGATTGGAATATCATCGAGCTCAAAGACAACATCTCAGTTTGACTTCCGAATGTTCATTGGGGACTTTCCTCGGACACCTAGTGTCAATCATCAAGATGGAGCCTAAGCGTGAGGTCCTTTTGATAAAGAAAAGATATGGTTTCAATAAAGAAGGTTACAAGAAAGAGCGGTCTAAAGATAAAGGCAAGAAGGTGTAACACCCCCAAGATGATCAGGGCATATTACAGCGCCGTGGACCCCACACTGTGGAATCCACCAGACTAACGTACCAAATGACATTCGACAAAAGACATACAATCATCAACAAAACGACAATTTCACAATCCACGACATCCAGAACAAAGATAGAAATTTGGCAATTCAGTCTGACATTAAATCCATTCCCCAAAACGGGTACAGAACAATAATAAATTCAAGAAAGAGTACTCGAGTACTTAAATAAATGACAACATAAATAAATCCCAAAACAAGGCACCAACCGACAACCATTGAACAGGATCACGCATGCCCATCATCCTCGTACGGCTTGCCTGCTCGTTTGCTTCCATGACTTGTACCTGAAATACAAAAGTATTTCCCCCATTTAAGGGGTTAGCAACAACTGCTAGTGCAAGTACAAACCATTTGAACTACCATTCTAATCAGATGAAAATATGCGCCAAAATCATTTTACAAATCATTTATATTCCGGAATATTAACGGTGCGCAAGCACAAAACATGTTTCTCCAACAAAACATTTCAAAGTTAACCTTGGTACGAGACTTACGGCCACCGTACCCCGCAGAGCCCCGTCAGACATCCCTGGATGGTTAACCATAGTTCGCGATACTCAACTCACGAAAACGTACCCCTAGAGGCCCCGTCGGACCTTCCCTAGGTGAACATACACATATCCATTCATACAACCACGAAAAGCCATAATTCAAATACTAGAACGCGTAAACAAATGTAAAGTACTTGCCTTTGAGACATCTTCGAAGAATTGGGAATGAATAACGACTACAAATGATCCGAATGGAAAACGACAGTTCCTAAACAAAGGATTAACATAACTTAGTTCTAACGGACAACAATAATCGAATGGAATATGCCCATAACCCCGATTACAAGCTATAACAATATACGTTCAATCGATACGGGCGAGGGTTTACGCAAAATCTCCCCGAATCGATAATTCACGGATGAAACTTGACGAATTCGGATTGAGAATCACCCAATAACAATAATAGGTAAAGAGTATAACAACACACTTGAACAATTCGAGTCTAACAAGCAAAACCCGGAAAACCCCCCAAAATTGACAAGTTAGGGTTCTAGACGAAGATACCTTGAATTCGGACGGAGGAAGGTGATTACACTGAAAACCCCCAACATGCTGGACCGAAGCCCAACATGTTCCCACAACACCAATGTGATAGAAAACGAAGAACACACGGATCCGAGGTGGTAGAAATCGCCCTCTGATGTCGCCCAGTGGAGAAAACGAAAGAAGAGATGTGAAATGAGGTTTCTGACCTGTGCCCGCTGTTCTTAAAACAGCGGGCTGTTACGGCCGTAACAAGTGATGCATTACGGCCGTAACAATGGCCATATTACGGCCGTAATAGATGGGGTGTTATGGCCGTAACACCCTATTGGACAGCAGTCTGGGCAGCTGCTGTATAAACGGTTCCGGACGACTCCGAAACCCGGACCTGCTATCGAACCTAAAATATGGTTACGAAGTATATTCGATGACGAACCTAAGCATTACAAGAAAATACAATTCCGAATACCCGGGAATCCGAAATACGACAACGAAGATGAAATTCCCTAACTTATAGGAAATTACAAAAATGGCCCAAGTGTCCGAATATCACGATACGACGTCGGATTAATAAACCGAAAGTCACAACACGAACAACTCAACCATACGAACTCATGCAAACCAAGAAACAGCGAAAAAGAACAAGTTTCACGAGAATCGAGTGCACATACGGCAAACACAATTTAAAATGGAATTACATAAAAACACCTCCGAAACTCGTCCAAATGGAAAAACTCCAAGAATAAAGTAGGTTCAAAATGTCGAAACGGTTACAAGCGAGTCGATAAAAATAGACATACACCAAAAATGAAAACTACTAAAAATAGAAAGGTACGGATATTACATTCTCCCCCTCTAAAAAGAAGTTTCGTCCCGAAACTTAAGAATCAAAAAGCTCGGGGTGCCTCGAATGCATATCCTCCTCCAACTCCCACGTTGCCTCTTCTACTCCGTGCCTCGACCATTGCACTTTAACCAAAGGAATAGTTTTGTGCCTTAATTGTTTGTCTCGACGCTCCAAAATTTTAACGAGCCTCTCCTCGAACGTGACGTCCTTCTCGATCTGCACGTCACCGAAATCAATAACATGAGACGGGTCCTGAATATACTTCCTCAGCTAGAGACATGAAATACACTATGCACATGACTCAACGACGGAGGCAAAGCCAAACGGTACGCTAATTCGCCAACTCTCTCTAATATCTCGAAAGGCCAAATATACCTCGGGCTGAGCTTCCCCTTTTTCCCAAAACGGAAAACTCCCTTCGACGGAGACACTCTCAACAGAACATGATCTCCCACCACAAACTCCAAAGGTCGACGCCTAACGTCCGCATAAAACTTTTTCCGACTCTGAGCTGCCAACATTCTCTTTCTAATCAACTTAACATTCTCCCTCGTCTCTAACACAAGATCCGGCTCGGTGCCAACTAGATCGGACGGCTCATCCCAACATATCGGTGATCGGCAACGTCGGCCATAAAGCACCTCATACGGTGTCATATTAATCGACGCGTGCCAGCTATTACTATACGTAAACTCAATCAAGGCCAGATGCTCCTCCCAGTCACTACCCCAGTCTAACGCACACGCGCGCAACAAATCCTCGAACGTCTGAATGGTACGCTCGGACTGTCCGTCGGTCTGAGGGTGGAAACATGTACTCAAACGCAAATGTGTCCCCAATGCCTTATGTACTACCTGCCACAAATGCGATACAAACCGGCCATCTCTATCCGAAATAATAGTCTTCGGCGTACCATGAAGTCTCACTATATGCGCGATAAAAATACGAGCCAATTTTTCTGGACCCCAAGTATCCTTGATGCCCAAAAAATGTGCCGACTTAGTCGGTCGGTCTACGATCACCCACACCATATTCATTCCGGTCTTCGTCCTCGGCAAGTTCGTGACAAAATCCATGGAGATATCTTCCCACTTCCATTCCGGGACGGGAAGTGGTTTCAACAATCCGGCTGGCCGCTGATGCTCGATTTTGACTTGTTGACAAGTCAAACACTTAGCCACAAACTCAACTACCTCATTCTTCATGTCATTCCACCAGAAATTCTTCCTCAAATCTTTGTACATTTTACTCGAGCCTGGATGGACTAAGTAAGGTGACGCATAAGCCTCTTGCATAATACTTGTCTCAATTCCAAGTCGTTCGGAACACAGAAGGCGATCGCCTTGAGAGTCGATCGCTAGATACTCGAAGGTGGACTGTTATCTTAATTTAGGCGAGTTCGCCATAGCTTGATTGGTCGTGGACTCGGTCGCTCAGCCTTGTAGTCGATCGCCTGTCGAGGTGAATAAATCTCGGCACAACAATTGCCCCCCAGCTCGCTCCGATGTTGGAAACGTGGGGTGAGGTGGTTCTATTGGCGATCACTGAATTTTGACGAGTGACTCTGCATTTTACGGAACTGGTGATCGTCTTTGAGTGGTTCGGTTTTGAACTTGGACAACCTGGTCGGTCGCTGAAATGAGCGGGAGATGACAGCGGTTGTGGAAAAGTCTCTGGGGCACGTGTCGGATTCCTGTTGGGGGAGACCGACGGTTAGATGCGACTCCTCGTCTGGCGCATCCTTCAAAAGACACGTACGCGGGTTTCAATGGAGCATTAATTGCGACGGTTTCACTTCCGACCCCTGAGATTCTCCTTAATTGCATAGAAGTCCCTGCCATCTCCTATAAAAAGGCGCTGGGTTGTAGGGTTAAGACCCTTATGCGTTTTTACCGGAGAAAGAAGGATTTTGCTGAAGAGTATTTCTGAAGATCTGACTGCCGATCGTCGATCGATTTCATCCTTGGTAAGAAAACATTCCCTTTCTCCTCTTCTCTTCCAAAATGTCTGGAGTACCTTCATCATACGAAATGGGCACCTCCTCTGCCGCCGGGACTTCTACTGCCCGGGGAGGACCCTCCGCAAATTTCCATTTGGAGACGGCCGCTGAGGCTATCCGCGCTGGTATTGACCCCGTGGAAGTCGAGGCGCTATTCAATGAAGCCGACGTTGCCAGGGAGGCGGCGGTTGAGCACAAATGCTCGCAGATAAAGAGAGACTCGGCGGTGAGGGCCTACTGGGAGCAGCATAGTGCCTTTGGCCAGGCCTATGTCGCCTTCGCTGAAATCATGGAGAGGTTGTCCGGTCCGTCTCCTAAATTCAACTATTGGGATTACTCGATCGCTCATCCTTATCAACCTCCTAAGCGATCGCTTTTTCGGGCTGCGCAGCGATCGCTATGGTCCCTTGGCCAGATAAGGAGCTCGGCGACCAGGAAGGACCTGGCCGTCTGGAGGACGAGGTTTCATGTCCCTTCAGATGTGGATCTTTTTGTGACGGCCGAGAATGAACGAGCCGATCAGCCTCCGGAGGGCATGGTCGCCGTGAACGAAGTAATCATGGAGGCTGGGCTACGGTTCCCTCTGTCTTTTTCTGTCTCCCATCTGCTGGCTGCTTGGAACGTGGCGCCGCTCCAGTTGACGCCGAATGCCTGGCTCCAGATCATTTGCACTCTCACCTAGTTCGGCGGTCACCGACTGTACCGCCTTCCTTCGCCGTTGGAGATGAACCACCTGTTCAAGCTGACGGCTCAGAAAGGGTCGGTCGTAGGCTATCATATTTAAGGCCTATCAGGTCGGATGATCCTCGGAGTCCCGAACAAGGTTCGGGGCGACCCGGCGAAGTGGTTCTGGGTCTCCGGTGGCTGGAAGGCCGCAGCGAGTGACAATCGTATGGGCGAGCTGGGTATTCCCACAGGCTTCCGGGAGAGGAATCCGAGTAAGGGTTTTGACTCTCCCTTTGTTCGGATGTGTTCTGAACTGATCTAATTTGGCTTCGTTTTTGCATGTTTCCATATTCCGACGATCGACGAGCTTCCTTTTGACTTTTTGGTCGTCTGGGAGCGGATTCGAAGTCTGCCGGAAGATGACTTATACGCTCACCGGATTAACAAGCAGAGTCGTTGGCTGTCTGCTCGTCTATTCCGTTTCCCGAGACATCTTTCGGTCCCAGGTATGAATTTCTACGATCTCCATTTGTTGGGCGATCGTCCTGCTCGAGGAATATGTCTAACTGTTGTTCAATTGTCCTTATTGTAGAGGTCCGCTTTCCTCGTTTCTTGGAGCCCCCACCGGAGATAGCTATGTCGAACCCTGGAGTTTTGGGCCGTCTTCGCCAGAAGAAGTCATCTTGGGTTCCTCCGGTGGCGTTACCTCTCATTCCAGAGGTGAGGCCCGACGTGGAGCCGATCATAGTGGAGTAGGAACCTCGGGAGGAGGGGCTCCGGGCGAACCGCAAGCGGCAGAGGTCGGGAGAAACTCCAGTTTCTGCCCCTGCCGGTGAGGTGCCGATCGCCGCGCCTCCGATCACCGCTGTCCCCCCGGTGAATGAGCCTACGCCCTCTGCGGCTTTTTTGCGAGAGATGGCGATCGCTAAGGCTGAGACCCCTCGCGGGAAACCATACTTTGGCCGCGATCCTAAGAGAGCCGAGAGGTAAACTATGTCAGTTTGTTGAGTTTCGTCATTTGCGTGGGAGATGTGCTAACTTTTGTCGTTTTGATGCAGGATTCGTAGCACTAACCCATCTTGCCCGCCGATGGTGCTGGATTTCTTAGCGAGCTGATCTCCTCGCCAGGCCTGTGATATCCCGCTATACGTCAACTGGGCCGTTTCTGCTTTGCCGAAGGCCTGGACGACGGACTTGGATGCGATCGCTCGCCAGCGATCCGGGAGCGCGATGCAAGCTACTTTCGCTCTCTCCCTCCAGGCGGCGGCGATGGCTGCTCAAGGTGTGCAGGAATTTGAGGGGCGTCCTTCTACGACACGTCTGCAGGCGGACCTCGAGGCCGCTCGGAAAGAGAATGCCGAGTTCACCGACAGGATTGTGGCTATGGAGAAGGACTCCTTGGATGCAGCTAAACGGGCGAGCCATGAACTTGAGCTAGCGATACAGGATGCCGAGCAAGCCCGGGCGACGGTCGACCGATTTCGGGACCGGATGACTGATGCCCGACGGTTGCAGGCGGCCGCTGAGAAGGAGGCCGATCAACTGAAGGTGACTGTCGCTCGGCTGACTAGCGAGCTGGCGGCCTCGAGGGGAGAGACGGCTGCAAGGGAGGCCGAGCTCCAGGGCGCGCAACAGGCGGTTGCGGAGCTGAAAGGGAAGCTAGAGGCGACCGAGGCCAATCCCTTTCTTAACATGGGGTTCGTCAGTGAGTTTGCCTATTACATGGCGTTCCCTGACTCGCTCCGAGCTGCTATGAAAGGAGGACTGGAGGTCGGCCCTCTAGCCGAAAACTTCAAGGCGTATGTGTTGGAGCACCCTCTTCACCCTGACTTCTCCGTGCCAATCTTGGACCTCTCGGAAATCTGTGTGGACTTGAGCTGGTATATGACTCCGGCGAACCGTGTTCATCCTGACGCTCCGGAGGACGGAGAGGCCGCTCCGGAAGCTGGCGAAGGATCGCGGACCGGTCCGGAGGTTGAAGGCGAAGGCCAGGCAGGCGCCTGAGGCTCTTCGTTCTTTTTATCTCTTTTGTTTCGAAATTTTGTAGCTCTTCCTTGTAGTACTTAGGCCTTCGGGCGACCGTGTATGTACTTCTGAAACTTCAAGTAATGAAATGAATGTTTGTTTATCCGATTTTTTACTTGAATGATTGCTTTTCTGAGTCTTTGCATGACTTTTTACAAATGTGTGAGGAGAGATTGTTGTGTGTTTAGCTCCAAGTGAAATGATAAACTCATATAGATAACTTTTACAACAAATTCGATCGCTGCACAAACATCTGAATAATGCCGATCTCCGTATGTCGTTAAATAGGGACGATCGTCGTATAAATAGATCCGCACTCTTCCCCCTTGTTTTTGTTCGCTTAGTGGAAGTAAGGGGACGAAAATAAATCGTTGAGTGAGCGGTCTTCAATTTTGTCGAAACCTCGAAAGGCCGTCCATCTCGGTCTTGAGGAGCCGTGCACGATCGCGGAGTTCGATGGACCGATCTCCACGATCATGTCTTGTGAGCGAGCGACATTCCGTCTGATGGCTAAGTTCTCACGACTCACTTAATTGGTAGGGTCCTCCGAAGGCTGCGCCTCGCCTCGTATTTAAATGAAGGGCATGTGGTCTTGGTCTGGAAGATTCCTTGCGCGGGGCGTCGTCGGATTAATCAACTCCAAGTCCGCGGCTTGTTAGCTCTGCTTCTACCTCGGCCCGCCATTAAGATGGCGACCCTCGACGGTATACGTTGAGACGGGGGGAGGGACGCGTCGCATTGTCCGGGAAGGATCCACCACGTTAAGTGATGGATCTTTGAGGGCGGGCGAACGTGTCCACAGATTAGTTTTGGAGGCCCCATAGACTACGCCGGCCTCGTATTTAAACGAAGGGCGGGCGATCGTGGCCCAAAGGGACCTTACATGGGCGTAAAGAACGGTTCCATCGTCCTCCACGACCATGGCGACACTCTTCTACCTCGGACCATCAAGTCAGATGACGATCCTCGACGGTATACATTGTGTAAGGGGAGGAGATCGCCTGCCTAGGTTCTTCATGTAGATGACGAACTTTAGAGAGCGAGCGAGTAATCCTCTGATTTATTTTGGAGAGACCTTCGGCTACGCCCGCCTCGTATTTAAACGAAGGGCGAGCGATCGAAGCCCAAAGGAACCTTGCATGGACGGATCGTCGGTTTAATCGATTTTTGCGACCATGGCGGCACTCTTCTAACTCGGACCATCATGTCAGATGACGATCCTTCACGGTATACATTGTGATAGGGGAGGCGATCACTGCCTAGGTCCATCATGTCGATGACGAACTTTAGAGGGCGAGTGAGTCATCCTCTTTTTCGAAGCGTTTGCTCAGGCAGTAGCCTTTGGTTTGATGAGGTGGGAAATCGGGGAGAGACTTCCGAAGTTCCCTTCTCTTGATTGAAGTATGTAGATACGGTCGCCGAGGTTGATCGAGGGGTTGGCTCGTATGAGCTTTCCGGCCTGTTCGCGTTCGACTCGGGCGACCGTGTTGGGAGATTGGAGGGGCTCCGGCTAAGCCAATAAGCGGTCCAACTTGCCTTCTTCGAATAATCTCCAGAGTTGTCTGAGGAGGTCGCGACACTGGTTGGTGTTGTGGCCGGGACTCTTGTGGTAGGCACAATATTTATTGTGGTCCAGATGACCGTGGTCCCTTATCGCCTTTGGCTTGTTTACGGTTTGCGCCCCTTGACGGCGTAAAAAATGTGGGCCGGAGTTCAGTTGAACTTGTGGAGGAGATGGGTTTCCACATTCTCGCAGGCCCTATGGTCGCCGGATGGCTTGGCGACCGTCTTTTGGGTTTTGGCGATCGCCGTCTTTCGGACCGGAGGTAGCGTTTCCTCGCCTAGGCGGAGGGTGAGTAGCCTTTGCCTGGCCAGAAAGTCGGCAGCCTTAGCGCGGAAGATCGTGTAGGTCGGGGGGATGTCCTTGGTGAGATGTCTAAACATGGGCGAATGACCGTAGAATCCCCTCAGGACCGAGTAGAGAGCGAGCTCGTCGCTGATGGGCTCGCCGGTGAGGACGATTTCGTCTACTCGGTCGATGTAATCTGCATCGGACTCATCTTCCCCCTGCCTGATTTTCATCATGTGGTGGGGGCCTTCGGGTCTGTTGACCTTGGCGGCGAAGTATGACGTGAAGTCACTCGCCAGTTTCTCAAAGGAGATGATCGATCGCGGTGGTAGTGAGATGTACCACCTATGGGCCAGCTCGCCCAACGTTAATGGGAAGACTCGGCACTTGGTTGCATCTGATGCCCCACACCCGGTCATGTAAATCCGTAACTTACTTAGGTGGGTTTCGGGGTCCGATCTCCCTTCGTAAAGAGGCGTTTTGGGAGGAGCGATCCTTGGTTGTACGGGGGCAAGCTCGATGTGGACCGCGAGTGGCTTGGTCGGTCCGATGATTTTTCTGCTGGTGCTTGCCCCAGTGTCCAAGAGTGCTTTCATCTCGTCGAGCTGGCGTTGCAGAGCGGCCATCACCGTGGCCTGGCTTCTCGCGGCTAGGCGCTCGGAGCGGGATCCGAGGCGATCAAGTACTGACCCCCTGGCGTTCGGAGTGGGAGCCAAACGGTTGACTTGTGTTCGGTTGGGAGTTGGGTATGCCGAACTCCTGGTGGCAGATTCGGATTCCGCCGTCTCGTGGTTGGGGCCAGAATGCCCTGGTCGCCATGATTGGTCGCTTCCCAAGCGACTGAATACGGAACCGTCCAGCCGTGCGACAGTGATGGTGTCCGGCGGTTCGGAGAGCGGCTCTCTTCGATGTAGTGACGGACGTCATGGTTCTGAAGGCTTTCTTTGAAGCGCAGTGAGTGTCACTTCAAGTATATGCCCCGAGAACAGTGTGTGTTCTTCGGGACGGTAGGAATAAAAAATGAAGGTTAAGATCCCCCTCCTTGTAGCGCCAATTGTTGCTACCCAAAATATTATCCGGAGATAGATATTGCTGGAATGGGTGGATAGCAAACAAAGTGCGAGAACACTTCTGTGGGAAAGTAAATAACACAAGATTTGCCGGGATTGTTAGTCCCGGGCTTGAATGCTCTCGCGAGATGTTATTAATACAAATATTCTGGGATACAAGTATTAATGTTAGTACAATTATAATGAGTGTAAATACCCTAGTTATCTTAGCTAGCGAGCGTGTAGATTGCCGGAAGAACCAGATATGATGCTCTGTGAGTTCTTGTAACAACGTTGATGAGCTGTGACGACCGTGAGAAATCGATAGTCTCTCACGGTATGTTTTAGCTGTATTCCTGAGCTCCTGGGCTTGTGAGTCTCTTTGAATCTGTACTGTGGAGACTTCTTGCCTCTGCCGACCGTCTTCTGGTTGAGAGGTACTGAGAGAGAAATCCTGAGGTAGATTCAGGAGAGGAAATCCAGAGTCTAAGCGTGTGTATGTTTGTATGTGTTTGGCAACGTAGTTGTAAACTGAAAGGAGAGGACCTTTTTCCAGTTGCTGAGAGTTCTCTATTTATAGGACTGGGTCCTGCTGGGCGATCGCCGCTGCTTCATTATAATAAGCGGGCGATCGTCTTTAGCACATGGGCTGGTCCCCTTAAAGTCCGCAGGAGTTGCTGGCAGCCAGCTGTTGGGAAAACATATACCCTGTATCGAAACAGTCGGGATATTCAAACCCTATATCGATTTGTGTTAAAAGGTTTTGACATATATGCCAATCCTCAATACAGTAAGGAAACTGTATCGAAGTATTGAGGCATCAACCTGTATCGAACACCTGTCTCGAATCCAGCATATAGTGGAACTCTTCAGTACAACAAAGTAGTCTTATAAAAGACCAAGTATAGAAACTGTCTCGAATCACCTATACAGTTATCTTCCATACAGCTCACAACAGGACAAAGAAGGAATCTTCAGAAGTCAAGTCCCGTTGAATAAAAAAGTATTTAAATACTCAAGGATAAAGTATTTAAATACTGTCAGTCAACAGATCTTCAAATCCTGCAACATCCGGATCATGTCTTTCATCTCGTTGGAACGGAATCTTGCTCAACGGATACATCTCAACGGATATATGTTTCAGAAACTATAAATATCTCATGAAGGCATTGAAGATCAGTTACCATAGCGAACTAAGTAATCAAAGCTATCAAAGTTATCATTAGAGCAAAATATATCTCCAAGCTTACTGCAACTCAGATAAAAGAGATATACAGTGCTCATCATCTTGAACAACACTTCATCAGCTCGAAGCTCATAAAGTCAAAGCTGTTGTTCACACTCTGTTCTATACTTTGAACAAACCCAGAACAGCCCTGTGTGGACTGAGGAAGACGAAGCTTCAGAACTTTGTGTGAAGAAGCCAGTCAAGCTTTAGCTCAAACCAATCTGTGTGAATGGTTGAAGCTAAGATCTTTATATCAATCTGTGTGAACGATATATTGATTGTATACTGTTATAATTACGTAGTTGTGTACGTAGTAATTATAATAAACATTTTACTCCTGTGTGGAGGACCAGTGGACGTAGAGGGGTTTACCTCGAACCACTTTAATTACTGTGTTATTTACCTTCAGTTTTTACTGTTTTAATTACTGTGATTAATTAAGTATACACTATACATTTAGTTGCTGTATCCACAGCGACCTACTGTATCTAAGACTTCCGCTACGCACTCAGATTTAAAATCAGTACAGCCTGTCGTTTAAACTACGTCCCAAGCTGTATCCAGTATACTTAGTGGCCAACAAGTGGTATCCGAGCGGTTGATTCTAAAAAGAATCAGTCGTGTCTTTAACTGAATCAGATCCAAAATCACTTAATTTTCAAAACAGTCTCTTTCATTTCTTTACTTTCACTCACATGGATACTTCTATGATCAACAAAGTGCCTATGTTCTCTATTAACGAATTTGATGATTGGAGAATTAGAATGGAGGCTCATCTTGCAGCAATGCATGAAGAGATGATTTTTGTGATACAGGATGGCCCTATCAAGATCATGAAGGTAAACACGGCCGCAAGGATTGAAGGCCAAGCCCATGCTGAGATGCTCGAGAAGGAACGCGAGCAATGGACAACAGATGAAAGAAAGCGAGCCAATCTCGACAATGTGGCTAAGAACGCGTTATTTGTCACCCTTGACAAAGGCACGTTCTCGAACGTAAAGAGCTGCAAAACAGCCAAAGAAATCTGGGATAAACTCAAGTTAATTTGTGAGGGAACTGAGCTCTCAAAAGAAAACAAGATTTCAAAACTGACTCAGCAATTTGAATCTTTCGAAATGAAACCAACTGAGACACTTGAGGAACTTGACCTCAGATTCACTGGTATTGTTGGTGAACTTGAAGCGTTGGGCAAAATTTATACTCAAAAGGAGAAGAATTTAAAAATTTTCAGATCTCTCCCAGCCCGATGGGACATTAAGACCACAGCTATGCGTGTGTCTTGCAATCTTAATGAAATAACTACTTTTGATCTCTTCTCTGACCTCAAAGCTTTTGAGTATGATATTGACAGAAGAGAGAAAGCTGAAGAATCTCCTTCAAAGGTCACAGCACTAGCCGCTGTATCGAGCCGTCGACACAGCATGCCCAGCTCGTTGAAGCCTAGTCACAAGAATGCTGACAGTGACGACGACATCCTGTCTCAAGATTAAATGGCGCTTCTCATGCACAAAAAGTTCATCAAGCAGACTCCCTACAGGCCCAAACCTGGCCAAAAGGTAATTACCGAAACTTCATCCGGAAATTCTAACATGTGCTATAATTGCAGGAAACCAGGGCATTATGCAAATAAATGTCCTCATCCCAAAGTTCAAAAGTTGCCTGAAGCCGAGCAACAAGAGAGAGATGAAAGAAGACGTGCTTGGAAAAACAAGCTCAAGGCCCTGATTGGAGAATCAGAAGCCTCCCCCACACCATCTAAATCAGAAGAATGTCTTCAGGTGGTCACTGAAAGTGATTCATCTGACGATGAGTTCTATGATAAAGCATATATGTGCTTTATGGCCAAGGACATTCCGGAAGGTGAAGACAGCGATGATGAGGTAAGCTCAACCTCAGCTATTCCGTCAAATGCATCTCATACTTTTGAAAACATGATGAATGAATTTAAAAACATTCAAAAGGCCAATGAGACATTGAAAACTGAGAATATACAGCTTCAATTATCTAATTTAGAGCTGAAAGATGAAAATGACTTGCTGAAGATAAATTATGAAAATATGTCTCTTGACTGTGAAACCAGCAAAGTCGATTTTGAAAAACTCATGGAGAGCAATCATCAACTTGCTCATGAACTAAGTGAGGTTAAAACTCACAACGAAATCAAGACAAATGATTTGGTTCTACTCCAAGCCAAAGTCACAACTCTCGAAAAACGAGAAATTGAACTTGAGACCACTCTGAAATCGTTCGAGAAATCGTCCAAAAGAATGGAAGCAATTCTGAGCACTGGGCAAAATGCTCATGATAAAAGTGGCTTAGGATACAGCTCACGTTCAAACAAAGGGAAAACTAGTACAGTGTTCGTCAAGAGTGTGGAACACATTACAGAATCAAAAGATACCCCTAGTCCCGTAAAGGAACCTGCTGTACCGGGAAAACCGAAGGCTGCTATTCCACCCCCGCAATCCTATTCCAGACAGCGGAATCATAAGCCGTTCCAACATGTGAGGCGCACTCAACAGCATGCTTCCCGAGCATATCAACAGCGCCAATAGCCGTTCAGAAGGAAGGCTGTATCCAACTACCAAAGGCCCGCACGATAGTAGTATCAGTACAGAACGCCTAGGTATTGGATACAGGAGCCTAGTTATCCCTCGAGACAGCAGATGCCCGTTCAGTATCAGCAACAACACTGGGAATCCAACTATAGACCCAGAAGGCAAGCTGTTAGGCCAAAGAAAATGGCTCCACCTCCAAGACGGCACTCGTACTGGATTAATAATAATAACCCTGAATTTTACATGCATAATAATTATCATGGTTATAGCGACTACGGTTATGCCCCACGTATATATCGCAACACTGTATCGAGTATGACCTACAGTAAACCAGTTGATGTCATGAAAACTTGCGTACCTAGAGGAACTAACAATCATGGACCCAAAAATCAAAGGGGACCTAAACCTACTTAATCTATTTGTTACAGGACATTCTAGAGGAGGATACCTGGTACTTTGATAGTGGATGCTCTCGGCACATGACCGGAGATAGAAGCAAGCTATCAGATTTTGTAGAAGGTCGCGGTCCAAAAGTCCGTTTCGGTGATAAATCAAAAGGCAGAACAAGAGGGAAAGGAACCCTTCTTGTAGGAAAATTCAAAGTCACTGATGTTGCATATGTTGAAGGCTTACAGTATAATCTACTTAGTATTAGCCAGTTCTGTGATAAACAGTTCTCGGTAAAGTTCTATATAGATCGCTGTAGAGTCAAGAACATCCTGACCAAGGAAGTTGTGCTTACGAGACGGATCGGGTAACATGTATATTCTTTTCGAAGCCTATGAGCTCCTCAATTCCATGCTTTGTTGCGAAAGGCGCTGCAGATCTTAGCTGGTTATGGCACAAGAGGATGTCTCACGTCAACTTAAAGACGATCAACAAGCTCTCAAGACAGGGAATGGTTAGAGGTTTGCCAAATGTGTCATTCAAGAAAGACAGCGTCTGTGGACCATGTCAGAAAGGCAAGCAAATCAAGTCAACCCTAAAGAGAAAATCCTACCTTTCAACCCAAAAAGTGTTGGAGATGCTACATATGGATCTCTACGGCCCTGTAGACCCAGTAAGTTTGGGAGGTGAGAAATATTGCATGGTTGTTGTTGATGATTATTCCAGGTATGCTTGGACGATCTTTCTTAGCAAGAAGAAGGAAACAACATCAAAGCTGCCCGAGCTCCTGAGAAAGTTGCAAAATGAAAAGGCATTGAGTATCGTGTGCATTCGTTCCGACAGAGGTACAGAATTTACTAACCGCTTTATAGAGCAATACTGTTCGGAGAATGGAATACAGCACGAATACTCAGCTGCCCGTACTCCTCAACAAAATGGTGTTTCCGAGCGAAAGAATAGGACTCTGAAAGAAGCTACAAGGACAATGATTGCCGCAAGCAAGTTGCCACAGCGTTTCTGGGGTGAAGCAACCAATACAGCATGCTATACTCAAAACCGTTGTATCGTCAACAAACACCACAACAAAACAGCATATGAGGTATGGAACAACAAAACTCCGTTAGTTTCATATTTCCACATTTTTGGATGTAGATGTTACGTGTTGAATAATGGGAAGGACCAACTTAGAACCTTTGATGAGAAATCAGATGAAGGAATATTTGTAGGATACTCCTCCCTCAGCAAAGCTTTCAGAATCATTAACAAAAAGAAGCTGAAGATCGAGGAATCAGTTCATGTAGTGTTCGACGAACCTCACCATGACCCTACAGGAGTAGATAATATTACTCATGACATCCAACATCTCTCTATCTTGGATCCTCCAACTCCCATAGAACCTGTTGTTGATTTAGAAATCAACCCCGCAGCTGTAAGAATCGACGTAGATGAAGTCGACGCTGTACAAGCTGAAGATGTATCTACATAAACTCTCGATACAGTACGGGACCCTAAATTAGAACCCGACCGGAGATGGTTGAGAGATCACCCGCAAGAGCTGATCATTGGAAACATAAATGCTGGTGTTTCTACTCGTAGGAGAATACAGAGTACACAAGGAAATGTACTTTGTGCACAAGAAGAACTTGATACGGAGATATCACAGTTTCCTGAATGGAAATCTCAATCCGAGCTTCGAAGACTCAATATGTGCACTATCGCTGTATTCTTAGCCCAGTCCGAACCTGTTTCGACCATAGACGCTCTTAATAATTCTCATTGGATAACATCTATGGAAGGAGAGCTTAACGGTTTCGAAAAAAACAATGTATGGTATCTTGTACCCAGACCTACACATAAAATCGGTCATAGGAACCAAATGGGTATTTCGAAACAAGAAGGATCGAAATGGACTTATAATAAGGAACAAGTCCAGACTAGTAGCACAAGGCTATAGTCAGGAAGAAGGCATAGACTATGATGAAACCTTCGCCCCTGTAGCCAGACTAGAAGCCATTAGGATATTTTTAGCCTTTGCCGCCCATAAGAGCTTTATTGTATACCAAATGGACGTCAAAAGTGCATTCCTGAATGGAGACCTTGCAGAAGAAGTTTATGTTGAACAACCACCAGGGTTTGCCAACACAGACGGTATCGATCTAGTATACAGGCTAAGGAAAGCGCTGCATGGACTTAAACAAGCCCCTAGAGCCTGGTATGAGACCCTGTCCCAGTATCTAACCAATAATGGATTTGAGAAAGGTGCTGTGGACAAAACCTTGTACAAAATACAGGAAGGTGATGACCTTCTTATGGTACAAATTTATGTAGATGACATAATATTTGGTTCAACTAACCTTGCTTTGTGTCAAAGGTTCTCTCATCTCATGCAAAGTAAATTTGAAATGAGTATGATGGGAGAACTTAGTTATTTCCTAGGTTTGCAGGTAAAGCAGTTGCCTACAGGTATCTTCATCAACCAGGAAAAATACAGCAAGGAGCTTCTCAACAAATTTGGAATGAACACTTCCAAATATTCGCCAACCCCCATGAGCACTTCCGTGCAAATTAGTGCTGATGAAGCCGGAAAGCCGTTTGACCAATCACTCTATAGAAAGCTCATTGGTTCGCTTCTATACCTAACGGCTAGCAGGCCTGATATCCAGTTTGCTGTTGGAGTGTGTGCGAGATATCAAGTAGCACCAAAGGAATCACACTTCAATACAGCTAAACGAATCCTGAAGTACATTAAAGGAACAATCGATGTATGACTATGGTATCCCAAAGAAGGCGGATTCAATTTAGTTGGATACAGCGACTCGAATTTCGGAGGCTGCAAGATAGATAGGAAGAGTACAAGTGGAACTTGTCACTTTCTCGGACCTAGACTTGTTTCTTGGTTCAGTAAGAAGCAATTGGCTAACTCTCTTTCCACGGCTGAATCAGAGTACTATGCTGCTGGTAGCTGCTGTATGCAGATCCTTTGGATACAGCAATAGTTGTCAGATTATGGAATCGATGCCAGAGAGACTCCAATCATGTGTGATAGTACGAGTACAATTGCAATCATGCACAATCCTGTCCTGCACTCGCGCACTAAGCATATCAACATGAAGCATCATTTTATAAGGAATCATGTCGAGAACAATGATGTTCGCCTTGAAAAAGTTCATACAGACATTCAGCTGGACGACATCTTCACCAAACCTCTCGACACAGCCAGATTCAACATGCTTAGACAAGAATTGGGAATGCTACAGCCCGACTCCCTGTAAGTAATTTACTGTTTTTACTCAACAATTGAGAGGGAATGCTGTAAGAACCAAGAATACAGTATCCAACGTTAATTATCTGTACACTCAGAACCGTCAATACAGCACTGTAGTGAACAAAGACATATGAATTATCCTACAGCTGACGTGTGCAATAATGAAGGGGGAATACAGTATGACCCATGAATACAGCATTAATCCAAAAATTGCTGTATGGAATCTAAAACCTATATTTACCTTTTAAGGGGTAACGCTGTATCAACGCGGACACAGCACATATTATAGGATTTCGATTCAGTATATATATAATATTATATTGTTTCATTTTTAAAATGATTTTTGTCCACGTGCCCTGTTTTTATGTCAAACGTCATGTACATTAAATGCCTTACACGACATCTGGACAACTGAATCTCAAAAGCCGCGATGTTTTCAAATTGTTTAATGTTTTAAAACTGCCGTTTTAGGCATTTAGGGTGACAACAAATGTCAGAAGTGGGACCCGCTCATATTTTAAACATTTTAATGGATAAGTGTACCAGTTACACTCAGTCCATCTTAACCGTTGATTTCAAAAACCGGTTCCCATCCCTTAAAATCTGACCATTCGTACACTGCAAAACCCTACTTCGCCGCCCAATATAAAAGGACTGATACTGCCATTAGAGACTCTTTACGCTTTCTGCAAATTTAAGAGTTCTCAAGCAAATACAGCCTACATTCTTTTCTGCATTTTACTGCAAATTTCGGTTATTCTCTTTCCTTTTTCCTGCAAAATCATCAAATGGCTGGACAAACATCTTCGCTCGCTCTGAAGAAAACCGCTAACATCATCGATGGACGGATCTTTTCAAGATCTGTTGTCATTGAACGCATTCTCGCTGAAACCAATGATGTCGAACCCATGGAGTACATCATCACTCGTCTTCGTCAACAAGGCCTCTATCGCCTTGGAAGCCAAACAGCTGACAAGTACGATGTTCATCTGGTTGAGGAATTTTACCTCAACGCCGCCGTACGTTTTCTGCCGCTGTCCCAAAGAGGTCACATTGCTGACATAACCGCTACCATTCAAGGAGTTGAGATTTGTGTTGATAGCGATCTGCTCCAGAATATCTACAGGCTACCTGCTGATGGCCTGACAATGGATCAACTTGAGACGTTTGGGTCTCAAGAACTGATAACGAAGTTTTATGGTCTGTTTACTGGCTCAAAAATTGTTGACATGGTTCAAACCACATGTCACAAGAAGAATTTTTGTCTCCCTTATGTGTATTTACATGATTTTTGCTGCAGGATCATCGAAAACAGAACTGGTGCATTCGAAATGTGTACCAATTTGAGGTTTAGGATGATGGTTGCTATTCTGACCTGTGAGAAGGTCAACTGGTGCCAGATAATCCTGAAGCGCTTGCAAGAAGAAGTATGCAAGCCTGCCACCCAGAAGAGGTCATTTGGTTTAATGTTAAACCATATCTTGACGAAATGCGGACTGTCGCAATCCGCTGATGCTAAGAAGAATATCTCCAGGATATACCTAGGAGGCGTCAAGCCTACTGCGTATAACCAGAGCACTATGGTCTGCAACCACCCGAAAACCCAAAGTATGCCAGTTTCTGCAAACCCAAGGGATGTGTCTTTGAAGTCCCAGGATGAGGAATCTTCAAAGAAGAGGAAAAGATCTCACAGCAAGAAACCCATTGCTGGTGAGAAGCCAAAGAAGAAACTTAGGAGGCTTTCTAAAGCCAAGAAGCCCTCCGAAGAAGTTTCCACCGTGGCTCAACCCACTGAAGAACAACCCCAGGGCCCAACCCCTGTGGAAGAGGTGTCCACTACTGTATCGACAGTAGGTCCTGAGCCTTTGGCGGCTAGGACGGATGATGGGACATCTGCCAACGAAAAAGACTCTAGCGAGTCGGCTGCCCGTATGGAGCCAAACGCTACTTCTCGTATGCCGGATCCCCCACCCGTACAGGATCAATCTTCCTTCGGGGCATAATCCCCTGTAAGGAATCCCACTTCCATACAGGATCCCATACCTATAGAGGAATCCCTCGCTACAGCGTCTCCAGATGTTGTACGCAGTCCCTCCCCTGACACCATTATTCACAAAACCATTCTCTCTGTTCAGATAGACCATGCTTACGAAAGATTTCTGAAATTGAAAGGCTACAGGCTAGCTCCGTATGAAACATTATACAACTGGAGCGAATGGAGCCAAGAAGAAAGATATGTATCAGAAGTGACGGACTCAACTGAAATTGAGGCCCTGATCCGATGGGACAATCCCTTCTGCAAAGAACTGATTGAAAGCCATCTACTGCAGAAATTTGACGTAAGGAGGAAAGGTAAAGACAAGTCAGAGGACTCTCCCCCAAATCCAAAAGACGACGATGACGATGACTCAGACGACGGTGACGAAGCTTTACAAGCTGGTCTGAGGATGAGTCGTGAAGAGGCTCAAGACAGAGACGCCTCTCCACCAAAGGATGATGAAGGGCCATCAACCCAGAGCAATCCCCCTTCGCTACAGCAAGAGGAAATTCCCGACGATGAGGAATCAGTCCCTCAAGTCGAGGAAGTAGAAATAGTTTTGGAACAGGCACCCGAGCCTGCCGCCGCTCAAGAAGAAGTTGTCACTGAGAGACAACATGAGGAATCATTCCCTCCTGTATCCATGTCTACCGATGAAACTTCGCAACAGGAGGACACAGCACCCCCTGTCGCCGAACCAGAACATGCTGAACCCGCCCCTTCAACCGTGGTACCTGAATCGAAAAGCACCGGAACTGGATGAGAAATGATCTGAGTGGTACCTGACGCCACTGGAACGTCTGCCTCCTCCGTGCGCCTCATCTGATATTACCGAGGATGGACTGAGCCCGAACTAGATGCAGCTCGACGGTCCGGTTGACCCCGACCTCCACCACGGCCTGTACTCTGAGGGGTCTAAGTGACTGGAGCCTTCTGATCCATGTTGCGCTCTCTCTGAACGGCGGTGGTAGTCGGAGCTCTGGCAGCCCTGGTAGCCCTCTTGCAATGCGCTGCTCGGTGTCCGGTCTGTCCGCAAGTAAAGCAAGTAACCGGAGGAGAAGGACAATCCTTCATCAAATGCTCATATTGATTGTAGTTAAAACAAACTCTGCCACCAAAAGCAACGGACTGGACTGAACGATTACCCTGAGATCCTTCAGTCTGATGAAACGGACTCTTCCCAGGTGTAGCGGCAGACTGAGCTCTCGAAAATTGACCACTCTTGCCAGCTGAAAAACTGCCAGCTGTTTTCTGTTTCTTGGCCTCGGAATTCAACTCTGATTCTGGTGCAGCCATCTCGATCGCTAGGGCGTGATCCTGATACTCCTTCAAGGTGGCACACATGAGCGGTGCCATACTCTTCCTGATATGCGGCTTCATGTGCATATTGAAATAACGGATCTTATCGGCCTCGGTCCTCACCTGATCTTTCACGAATCCTAACTGCTGATTATAAGTGATGATGGCCTGAGAAATCGGCACATCCTGAGGTGTAGCAGTAAAGAATTCCACAATCCTGCGCTCTTTGACTGGCGGTGGACAATATTCTGCTTCCATATCAGCCTTGAATTCCTCCCAAGTGGCCCGGCGATCTCTGGGCACCACAGCCTCCCACCATTCCGCAGCTTCCTTATCCAGGAGGTACTGAGCAATATGTACCCTCCTGTCATCGGGACAAGCCACGGCGTCAAAAGTCCTGCTCAACTGAAAGAGCCAATTCTCCCAACCGAGGGCGTCATAAGAACTAGTGAAACGAGGGGGGTGAATCTTAGTTACTTTCTGAAGCCATTTACTAGATTCGTCCTCTAGAGTCGGGGGCGGATTTTGGCGTCCACCCTGAGCTATCTGAGTGAGTTGGGCTACCAACTGCTGAAGTACGGCAGTAGCCCTAGCATCGGCGTTATTACCCGACGACACTTAATGAGAAGCCGAATCCGCAGAGGACTGAGAAAGTGAGCCTTCCTCGTTATTAACACCACAACCACGGCATCGGCCGCGTCCCCTAGCTGGTCTACCGTGACCTCTCAACATACTGAAGAAAATATGAAAAGAACAAGATCAGAAAAATTCACAATTCACAATTCCGAACAACGCAAGAAAGCGAATTACAAAAGTATAAGAGTTCGAGGAGACTTACAACCATGGCTCGCACGAAAAGACGGTAGCACGATGATATTAGGCTCAACGACTGACTCTAACGACATAACTGACAGACCCAAAATTAACCGACAGCCTAGGAATTCAAAACCTAAGGCTCCGATACCATAAATGTAACACCCCAATTCACAAATGGGACATTACACGCCGTAGAACCCTCATGAGGACTACCAGGCTAACACATGACACACATTCCGTACATGAGAATCCCAAAGACACAATCATCAATGTAAAATAGGGACGTGGCCTCGGCCAAAACGTTTTAATAGACGTACGTGAAAATATAAGTCAATACCATATCATTGCCCACGCAGGGGACTTTAACCGAATTTAATAAAAAATAAGTCAAATTCCGATACTCAAACAGTATAATGACCAAACATAAATAAAGACTCGAGCCTCATAATCATGCCAGTCCATCCTTTGCATGCATATCCCGTGCCTGCTCCTCACCTCTTCCGGTACCTGAAATGCATAAGACGCATTTCCCCCATTTAAGGGATTAGCATTCGAATAGCTAGTGCAAGTACACAATTACACTACATTATATACACATACGATTTTACACAATCATCTCAATCAGAAATCATTTGCCATAAATATTACGGAATACTATATTGGCAATCAAAACAGTTATCAATTCATCACGATATCACAAAATCACAACTGGTATCCCGTGGCCGTACCCCTTTGTATCGAACCCCAGACATCCCGTCGAACGCTCCGGGTGGGATACCACTTCCGCGGCCGTACCCCTTAGTATCGACCCCCAGACATCCCGTCAAACGCTCCGGGTGGAAGTTCAACCACACACACACCCAAGTCCACTTCCGCGGCCGTACCCCTTAGTATCGACCCCCAGTTTTGGCCCGAATAATCTTCATAAATTCGATCCTAACACAATAATGATATACAACTAATCTCAATACTACAAAAACGTAGGAATACATCCTAGTTCTACCCGTTGGAACAATTCGTCGAATATTACAAGGGTATCGTCCAGTATAAGTGACGAACAATGGAAAAATCGGAGTTTAAATCCACAAATCCTCAAGAACCACGAAGGAATACAAGTATACAATTGAAGTCTAGCGATAACCTATGACGAATCGGATTGAAAAGGTTTAAATCGCAAGAAACCCCCAAAATTCCCCCAAAATCTCAAAACAAGGGTTTTATGAATTCTTACCTTGATTCGGGTGGCGGGAGATGTTAAGAACTTGATGAATTCGCTCAAGGAATGCAGGGATGTTAGAAGATGATAATATTGGTCGAAATCGGTTCTATCTATCGTCTTGAATCGCCCAAAGCCGAAGAGAAGGTGTGAGGATGGAAAAATGACGACGTTGACTGTTGTTGTCCTATATATAACGGACAGGCTTAGCGCACGTTGCGCCCTAAGAATTAGCGTGCGCTATCGGGGTGGGGGAAAACAGTCAGAGACTTATGTCCTCCCGTTAAGGGACGCAGATACAAGATAGCGTGCGCTAGCGTTAGAAATTAGCGTACGTTACCACTCAATTAGCCTACGCTATCTGGTTTAGTACCGAAATACTGAACCTTCTGCCCAGTCCCAGGGGTTTTGGCCCGAAGGTATTAGCGCACGTAAAGATGTAAATCTAGCGTGCGCTAGTTTTACCCTCATAGCGCACGCTATGGAAAAACGTTAGCGTGCGCTAACGGCGCTGCCTGAGTCTGATCGGGGCTCGGCGGTATCCGACTCGAACGACACGAAAACTTGACAGATGCCAGCAACGAACGAGACATGACAAAGAAACAAAAGCCTGCAAGCATAATCTCTCAACCGAATGTATGATTCTGACTACTGAGGGACTTGAAATATGACAAGGGGAACAAATTCCCTAAATTTATAGGAAATTACAAAATGGCCCAAACGTCCGAAAATCACGATACAATGTCGGATTAACAATCCGAAACTCAGAACATGAGCAACTCAACCATATGGACTTATGGTAACAAAGAAATAATGAAATTGATCGAGTTTTACGAGAATCGAAAGTACATGCGACAAAACATAACTCAAAAGGAAAATACGAAAAAACGTCCTCGAAACTCACCCAAACGGAAAAACTCAAAGAACAAAATAGATTCAGAATTTCAAAATAGTAACAAGAGAGTCGTCCGAAACGAACATACACCAAAAATAGAAATTACCAAAAATAGAAAGTACGGATATTACAGACGAAACTCATTAGGGATGGTTGTATGGGATATTTGTGTTATGCTACGAGAGTAGAGAACGAGAAGGTTTAATTTTCTTTGATTCTAATGGTAAACGAGTTTCCAGATGTTTTTCCGGATGACTTGCCAGGACTACCACAGGAGCGGTAGATCGAGTTAATGGTTGACTTAGAACCGAGTGCAGCCCCGATCTCTAAGGCACCGTACCGTATGACACCTTCATAAATGCAGGAACTGAAGAGTCAGTTAGGGGAATTGTTAGAGAAGGGATATATCAGACCTAGCGCCTCGCCTTGGGGTGCGCCGGTCTTGTTTGTGATGAAGAAAGGTGGTTCACTGCGTTTATGTATCGGTTATGGGGAACTGAACAAGGTGACCATTAAAAATAAATATCCTTTGCCTCGTATCGAAGATTTTCTTGATCAGTTACAGGGAGATACAGTATTTTCGAAGATCTATTTGAGATCTGGGTACTACCAGCTTCGATTGAGGGATTCCGATGTCCCTAAGACCGCTTTCCGTACGAGGTACGGGCATTACGAGTTTGTGGTTATGCTGTTCGGGCTAACCAATGCACCAGCAGTATTTATGCAGTTGATGAGTAAGATATTTATCGAGCATCTCGATAAGTGTGTAGTCATTTTTATAGACGATATCCTACTCTACTCTCGCGATGACGAGGAACACGCTCAGCATTTGTGACTAGTATTGGAGATTTTGAGAGCTCAGCGTCTCTATGCGAAGTTCTAGAAGTGTTAGTTTTGGTTGAAGGAGGTTATGTTTCTAGGACATGTGGTTTCAGCTAAAGGGGTCCGTGTAGATCCCTAGAAGATCAAGATAGTGTTAGGTCGGGCACCGCCTAAGAACGTGAAGGAGGTTCGTAGCTTTTTGGGACTTGCTGGGTATTATAGATGGTTCATCGAGGGGTTCTCTAAACTTGCTTGACCGCTTACTCGGTTACTTCAGAAGTCCGAGAAGTTTGAATGGAATGACGAGAGGCAACAGAGTTTCGAGGAACTGAAAAGGCATTTGACTACGGCACCGGTGTTAGCCTTGCCTCAGGGGAACGGTGGGTTTTTGGTTTATAGTGATGCTTCAGGCCAGGGACTCGGGTGTGTTCTCATGCAGCACGGCTTTTGCGTCGTGGCAGTTGAAACCATACGAAATGAATTACCCTACTCACGACCTGGAGTTGGCTGCAGTGGTGTTTGTACTGAAGATATGGCGCCACTATCTATACGGTTCTCCGTGCCGGATTTATACCAATCATAAGAGATTGAAATACATTTTCATCCAGAAATAACTGAACATGAGACAGCGTCGTTGGTTAGAGCTAATAAAGGGCTACGACTTGGAAATCCTTTATCACCCGGGGAAAGCCAATGTTGTGGCAGACGCGTTGAGTCGGAAACCAGTATGACTCCAGATGCTTGAGGTTCTCACACCACAAGAGAGGATTCGACAGGAGCTTATTGAACAGGGAATCAAAGCATGGATTAAGCAAGTACAGGGTCAGTTACGTTCCCTCGAGATTACTTCGTCTTCGGTGATGATATCAAAGGGGAGCAAAGTAATGACCCGATGATCAGTCGGCTAAAGGCGGATACAAAAAAAGGGAAAGCCCCCGGCTTTATGGTTCATGAGGATGGCAGTTTGAGGTTTCAAGGGAGGCTCTGCATTCCGAATGATTTAGGCTTGAGATAGAAAATACTTCGAGAAGCTCACTCCTTACTCTATCCACCCCGGAACGAGTAAGATGTATAAAGACCTTAAAAAGAATTTCTGGTGGAGTAATATGAAAAAGGATGTTACGGAGTTTGTAGCATGGTGTTTGACGTGCCAACAAGTCAAGATTGAGCATCAGAGGCTAGACAGGCTGTGGAAGCCGTTTCCTATTCCCGAGTGGAAGTGTGAAGACATTTCCATGGATTTTATCACCGGGATGCCGAGGATGAAGACCGGAATGAATATAATTTGGGTGATTATCAACCGATTGACTAAATCGGCGCATTTTCTTGGTATTAAGGATACTTGGGGACCAGAGAGGTTAGCTCGGGTAATCATAGCGGAGATAGTACGGCTACACGGTACGCCTAAAACTATCATATCTGATCGGGATGGTCGTTTTGTCTCGTATTTTTTGCAGTCGGTCCATAACGCTTTGGGTACCGAATTGAGATTGAGTACATCTATCCATCCGCAGTCAGATGGTCAGACGGAGCGGACGATTCAGACATTGGAGGATATGCTGCGGGCTTGTGCCTTAGACTGGAGTAGTGAGTGGGAGTTGCATCTGCCATTGATCGAGTTTACATACAATAATAGTTGGCATGCATCGATCAAAATGGCACCTTACGAAGCATTATATGGTAGACGGTGGAGGTCTCCACTTTGTTGGGATGAGCCCTCGGAGCAAGTAGGAACGGAGCCAGACATGTTGATGGAAACTAGAGAGAAGATCTATATGAGACAGACTGTTGACTGCTCAGAGTCGACAAAAATCTTATGCTGATCAAATTCGTCGTCGACCTTTAGAGTTTTAAGTAGGGGAACATGTTTTATTCAAAGTATCGCCGACGAGAGGGGTTTACCATTCAGGAAGAAGGGGAAGCTCGGCCGAGATATATTGGGCGTTTGAGATTCTTGATGAGTCGGTGGTGGCTTATCGGTTGGCGTTACCTCCAGCCCTTAGTCACGTTCACAGTGTATTTCACGTTTCTCAGTTGAGAAAGTACATTCCAGACCCGAGTCACATCATCGATTATGGGGATATTGAAGTAGCGGAAGATGTCACATGTGAAGAAAGGACGGTGAAGAGCGAGCATCGTGAAAAGCAACTCCGAAATAAAACCATTCTGTTAGTTAAGGTTCAATGGTCGAGGCATGGAGTTGAGGAGGCGACTTGGGAAACCAAAGATAACATGCGCGCTAAATATCCAGAACTTTTTAATTCTTAAGTTTCGGGATGAAACTTATTTCTAGAGGGGGAGAATGTAATATTCGTACCTTTTTTATTTTTGGTAGTTTCCATTTTGATGTATTTTCCGTTGTTAGCGACTCGCTTGTAACCGTTTCAACATTTTGAGAATATTTAATTCTGCGTATTTTGGCATCCGAGCATGTTTCGAGGTTATTGTACTCGATTTTATGTTTAGTCATGGTATTTTTCCGCTTGTTGACTCATTTTGTGCGATTGTGGTGCGAAACTGTCGTTTAGGGTTTTGAGTAAGTTTGTTTAACATTGTTAGACATATTGTGAGTTTCGGCTCGGTTGTTCGTTTCCGTATCGTGATTTTCGGTCGTTTAGGGTCGTTTTGTAATTTCTTAAAAGTTTGGGGAATTTACTTCCGTGGTCGTATTCTGAACCTTCGGGTAATCGGGAACGGGTTTCCTTTTAGCACTTAAGTTCGTCACTTCGAACTCTTTGTATTGGTGTATGCACTTTTCGTCGATCGTTGCGTTTGGTCTTCGTATCACTCCTGCACAACTGATGGAGAGCCGTGATTCTGACCTGGAGAACTCTTACAAACGTTAACTAGACCTCCTAACGTACGCTATGTAATCTCCCTAATGTATGTTAGTCCTCTTTCATAACGTACGTTAAGGTCTCCAGGGAACCGGGCAGAGAGCTCTGCCATTCCCTTAAGTACGTAATAAGGACGCATTACATATGTTAATGATCTAACGTTCGCTAGCTTTTCTTGGCTTACGTACGTTACCGTATGCGGGTTTAAATACCCAGGGCTGACTGAAACTCATCCACTTTTCTCCCTTCTTTCTCTTCTCCACGACGTGGGTGATTCTTAGGCAGTTTTTGGGCAATTGTGACTCTTCAATCCTCTAGCGATCAGATTCCTAGGAGTTTGAGTAAAGATTAGCGACACCAATCCGTATCTTTCGTCTTTGAATCGAGGTAATCTTCTAGAACCCTAAATTTTTCAGGAATTAGGGGGTTTCTACGTAAATTCTCCGATTTAGTCATAGTTATGATGGAATTGTGTTGAGTATAGATTATCTACTTCCGATTCATGTTTTCCTACGAGATTATTATTGTATTCTTGGAATTGTTAAGAATCGAAAGGGTTTTGGTTGCAATCTGCCCTCGTTGAATATGATGTTGGATTAATTATGTCGTAGGCGGGGTTTTCATGTGTATTTCCATTTAATTTCCAATCGTACTAGTGTTGATAGTCGTTTTACGAATTGTATAGGTTCGAAAATTTCGAATTCTTCCATCGGTGGTCGTTGACCGTCTCTTTTCAGTCCGTCATATCTCAAAGGCAAGTAACTCTTACGAATTAACTATCTTAAAGGTGCAAAGTGATGTATTTGAGTATTAGAGCGTTTATGTTCACTCTAGGAGGGACCGACGGGGCCTCGGAGGAATCCACGCATGGTTGGGTTCACGAACTTTTGGGTTAACCACTCCGGGAGGGTCTATCGGGGCCTCGGAGGGATTCGCGCATGGTCGGGTCCACGGTTAATCGGGAGGAATTGTATTTTGTGATGTATTGTAGATTTTGCATTTCCAGAAATCATTATCTGGCTTGTTTTCTAAAATAATTGATGCATGTGCTTTGATATTGTAAGATGTAAGAATTCGTTTGTGTTACTTGTACTATCTATTCCACGGTTAACCCCATTTGGGGAAAATACTTTTCATGTATTTTAGGTGCGAAGAATGCGATCGGAAGAGTATCGGGGCAGTACGAGGATGAAGGCCAGGCGTGATACTGTGATGTGGTCGTCGTGTTTGTTTGTTTTGAGATTGGTTATTGGGATTTTAATTTCTAATTGTCACAAATTGTTAGATGGTACTCGAGTACTATAGGAGAGTTGTTTTTCCTATTGTCATTTACATTAAATTGTTGTCTTATTGTGGTTTAAATGTTGTCGTGGGAATTCCATCGGTTAAACCGTTAAATGGTGGATGGTTTTGATGTGTTCTGTCATGGATGTAGTACAAATTTAGCCTTATGAGTTTCAGATGGGATTCACGGCGCTGTGACATGCCCTGAATCTTGGGGGTGTTACAAAAGCAACATAATAAACATAAGTCCCAAAGAAATAATGAGTAAATTCCTTTCCAAAATAAGAACACCCATTAAGCCTTCGATCACTAGTGATGGGATATGTTAACGTAATTGTATCACTTGTAATCTTTTGATAATGCCGAGTAGATATATTGAACGAGATCTACATGTTTTTGATTTTCTTATCAATATCGGTAAGAAGTCCTTAAATATTGAGGCAAAGTATGAAAGAACATGAGATGTAACCCTTAACCAACAGTAGTATCAGATACTATTAGTATGAGATAACTTACATTCTTGAAAAACTAATAAGTGACAAGCCAAAGATTACTTAAAAGTTTTGAAAATGATCTTGGAATCATTTTATTCCAAATGGGACTATATTATTGAATAAAATATTAAATAACTTGATTGTATGTTTACTTCAGTTATTTAGATTAATGGTTTACTTATTGTATTTTTCATTCCTATTTGTAGTAATCATGTATGCGGAAATAAACTCCGACGATCCTTTTCTTGTCAAACTACCTCTTTAAATTTACAATCACATCTTAAGTAGGAAAACTTGAATGGCTCAAATTTTCTGAACCGACATAAAAACCTGAAAATAGATTTAAGGCATGAAGAGAAAAGGTTAGTTCTTGACAACAATATCCCTATTCTTGAACTGGATGCTACAAACGCCCAAATGCAGGTTGAGAGCCATGCCAAAGAACAATCGCTTGATGTTACTTGCTTAATGTTGGAGAACGTGGACTAAAATTTGCAAAGCGGTTTGAGAACGTGGATGCGTACAACATAATTCAAGAGCTCAAGAATATGTTTCAAGGGCAAGATATAATTGAAAAGTATGAGATCTCAACGCAATTCTCGATGCTAGGCTCGCGAAGAAAAGCTCTTTGGGCCTCATGTGTTGAAGATGATTAGATACTTCGACAAAATGACGAGATTGAATTTTCCCTAGAGCCAAGAGTTCGCTATTGACATTATTTTCCATTCACTTCATGATGGTTATAATATCTTCAAGATGAACTATACCGTGAATGGAACGGAGAAGTCGTTCACTGAGCTGCATAGGATGCTTATAATGTAACATCCCCAAATCCTGCATAGTTACAGTGTCGTGGATCTCATATAGAACCCACAAGACTAGGTTACTCAAATACATCACGTGTTTAAAATAAATAAAAATAATTTCAGTAAATTAAAATATCTAACCTAGTTCGTAGGAGAGCCAAGTTACACATGTGTTTATTTGTAAACAAAATACTCAATCGTTTCTAAATTTTAAAAATGCGGTCAAGCATTCTGCGCTATTTCGTATCCTCATGCCTGCACTCCCGAAGTCCCTGCAACTGGCAAGTATAAAAATATCAGCCGATAAACGGGTTAGTCATAACACATCATAACTCATATGTTCACATATATGGACTGGTAGTCCAAAAGCATCAGCATACACACATACATATAAGTAATATACTTAACACATTACAAGAGCACATACGAACTTATATCCAATATCCGGATAGTACAAGTTCTACCACTCCTAAACCCCCACTATCTGGGTGTGGGATGTTTTCAATTTCTCTTTGTTCCCACTGGAACGGCATATTTACACACATACACACACACACATACATACACACACACACACACATATATATATATATATATATATATATATATATATATATATATATATCAAATACACAAATTCACAACATCTACAACATCACAATTGGCACACATAACTGATATATAATGAACACATAAGATTATAATAATGCAAGGACCGAGCAATTTAAACGAACTTGCCTTGTAAGTTTGGTCCGTAGCGTGATTCCGAGTAAGTCTCGAAAGTTCGATTGTCCACATCTAGACTGTATTATCTGCAATTTTGATTTTTAATAATTTATATTTTGGTGTATTTCCATTTTGCGCGACTCGCTTGTAATTATTTTGGTAGTCTAAAACTATTTTGTTCTGCACTTTTGGCCATCAAAATGAGTTTCGGGGTTGTTTTATGGGAACTCGCATATTGGTGTAATGTTTCCGCATTTAGGTTCGATTCTCGTTATTCTTGTTCGAAACTATTGTTTCGTTGTTTATACAAGTTCATTTATTATATCTAGACATTTTATAAGTTTGGTGTTGTTGTCCGATCGCGAATCGTGGTTTTTTGGAAGTTTGTGCCATTTTGTAATTTTCTAAAATATTGGGTATCTGGTTTCTATTTTCATTTTCCGCATCGTTGGATGGTCGTAATTGCGTGTTTGTTGAACACTCAGGTTTGTATATTGATACTCGTGGCAAGCGTTGGTTATTTTCGTTGCACTTTCGCATTCGGATGTTACTTGAGCCTTTTAACGACTGAACTGACCTGCTGTCAACAGTAAGGCTGGGACTTAGGACCCAAAAAACTGAACTATCAATTTCGGTTCGATTTATTTCGGGTATTGAGATAGAAATTATTAGAAAAATTCAGGTTCAGGTCCTAAAATAAACCTCGGGTTCGGATTCTGTTATTAAAATTTCAAAACTTCAATAACCGTAATACCCGAAATTAACATCAATAACCAAACAATATATTATAACCCATAATACCTAAAATATAAACCATCCTATATTTTTTATAACTATTTTTATTTCCAATTTTTTTACATACTATATAAACTAAAACACCATAATTTACTATCCATTTCTTAGAAAAATTTGAGAATAACCAAAGAAAAATGAAGTAACCTAAAAAAACTCGGTTCTTTTCAGCTGTTTCTGAGAAATTTGAAATAGAAACTTCGGTTCGGGTATTTTGATTCCTTGAGAAAATTACTTTGGTTCCTAAAAGTTCGGTTCCTGAAGAAAAAGACCAGGAACCGAACCCGAATTACATAAAAAAGTCGAATTTCGGTTCTAGGCTATTTTTTCAAAAAACCGAATTACCCCAGCCCTAGTCAACAATAGGGTTACGCCCGTAAACCTATCCCTATTATGGCCATAAATTCAGTGTATTGTATGGCTGTGGGTTTATGCTTCTTAAGGCCGTGATATCGGATTGTTACGGTCGTTAGTTTTCTTTTTACGGTCGTAACGAGAGGTGCTTTGGAACCGGGCAGTCCAGTGGCTATGTCGGGCCGTAAGTATAGCTTGTTACGGACGTAAGCATCACAGTTACGGCCATAAACTTCATTTGTTATGATCGTAACAAATGACAGTATATAACGCAGTTAGCGGCCGAGAAAATTCATCTTTGTTTCACTTTTCTTGTTCTCTTCGTGACGGCGGGACATCTTGAGAAGGGTTTCGACCGGAGTTCATTCTAACTTCGATTATGAGTCAATTTAGAGCATTACATGATCAACATATCATCAAGTTATCCATCTTCCATCATCAAATCAAGGTAAATCTCTTAGAATTCTAATTTTGGGGATCTTTAGGGTTTTCTTATAGTTTGGTCGTTCTAATCTAATTCAGCCTAGGTTTCTGATAGATTATGTCTGTATAATCATATTCTGTTGTATTTCTTGAGGTTTTGCGGATTATTCTCCATAATTTTCACTGTTAATTGACCACGCCCAAGTTTGCCCTTGTTGTGTCTGGTAAATGGTTTTGAAGGGTAGACTTTAAGATATCCTTATGTTCTAGTAGTGTTATGGTTGATTGAATATCGTTATGTGTTAGGAGCGAATCTTTGTCTAGAGTTCGCACCAACTCATTTCCACTCCTTGTTTCCTTGCGTAATACTAATCAAGGCAAGTACATGTCTTATATTATGTTATATGTGATGTATTTCCATATGATTGATGATCTGCGAAACTGTTAAGTGTGTGTGAGTTCCAGGTCCAACAGCGCCTCTGGGGATCTATGTTAAGGGCGCTGTATCACGGACGTGGTTTCCAACCATTCGACGGGACCTCTGGGGGTCGATGCTAGGGGACATGGACGCGGGTTACCTTGTGTTGTTATTCATGATGATGATTTGATGTGACATGTTATAATATTCTAGAATATTGATTGGGGAAATGTCTTTTATGTATTTCAGGTAATGGACAATACGAGGAGCAGGCACAGGAAGCGCATGCGAATGATGGTTAGCCATGATGTTATTAGGCTCGAGTCTTAGGAGCTTATTCCCAACTTATGTTATTGTCCGATGGAGTCGGTCGAATAGACTTTTTCTTTTAAAACTGACGTCGAAGTCCTCTGCGTAGGCAATGGTTTTATTTACTTTTTATCGTACCTTGTTTTCACTCAATGCTTTGGCTGAGGCCACGGCCTAATTTACATTATCAAGTGTTTTATGTTTAAGTAACATGTGTGTGTGTGTGTGTATGGGATTGGGTAGCCTCATAGACCTTGAGAAAGGTTCTACGGCGTATAACGACCCTTGAGTTATTTTGGGTGTTACATAAACAAAGTTTCAATACCCCATTAATAACATGCTACTAGTATTATCATTAAGATGCTTTAGTTCAATTGATTTAACGGCTTGTCCATTTTCTAAATACTATATTATATCTTATCTCTTCCATTTTTGATAAAGTAATCATCTAAAAATCAAAACTTAGTCAATAAATTTTAAATAGTACTCTTGAATATTTGAAAATATAATTTAATACTCCGGATGTTCAGTTACGCATAAACATTAGTTATACAAATTTTTAGTTAGATAAATTCTTTTAATCCATTTAATAAAGAATTACTATAAATTATTCCTGTTTATCATTCTCAAATATCATAAAAATGATACCTCAATATTTCCGTTCATGATAGAAAGTCCAATTACTCTATTTTAATTAAAATAAATATTATATTTCAAAAATATTCTAAAAATCGTTGTTTAAAATTTAGATAATATACGGGAGAACACAAGTTACCTATCGCATATCAATTCCAATCATCAACTATAAAATATCTAACTTGATCATACAATCTTCAAATTACATATTTACTAGCCTCGTTTAAGAATTATACGCGTTTAAGGTTTAATGGACTAGTTTTCTAGGCCTAAAAATCAGCTATGACTCTCTGGAAAATGGCTCGTTTTCTCTAAGTATTTGATGTCTAATGTGACGTTTAAAATGTTATGCATCTAGACATGTTTGTTGTCCACAAGATGGGAGAAATATATTTTACAAAGACTTGCGGATTGGAATATCATCGAGCTCAAAGACAACATCTCAGTTTGACTTCCGAATGTTCATTGGGGACTTTCCTCGGACACCTAGTGTCAATCATCAAGATGGAGCCTAAGCGTGAGGTCCTTTTGATAAAGAAAAGATAGGGTTTCAATAAAGAAGGTTACAAGAAAGAGCGGTCTAAAGATAAAGGCAAGAAGGTGTAACACCCCCAAGATGATCAGGGCATATTACAGCGCCGTGGACCCCACACTGTGGAATCCACCAAGCTAACGTACCAAATGACATTCGACAAAAGACATACAATCATCAACAAAACGACAATTTCACAATCCACGACATCCAGACCAAAGATAGAAATTTGACAATTCAGTCTGACATTAAATCCATTCCCCAAAACGGGTACAGAACAATAATAAATTCAAGAAAGAGTACTCGAGTACTTAAATAAATGACAACATAAATAAATCCCAAAACAAGGCACCAACAGACAACCATTGAACAGGATCACGCCTGCCCATCATCCTCGTACGGCTTGCATGCTCGTTTGCTTCCATGACTTGTACCTGAAATACAAAAGTATTTCCCCCATTTAAGGGGTTAGCAACAACTGCTAGTGCAAGTACAATCCATTTGAACTACCATTCTAATCAGATGAAAATATGCGCCAAAATCATTTTAGAAATCATTTATATTCCGGAATATTAACGGTGCGCAAGCACAAAACATATTTCTCTAACAAAACATTTCAAAGTTAACTTTGGCATGAGACTTACGGCCACCGTACCCCGCAGAGCCCCGTCGGACATCCCTGGATGGTTAACCATAGTTCGCGATACTCAACTCACGACAACGTACCCCTAGAGGCCCCGTCGGACCTTCCCTAGGTGAACATACACATATCCATCCATACAACCACGAAAAGCCATAATTCAAATACTAGAACGCGTAAACAAATGTAAAGTACTTGCCTTTGAGACATCTTCGAAGAATTGGGAATGAATAACGACTACAAACGATCCGAATGGAAAACGACAGTTCCTAAACAAAGGATTAACATAACTCAGTTCTAACGGACAACAATAATCTAATGGAATATGCCCATAACCCCGATTACAAGCTATAACAATTTACGTTCAATCGATACGGGCGAGGGTTTACGCAAAATCTCCCCGAATCGATAATTCACGGATGAAACTTGACGAATTCGGATTGAGAATCACCCAATAACAATAATCGGTAAAGAGTATAACAACACACTTGAACAATTCGAGTCTAACAAGCAAAACCCGGAAAACCCCCCAAAATTGACAAGTTAGGGTTCTAGACGAAGATACCTTGAATTCGGACGGAGGAAGGTGATTACACTGAAAACCCCCAACATGCTGGACCGAAGCCCAACATGTTCCCACAACAGCAATGTGATATAAAACGAAGAACACACGGATCCGAGGTGGTAGAAATCGCCCTCTGATGTCGCCCAGTGGAGAAAACGAAAGAAGAGATGTGAAATGAGGTTTCTGACCTGTGCCCGCTGTTCTTAAAACAGCGGGCTGTTACGGCCGTAACAAGTGATGAATTAAGGCCGTAACAATGGCCATATTACGGCTGTAACTGATGGGGTGTTAAGGCCGTAACACCTATTAGACGATGATGCAGGCATTTCTTTGTATAAAGCAGTTCGGACGACTCGAAACCGGACCGCTATCGAACCAAAAATATGGTTACGAAGTATATTCGATGACGAACCTAAGCGTTACAAGAAAATACAATTCCGACTACCCGGGAATCCGAAATACGACAACGAAGATGAAATTCCCTAACTTATAGGAAATTACAAAAATGGCCCAAGTGTCCGAATATCACGATACGACGTCGGATTAATAAACCGAAAGTCACAACATGAACAACTCAACCATACGAACTCATGCAAACCAAGAAACAACGAAAAAGAATAAGTTTCACGAGAATCGAGTGCACATACGGTAAACACAATTTAAAATGGAATTACGTAAAAACACCTCCGAAACTCGTCCAAATGGAAAAACTCCAAGAATAAAGTAGGTTCAAAATGTCGAAACGGATACAAGCAAGTCGATAAAAATAGACATACACCAAAAATGAAAACTACTAAAAATAGAAAGGTACGGATATTACATTCTCCCCCTCTAAAAAGAAGTTTCGTCCCGAAACTTAAGAATCAAAAAGCTCGGGGTGCCTCGTATGCATATCCTCCTCCAACTCCCACGTTGCCTCTTCTACTCCGTGCCTCGACCATTGCACTTTAACCAAAGGAATAGTTTTGTTCCTTAATTGTTTGTCTCGACGCTCCAAAATTTTAACGAGCCTCTCCTCGAACGTGACGTCCTTCTCGATCTGCACGTCACCGAAATCAATAACATGGGACGGGTCCTGAATATACTTCCTCAGCTAGAGACGTGAAATACATGCTATGCACATGACTCAACGACGGAGGCAAAGCCAAACGGTACGCCAATTCGCCAACTCTCTCTAATATCTCGAAAGGCCCAATATACCTCGGGCTGAGCTTCCCCTTTTTCCCAAAACGGAAAACTCCCTTCGATGGAGACACTCTCAACAGAACATGATCTCCCACCACAAACTCCAAAGGTCGACGCCTAACGTCCGCATAAGACTTTTTCCGACTCTGAGCTGCCAACATTCTCTTTCTAATCAACTTAACTTTCTCCCTCGTCTCTAACACAAGATCCGGCTTGGTGCCAAGTAGATCGGACGACTCATCCCAACATATCGGTGATCGGAAACGTCGGCCATAAAGCACCTCATATGGTGCCATCTTAATCGACGTGTGCCAGCTATTACTATACGTAAACTCAATCAAGGCCAGATGCTCCTCCCAGTCACTACCCCAGTCTAACGCACACGCGCGCAACAAATCCTCGAACGTCTGAATGGTACGCTCAGACTGTCCGTCGGTCTGAGGGTGGAAAGATGTACTCAAACGCAAACGTGTCCCCAATGCCTTATGTACTACCTGCCAGAAATGCGATACAAACCGGCCATCTCTATCCAAAATAATAGTCTTCGGCGTACCATGAAGTCTCACTATATGCGCGATAAAAATACGAGCCAATTTTTCTGGACCCCAAGTATCCTTGATGCCCAAAAAATGTGCCGACTTAGTCGGTCGGTCTGCGATCACCCACACCATATTCATTCCGGTCTTCGTCCTCGGCAAGTTCGTGACAAAATCCATGGAGATATCTTCCCACTTTCATTCCGGGATGGGAAGTGGTTTCAACAATCCGGCTAGCCGCTGATGCTCGATTTTGACTTGTTGACAAGTCAAACACTTAGCCACAAACTCAACTACCTCATTCTTCATGTCATTCCACCAGAAATTCTTCCTCAAATCTTTGTACATTTTACTCGAGCCTGGATGGACTAAGTAAGGTAACGCATAAGCCTCTTGCATAATACTTGTCTCAATTCCAAGTCGTTCGGAACACAAAGCCGACCTCGGAATCACAACACACCATCCTCATGTATCATGAATCCCGGGCTTTCCCCTTCCCTACATCCTCTCGAAGCTGAATAAACATCGGGTCTTCCAACTGTCCTGATTTAATGTCGTCGACTAGAGACGAAGAAATATCAAGAGTACGCAACTGCCCGGAACTCTCGCTGAAGTCCTGGCTGGGCCGTAAGTAACTCAAGCGCCCGCAGTGACACCGATTTCCGGCTCAAGGCATCTGCCACCACATTTGCCTTGCCCGGATGGTAAAGGAACTCGAGGTCGTAATCCTTAATCAAGTCCAACCATCTCCGTTGTCTCATGTTAAGCTCTTTCTGCGTAAAAATGTACTCCAGGCTCTTGTGATCAGTGAAAATCTGACACGACGAGCCATACAAGTAGTGACACCAGATCTTCAACGCAAACACAACCGCGGCCAACTCAAGATCGTGCATAGGGTAATTCAACTCGTACGGTTTCAACTGACGGGAAGCATAGGCAATTGTATTCCCATGCTGCATGATTACACATCTGAGCCCTTGGCCCGAAGCATCACTAAAAACTGAGAAACCGTCATTACCACTCGGTAAAGCCAAAACATGAGTGGTCGTCAACCGTTTCTTAAATTCCTCGAAACTCTTCTGTCTCTCGTCGGTCCACACAAACTTCTCTGACTTCTATAACAACTGAATCAGCGGTCGAGCGAGCTTAGAGAACCCCTCGACAAATCTACGATAATACCCGACCAAACTCAGGAAACTGTGGACCTCCTTCATATTTTTGGGCGGCGCCCAATCCAACACTGCCTCTATCTTATGTGGGTCCACACGAACACCCTCAGCCGAGATCACATGGCCGAGAAACATAACCTCCCGTAACCAAAACTCACACTTTGAGAACTTCGCGAAAAGATGCTGAGTTCTCAAAATACCTAGCACGATATGCAAATGATGGGCATGCTCCTCCTCACTCCTCTAGTAAATCAGGATATCGTCGATAAAGACGACTACACACTTATCGAGGTACTCGATAAAGACTTTGTTCATAAGCAACATGAACAAGGCTGGTGCGTTGGTTAGCCCAAAAGGCATAACCACAAACTCGTAATGACTGTATCTCGTCCGAAAGACCGTCTTCGGAATGTCGGAATCCTTCACTCGGAGCTGATAATACCCCGATCTCAAATCAATCTTAGAAAACACGGTTGCCCCTTGCAGTTGTTCAAACAAGTCATCAATCCTCAGGAGCGAATATTTGTTTTTTATAGTCACTTTGTTCAACTCTCGATAGTCGATACACAGACGAAGTGACCCATCCTTCTTCTTCACAAACAAGACCGGTGCGCCCTAAGGCGAAGCGCTCGGTCGAATATACCCCATGTCTAGCAACTCTCCCAACTGTTTCTTCAACTCAAGCATCCCTGCAGGTGCCATACGGTATGGCGTCTGAGAAATTGGTGCTGCACCCGGCTTTAAATCAACAGTAAACTCAACCTATCGGTCCGACGGCAAACCCGGCAACTCATCTGGAAAGACGTCAGGATACTCACACACTACCGGAATACACGAGAGCTCGACTCCCCCTTCTTCCAATCTCAAAGCATAACACCGATAACCCGTGCAACCTCCTCGAAAAAGTCTCACCGCTTTCAAAGCGCTGATCAGAAATCTCTGGCTACTCCACTTACACCCCACAAAGAATGCTCGGTACCATCAGAGGCTAACATCGAAATGTTCTCGTTCTATAATTCATGATCTCCCCATGACGGTCCAGCCAATCCACAGCAAGAATTAGATCCTCATCTCTAATATCTACCGCAATCAGATTAGAAGGCCAATCCCTCCCCGCGATACTCACCGGAAAATCTCGAAGGAGTTGGTCCTCTTAAAGTCCGCAGGAGTTGCTGGCAGCCAGCTGTGTGGTCCAATGAGAAGTCTGCACGCGTATGAGTCGCTGTCACGGGCGGTCCCACCTTGTACCTTTCGGAGGATCTGTCGGTAGGTGATAAGGTGGTGACAGTTGTGGTCAACGATCCATGAAATGCGGCGCCTGTCGCTGACCTGCACATGGCGATGCTTTGAGATCCAGGTCTTTGACGGACGAAGGTATCTGTTCGCGGCACAGGACAGTTGTCTTAGGTCGGGCACCGGAGTCGATCGCTCGGTACCAGAAGGCGATCGCCTTGAGAGTCGATCGCTAGATACTCGAAGGTGGACTGTTATCTTCATTTAGGCGAGTTCGCCATAGCTTGATTGGTCATGGACTCGGTCGCTCAGCCTTGTAGTCGATCGCCTGTCGAGGTGAATAAATCTCGGCACAACAATTGCCCCCCAGCTCGCTCCGATGTTGGAAACGTGGGGTGAGGTGGTTCTGTTGGCGATCGCTGAATTTTGACGAGTGACTCTGCATTTTACGGAACTGGTGATCGTCTTTGAGTGGTTCGGTTTTGAACTTGGACGACCTGGTCGGTCGCTGAAATGAGCGAGAGATGACAGCGGTTGTGGAAAAGTCTCCGGGTCACGTGTCGGATTCCTGTTGGGGGAGACCGACGGTTAGATGAGACTCCTCGTCTGGCGCATCCTTCAAAAGATACGTACGCGGGTTTCAATGGAGCATTAATTGCGACGGTTGCACTTCCGACCCCTGAGATTCTCCTTAATTGCATAGAAGTCCCTGCCATCTCCTATAAAAAGGCGTTGGGTTGTAGGGTTAAGACCCTTATGCGTTTTTACTGGAGAAAGAAGGATTTTGCTGAAGAGTATTTCTGAAGATCTGACTGCCGATCGTCGATCGATTTCATCCTTGGTAAGAAAACATTCCCTTTCTCCTCTTCTCTTCCAAAATGTCTGGAGTACCTTCATCCTATGAAATGGGCACCTCCTCTGCCGCCGGGACTTCTACTGCCCGGGGAGTACCCTCCGCAAATTTCCATTTGGAGACGGCCGCTGAGGCTATCCGCGCTGGTATTGACCCCGCGGAAGTCGAGGCGCTATTCAACGAAGCCGACGTTGCCAAGGAGGCGGCGGTTGAGCACAGATGCTCGCAGATAGAGAGAGACTCGGCGGTGAGGGCCTACTGGGAGCAGCATAGTGCCTTTGGCCAGGCCTATGTGGCCTTCGCTGAAATCATGGAGAGGTTGTCCGGTCCGTCTCCTAAATTCAACTATCGAGATTACTCGATCGCTCATCCTTATCAATCTCCTAAGCGATCGCTTTTTCGGGCTGTGCAGCGATCGCTATGGTCCCTTGGCCAGATAAGGGGCTCGGCGACTAGGAAGGACCTGGCCGTCTGGAGGACGAGGTTTCATGTCCCTTCAGATGTGGATCTTTTTGTGACGGCCGAGAATGAACGAGCCGATCAGCCTCCGGAGGGCATGGTCGCCGTGAACGAAGCAATCATGGAGGCTGGGCTACGGTTCCCTCTGTCTTTTTGTGTCTCCCATCTGCTGGCTGCTTGGAACATGGCGCCGCTCCAGTTGACGCCGAATGCCTGGCTCCAGATCATTTGCACTCTCACCTAGTTCGGCGGTCACCGACTGTACCGCCTTCCTTCGCCGTTGGAGATGAACCACCTGTTCAAGCTGACGGCTCAGAAAGGGTCGGTCGTAGGCTATCATATTCAAGGCCTATCAGGTCGGGTGATCCTCGGAGTCCCGAACAAGGTTCGGGGCGACCCGGCGAAGTGGTTCTGGGTCGCCGATGCCTGGAAGGCCTCAGCGAGTGACAATCCTATGGGCGAGCTGGGTATTCCCACAGGTTTCCTTGAGAGGAATCCGAGTAAGGGTTTTGACTCTCCCTTTGTTCGGATGTGTTCTGAACTGATCTAATTTGGCTTCGTTTTTGCAGGTTTCCATATTCCGACGATCGACGAGCTTCCTTTTGACATTTTGGTCGTCTGGGAGCGGATTCGAAGTCTGCCGGACGACGACTTATACGCTCATCGGATTAACAAGGAGAGTCGTTGGTTGTCTGCTCGTCTATTCCGTTTCCCGAGACAACTTTCGGTCCCAGGTATGAATTTCTACGATCTCCATTTGTTGGGCGATCGTCCTACTCGAGGAATATGTCTAACTGTTGTTCAATTGTCCTTATTGTAGAGGTCCGCTTTCCTCGTTTCTTGGAGCCCCCACCGGAGATAGCTATGTCGAACCCTTGAGTTTTGGGCCGTCTTCGCCAGAAGAAGTCATCTTGGGTTCCTCCGGTGGCGTTACCTCTCATTCCAGAGGTGAGGCCCGACGTGGAGCCGATCATAGCGGAGGAGGAACCTCGGGAGGAGGGGCTCCGGGCGAACCGCAAGCGGCAGAGGTCGGGAGAAACTCCAGTTTTTGCCCCTGCCGGTGAGGTGCCGATCGCCGCGCCTCCGATCACCGTTGTCCCCCCGGTGAATGAGCCTACGCCCTCTGCGGCTTTCTTGCGAGAGATGGCGATCGCTGAGGCTGAGACCCCTCGCGGGAAACCATACTTTGGCCGCGATCCTGAGAGAGCCGAGAGGTAAACTATGTCTGTTTGTTGAGTTTCGTCATTTGCGTGGGAGATGTACTAACTTTTGTCGTTTTGATGCAGGATCCGTAGCACTAACCCATCTTGCCCGCAGATGGTGCTGGATTTCTTAGCGAGCTGATCTCCTCGCTAGGCCTGTGATATCCCGCTATACGTCAACTGGGCCGTTTCTGCTTTGCCGAAGGCCTGGACGACGGACTTGGATGTGATCGCTCGCCAGCGATCTGGAGCGCGATGCAAGCTGCTTTCGCTCTCTCCCTCCACGCGGCGACGATGGCTGCTCAAGCAGTGCAGGAATTTGAGGGGCGTCCTTCTACGACACATATGCAGGCGGACCTCGAGGCCGCTCGGAAAGAGAATGCCGAGTTCGCCGACAGGATTGTGGCTATGGAGAAGGACTCCTTGGATGCAGCTAAACGGGCGAGCCATGAACTTGAGCTGGCGAGACAGGATGCCGAGCAAGCCCGGGCGATGGTCGACCGATTTCGGGACCGGATGACAGATGCCCGACGGTTGCACGCGGCCGCTGAGAAGGAGGCCGATCAACTGAAGGTGACTGTCGCTCGGCTGACTAGCGAGCTGGCGGCCTCGAGGGGAGAGATGGCTGCAAGGGAGGCCGAGCTCCAGGGCGCGCAACATGCGGTTGCGGAGCTGAAAGGGAAGCTAGAGGCGACCGAGGCCAATCCCTTTCTTAACGTGGGGTTCGTCAGTGAGTTTGCCTATTACATGGCGTTCCCTGACTCGCTCCGAGCTGCTAAGAAGGGAGGACTGGAGGTCGGCCCTCTAGCCGAAAACTTCAAGGCGTATGTGTTGGAGCACCCTCTTCACCCTGACTTCTCCGTGCCAATCTTGGACCTCTCGGAAATCGGTGTGGACTTGAGCTGGTATATGACTCTGGCGAACCTTGTTCATCCTGACGCTACGGAGGACGGAGAGGCCGCTCCGGAAGCTGGCGAAGGATCGCGGACCGGTCTGGAGGTTGACGGAGAAGGCCAGGCAGGGGCCTGAGGCTCTTCGTTCTTTTTATCTCTTTTGTTTCGTAATTTTGTAGCTCTTCCTTGTAGTACTTAGGCCTTCGGGCGACCGTGTATGTACTTCTGAAACTTCAAGTAATGAAATGAATGTTTGTTTCTCCGATTTTTTACTTGAATGATTGCTTTTCTGAGTCTTTGCATGACTTTGTACAAATGTGTGAGAGGAGATTGTTGTGTGTTTAGCTCCAAGTGATATGATAAACTCATATAGATAACTTTTACAACAAATTCGATCGCTGCACAAACATCTGAATAATGCCGATCTCCGTATGTCGTTGAATAGGGACGATCGTTGTATAAATAGATCCGCACTCTTCCCCCTTGTTTTTGTTCGCTTAGTGGAAGTAAGGGGACGAAAATAAATTGTTGAGTGAGTGGTCTTCAATTTTGTCGAAACCTCGAAAGGTCATCCATCTCGGTCTTGAGGAGCCGTGCACGATCGCGGAGTTCGATGGACCGATCTCCACGATCATGTCTTGTGAGCGAGCGACATTCCGTCTGATGGCTAAGTTCTCGCGACTCACTTAATTGGTAGGGTCCTCCGAAGGCTGCGCCTCGCCTCGTATTTAAACGAAGGGCATGCGGTCTTGGTCTGGAAGATTCCTTGCGCGGGGCGTCGTCGGATTAATCAACTCCACGTCCGTGGATTGTTAGCTCTGCTTCTACCTCGGCCCGCCATTAAGATGGCGACCCTCGACGGTATACGTTGAGACGGGGGGAGGGACGCGTCGCATTGTCCGGGAAGGATCCATCACGTTAAGTGATGGATCTTTGAGGGCGGGCGAACGTGTCCACAGATTAGTTTTGGAGGCCCCACAGACTACGCCGGCCTCGTATTTAAACGAAGGGCGGGCGATCGTGGCCCAAAGGGACCTTGCATGGGCGCAAAGAACGGTTCCATCGTCCTCCACGACCATGGCGACACTCTTCTACCTCGGACCATCAAGTCAGATGACGATCCTCGACGGTATACGTTGTGTAAGGGGAGGAGATCGCCTGCCTAGGTTCTTCATGTAGATGACGAACTTTAGAGAGCGAGCGAGTAATCCTCGGATTTATTTTGGAGAGGCCTTCGGCTACGCCCGCCTCGTATTTAAATGAAGGGCGAGCGATCGAAGCCCAAAGGAACCTTGCATGGACGGATCGTCGGTCTAATCGATTTTCGCGACCATGGCGGCACTCTTCTACCTCGGACCATCATGTCAGATGACGATCCTTTACGGTATACATTGTGATAGGGGAGGCGATCACTGCCTAGGTCCATCATGTCGATGACGAACTTTAGAGGGCGAGTGAGTCATCCTCTTTTTCGAAGCGTTTGCTCAGGTAGTAGCCTTTGGTTTGATGAGGCGGGAAATCGGGGAGAGACTTCCGAAGTTCCCTTCTCTTGATTGAAGTATGTAGATACGGTCGCCGAGGTTGATCGAGGGGTTGGCTCGTATGAGCTTTCCGGCCTGTTCGCGTTCGACTCGGGCGACCGTGTTGGGAGATTGGAGGGGCTCCGGCTAAGCCAATAAGCGGTCCAACTTGCCTTCTTCGAATAATCTCCAGAGTTGTCTGAGGAGGTCGCGACACTGGTTGGTGTTGTGGACGGGACTCTTGTGGTAGGCACAATATTGATTGTGGTCCAGATGACCGTGGTCCCTTATCGCCTTTGGCTTGTTTAGCGGTTTGCGCCCCTTGATGGCGTAAAAAATGTGGGCCGGAGTTCAGTTGAACTTGTGGAGGAGATGGGTTTCCACATTCTCGCAGGCCCTATGGTCGCCGGATGGCTTGGCGACCGTCTTTTGGGTTTTGGCGATCGCCGTCTTTCGGACCGGAGGTAGAGCTTCCTCGCCTAGGCGGAGGGTGAGTAGCCTTTGCCTGGCCAGAAAGTCGGCAGCCTTAGCGCGGAAGATCGCGTAGGTCGGGGGGATGTCCTTGGTGAGATGTCTAAACATGGGCGAATGACCGTGGAATCCCCCCAGGACCGAGTAGAGAGCGAGCTCGTCGCTGATGGGCTCGCCGGTGAGGACGATTTCGTTTACTCGGTCGATGTAATCTGCGTCGGACTCGTCTTCCCCCTGCCTGATTTTCATCATGCGGTGGGGGCCTTCGGGTCTGTTGACCTTGGAGGCGAAGTATGACGTGAAGTCACTCGCCAGTTTCTCAAAGGAGATGATCGATCGCGGTGGTAGTGAGATGTACCACCTATGGGCCAGCTCGCCCAACGTTAATGGGAAGACTCGGCATTTGGTTGCATCTGATGCCCCACACCCGGTCATGTAAATCCGGAACTTACTTAGGTGGGTTTCGGGGTCCGATCTCCCTTCGTAAAGAGGCGTTTTGGGAGGAGCGATCCTTGGTTGTACGGGGGCAAGCTCGATGTGGACCGCGAGTGGCTCGGTCGGTCCGATGATTTTTCTGCTGGTGCTTGCCCCAGTGTCCAAGAGTGCTTTCATCTCGTCGAGCTGGCGTTGCAGAGCGGCCATCGCCGCGGCCTGGCTTCTCGCGGCTAGGCGCTCAGAGCGGGAGCCGAGGCGATCAACTACTGACCCCCTGGCGTTCGGAGTGGGAGCCAAACGGTTGACTTGTGTTCGGTTGGGAGTTGGGTATGCCGAACTCCTGGTGGCGGATTCGGATTCCGCCGTCTCGTGGTTGGGGCCAGAATGCCCTGGTCGCCATGATGGGTCGCTTCCCAAGCGACTGAATACGGAACCGTCCAGCCGTGCGACAGTGATGGTGTCCGGCGGTTCGGAGAGCGGCTCTCTTCGATGTAGTGGCGGACGTCATGGTTCTGAAGGCTTTCTTTGAAGCGCAGTGAGTGTCACTTCAAGTATATGCCCCGAGAACAGTGTGTTCTTCGGGACGGTAGGAATAAAAAATGAAGGTTAAGATCCCCCTCCTTGTAGCGCCAATTGTTGCTACCCAAAATATTATCCGGAGATAGATATTGCTGGAATGAGTGGATAGCAAACAAAGTGCGAGAACACTTCCGTGGGAAAGTAAATAACACAAGATTTGCCGGGATTGTTAGTCCCGGGCTTGAATGCTCTCGCGAGATGTTATTAATACAAATATTCTAGGATACAAGTATTAATGTTAGAGTACAATTACAATTAGTGTAAATACCCTAGTTATCTTAGCTAGCGAGCGTGTAGATTGCCGGAAGAACCAGATATGATGCTCTGTGAGTTCTTGTAACAACGTTGATGAGCTGTGATGACCGTGAGAAATCGACAGTCTCTCACGGTGTGTTTTAGCTGTATTCCTGAGCTCCTGGGCTTGTGAGTCTCTTTGAATCTGTACTGTGGAGACTTCTTGCCTCTGCCGACCGTCTTCTGGTTGAGAGGTACTGAGAGAGAAATCCTGAGGTAGATTCAGGAGAGGAAATCCAGAGTCTAAGCGTGTGTATCTTTGTATGTGTTTGCCAATGTAGTTGTAAACTGAAAGGAGAGGACCTTTTTCCAGTTGCTGGGAGTTCTCTATTTATAGGACTGGGTCCTGTTGGGCGATCGCCGCTGCTTCATTATAATAAGCGGGCGATCGTCTTTAGCACATGGGCTGGTCCCCTTAAAGTCCGCAGGAGTTGCTGGCAGCCAGCTGTTGGGAAAACATATACCCTGTATCGAAACAGTCGGGATATTCAAACCCTGTATCGATTTGTGTTAATAGGTTTTGACATATATGCCAATCCTCAATACAGTAAGGAAACTGTATCGAAGTATTGAGGCATCAACCTGTATCGAAGACCTGTCTCGAATCCAGCATATAGTGGAACTCTTCAGTACAGCAAAGAAGTCTTATAAAAGACCAAGTATGGAAACTGTCTCGAATCACCTATACAGTTATCTTCCATACAGCTCACAATAGGACAAAGAAGGAATCTTAAGAAGTCAAGTCCCGTTGAATAAAGAAGTATTTAAATACTCAAGAATAAAGTATTTAAATACTGTCAGTTAGCAAATCTTCAAATCCCGCAAAATCCGGATCGTGTCTTTCATCCCGTTGGAACGGAATCTTGCTCAACGGATACATCTTAACGGATATATGTTTCAGAAACTATATATATCTTATGAAGGCATTGAAGATCAGTTACCAAAGCGAACTAAGTAATCAAAGCTATCAAAGTTATCATCAGAGCAAAATATATCTCCAAGCTTACTGCAACTCAGATAAAAGAGATATACAGTGCTCATCATCTTGAACAACACTTCATCAGCTCGAAGCTCATAAAGTCAAAGTTGTTGTTCACACTCTGTTCTATACTTTGAACAAACCCAGAACAGCCCTGTGTGGACTGAGGAAGACGAAGCTTCAGAACTTTGTGTGAAGAAGCCAGTCAAGCTTTAGCTCAAACCAATCTGTGTGAACGGTTGAAGCTAAGATCTTTATATCAATCTGTGTGAACGATATATTGATTGTATACTGTTATAATTACGTAGTTGTGTACGTAGTAATTATAATAAACATTTTACTCCTGTGTGGAGGACCAGTGGACGTAGAGGGGTTTACCTCGAACCACTTTAATTACTGTGTTATTTACCATTAGTTTTTACTGTTTTAATTACTGTGATTAATTAAGTATACACTATACATTTAGTTGCTGTATCCACAGCGACCTACTGTATCTAAGACTTCCGCTACGCACTCAGATTTAAAATCAGTACAGCCTGTCGTTTAAACTACGTCCCAAGCTGTATCCAGTATACTTAGTGGCCAACAAGTGGTATCGGAGCGGTTGGTTCTAAAAAGAATCAGTCGTATCTTTAACTGAATCAGATCCAAAATCACTTAATTTTCAAAACAGTCTCTTTCATTTCTTTACTTTCACTCACATGGATACTTCTATGATCAACAAAGTGCCTATGTTCTCTATTAACGAATTTGATGATTGGAGAATTAGAATGGAGGCTCATCTTGCAGCAATGCACGAAGAGATAATTTTTGTGATACAGGATGGCCCTATCAAGATCATGAAGGTAAACACGGCCGCAAGGATTGAAGGCCAAGCCCATGCTGAGATGCTCGAGAAGGAACGCGAGCAATGGACAACAGATGAAAGAAAGCAAGCCAATCTCGACAATGTGGCTAAGAACGCGTTATTTGTCACCCTTGACAAAGGCACGTTCTCGAAGGTAAAGAGCTGCAAAACAGCCAAAGAAATCTGGGATAAACTCAAGTTAATTTGTGAGGGAACTGAGCTCTCAAAAGAAAACAAGATTTCAAAACTGACTCAGCAATTTGAATCTTTCGAAATGAAACCAACTGAGACACTTGAGGAACTTGACCTCAGATTCACTGGTATTGTTGGTGAACTTGAAGCGTTGGGCAAAATTTATACTCAAAAGGAGAAGAATTTAAAAATTTTCAGATCTCTCCCAGCCCGATGGGACATTAAGACCACATCTATGCATGTGTCTTGCAATCTTAATGAAATAACTACTTTTGATCTCTTCTCTGACCTCAAAGCTTTTGAGTATGATATTGACAGAAGAGAGAAAGCTGAAGAATCTCCTTCAAAGGTCACAAAACTAGCCGCTGTATCGAGCCGTCGACACAGCATGCCTAGCTCGTTGAAGCCTAGTCACAAGAATGCTGACAGTGACGACGACATCCTGTCTCAAGATGAAATGGCGCTTCTTATGCACAAATTCAAAAAGTTCATCAAGCAGACTCCCTACAGGCCCAAACCTGGCCAAAAGGTAAGTACCGAAACTTCATCCGGTAATTCTAACCAATGCTATAATTGCAGGAAACCAGGCCATTATGCAAATAAATGTCCTCATCCCAAAGTTCAAAAGTTGCCTGAAGCCGAGCAACAAGAGAGAGATGAAAGAAGACGTGCTTGGAAAAACAAGCTCAAGGACCTGATTGGAGAATCAGAAGCCTCCCCCACACCATCCAAATCATAAGAATGTCTTCAGGTGGTCACTGAAAGTGATTCATCTGACGATGAGTTCTATGATAAAGCATATATGTGCTTTATGGCCAAGGACATTCCGGAAGGTGAAGACAGCGATGATGAGGTAAGCTCAACCTCAGCTATTCCGTCAAATGCATCTCATACTTTTGAAAACATGATGAATGAATTTAAAAACATTCAAAAGGCCCATGAGACATTGAAAACTGAGAATATACAGCTTCAATTATCTAATTTAGAGCTGAAAGATGAAAATGACTTGCTGAAGATAAATTATGAAAATATGTCTCTTGACTGTGAAACCAGCAAAGTCGATTTTGAAAAACTCATGGAGAGCAATCATCAACTTGCTCATGAACTAAGTGAGGTTAAAACTCACAACGAAATCAAGACAAATGATTTGGTTCTACTCCAAGCCAAAGTCACAACTCTCGAAAAACGAGAAATTGAACTTGAGACCACTCTGAAATCGTTCGAGAAATCGTCCAAAAGAATGGAAGAAATTCTGAGCACTGGGCAAAATGCTCATGATAAAAGTGGCTTAGGATACAGCTCACATTCAAACAAAGGGAAAACTAGTACAGTGTTCGTCAAGAGTGTGGAACACATTACAGAATCGAAAGATACCCCTAGTCCCTTGAAGGAACCTGCTGTACCGAGAAAACCGAAGGCTGCTATTCCGCCCCTGCAATCCTATTCCAGACAGCGGAATCATAAGCTGTTCCAACATGTGAGGCGCACTCAACAGATGCTCCCCGAGCATATCAACAGTGCCAACACCGTTAAGAAGGAAGGTTATATCCAACTACCAAAGGCCCGCACGACAGTACTATCAGTACAGAACGCTAGGTATTGGATACAGGAGCCCCGTTATCCCTCGAGACAGCAGATGCCCGTTCAGTATCAACAACAGCACTGGGAATCCAACTGGAGACCCAGAAGGCAAGCTGTTAGGCCAAAGAAAATGGCTCCACCTCCAAGACGGTACTCGTACTGGATTAATAATAATAACCCTGAATTTTACATGCATAATAATTATCATGGTTATAGCGACTACGGTTATGCCCCACGTAGATATCGCAACACTGTACCGAGTATGACCTACAGTAAACCAATTGCTGTCAGGAAAACTTGCGTACCTAGAGGAACTAACAATCATGGACCCAAAAATCAAAGGGGACCTAAACCTACTTAATCTCTTTGTTACAGGACATTCTAGAGGAGGATACCTGGTACTTTGATAGTGGATGCTCTCGGCACATGACCGGAGATAGAAGCAAGCTATCAGATTTTGTAGAAGGTCGCGGTCCAAAAGTCCGTTTCGGTGATAAATCAAAAGGCAGAACAAGAGGGAAAGGAACCCTTCTTGTAGGAAAATTCAAAGTCACTGATGTTGCATATGTTGAAGGCTTACAGTATAATCTACTTAGTATTAGCCAGTTCTGTGATAAACAGTTCTCGGTAAAGTTCTATATAGATCGCTGTAGAGTCAAGAACATTCTGACCAAGGAAGTTGTGCTTACAGGAAGCAGATTAGGTAACATGTATATTGCTGACTGGAAGCCTATGAGCTCCTCAATTCCATGCTTTGTTGCCAAAGGCACTGCAGATCTTAGCTGGTTATGGCACAAGAGGATGTCTCACATCAACTTCAAGACGATCAACAAGCTCTCAAGACAGGGAATGGTTAGAGGTTTGCCAAATGTGTCATTCAAGAAAGACAGCGTCTGCGGACCATGTCAGAAAGGCAAGCAAATCAAGTCAACCCTGAAGAGCAAATCCTACCTTTCAACCCAAAAAGTGTTGGAGATGCTACATATGGATCTCTACGGCCCTGTAGACCCAGTTAGTTTGGGAGGTAAGGAATATTGCATGGTTGTTGTTGATGATTATTCCAGGTATGCTTGGACGATCTTTCTTAGTAAGAAGAAGGAAACAACATCAAAGCTGCCCGAGCTCCTGAGAAAGTTGCAAAATGAAGAGGCATTGAGTATCGTGTGCATTCGTTCCGACAAAGGTACAGAATTTACTAACCGCTTTATAGATCAATACTGTTCGGAGAATGGAATACAACACGAATACTCAGCTGCCCGTACTCCTCAACAAAATAGTGTTTCCGAGCGAAAGAATAGGACGCTGAAAGAAGCTACAAGGACAATGATTGCCGCAAGCAAGTTGCCACAGCATTTCTGGGGTGAAGCAACCAATACAGCATGCTATACTCAAAACCGTTGTATCGTCAACAAACACCACAACAAAACAGCATATGAGGTATGGAACAACAAAACTCCGTTAGTTTCATATTTCCACATTTTTGGATGCAGATGTTACGTGTTGAATAATGGGAAGGACCAACTTAGAACCTTTGATGAGAAATCAGATGAAGGAATATTTGTAGGATACTCCTCCGTCAGCAAAGCTTTCAGAATCATTAACAAAAGGAAGCTGACGATCGAGGAATCAGTTCATGTAGTGTTCGACGAACCTCACCATGACCCTACAAGAGTAGATAATATTACTCAGGACATCCAACATCTCTCTATCTTGGATCCTCCAACTCCCATAGAACCTGTTGTTGATTTAGAAATCAACCCCGCAGCTGTAAGAATCGACGTGGATGAAGCCGACGATGTACAAGCTGAAGCTTTATCTACATAAATTCTCGATACAGTACGGGACCCTGAATTAGAACCCGACCAGAGATGGTTGAGAGATCACCCGCAAGAGCTGATCATTGGAAACATAAATGCTGGTGTTTCTACTCGTAGGAGAATACAGAGTACACAAGGAAATGTACTTTGTGCACAAGAAGAACTTGATACGGAGATATCACAGTTTCCTGAATGTAAATCTCAATCCGAGCTTAGAAGACTCAATATGTGCACTATCGCTGTATTCTTAGCCCAGTCCGAACCTGTTTCGACCATAGACGCTCTTAATAATTCTCATTGGATAACATCTATGGAAGGAGAGCTTAACGGTTTCGAAAGAAACAATGTATGGTATCTTGTACCCAGACCTACACATCAATCGGTCATAGGAACCAAATGGGTATTTAGAAACAAGAAGGATCGAAATGGACTTATAATAAGGAACAAGTCCAGACTAGTCGCACAAGGCTATAGTCAGGAAGAAGGCATAGACTATGATGAAACCTTCGCCCCTGTAGCCAGACTAGAAGCCATTAGGATATTTTTAGCCTTTGCCGCCCATAAGAGCTTTATTGTATACCAAATGGACGTCAAGAGTGCATTCCTGAATGGATACCTTGCATAAGAAGTTTATGTTGAACAACCACCAGGGTTTGCCAACACAGACGGTATCGATCTAGTATACAGGCTAAGGAAAGTGTTGTATGGACTTAAACAAGCCCCTAGAGCCTGGTATGAGACCCTGTCCCAATATCTAACCAATAATGGATTTGAGAAAGGTGCTGTGGACAAAACCTTGTTCAAAATACAGGAAGGTGATGACCTTCTTATGGTACAAATTTATGTAGATGACATAATTTTTGGTTCAACTAACCTTGCTTTATGTCAAAGGTTCTCTCATCTCATGCAAAGTAAATTTGAAATGAGTATGATGGGGAGAACTTAGTTATTTCCTAGGTTTGCAGGTAAAGCAGTTGCCTACAGGTATCTTCATCAACCAGGAAAAATACAGCAAGGAGCTTCTCAACAAATTTGGAATGAACACTTCCAAATCTTCGCCAACCCCCATGAGCACTTCCGTGGAAATTAGTGTTGATGAAGCCGGAAAGCCGTTTGACCAATCACCCTATAGGAAGCTCATTGGTTCGCTCCTGTACCTAACGGCTAGCAGGCCTGATATCCAGTTTGCTGTTGGAGTGTGTGCGAGATATTAAGTAGCACCAAAGGAATCACACTTCAATACAGCTAAACGAATCCTGAAGTACATTAAAGGAACAATCGATGTATGACTATGGTATCCTAAAGAAGGCGGATTCGATTTAGTTGGATACAGCGACTCGGATCTCGGAGGCTGCAAGCTAGATAGGAAGAGTACAAGTGGAACTTGTCACTTTCTCGGACCTAGACTTGTTTCTTGGTTCAGTAAGAAGCAATTGGCTAACTCTCTTTCCACGGATGAATCAGAGTACTATGTCATTGTGGTAGTCAGTATGCGCATCCTTGGATGCTGCAACAGTTGTCAGATTATGGAATCGATGCCAGAGAGACTCCAATCAGGTGTGATAGTACGAGTGCAATTGCAATCACGCACAATCCTGTCCTGCACTCGCGCACTAAGCATATCAACATGAAGCATCATTTTATAAGGAATCATGTCGAGAACAAAGATGTTCGCCTGGAAAAAGTTCATACAGACATTCAGCTGGCCGACATCTTCACCAAACCTCTCGACACAGCCAGATTCAACATGCTTAGACAAGAATTGGGAATGCTACAGCCCGACTCCCTGTAAGTAATTTACTGTTTTTACTCAACAATTGAGAGGGAACGCTGTAAGACCCAAGAATACAGTTGTAATATCCGCAATTTCGAATTTCGGTAATTTTCTTTTTTCGGCGGAAGTCCGTTTTGACGACTCGCTCATGACCTTTCGTCATTTCTAGAATGATTAATTCTGCACTTTTTGTCACCCGAGTTCGTTTCGGTGTCGTTTTATTGAGTTCCGTGTCCTTAATCGACTTTTTCACGTGGGAGTTCGACTTTGTAAAGTCACCATTAATTTTTGGTAACTCCAAAAATTCTAAATCTTTTCAATATTATAGAGCATCGAGTTATCTTTCCAATGGTTCAAACGGTGAGTCAATCGGAGTCCGTACGAGAGAGTTATGGTCGTTTTAGCTCATCCGCTCGTTATTGGCCGATCACTGCCGGCCGAACTCGGCCGTGTCGTCCGACACGGCCCGTGCCGTACTCGTCCGGAAATGCCGAAGTTTCTGTCTCAGGACCCGACCGTGTCGTCCAACACGGCCCGTGCCGAACTCCTCCGGATAAGCCTGAGACGATCGCTGACACGCCGACCGTGTTCCGTGACACGGCCGAGTCATGCCGAAGTCGTTGTCGGACGGGTCAGCTTCGGAAGGCCCTCGCGCCGCGGCCGTGTCAAGCAGACACGGTCGAGTCCTGTCGGCCGGCTATGCGACAGATCGCCCGATCGGCACGGGCCGTGTCCGGCAGGGCAGTCAACGCCTATAAAAGGCCCTGCAGACGTTTTTCTTGCCATTTTTCACCTTATTCTTCTCCTCTTCCGCAGCTGGGCGTGTTCTAAGCTTGAAGCCATTTTGTTTAACAACATATCCATGGAGTTTTGAGGTTCATATCATCAATCATCCGTCCTATAACATCCTTTGATCGAGCGAATCAGGTCAGATTTCCTAGAAATCTAGTTTTGGGGAATTTGGGGGTTTTGGTTGTTTTCATCCAATTAATCCGATTTAACTTAGTATTTTGATGGATTGATGATTATTTAGATGTATTATATCATTTCCCTTGTTAATCCATGGTTGGATCGTATCGATTCGTTATTTGGGTCGAGTTCTTGACCAACGCCTTGAAGGTGTCTGGTAAAATGTCTTAGAGGGGTTTTCGGGCGTTCTACGATTATTCTTCCTCGTATGATCGATGATTTATTGATTTTATGATGTTAGGGTCGTGTTTCTTGCGAAGAAACCGTGTTGAACCCTTTCGTTCGTCGTCGTCTTCCTTTTCGTTAACATCGGGCGTTTCGAAGCTTTCCGGTTGAGCCGTGTTCGTCGGAATACTTGCGTGCCGATTTCGAGGCAAGTACCTTGTCCATACTATTCTTGTTTTGTGAATATGATAATTGGTGATCGTCTTTATATGTTTGTTTGATTGTTTGAAACGAGTTTTCAAAAGATTCGATTAGCCTGGTTAAAGGCTCTCTTTCAAAACGCGTGTGTTTTGTAATTGTGTGGGTTGTAAGTGACTACGTGGATATTTGGATATGTTTGGTGTTGATGTTGCGCTTGATAATACGTGTGTACGTATATTATCTCTTTTCAGTGCGTTGTGGATTGACGTGGTGTTTTGCTAAGTGTTTGAGGCCTCTGGGCGAATTGTTTGAATATCCTTGATGTGATATGTTGATTGTGTGAATGTGTGGATATGGTTGAAGGTCTACGGTGACACATGGCACGTGATCATGTGGTCACGATGCAACAAGTGATTGATCCAACCGTGAGAGCCTGAGATAATCTATGGTGGCACATGGCATGCGATCATGTGGTCAGGATGCAACAAGCGATTGATCCAACCGTGAGATGTGTGTGATTTGTTTCGCTAGCCAGCTCGGGAGGGTCCTTCGAGGCCTCGAGTGGGATTTGTGGCTTCATCCCGGTCCTAGGCGATGCGCGTGTGTGATTATGTTTTGTTGATTTTATGTCCGTCGAGGACACGTGATGTTGGGCTCTGGCCCTGTGAATTATTGTCGGTTTTCTATTTGTGAAAACAAAACCTTTGGGCTGTGACCCTGTTGATTTTTGGAAAGATTAGGATTTGATAATCCTAAATTGTTTTCTATTAAAACTCCCGATGGCATTTTAAACTGTTTTACAAATTGTTCCCCTTAATTGTGGTCTTTCGGTTTCGGAATGTTTTACCCAAACTCTTGCCTCGGGAAGTACTTTTCATTATGTTTGGATCTTTGATGATTCCTGGTTATTGTTATTCGTGGAATATGAATTGTATGGCTCATATTTTTGCACTTGTACTTGCACTAGCAAAACAGTGGAGTTTTGCTAACCCCCGAGTATTCGGGGGGTGGATGTCTATTTTTGCATTCAGGTTTTGGAGCATAGCACAGGGTCGGCACGAAGGATGATGAAAGATGAACGATACTAATCACACGAGGATCTGTTGATGTCGTTGGTCTAGTTGTATTTTCTTTTCCGCTGCAGTATCTTTTCCCCGTTGTACGGGAGTTTATTGTATTTTGACCCCTGCGTGGGTATGTGTTTGGAATTGAGTTGTATGTTATTATTGAAAGACCAAGTCGGTCTACTGAGTCATTTTAGCCTTAAAGGCGAAGTTTAGATGTTTGATTTTAGTTATCAGCCTGGTAGATCCTCGAGGAGAGGGTCTACGGCGTGTAATATCCCTGAGCGGATTGGGGGTGTTACATAAATGGTATCGGAGCTTAGGTTGTGGAAACCTAGGCTGTCGGGTCAGTGGTGTCTATCGAGTTTTTGTCTTGTCGGATTATGTCTGACTAAGTCGTGTCGCGACGCGTCGTCTGAGTTTTTTGGTCGTGATTAGTATCGTGGGCGATCATCATCTTCGTGCGACCTGTGGATGTAAGTCTCCCTTATTTGTGTTGAGCCTCGTGTGACACGAGCTATTTTTATGATTATTTGTTAAGTGACGGGATCCTCTTATGGATTTTGATTTCTTGATACGTGACTATTTGACTCTCATATTTCGTTCGTATGATGAGTATTGTTCTTTGGGTGTGCATGTCGAACTTTATTTCTTTTATCCGCTGCGTGAGTTCTTCTGTAATGGCTTTCGGTATTTTACCGACTGAGTTTTATTTTGAAAACCAATTCCTTAACCGAGTTTTTGGCATTACGGCCTTGATCGTTTTGGCGAAATTCTTATGACGGTATTTATTATTTTCTAAATGGCTTCTGTGAGTTTTTGAAATATTACCGTCATCGGCCTTTTTGGCGTTTTTGTAAATGGTTTTTAGCCTGGTGGGTTCCGGCGCGGGACCCACGGCGCTATATTGTTCCTTGTAATTACGTGAAATTTTTGGGCATTCTAGCCCATTGAATTATTTTTGAAAACCTTGAGTATCTTAGAAAATTAAAATTCGAGACGTACTTTTAAAACGAATTATTTTCTTGCGGTGTTTTCAAGGTGTTTTCTAATGCCGCAATACATTTCAAAAATTTTCCGGTTGAGGACCAAAAATATTTTTGAGATATTTTCAAATGCAGTTGCTTAGACCCAAGGGTCGAATATTTTTGAAAGTTTTTCACTAAAGGAAAGGTGTCCTCATTTTTGTTCAAACGCAAGATGATTTTCAAAGTCTTGATAATGGTGTTTGTACTACATTTTGTAAAATGATACTCAAGATCAACTGTTGTTTCCAAACTGTTTTCAAAAGGTGGTTTTTGTTTTTAAAACCTATCATTCCTGTTTGCGGACCGGAAATGCGTGTATGGTTTTCGAACTTTCGTTACGGTGTTAACCCCGAATTGTGATCGAATTGGTGGCATGAACGTCGAGGCGTTGCCACGCATTTGTTGTACTAGCCCTCTGTGAGAGGTGTGAACTGGTATTTACTGTTTGTTGCCTCGTGGTGATTTGCGTGTTGTCGCACGGGTGTGAGCTGTTGAAGCTTGAGTTTGTACGTTTGTGTGCATGTGTGATTGTTTCATGATGGTTTTAATTATGTGCTGGTTATCGTTCGGGCCGTTGAGGTCGCCGAACGATACCGTCGTTGTTGTAGTGTTTGTGTGTGTATTACTTTATGATGGTAATCGTTGTATATGGTATGTGTTATGATTCTTTGTTGTGCTGAGTTGGCATCTCCGCTATGTTGTTTTGCGACGTTATGCCCCATTGTATCTAGCATTTGTATTTTCGGTATGCCGAGCCGAGGCGTTTCAATCGTGATGTGCCGGGGCATGCACGTGTAAATTGTCCTTCTCGTCGGTAACACATTTCAAGTGTGGACTCGAGGGACACCGAATTCAGTTTTGTGAATTGGCTACCGAGACTTTCGGAGTTCGCGCTTCAGCACAAGTATCAGAATCGGCTTTGAGAGGCCTTCGAAGGATGTTTCTGTCGGTTGCTTGTCGTGTCGTCACCTTGTTTTCACTGTTGTGAGTTGCGGGGGCGACCTTCTTTTATAAGAGGTCGAATGTAGTACCCGTGTTGTTTTTAGACTCCTGCATTTTCTCTTTCTCGATTCTATCGACTCGTTCGTGTTCGTTGATACTACTGAACTTGTTCTGTATTTCGGTTTCATTGATCGGACGAGGTGTGATCTTGTTTTGGGTCAATCTGGTTATCGCTGTAACATTCCGAGTTCGGTTCGATTCTTGTGAACCTTGTTCGGAAGTAACATCTTTTGGTTCTACTAGTTCTTTTATTCGAAGTGGACTGGATCTTGAACTTTTGTATTTTCGACTCTGTCGACTCATTTATGTTCATTGACATTTTCTCGAGCTTGTCCTCCCTTGCTTTTGTTGATCGAACGAGGGTGGTATTATTTCGGAATTACTCGTTCGTCGATGTGACTTTTCAATTGTTATTCCCTTTCCTGTGGATCTTATGCGAGTGTGCATCTTGTTGTTTTCACCGGATCTTGTTTTGTCTCGAGTCGAGATGTGAACCTTGGAGTTGTTGTTTGAATTTTATTGTTCTTCGTGATTCGAACATGATTGTTCGCTTTTGTTGTCTCGACCGTTGTGGTTCGGTCGTTTGTTTGTTCGGTTTTTATCCTCGTTTCGTGATTGTTGAGCGTTCAGGCTCCTTCCTAATTCCCTTAAGTTTGGGAAATTAGTCTCGTTTTCGATCTTCCAACCCTTGGGCGGTGGAATTTCGTATTTGTTCGGCGTTTGACCCGCGTTTAGATTGATGAACCGTCAGGTTGGTCAATCGTATTGATTTTCGTTCGTTGTGTTTTGTGATTGTTCGGATAATCGACTTGACTATATTATCCGTTTGATGACGCTTGTCATTTGTTGGTTTTATTGTATCCCTAACGGCGACATTGTGTTGGTCGTCGTGGAGCGTGTTTTCACGCCGTATGTCTCTTTGCGTTTCTTGCAGCGTTTCGCCGTTGGGCGCGAGTTTTCTATTTTTGTGTATCTCGTCGAGTTTTCCTGGCGGGTATATTACTCCCCCCTACTTGTTTTAAGTTTCGGGACGAAACTTCTTTTAAGGAGGGTAGAATGTAATATCCGCAATTTCGAATTTCGGTAATTTTCTTTTTTCGGCGGAAGTCCGTTTTGACGACTCGCTCATGACCTTTCGTCATTTCGAGAATGATTAATTCTGCACTTTTTGTCATCCGAGTTCGTTTCGGTGTCGTTTTATTGAGTTCCGTGTCCTTAATCGACTTTTTCACGTGGGAGTTCGACTTTGTAAAGTCACCATTAATTTTTGGTAACTCCAAAAATTCTAAATCTTTGCAATATTATAGAGCATCGAGTTATCTTTCCAATGGTTCAAACGGTGAGTCAATTGGAGTCCGTACGAGAGAGTTATGGTCGTTTTAGCTCACCCGCTCGTTATTGGCTGATCACTGCCGGCCGAACTCGGCCGTGTCGTCCGACACGGCCCGTGCCGTACTCGTCCGGAAATGCCGAAGTTTCTGTCTCAGGACCCGACCGTGTCGTCCGACACGGCCCGTGCCGAACTCCTCCGGATAAGCTTGAGACGACTGCCGACACGCCCGACCGTGTTCCAAGACACGGTCGAGTCATGCCGAGTCGCTGTCGGACGGGTCACTGTCGGAAGGCCCTCCGCGCCGCGATCGTGTCAAGCAGGACACGGTCGAGTCCCTGTCGGCCAGCTGTGCGACACGACCGTGCCGATCGGCACGGGCCGTGTCCGGCAGGGCAGTCAACGCCTATAAAAGGCCCTGCAGACGTTTTTATTGCCATTTTTCACCTTCTTCTTCTCCTCTTCCGCAGCTGGGCGTGTTCTAAGCTTGAAGCCATGTTGTTTCACAACATATCCATGGAGTTTTGAGGTTCATATCATCAATCATCCGTCCTATAACATCCTTTGATCGAGCGAATCAGGTCAGATTTCCTAGAAATCTAGTTTTGGGGAATTTGGGGGTTTTGGTTGTTTTCATCCAATTAATCCGATTTAACTTAGGATTTTGATGGATTGATGATTATTTAGATGTATTATATCATTTCCCTTGTTATTCCATGGTTGGATCGTATCGATTCGTTATTTGGGTCGAGTTCTTGACCGACGCCTTGAAGGTGTCCGGTAAAATGTCTTAGAGGGGTTTTCGGGCGTTCTACGATTATTCTTCCTCGTATGATCGATGATTTATTGATTTTATGATGTTAGGGTCGTGTTTCTTGCGAAGAAACCATGTTGAACCCTTTCGTTCGTCGTCGTCTTCCTTTTCGTTAACATCGGGCGTTTCGAAGCTTTCCGGTTGAGCCGTGTTCGTCGGAATACTTGCGTGCCAATTTCGAGGCAAGTACCTTGTCCATACTATTCTTGTTTTGTGAATATGATAATTGGTGATCGTCTTTATATGTTTGTTTGATTGTTTGAAACGAGTTTTCAAAAGATTCGATTAGCCTGGTTAAAGGCTCTCTTTCAAAACGCGTGTGTTTTGTAATTGTGTGGGTTGTAAGTGACTACGTGGATATTTGGATATGTTTGGTGTTGATGTTGCGCTTGATAATACGTGTGTACGTATATTATCTCTTTTCGGCGTTGTGGATTGACGTGGTGTTTTGCTAAGTGTTTGAGGCCTGCAGGCGAATTGTTTGAATATCCTTGATGTGATATGTTGATTGTGTGAATGTGTGGATATGGTTGAAGGTCTACGGTGACACATGGCACGTGATCATGTGGTCGATGCAACAAGTGATTGATCCAACCGTGAGAGCTCGAGATAATCTACGGTGGCACATGGCATGCGATCATGTGGCCAGGATGCAACAAGCGATTGATCCAACCGTGAGATGTGTGTGATTTGTTTCGCTAGCCAGCTCGGGAGGGTCCTTCGAGGCCTCGAGTGGGATTTGTGGCTTCGTCCCGGTCCTAGGCGATGCGCGTGTGTGATTATGTTTTGTTGATTTTATGTCCGTCGAGGACACGTGATGTTGGGCTCTGGCCCTGTGAATTATTGTCGGTTTTCTATTTGTGAAAACAAAACCTTTGGGCTGTGACCCTGTTGATTTTTGGAAAGATTAGGATTTGATAATCCTAAATTGTTTTCTATTAAAACTCTCGATGGCATTTTAAACTGTTTTACAAATTGTTCCCCTTAATTGTGGTCTTTCGGTTTCGGAATGTTTTACCCAAACTCTTGCCTCGGGAAGTACTTTTCATTATGTTTGGATCTTTGATGATTCCTGTTTATTGTTATTCGTGGAATATGAATTATATGGCTCGTATTTTTGCACTTGTACTTGCACTAGCAAAACAGTGGAGTTTTGCTAACCCCCGAGTATTCGGGGGGTGGATGTCTATTTTTGCATTCAGGTTTTGGAGCATAGCACAAGGTCGGCACGAAGGATGATGAAAGATGAACGATACTAATCACACGAGGATCTGTTGATGTCGTTTGTCTAGTTGTATTTTCTTTTCCGCTGCAGTATCTTTTCCCCGTTGTACGGGAGTTTATTGTATTTTGACCCCTGCGTGGGTATGTGTTTGGAATTGAGTTGTATGTTATTATTGAAAGACCAAGTCGGTCTACTGAGTCATTTTAGCCTTAAAGGCGAAGTTTAGATGTTTGATTTTAGTTATCAGCCTGGTAGATCCTCGAGGAGAGGGTCTACGGCGTGTAATATCCCTGAGCGGATTGGGGGTGTTACAACAGTATCCAACGTTAATTATCTGTACACTCATAACTGTCAATACAGCACTGTAGTGAACAAAGACATATGAATTATCCTACAGCTGATGTGTGCAATAATTAAGGGGGAATACAGTATGACCCATGAATACAGCATTAATCCAAAAATTGCTGTATGGAATCTAAAAGCTATATTTACCTTTTAAGGGGTAACGCTGTATCAACGCGGACACAGCACATATTATAGGATTTCGATTCAGTATATATATAATATTATATTGTTTCATTTTTAAAATGATTTTTGTCCACGTGCCCTGTTTTTATGTCAAACGTCATGTACATTAAATGCCTTACACGACATCTGGACAACTGAATCTCAAAAGCCGCGATGTTTTAAAATTTTTTAATGTTTTAAAACTGCCGATTTAGGCATTTAGGGTGACAACAAATGTCAGAAGTGGGACCCGCTCATATTTTAAACATTTTAATGGATAAGTGTACCAGTTACACTCAGTCCATCTTAACCGTTGATTTCAAAAACCGGTTCCCATCCCTTAAAATCTGACCATTCATACACTGCAAAACCCTACTTCGCCGCCCAATATAAAAGGACTGATACTGCCATTAGAGACTCTTTACGCTTTCTGCAAATTTAAGAGTTCTCAAGCAAATACAGCCTACATTTTTTTCTACATTTTACTGCAAATTCCGGTTATTCTCTTTCCTTTTTCCTGCAAAATCATTAAATGGCTGGACAAACATCTTCGCCCGCTCTGAAGAAAATCGATAACATCATCGATGGACGGATCTTTTCAAGATCTGTTGTCATTGAACGCATTCTCGCTGAAACCAATGATGTCGAACCCATGGAGTACATCATCACTCGTCTTCGTCAACAAGGCCTCTATCGCCTTGGAAGCCAAACAGCTGACAAGTACGATGTTCATCTGGTTGAGGAATTTTACCTCAACGCCGCCATACGTTTTCTGCCGCTGTCCCAAGGAGGTCACGTTGCTGACATAACCGCTACCATTCAAGGAGTTGAGATTTGTGTTGATAGCGATCTGCTCCAGAATATCTACAGGCTACCTGCTGATGGCCTGACAATGGATCAACTTGAGACGTTTGGGTCTCAAGAACTGATAACGAAGTTTTATGGGCTGTTCACTGGCTCAAAAATTGTTGACATGGTTCAAACCACATGTCACAAGAAGAATTTTTGTCTCCCTTATGTGTATTTACATGATTTTTGCTGCAGGATCATCGAAAACAGAACTGGTGCATTCGAAATGTGTACCAATTTGAGGTTTAGGATGATGGTTTCTATTCTGACCTGTGAGAAGTTCAACTGGTGCCAGATAATCCTGAAGCGCTTGCAAGAAGAAGTATGCAAGCCTGCCACCCAGAAGAAGTCATGTAGTTTAATGTTAAACCATATCTTGACGAAATGCGGACTGTCGAAATCCGCTGATGCTAAGAAGAATAGCTCCAGGATATACCTAGGAGGCGTCAAGCCTACTGCGTATAACCAGAGCACTATGGTCTGCAACCACCCGAAAACCCAAAGTATGCCAGTTTCTGCAAACCCAAGGGATGTGTCTTTGAAGTCCCAGGATGAGGAATCTTCAAAGAAGAGGAAAAGATCTCACAGCAAGAAACCCATTGCTGGTGAGAAGCCAAAGAAGAAACTTAGGAGGCTTTCTAAAGCCAACAAGCCCTCCGAAGAAGTTTCCACCGTGGCTCAACCCACTGAAGAACAACCCCAGGGCCCAACCCCTGTGGAAGAGGTGTCCACTACTGTATCGACAGTAGGTCCTGAGCCTTTGGCGGCTAGGATGGATGATGGGACATCTGCCAACGAAAAAGACTCTAGCGAGTCGGCTGCCCGTATGGAGCCAAACGCTACTTCTCCTATGCCGGATCCCACACCCGTACAGGATCAATCTTCCTTCGGGGCACCATCCCTTGTAAGGAATCCCACTTCCATACAGGATCCCATACCTGTAGAGGAATCCCTCGCTACAGCGTCTCCAGATGTTGTACGCAGTCCCTCCCCTGACACCATTATTCACAAAACCATTCTCTCTGTTCAGATAGACCATGCTTACGAAAGATTTCTGAAATGGAAAGGCTACAGGCTAGCTCCGTATGAAACATTATACAACTGGAGCGAATGGAGCCAAGAAGAAAGATATGTATCAGAAGTGACGGACTCAACGGAAATTGAAGCCCTGATCCGATGGGACAATCCCTTCTGCAAAGAACTGATTGAAAGCCATCTACTGCAGAAATCTGACGCAAGGAGGAAAGGTAAAGACAAGTCAGAGGACTCTCCCCCAAATCCAAAAGACGACGATGACTCAGACGACGATGACGAAGCTTTACAAGCTGGTCTGAGGATGAGTCGTGAAGAGGCTCAAGACAGAGACGCCTCTCCACCAAAGGATGACGAAGGGCCATCAACCCAGAGCAATCCCCCTTCGCCACAGCAAGAGGAAATTCCCGACGAGGAGGAATCAGTCCCTCAAGTCGAGGAAGTAGAAATAGTTTTGGAACAGGCACCCGAGCCTGCCACCGCTCAAGAAGAAGTTGTTACTGAGAGACAACATGAAGAATCAGTCCCTCCTGTATCCATGTCTACCGAAGAAACTTCGCAACAGGAGGACACAGCACCCCCTGTCGCCGAACCAGAACATGCTGAACCCGCCCCTTCAATCGTGGTACCTGAATCGAAAAGCACCGGAACTGGATGAGAAAGGATCTGAGTGGTACATGACGCCACTGGAACGTCTGCCTCCTCCGTGCGCCTCATCTGATATAACCGTGGATGGACTGAGCCCGAACTAGATGCAGCTCGGCGGTCCGGTTGACCCCGACCTCCACCACGGCCTGTACTCTGAGGGGTCTGAGTGATTGGAGCCTTCTGATCCATGTTGCGCTCTATCTGAATGGCGGTGGTAGTCGTAGCTCTGGCAGCCCTGGTAGCCCTCTCGCAATGCGCAGCTTGGTGTCCAGTCTGTCCGCAAGTAAAGCAAGTAACCGGAGGAGAAGGACAATCCTTCATCAAATGCTCATATTGATTGCAGTTAAAACAAACTCTGCCACTAGAAGCAACGGACTGGACTGAACGATTACCCTGAGATCCTTCAGTCTGATGAAAAGGCCTCTTCCCAGGTGTAGCGGCAGACTGAGCTCTCGAAAATTGACCACTCTTGCCAGCTGAAAAACTGCCAGCTGTTTTCTGTTTCTTGGCCTCGGAATTCAACTCTGATTCCGGTGCAGCCATCTCGATCGCTAGGGCGTGATCCTGATACTCCTTCAAGGTGGCACACATGAGTGGTGCCATACTCTGCCTGATATGCGGCTTCATGTGCATATTGAAATAACGGATCTTATCGGCCTCGGTCCTCACTTGATCTTTCAAGAATCCTAACTGCTGATTATAAGTGATGATGGCCTGAGAAATCGGCACATCCTGAGGTGTAGCAGTAAAGAATTCCACAATCCTGCGCTCCTTGACTGGCGGTGGACAATATTCTGCTTCCATATCAGCCTTGAATTCCTCCCATGTGTCCCGGCGATCTCTGGGCACCACAGCCTCCCACCATTCCGCAGCTTCCTTATCCAGGAGGTACTGAGCAATATGTACCCTCCTGTCATCGGGACAAGCCACGGCGTCAAAAGTCCTGCTCAACTGAAAGAGCCAATTCTCCCAACCGAGGGAGTCATAAGAACCAGTGAAACGAGGGGGGTGAATCTTAGTTACTTTCTGAAGCCATTTACTAGATTCGTCCTCTAGAGTCGGGGGCGGATTTTGGCATCCACCCTGAGCTATCTGAGTGAGTTGGGCTACCAACTGCTGAAGTACGGCAGTAGCCCCGGTATCGGCGTTATTACCCAACGGCACTTAATGATAAGCCGAATCCGCAGAGGACTGAGAAAGTGAGCCTTCCTCGTTATTAGCACCACGACCACGGCATCGGCCGCGTCCCCTAGCTGGTCTACCGCGACTTCTCAACATACTGAAGAAAATATGAAAAGAACAAGATCAGAAAAATTCACAATTCACAATTCCGAACAACGCAAGAAAACGAATTACAGAAGTATAAGAGTTCGAGGAGACTTACAGCCATGGGTCGCACGAAAAGACGGTAGCACGATGATATTAGGCTCAACGACTGACTCTAACGACATAACTGACAGACCCAAAATTAAACGACAGCCTAGGCATTCAAAACCTAAGGCTCCGATACCATAAATGTAACACCCCAATTCACAAATGGGACATTACACGCCGTAGAACCCTCATGAGGTCTACCAGGCTAACACATGACACACATTCCGTACATGAAAATCCCAAAGACACAATCATCAATGTAAAATAGGGACGTGGCCTCGGCCAAAACGTTTTAATAGACGTACGTGAAAATATAAGTCAATACCATATCATTGCCCACGCAGGGGACTTTAACCGAATTTAATAAAAAATAAGTCAAATTCCGATACTCAAACAGTATAATGACCAAACATAAATAAAGACTCGAGCCTCATAATCATGCCAGTCCATCCTTTGCATGCATATCCCGTGCCTGCTCCTCACCTCTTCCGGTACCTGAAATGCATAAGACGCATTTCCCCCATTTAAGGGATTAGCATTCGAATAGCTAGTGCAAGTACACAATTACACTACATTATATACACATACAATTTTACACAATCATCTCAATCAGAAATCATTTGCCATAAATATTCTAAAATACTACATTGGCAATCAAAACAGTTATCAATTCATCACGATATCACAAAATCACAACTGGTATCCCGTGGCCGTACCCCTTAGTATCGACCCCCAGACATCCCGTCAAACGCTCCGGGTGGGATACCACTTCCGCGGCCGTACCCCTTAGTATCGACCCCCAGACATCCCGTCGAACGCTCCGGGTGGAAGTTCAACCACACACGCACCCAAGTCCACTTCCGCGGCCGTACCCCTTAGTATCGACCCCCAGACATCCCGTCTAACGCTCCGGGTGGAAGGAACACAACTCACGCACCCGAAAACCACAATTTATCATTCATTTCGAAAACGTAACATACATAACGGAATGTAATACATGTACTTGCCTTGGTTAAAACGACGTGAAGGACAATGGTGACCGGAAAGGTTTTGGCCCGAATAATCTTCATAAATTCGATCCTAACACAATAATGATATACAACTAATCTCAATACTACGAAAACGTAGGAATACATCCTAGTTCTACCCGCTGGAACAATTCGTCGAACATTATAAGGGTATCGTCCAGTATAAGTGACGAACAATGGAAAAATCGGAGTTTAAATCCACAAATCCTCAAGAACCACGAAGGAATACAAGTATACAATTGAAGTCTAGTGATAACCTATGACGAATCGGATTGAAAAGGTTTAAATCGCAAGAAACCCCCCAAAATTCCCCCAAAATCTCAAAACAAGGGTTTTATGAATTCTTACCTTGACTCGGGTGGCGGGAGATGTTAAGAACTTGATGAATTCGCTCAAGGAATGCAGGGATGTTAGAAGATGATAATATTGGTCGAAATCGGTTCTATCTATCGTCTTTAATCGCCCAAAGCCGAAGAGAAGGTGTGAGGATGGAAAAATGACGACGTTGACTGTTGCTGTCCTATATATAACGGACAGGCTTAGCGCACGTTGCGCCCTAAGAATTAGCGTGCGCAATCGGGGTGGGGGAAAACAGTCAGAGACTTCTGTCCTCCCGTTAGGGTACGCAGATACAAGATAGCGTGCGCTAGCGTTAGAAATTAGCGTACGTTACCACTCAATTAGCCTACGCTATCTAGTTTAGTACCGAAATACTGAACCTTCTGCCCAGTCCCAGGGGTTTTGGCCCGAAGGTATTAGCGCACGTAAAGATGTAAATCTAGCGTGCGCTAGTTTTACCCTCATAGCGCACGCTATGGAAAAACGTTAGCGTGCGCTAACGGCGCCTGCACAGAGTACAGTCAGGGCTCGGCCAGACTGTATCCGACTCGAACGACACGAAAACTTGACAGATGCCAGAAACCAACGAGACATGACAAAGAAACAAAAGCCTGCAAGCATAATCTCTCAACCGAATGTATGATTCTGACTACTGAGGGACTTGAAATATGACAAGGGGAACAAATTCCCTAAATTTATAGGAAATTACAAAATGGCCCAAACGTCCGAAAATCACGATACAATGTCGGATTAACAATCCGAAACTCACAACATGAGCAACTCAACCATATGGACTTATGGTAACATAGAAATAATGAAATCGATCGAGTTTTATGAGAATCGAAAGTACATGCGACAAAACATAACTCAAAACGAAAATACGAAAAAACGTCCTCGAAACTCACCCAAACGGAAAAACTCCAAGAACAAAATAGATTCATAATTTCAAAACAGTAACAAGAGAGTCGTCCGAAATGAACATACACCAAAAATAGAAATTACCAAAAATAGAAAGTACGGATATTACAGGCGAAACTCATTAGGGATGGTTGTATGGGATATTTGTGTTATGCTACGAGAGTAGAAAACGAGAAGGTTTAATTTTCTTTGATTCTAATGGTAAACGAGTTTCCAGGTGTTTTTCCGGATGACTTGCCAGGACTACCACCGGAGCGGTAGATCGAGTTAATGGTTGACTTAGAACCGAGTGCAGCCCCGATCTCTAAGGCACCGTACCGGATGACACCTTCATAAATGCAGGAACTGAAGAGTCAGTTAGGGGAATTGTTAGAGAAGGGATATATCAGACCTAGCGCCTCGCCTTGGGGTGCGCCGGTCTTGTTTGTGATGAAGAAAGGTGGTTCACTGCGTTTATGTATCGGTTATGGGGAACTGAACAAGGTGACCATTAAAAATAAATATCCTTTGCCTCGTATCGAAGATTTGTTTGATCAGTTACAGGGAGATACGGTATTTTCTAAGATCTATTTGAGATCTGGGTACTACCAGTTTCGAGTGAGGGAGTCCGATGTCCCTAAGACCGCTTTCCGTACGAGGTACGGGCATTACGAGTTTGTGGTTATGCTGTTCGGGCTAACCAATGCACCATCAGTATTTATGCAGTTGATGAGTAAGATATTTATCGAGCATCTCGATAAGTGTGTAGTCATTTTTATAGACGATATCCTACTCTACTCTCGCGATGACGAGGAACACGCTCAGCATTTGTGACTAGTATTGGAGATTTTGAGAGCTCAACATCTCTATGCGAAGTTCTAGAAGTGTGAGTTTTGGTTGAAGGAGGTTATGTTTCTAGGACATGTGGTTTCAGCTGAAGGGGTCCGTGTAGATCCCTAGAAGATCGAGATAGTGTTAGGTCGGGCACCGCCTAAGAACGTGAAGGAGGTTCGTAGCTTTTTGGGACTTGCTGGGTATTATAGATGGTTCATCGAGGGGTTCTCTAAACTTGCTTGACCGCTTACTCGGTTACTTCAGAAGTCCGAGAAGTTTGAATGGAATGACGAGAGGCAACAGAGTTTCGAGGAACTGAAAAGGCATTTGACTACGGCACCGGTGTTAGCCTTGCCTCAGGGGAACAGTGGGTTTTCGGTTTATAGTGATGCTTCAGGCCAGGGACTCGGGTGTGTTCTCATGCAGCACGGCTTTTGCGTCGTGGCAGTTGAAACCATACGAAATGAATTACCCTACTCACGACCTGGAGTTGGCTGCAGTGGTGTTTGTACTGAAGATCTGGCGCCACTATCTATACGGTTCTCCGTGCCGGATTTATACCAATCATAAGAGATTGAAATACATTTTCATCCAGAAATAACTGAACATGAGACAGCGTCGTTTGTTAGAGCTAATAAAGGGCTACGACTTGGAAATCCTTTATCACCCGGGGAAAGCCAATGTTGTGGCAGACGCGTTGAGTCGGAAACCAGTATCACTCCAGATGCTTGAGGTTCTCACACCACAAGAGAGGATTCGACAGGAGCTAATTGAACAGGGAATCGAAGCATGGATTAAGCAAGTACAGGTACGTTCCCTCGAGATTACTTCGTCTTCGGTGATGATATCAAAGGGGAGCAAAGTAATGACCCGATGATCAGTCGGCTAAAGGCGGATACAAAAAAAGGGAAAGCCCCCGGCTTTATGGTTCATGAGGACGGCAGTTTGAGGTTTCAAGGGAGGCTCTGCGTTCCGAATGATTTAGACTTGAGATAGAAAATACTTCGAGAAGCTCACGCTACTCCTTACTCTATCCACCCCGGAACGAGTAAGATGTATAAAGACCTTAAAAAGAATTTCTGGTGGAGTAATATGAAAAAGGATGTTACGGAGTTTGTAGCATGGTGTTTGACGTGCCAACAAGTCAAGATTGAGCATCAGAGGCTAGACGGGCTGTGGAATCCGTTTCCTATTCCCGAGTGGAAGTGGGAAGACATTTCCATGGATTTTATCACCGGGATGCCGAGGACGAAGACCGGAATGAATATAATTTGGGTGATTATCAACCGATTGACTAAATCGGCGCATTTTCTTGGTATTAAGGATACTTGGGGACCAGAGAGGTTGGCTCGGATATTCATAGCGGAGATAGTACGGCTACACGATACGCCTAAAACTATCATATTTGATCGGGATGGTCGTTTTGTCTCGTATTTTTTGCAGTCGGTCCATAACGCTTTGGGTACCGAATTGAGATTGAGTACATCTATCCATCCGCAGTCAGATGGTCAGACGGAGCGGACGATTCAGACATTGGAGGATATGCTGCGGGCTTGTGCCTTAGACTGGAGTAGTGAGTGGGAGTTGCATCTGCCATTGATCGAGTTTACATACAATAATAGTTGTCATGCATCGATCAAAATGGCACCTTACGAAGCATTATATGGTAGACGGTGGAGGTCTCCACTTTGTTGGGATGAGCCCTCGGAGCAAGTAGGAAAGGAGCCAGACATGTTGATGGAAACTAGAGAGAAGATCTATATGAGACAGACTGTTGACTGCTCAGAGTCGACAAAAATCTTATGCTGATCAAATTCGTCGTCGACCTTTAGAGTTTTAAGTAGGGGAACATGTTTTATTCAAAGTATCGCCGACGAGAGGGGTTTACCATTCAGGAAGAAGGGGAAGCTCAGCCCGAGATATATTGGGCCGTTTGAGATTCTTGACAGAGTCGGTGAGCTGGCTTATCGGTTGGCGTTACCTCCAGCCCTTAGTCACGTTCACAGTGTATTTCACGTTTCTCAGTTGAGAAAGTACATTCCAGACCCGAGTCACATCATCGATTATGGGGATATTGAAGTAGCGGAAGATGTCACATTTGAAGAAAGGACGGTGAAGAGCGAGCATCGTGAAAAGCAACTCCGAAATAAAACCATTCTGTTGGTTAAGGTTCAATGGTCGAGGCATGGAGTTGAGGAGGCGACTTGGGAAACCAAAGATAACATGCGCGCTAAATATCCAGAACTTTTTAATTCTTAAGTTTCGGGATGAAACTTATTTCTAGAGGGGGAGAATGTAATATTCGTACCTTTTTTATTTTTGGTAGTTTCCATTTTGATGTATTTTCCGTTGTTAGCGACTCGCTTGTAACCGTTTCAACATTTTGAGAATATTTAATTCTGCGTATTTTGGCATCCGAGCATGTTTCGAGGTTATTGTACTCGATTTTATGTTTAGTCATGGTATTTTCCGCTTGTTGACTCATTTTGTGCGATTGTGGTGCGAAACTGTCATTTAGGGTTTTGAGTAAGTTCGTTTAACATTGTTAGACATATTGTGAGTTTCGGCTCGGTTGTTCGTTTTCGTATCGTGATTTTCGGTCGTTTAGGGTCGTTTTGTAATTTCTTAAAAGTTTGGGGAATTTACTTTCGTGGTCCTATTCTGAACCTTCGGGTAATCGGGACCGTGTTTCCTTTTAGCACTTAAGTTCGTCACTTCGAACTCTTTGTATTGGTGTATGCACTTTTCGTCGATCGTTGCGTTTGGTCTTCGTATCACTCCTGCACAACTGATGGAGAGCCGTGATTCTGACCTGGAGAACTCTTACAAACGTTAACTAGACCTCCTAACGTACGCTATGTGATCTCCCTAATGTATGTTAGTCCTCTTTCATAACGTACGTTAAGGTCTCCACGGAACCGGGCAGAGAGCTCTGCCATTCCCTTAAGTACGTAATAAGGACGCATTACATATGTTAATGATCTAACGTTCGCTAGCTTTTCTTGGCTTACGTACATTACCGTATGCGGGTTTAAATACCCAGGGCTGACTGAAACTCATCCACTTTTCTCCCTTCTTTCTCTTCCCCACGACGTGGGTGATTCTTAGGCAGTTTTTGGGCAATTGTGACTCTTCAATCCTCTAGCGATCAGATTCCTTGGAGTTTGAGTAAAGATTAGCGACACCAATCCGTATCTTTCGTCTTTGAATCGAGGTAATCTTCTAGAACCCTAAATTTTTTAGGAATTAGGGGTTCTCTACGTAAATTCTCCGATTTAGTCATAGTTATGATGGAATTGTGTTGAGTATAGATTATCTACTTCCGATTCATGTTTTCCTACGAGATTATTATTGTATTCTTGGAATTGTTAAGAATCGAAAGGGTTTTGGTTGCAATCCGCCCTCGTTGAATATGATGTTGGATTAATTATGTCGTAGGCGGGGTTTTCATGCGTATTTCCATTTAATTTTCAATCGTACTAGTGTTGATAGTCGTTTTACGAATTGTATAGGTTCGAAATTTTCGAATTCTTCCATCGGTGGTCGTTGACCGTCTCTTTTCAGTCCGTCATATCTCAAAGGCAAGTAACTCTTACGAATTAACTATCTTAAAGGTGCAAAGTGATGTATTTGAGTATTAGAGCGTTTATGTTCACTCTAGGAGGGCCCGATGGGGCCTCGGAGGAATCCACGCATGGTTGGGTTCACAAACTTTTGGGTTAACCACTCTGAGAGGGTCTATCGGGGCCTCGGAGGGATTCGCGCATGGTCGGGTCCACGGTTAATCGGGAGGAATTGTATTTTGTGATGTATTGTAGATTTTGCATTTCCAGAAATCATTATCTGGCTTGTTTTCTAAAATTATTGATGCATGTGCTTTGATATTGTAAGATGTAAGAATTCGTTTGTGTTACTTGTACTATCTATTCCACGGTTAACCCCATTTGGGGAAAATACTTTTCATGTATTTTAGGTGCGAAGAATGCGATCGGAAGAGTATCGGGGCAGTACGAGGATGAAGGCCAGGCGTGATACTGTGATGTGGTCGTCGTGTTTGTTTGTTTTGAGATTGGTTATTGGGATTTTAATTTCTAATTGTCACAAATTGTTAGATGGTACTCGAGTACTATAGGAGAGTTGTTTTTCCTATTGTCATTTACATTAAACTGTTGTCTTATTGTGGTTTAAATGTTGTCGTGGGAATTCCATCGGTTAAACCGTTAAATGATGGATGGTTTTGATGTGTTCTATCATGGATGTAGTACAAATTTAGCCTTATGAGTTTCGGATGGGATTCACGGCGCTGTGACATGCCCTGAATCTTGGGGGTGTTACAAAAGCAACATAATAAACATAAGTCCCAAAGAAATAATGAGTAAATTCCTTTCCAAAATAAGAACACCCATTAAGCCTTCGATCACTAGTGATGGGATATGTTAACGTAATTGTATCACTTGTAATCTTGTGATAATGCCGAGTAGATATATTGAACGAGATCTACATGTTTTTTGATTTTCTTATCAATATCAGTAAGAAGTCCTTAAATATTGAGGCAAAGTATGAAAGAACATGAGATGTAACCCTTAACCAACAGTAGTATCAGATACTATTAGTATGAGATAACTTACATTCTTGAAAAACTAATAAGTGACAAGCCAAAGATTACTTAAAAGTTTTGAAAATGATCTTGGAATCATTTTATTCCAAATGGGACTATATTATTGAATAAAATATTAAATAACTTGATTGTATGTTTACTTCAGTTATTTAGATTAATGGTTTACTTATTGTGTTTTTCGTTCCTATTTGTAGTAATCATGTTTGGAAATAAACTCCGACGATCCTTTTACTGTCCAAACTACCTCTTTAAATTTACAATCACATCTTAAGTAGGAAAACTTGAATGGCTCAAATTTTCTGAACCGACATAAAAACCTGAAAATAGATTTAAGGCATGAAGAGAAAAGGTTAGTTCTTGACAACAATATCCCTATTCTTGAACTGGGTGCTACAAACGCCCAAATGCAGGTTGAGAGCCATGCCAAAGAACAATCGCTTGATGTTACTTGCTTAATGCTGGAGAACATGGACTAAAATTTGCAAAGGCAGTTTGAGAACGTGGATGCGTACAACATAATTCAAGAGCTCAAGAACATGTTTCAAGGGCAAGATATAATTGAAAAGTTTGAGATCTCCAACGCAATTCTCGATGCTAGGCTCGCGAAGAAAAGCCTGCTGGGCCTCATGTGTTGAAGATGATTAGATACTTCGACAAAATGACGAGATTGAATTTTCCCTAGAGCCAAGAGTTCGCTATTGACATTATTTTCCATTCACTTCATGATGGTTATAATATCTTCAAGATGAACTATACCGTGAATGGAATGGAGAAGTCGTTCACTGAGCTGCATAGGATGCTTATAATGTAACATCCCCAAATCCTGCATAGTTACAGTGTCGTGGATCTCATATAGAACCCACAAGACTAGGTTACTCAAATACATCACGTGTTTAAAATAAATAAAAATAATTTCAGTAAATTAAAATATCTAACCTAGTTCGTAGGAGAGCCAAGTTACATATGTGTTTATTTATAAACAAAATACTCAATCGTTTCTAAATTTTAAAAATGCGGTCAAGCATTCTGCGCTATTTCGTATCCTCATGCCTGCACTCCCGAAGTCCCTGCAACTGGCAAGTATAAAAATATCAGCCCATAAACGGGTTAGTCATAACACATCATAACTCATATGTTCACATATATGGACTGGTAGTCCAAAAGCATCAGCATACACACATACATATAAGTAATATACATAACACATTACAAGAGCACATACGAACTTATATCCAATATCCGGATAGTACAAGTTCTACCACTCCTAAACCCCCACTATCTGGGTGTGGGATGTTTTCAATTTCTCTTTGTACCCACTGGAACGGCATATTTGCACACATACACACACACATACACACACACATACACACACACACACACACACATATATATATATATATCAAATACACAAATTCACAACATCTACAACATCACAATTGGCACACATAACTGATATATAATGAACACATAAGATTATAATAATGCAAGGACCGAGCAATTTGAACGAACTTGCCTTGTAAGTTTGGTCCGTAGCGTGATTCCGAGTAAGTCTCGAAAGTTCGATTGTCCACATCTAAACTGTATTATCTGCAATTTTGATTTTTAATAATTTATATTTTGGTGTATTTCCATTTTGCGCGACTCGCTTGTAATTATTTTGGTAGTCTGAAACTATTTTGTTCTGCACTTTTGGCCATCAAAATGAGTTTCGGGGTTGTTTTATGGGAACTCGCATATTGGTGTAATGTTTCCGCATTTAGGTTCGATTCTCGTTATTCTTGTTCGAAACTATTGTTTCGTTGTTTCTACAAGTTCATTTATTATATCTAGACATTTTATAAGTTTGGTGTTGTTGTCCGATCGCGAATCGTGGTTTTTTGGAAGTTTGTGCCATTTTGTAATTTTCTAAAATATTGGGTATCTGGTTTCTATTTTCATTTTCCGCATCGTTGGATGGTCGTAATTGCGTGTTTGTTGAACACTCAGGTTTGTATATTGATACTCGTGGCAAGCACTTGGTCATTTTCGTTGCACTTTCGCATTCGGATGTTACTTGAGCCTTTTAACGACTGAACTGACCTGCTGTCAACAGTAAGGCTGGGACTTAGGACCCAAAAAACTGAACTATCAATTTCGGTTCGATTTATTTCGGGTATTGAGATAGAAATTATTAGAAAAATTCAGGTTCAGGTCCTAAAATAAACCTCGGGTTCGGATTCTGTTATTAAAATTTCAAAACTTCAATAACCGTAATACCCGAAATTAACATCAATAACCAAACAATATATTATAACCCATAATACCTAAAATATAAACCATCCTATATTTTTTATAACTATTTTTATTTCCAATTTTTTTACATACTATATAAACTAAAACACCATAATTTACTATCCATTTCTTAGAAAAATTTGAGAATAACCAAAGAAAAATGAAGTAACCTAAAAAAACTCGGTTCTTTTCAGCTGTTTCTGAGAAATTTGAAATAGAAACTTCGGTTCGGGTATTTTGATTCCTTGAGAAAATTACTTTGGTTCCTAAAAGTTCGGTTCCTGAAGAAAAAGACCAGGAACCGAACCCGAATTACATAAAAAAGTCGAATTTCGGTTCTAGGCTATTTTTTCAAAAAACCGAATTACCCCAGCCCTAGTCAACAATAGGGTTACGCCCGTAAACCTATCCCTATTATGGCCATAAATTCAGTGTATTGTATGGCTGTGGGTTTATGCTTCTTAAGGCCGTGATATCGAATTGTTACGGCCGTTAGTTTTCTTTTTACGGTCGTAACGAGAGGTGCTTTGGAACCGGGCAGTCCAGTGGCTATGTCGGGCCGTAAGTATAGCTTGTTACGGACGTAAGCATCACAGTTACGGCCATAAACTTCATTTGTTATGATCGTAACAAATGACAGTATATAACGCAGTTAGCGGCCGAGAAAATTCATCTTTGTTTCACTTTTCTTGTTCTCTTCGTGACGGCGGGACATCTTGAGAAGGGTTTCGACCGGAGTTCATTCTAACTTCGATTATGAGTCAATTTAGAGCATTACATGATCAACATATCATCAAGTTATCCATCTTCCATCATCAAATCAAGGTAAATCTCTTAGAATTCTAATTTTGGGGATCTTTGGGGTTTTCTTATAGTTTGGTCGTTCTAATCTAATTCAGCCTAGATTTCTGATAGATTATGTCTGTATAATCATATTCTGTTGTATTTCTTGAGGTTTTGCGGATTATTCTCCATAATTTTCACTGTTAATTGACCACGCCCAAGTTTGCCCTTGTTGTGTCTGGTAAATGGTTCTGAAGGGTAGACTTTAAGATATCCTTATGTTCTAGTAGTGTTATGGTTGATTGAATATCGTTATGTGTTAGGAGCGAATCTTTGTCTAGAGTTCGCACCAACTCATTTCCACTCCTTGTTTCCTTGCGTAATACTAATCAAGGCAAGTACATATCTTATATTATGTTATATGTGATGTATTTCCATATGATTGATGATCTGTGAAACTGTTAAGTGTGTGTGAGTTCCAGGTCCAACAGCGCCTCTGGGGATCTATGTTAAGGGCGCTGGATCACGGACGTGGTTTCCAACCAATCGATGGGACCTCTGGGGGTCGATGCTAGGGGGCATGGACGCGAGTTACCTTGTGTTGTTATTCATGATGATGATTTGATGTGACATGTTATAATATTCTAGAATATTGATTGGGGAAATGTCTTTTATGTATTTCAGGTAATGGACAATACGAGGAGCAGGCACAGGAAGCGCATGCGAATGATGGTTAGCCATGATGTTATTAGGCTCGAGTCTTAGGAGCATATTCCCAACTTATGTTATTGTCTGATGGAGTCAGTCGAATAGACTTTTTCTTTTAAAACTGACATCGAAGTCCTCTGCGTAGGCAATGGTTTTATTTACTTTTTATCGTACCTTGTTTTCACTCAATGCTTTGGCCGAGGCCACGGCCTAATTTACATTATCAAGTGTTTTATGTTTAAGTAACATGTGTGTGTGTGTGTGTATGGGATTGGGTAGCCTCATAGACCTTGAGAAAGGTTCTACGGCGTATAACGACCCTTGAGTTATTTTGGGTGTTACATAAACAAAGTTTCAATACCCCATTAATAACATGCTACTAGCATTATCATTAAGATGCTTTAGTTCAATTGATTTAACGGCTTGTCCATTTTCTAAATAATATATTATATCTTATCTCTTCCATTTTTGATAAAGTAATCATCTAAAAATCAAAACTTAGTCAATAAATTTTAAATAGTACTCTTGAATATTTGAAAATATAATTTAATACTCCGGATGTTCAGTTACGCATAAACATTAGTTATACAAATTTTTAGTTAGATAAATTATTTTAATCCATTTAATAAAGAATTACTATAAATTATTCCTGTTTATCATTCTCAAATATCATAAAAATGATACCTCAATATTTCCGTTCATGATAGAAAGTCCAATTACTCTATTTTAATTAAAATAAATATTATATTTCAAAAATATTCTAAAAATCGTTGTTTAAAATTTAGATAATATACGGGAGAACACAAGTTACCTATCGCATATCAATTCCAATCATCAACTATAAAATATCTAACTTGATCATACAATCTTCAAATTACATATTTACTAGGCTCGTTTAAGAATTATACGCGTTTAAGGTTTAATGGACTAATTTTCTAGGCCTAAAAATCAGCTATGACTCTCTGGAAAATGGCTCGTTTTGTCTAAGTATTTGATGTCTAATGTGACGTTTAAAATGTTATGCATCTAGACATGTTTGTTGTCCACAAGATGGGAGAGATATATTTTACAAAGACTTGCGGATTGGAATATCATCGAGCTCAAAGACAACATCTCAGTTTGACTTTCGAATGTTCATTGGGGACTTTCCTCGGACACCTAGTGTCAATCATCAAGATGGAGCCTAAGCATGAGGTCCTTTTGATAAAGAAAAGATAGGGTTTCAATAAAGAAGGTTACAAGAAAGAGCGGTCTAAAGATAAAGGCAAGAAGGTGTAACACCCCCAAGATGATCAGGGCATATTACAGCGCCGTGGACCCCACACTGTGGAATCCACCAGGCTAACGTACCAAATGACATTCGACAAAAGACATACAATCATTAACAAAATGACAATTTCACAATCCACGACATCCAGACCAAAGATAGAAATTTGACAATTCAGTCTGACATTAAATCCATTCCCCAAAACGGGTACAGAACAATAATAAATTCAAGAAAGAGTACTCGAGTACTTAAATAAATGACAACATAAATAAATCCCAAAACAAGGCACCAACAGACAACCATTGAACAGGATCACGCTTGCCCATCATCCTTGTACGGCTTGCATGCTCGTTTGCTTCCATGACTTGTACCTGAAATACAAAAGTATTTCCCCCATTTAAGGGGTTAGCAACAACTGCTAGTGCAAGTACAATCCATTTGAACTACCATTCTAATCAGATGAAAATATGCGCCAAAATCATTTTAGAAATCATTTATATTCCGGAATATTAACGGTGCGCAAGCACAAAACATATTTCTCCAACAAAACATTTCAAAGTTAACCTTGGTACGAGACTTACGGCCACCGTACCCCGCAGAGCCCCGTCGGACATCCCTGGATGGTTAACCATAGTTCGCGATACAAAACTCACGACAACGTACCCCTAGAGGCCCCGTCGGACCTTCCCTAGGTGAACATACACATATCCATCCATACAACCATGAAAAGCCATAATTCAAATACTAGAACGCGTAAACAAATGTAAAGTACTTGCCTTTGAGACATCTTCGAAGAATTGGGAATGAATAACGACTACAAACGATCCGAATGGAAAACGACAGTTCCTAAACAAAGGATTAACATAACTCAGTTCTAACGGACAACAATAATCGAATGGAATATGCCCTTAACCCCGATTACAAGCTATAACAATATACGTTCAATCGATACGGGCGAGGGTTTACGCAAAATCTCCCCGAATCGATAATTCACGGATGAAACTTGACGAATTCGGATTGAGAATCACCCAATAACAATAATCGGTAAAGAGTATAACAACACACTTGAACAATTCGAGTTTAACAAGCAAAACCCGGAAAACCCCCCAAAATTGACAAGTTAGGGTTCTAGACGAAGATACCTTGAATTCGGACGGAGGAAGGTGATTACACTGAAAACCCCCAACATGCTGGACCGAAGCCCAACATGTTCCCACAACACCAATGTGATAGAAAACGAAGAACACATGGATCCGAGGTGGTAGAAATCGCCCTCTGATGTCGCCCAGTGGAGAAAACGAAAGAAGAGATGTGAAATGAGGTTTCTGACCTGTGCCCGCTGTTCTTAAAACAGCGGGCTGTTACGGCCGTAACAAGTGATGCATTACGGCCGTAAAAATGGCCATATTACGGCCATAATAGATGGGGTGTTATAGCCGTAACACCCTACTGGACAGCAGTCTGGGCAGCTGCTGTATAAACAGTTCCGGACGACTCCGAAACCCGGACCTGCTATCGAACCAAAAATATGGTTACGAAGTATATTCGATGACGAACCTAAGCGTTACAAGAAAATACAATTCCGACTACCCGGGAATCCGAAATACGACAATGAAGATGAAATTCCCTAACTTATAGGAAATTACAAAAATGGCCCAAGTGTCCGAATATCACGATACGACGTCGGATTAATAAACCGAAAGTCACAACACGAACAACTCAACCATACGAACTCATGCAAACCAAGAAACAACGAAAAAGAACAAGTTTCACGAGAATCGAGTGCACATACGATAAACACAATTTAAAATGGAATTACGTAAAAACACCTCCGAAACTCGTCCAAATGGAAAAACTCCAAGAATAAAGTAGGTTCAAAATGTCGAAACGGTTACAAGCGAGTCGATAAAAATAGACATACACCAAAAATGAAAACTACTAAAAATAGAAAGGTACGGATATTACATTCTCCCCCTCTAAAAAGAAGTTTCGTCCCGAAACTTAAGAATCAAAAAGCTCGGGGTGCCTCGAATGCATATCCTCCTCCAACTCCCACGTTGCCTCTTCTACTCCATGCCTCGACCATTGCACTTTAACCAAAGGAATAGTTTTGTGCCTTAATTGTTTGTCTCGACGCTCCAAAATTTTAACGAGCCTCTCCTCGAACGTGACGTCCTTCTCGATCTGCACGTCACCGAAATCAATAACATGGGACGGGTCCTAAATATACTTCCTCAGCTAGAGACGTGAAATACACTATGCACATGACTCAACGACGGAGGCAAAGCCAAACGGTACGCCAATTCGCCAACTCTCTCTAATATCTCGAAAGGCCCAATATACCTCGGGCTGAGCTTCCCCTTTTTCCCAAAACGGAAAACTCCCTTCGACGGAGACACTCTCAACAAAACATGATCTCCCACCACAAACTCCAAAGGTCGACGCCTAACGTCCGCATAAGACTTTTTCCGACTCTGAGCTGCCAACATTCTCTTTCTAATCAACTTAACTTTCTCCCTCGTCTCTAACACAAGATCCGGCTCGGTGCCAACTAGATCGGACGGCTCATCCCAACATATCGGTGATCGGCAACGTCGGCCATAAAGCACCTCATACGTTCCCTCTTAATCGACGCGTGCCAGCTATTACTATACGTAAACTCAATCAAGGCCAGATGCTCCTCCCAGTCACTACCCTAGTCTAACGCACACGCGCGCAACAAATCCTCGAACGTCTGAATGGTACGTTCGGACTGTCCATCGGTCTGAGGGTGGAAAGATGTACTCAAACGCAAACGTGTCCTCAATGCCTTATGTACTACCTGCCAGAAATGCGATACAAACCGGCCATCTCTATCCGAAATAATAGTCTTCGGCGTACCATGAAATCTCACTATATGCGCGATAAAAATACGAGCCAATTTTTCTAGACCCCAAGTATCCTTGATGCCCAAAAAATATGCCGACTTAGTCGGTCGGTCTACGATCACCCACGCCATATTCATTCCGGTCTTCGTCCTCGGCAAGTTCGTGACAAAATCCATGGAGATATCTTCCCACTTCCATTCCGGGACGGGAAGTGGTTTCAACAATCCGGCTGGCCGCTGATGCTCGATTTTGACTTGTTTACAAGTCAAACACTTAGCCACAAACTCAACTACCTCATTCTTCATGTCATTCCACCAGAAATTCTTCCTCAAATCTTTGTAAATTTTACTCGAGCCTGGATGGGATAAGTAAGGTGACGCATAAGCCTCTTGCATAATACTTGTCTCAATTCCAAGTCGTTCGGAACACAAAGCCGAACTCGGAATCACAACACACCATCCTCATGTATCATGAATCACGGGGCTTTCCCCTTCCCTACATTCTCTCGAAGCTGAATAAACATCGGGTCTTCCAACTGTCCTGATTTAATGTCGTCGACTAGAGACGAAGAAATCTCAAGAGTACGCAACTGCCCGGAACTCTCGCTGAAGTCCTGGCTGGGCCGTAAGTAACTCAAGCGCCCGAAGTGACACCGATTTCCGGCTCAAGGCATCTGCCACCACATTTGCCTTGCCCGGATGGTAAAGGAACTCGAGGTCGTAATCCTTAATCAAGTCCAACCATCTCCGCTGTCTCATGTTAAGCTCTTTCTGCGTAAAAATGTACTCCAGGCTCTTGTGATCAGTGAAAATATGACACGACGAGCCATACAAGTAGTGACACCAGATCTTCAACGCAAACACAACCGCGGCCAACTCAAGATCGTGCATAGGGTAATTCAACTCGTACGGTTTCAACTGACGGGAAGCATAGGCAATTGTATTCCCATGCTGCATGATTACACATCTGAGCCCTTGGCCCGAAGCATCACTAAAAACTGAGAAACCGTCATTACCACTCGGTAAAGCCAAAACAGGAGCGGTCGTCAACCGTTTCTTAAATTCCTCGAAACTCTTATGTCTCTCGTCGGTCCACACAAACTTCTCTGACTTCTATAACAACTGAATCAGCGGTCGAGCGAGCTTAGAGAACCCCTCGACAAATCTACGATAATACCCGACCAAACTCAGGAAACTGTGGACCTCCTTCACATTTTTGGGCGGCGCCCAATCCAACACTGCCTCTATCTTATGTGGGTCCATACGAACACCCTCAGCCGAGATCACATGGCCGAGAAACATAACCTCCCGTAACCAAAACTCACACTTTGAGAACTTCGCGAAAAGATGCTGAGTTCTCAAAATACCTAGCACGATATGCAAATGACGGACATGCTCCTCCTCACTCTTCTAGTAAATTAGGATATCGTCGATAAAGACAACTACACACTTATCGAGGTACTTGATAAAGACTTTGTTCATAAGCAACATGAACAAGGCTGGTGCGTTGGTTAGCCCAAAAGGCATAACCACAAACTCGTAATGACTGTATCTCGTCCGAAAGACCGTCTTCGGAATGTCGGAATCCTTCACTCGGAGCTGATAGTACCCCGATCTCAAATCAATCTTAGAAAATACGGTTGCCCCTTGCAGTTGTTCAAACAAGTCATCAATCCTCAGGAGCGGATATTTGTTTTTTATAGTCACTTTGTTCAACTCTCGATAGTCGATACACAGACGAAGTGACCCATCCTTCTTCTTCACAAACAAGACTGGTGCGCCCTAAGGCGAAGTGCTCGGTCGAATATACCCCATGTCTAGCAACTCTCCCAACTGTTTCTTCAACTCAAGCATCCCTGCAGGTGCCATACGGTATGGCGTCTTAGAAATTGGTGCTGCACCCGGCTTTAAATCAATAGTAAACTCAACCTCTCGGTCCGGCGGCAAACCCGGAAACTCATCTGGAAAGACGTCAGGATACTCACACACTACCGGAATACACGAGAGCTCGACTCCCCCTTCTTCCGATCTCAAAGCATAACACCGATAACCCGTGCAACCTCCTCGAAAAAGTCTCACCGCTTTCAAAGCGCTGATCAGAAATCTCTGGCTACTCCACTTACGTCCCACAAAAGAATGCTCGGTACCATCAGAGGCTAACATCGAAATGTTCTCGTTCTATAATTCATGAACGCCCCATGACGGTCCAGCCAATCCACACCAAGAATTAGATCCTCATCTCTAATATCTACCGCAATCAGATTAGAAGGCCAATCCCTCCCCGCGATACTCACCGGAAAATCTCGAAGGAGTTGGTCCTCTTAAAGTCCGCAGGAGTTGCTGGCAGCCAGCTGTGCGGTCCAATGAGAAGTCTGCACGCGTATGAGTCGCTGTCACGGGCGGTCCCACCTTGTACCTTTCGGAGGATCTATCGGTAGGTGATAAGGTGGTGACAGTTGTGGTCAACGATCCATGAAATGCGGCGCCTGTCGCGGACCTGCACATGGCGCTGCTTTGAGATCCAGGTCTTTGACGGACGAAGGTATCTGTTCGCGGCACAGGACGGTTGTCTTAGGTCGGGCACTGGAGTCGATCTCTCGGTACCAGAAGGCGATCGCCTTGAGAGTCGATCGCTAGATACTCGAAGGTGGACTGCTATCTTCCTTTAGGCGAGTTCGCCATAGCTTGATTGGTCGTGGACTCGGTCGCTCAGCCTTGTAGTCGATCGCCTGTCGAGGTGAATAAATCTCGGCACAACAATTGCCCCCCAGCTCGCTCCGATGTTGGAAACGTGGGGTGAGGTGGTTCTGTTGGCGATCTCTGAATTTTGACGAGTGACTTTGCATTTTACGGAACTGGTGATCGTCTTTGAGTGGTTCGGTTTTGAACTTGGACGACCTGGTCGGTCACTGAAATGAGCGGGAGATGACAGCGGTTGTGGAAAAGTCTCCGGGGCACGTGTCGGATTCCTGTTGGGGGAGACCGACGGTTAGATGCGACTCCTCGTCTGGCGCATCCTTCAAAAGATACGTACGCGGGTTTCAATGGAGCATTAATTGCGACGGTTGCACTTCCGACCCCTGAGATTCTCCTTAATTGCATAGAAGTCCCTGCCATCTCCTATAAAAAGGCGTTGGGTTGTAGGGTTAAGACCCTTATGCGTTTTTACCGGAGAAAGAAGGATTTTGCTGAAGAGTATTTCTGAAGATCTGACTGCCGATCGTCGATCGATTTCATCCTTGGTAAGAAAACATTCCCTTTCTCCTCTTCTCTTCCAAAATGTGTGGAGTACCTTCACCATACAAAATGGGCACCTCCTCTGCCGCCGGGACTTCTACTGCCCGGGGAGGACCCTCCGCAAATTTCCATTTGGAGACGGCCGTTGAGGCTATCCGCGCTGGTATTGACCCCGCGGAAGTCGAGGCGCTATTCAACGAAGCCGACGTCGCCAGGGAGGCGGCGGTTGAGCACAGATGCTCGCAGATAGAGAGAGACTCGGCGGTGAGGGCCTACTGGGAGCAGCATAGTGCCTTTGGCCAGGCCTATGTGGCCTTCGCTGAAATCATGGAGAGGCTGTCCGGTCCGTCTCCTAAATTCAACTGTCGAGATTACTCGATCGCTCATCCTTATCAACCTCCTAAGCGATCGCTTTTTCGGGCTGCGCAACGATCGCTATGGTCCCTTGGCCAGATAAGGAGCTCGGCGACCAGGAAGGACCTGGCCGTCTGGAGGACGAGGTTTCATGTCCCTTCAGATGTGGATCTTTTTGTGACGATCGAGAATGAACGAGCCGATCAGCCTCCGGAGGGCATGGTCGCCGTGAATGAAGCAATCATGGAGGCTGGGCTACGGTTCCCTCTGTCTTTTTCTGTCTCCCATCTGCTGGATGCTTGGAACGTGGCGCCGCTCCAGTTGACGCCGAATGCCTGGCTCCAGATCATTTGCACTCTCACCTAGTTTGGCGGTCACCGACTGTACCGCCTTCCTTCGCCGTTGGAGATGAACCACCTGTTTAAGCTGACGGCTCAGAAAGGGTCAGTCGTAGGCTATCATATTCAAGGCCTATCAGGTAGGGTGATCCTCGGAGTCCCGAACAAGGTTCTGGGCGACCCGGCGAAGTGGTTCTGGGTCGCCGGTGCCTGGAAGGCCTCAGCGAGTGACAATCCTATGGGCGAGCTGGGTATTCCCACAGGCTTCCGGGAGAGGAATCCGAGTAAGGGTTTTGACTCTCCCTTTGTTCGGATGTGTTCTGAACTGATCTAATTTGGCTTCGTGTTTGCAGGTTTCCATATTCCGACGATCGACGAGCTTCCTTTTGACTTTTTGGTCGTCTGGGAACGGATTCGAAGTCTGCCGGACGATGACTTATACGCTCACCGGATTAACAAAAAGAGTCGTTGGCTGTCTGCTCGTCTATTCCGTTTCCCGAGACATCTTTCGGTCCCAGGTATGAATTTCTACGATCTCCATTTGTTGGGCCATCGTCCTGCTCGAGGAATATGTCTAACTGTTGTTCAATTGTCCTTATTGTAGAGGTCCGCTTTCCTCGTTTCTTGGAGCCCCCACCGGAGATAGCTCTGTCGAACCCTGGAGTTTTGGGCCGTCTTCGCCAGAAGAAGTCATCTTGGGTTCCTCCGGTGGCGTTACCTCTCATTCCAGAGGTGAGGCCCGACGTGGAGCCGATCATAGCGGAGGAGGAACCTCGGGAGGAGGGGCTCCGGGCGAACCGCAAGCGGCAGAGGTCGGGAGAAACTCCAGTTTCTGCCCCTGCCGGTGAGGTGCCGATCGTCGCGCCTCCGATCACCGCTGTCCCCCCCGGTGAATGAGCCTACGCCCTCTGCGGCTTTCTTGCGAGAGATGGCGATCGCTGAGGCTGAGACCCCTCGCGGGAAACCATACTTTGGCCGCGATCCTGAGAGAGCCGAGAGGTAAACTATGTTTGTTTGTTGAGTTTCGTCATTTGTGTGGGAGATGTGCTAACTTTTGTCGTTTTGATGCAGGATCCGTAGCACTAACCCATCTTGCCCGCCGATGGTGCTGGATTTCTTAGCGAGTTGATCTCCTCGCCAGGACTGTGATATCCCGCTATAGGTCAACTGGACCGTTTCTGCTTTGCCGAAGGCCTGGACGACGGACTTGGATGCGATCGCTCGCCAGCGATCCGGGAGCGCGATGCAAGCTGCTTTCTCTCTCCCTCCAGGCGGCGACGATGGCTGCTCAAGCTGTGCAGGAATTTGAGGGGCGTCCTTCTACGACACGTCTGCAGGCGGACCTCGAGGCCGCTCGGAAAGAGAATGCCGAGTTCGCCGACAGGATTGTGGCTATGGAGAAGGACTCCTTGCATGCAGCTAAACGGGCGAGCCATGAACTTGAGCTGGCGAGACAGGATGCCGAGCAAGCCCGGGCGACGGTCGACAGATTTCGGGACCGGATGACAGATGCCCGACGGTTGCAGGCGGCCGCTGAGAAGGAGGCCGATCAACTAAAGGTGACTGTCGCTCGGCTGACTAGAGAGCTGACAGCCTCGAGGGGAGAGACGGCTGCAAGGGAGGCCGAGCTCCAGGGCGCGCAACAGGCGGTTGTGGAGCTGAAAGGGAAGCTAGAGGCGACCGAGGCCAATCCCTTTCTTAACGTAGGGTTCGTCAGTGAGTTTGCCTATTACATGGCGTTCCCTGACTTGCTCCGAGCTGCTAAGAAGGGAGGACTGGAGGTCGGCCCTCTAGCCGAAAACTTCAAGGCGTATGTGTTGGAGCACCCTCTTCACCCTGACTTCTCCGTGCCAATCTTGGACCTCTCGGAAATCGGTGTGGACTTGAGCTGGTATATGACTCCGGCAAACCTTGTTCATCCTGACGCTCCGGAGGACGGAGAGGCCGCTTCGGAAGCTGGCGAAGGATCGCGGACCGGTCCGGAGGTTGAAGGCGAAGGCCAGGCAGGGGCCTGAGGCTCTTCGTTCTTTTTATCTCTTTTGTTTCATAATTTTGTAGCTCTTCCTTGTAGTACTTAGGCCTTCGGGCGAGGTGTATGTACTTCTGAAACTTCAAGTAATGAAATGAATGTTTGTTTCTCCGATTTTTTACTTGAATGATTGCTTTTCTGAGTCTTTGCATGACTTTGTACAAATGTGTGAGGAGATATTGTTGTGTGTTTAGCTCCAAGTGAAATGATAAACTCATATAGATAACTTTTACAAAAAATTCGATCGCTGCACAAACATCTGAATAATGCCGATCTCCGTATGTCGTTGAATAGGGACGATCGTCGTATAAATAGATCCGCACTCTTCCCCCTTGTTTTTGTTCGCTTAGTGGAAGTAAGGGGACGAAAATAAATCGTTGAGTGAGCGGTCTTCAATTTTGTCGAAACCTCGAAAGGCCGTCCATCTCGGTCTTGAGGAGCCGTGCACGATCGCGGAGTTCGATGGACCGATCTCCACGATCATGTCTTGTGAGCGAGCGACATTCCGTTTGATGGCTAAGTTCTCGCGACTCACTTAATTGGTAGGGTCCTCTGAAGGCTGCGCCTCGCCTCGTATTTAAACGAAGGGCATGCGGTCTTGGTCTGGAAGATTCCTTGCGCGGGGCGTCGTCGGATTAATCAACTCCACGTCCGCGGCTTGTTAGCTCTGCTTCTACCTCGGCCCGCCACTAAGATGGCGACCCTCGACGGTATACGTTGAGACGGGGGGAGGGACGCGTCGCATTGTCCGGGAAGGATCCACCACGTTAAGTGATGGATCTTTGAGGGCGGGCGAACGTGTCCACATATTAGTTTTGGAGGCCCCACAGACTACGCCGGCCTCGTATTTAAACGAAGGGCGGGAGATCGTGGCCCAAAGGGACCTTGCATGGGCGCAAAGAACGGTTCCATCGTCCTCCACGACCATGGCGACACTCTTCTACCTCGGACCATCAAGTCAGATGACGATCCTCGACGGTATACGTTGTGTAAGGGGAGGAGATCGCCTGCCTAGGTTCTTCATGTAGATGACGAACTTTAGAGAGCGATCGAGTAATCCTCTGATTTATTTTGGAGAGACCTTCGGCTACGCCCGCCTCGTATTTAAACGAAGGGCGAGCGATCGAAGCCCAAAAGAACCTTACATGGACGGATCGTCGGTTTAATCGATTTTCGCGACCATGGCGGCAATCTTCTACCTCGGACCATCATTTCAGATGACGATACTTTATGGTATACATTGTGATAGGGGAGGCGATCACTGCCTAGGTCCATCATGTCGATGATGAACTTTAGAGGGCGAGTGAGTCATCCTCTTTTTCGAAGCGTTTGCTCAGGCAGTAGCCTTTAGTTTGATGAGGCGGGAAATCGGGGAGAGACTTCCGAAGTTTACTTCTCTTGATTGAAGTATGTAGATACGGTCGCCGAGGTTGATCGAGGGGTTGGCTCGTATGAGCTTTCCGTCCTGTTCGCGTTTGACTCGGGCGACCGTGTTGGGAGATTGGAGGGGCTCCGTCTAAGCCAATAAGCGGTCCAACTTGCCTTCTTCGAATAATCTCCAGAGTTGTCTGAGGAGGTCGCGACACTGGTTGGTGTTGTGGACGGGACTCTTGTGGTAGGCACAATATTGATTGTGGTCCAGATGACCGTGGTCCCTTATCGCCTTTGGCTTGTTTTGCGGTTTGCGCCCCTTGATGGCGAAAAAAATGTGGGCCGGAGTTCAGTTGAACTTGTGGAGAAGATGGGTTTCCACATTCTCGCAGGCCCTATGGTCGCCGGATGGCTTGGCGACCGTCTTTTGGGTTTTGACGATCGCCGTCTTTCGGACCGAAGGTAGCGTTTCCTCGCCTAGGCGGAGGGTGAGTAGCCTTTGCCTGGCCAGAAAGTCGGCAGCCTTAGCGCGGAAGATCGCGTAGGTCAGGGGGATGTCCTTGGTGAGATGTCTAAACATGGGCGAATGACCGTAGAATCCCCCCAGGACCGAGTAGAGAGCGAGCTCGTCGCTGATGGGCTTGCCGGTGAGGACGATTTCGTCTACTCGGTCGATGTAATCTGCGTCGGACTCGTCTTCCCCCTGCCTGATTTTCATCATGCGGTGGGGGCCTTCGGATCTGTTGACCTTGGCGGCGAAGTATGATGTGAAGTCACTCGCCAGTTTCTCAAAGGAGATGATCGATCGCGGTGGTACTGAGATGTACCACCTATGGTCCAGCTCGCCCAACGTTAATGGGAAGACTCGGCATTTGGTTGCATCTGATGCCCCACACCCGGTCATGTAAATCCGGAACTTACTTAGGTGGGTTTCGGGGTCCGATCTCCCTTCGTAAAGAGGCGTTTTGGGAGGAGCGATCCTTGGTTGTACGGGGGCAAGCTCGATGTGGACCGCGAGTGGCTCGGTCGGTCCGATGATTTTTCTGCTGGTGCTTGCCCCAGTGTCCAAGAGTGCTTTCATCTCGTCGAGCTGGCGTTGCAGAGCGGCCATCGCCGCGGCCTGGCTTCTCGCGGCTAGGCGCTCGGAGCGGGAGCCGAGGCGATCAAGTACTGACCCCCTGGCGTTCGGAGTGGGAGCCAAACGGTTGACTTGTGTTCGGTTGGGAGTTGGCTATGCCGAACTCCTGGTGGCGGATTCGGATTCCGCCGTCTCGTGGTTGGGGCCAGAATGCCCTGGTCGCCATGATGGGTCGCTTCCCAAGCGACTGAATACGGAACCGTCCAACCGTGCGACAGTGATGGTGTCCGGCGGTTCGGAGAGCGGCTCGCTTCGATGTATTGGCGGACGTCATGGTTCTGAAGGCTTTCTTTGAAGCGCAGTGAGTGTCACTTCAAGTATATGCCCCGAGAACAGTATGTGTTCTTCGGAACGGTAGGAATAAAAAATGAAGGTTAAGATCCCCCTCCTTGTAGCGCCAATTGTTGCTACCCAAAATATTATCCGGAGATAGATATTGCTGGAATGGGTGGATAGCAAACAAAGTGCGAGAACACTTCCGTGGGAAAGTAAATAACACAAGATTTACCGGTATTGTTAGTCCCGGGCTTGAATGCTCTCGCGAGATGTTATTAATACAAATATTCTAGGATACAAGTATTAATGTTAGAGTACAATTACAATGAGTGTAAATACCCTAGTTATCTTAGCTAGCGAGCGTGTAGATTGCCGGAAGAACCAGATATGATGCTCTGTGAGTTCTTGTAACAACGTTGATGAGCTGTGGCGACCGTGAAAAATCGACAGTCTCTCACGGTGTGTTTTAGCTGTATTCCTGAGCTCCTGGGCTTGTGAGTCTCTTTGAATCTGTACTGTGGAGACTTCTTGCCTCTGCCGATCGTCTTATGGTTGAGAGGTACTGAGAGAGAAATCCTGAGGTAGATTCAGGAGAGGAAATCCAGAGTCTAAGCGTGTGTATGTTTGTATGTGTTTGCCAACGTAGTTGTAAACTGAAAGGAGAGGACCTTTTTCCAGTTGCTGGGAGTTCTCTATTTATAGGACTGGGTCCTGCTGGGCGATCGCCGCTGCTTCATTATAATAAGCGGGCGATCGTCTTTAGCACATGGGCTGGTCCCCTTAAAGTCCGCAGGAGTTGCTGGCAGCCAGCTGTTGGGAAAACATATACCCTGTATCGAAACAGTCGGGATATTCAAACCCTGTATCGATTTGTGTTAAGAGGTTTTGACATATATGCCAATCCTCAATACAGTAAGGAAACTGTATCGAAGTATTGAGGCATCAACCTGTATCGAAGACCTGTCTCGAATCCAGCATATAGTGGAACTCTTCAGTACAGCAAAGAAGTCTTATAAAAGACCAAGTATGGAAACTGTCTCGAATCATCTATACAGTTATCTTCCATACAGCTCACAACAGGACAAAGAAGGAATCTTCAGAAGTCAAGTCCCGTTGAATAAAGAAGTATTTAAATACTCAAGGATAAAGTATTTAAATACTGTCAATCAACAAATCTTCAAATCCTGCAAAATCCGGATCGTGTCTTTCATCCCGTTGGAACGGAATCTTGCTCAACGGATACATCTCAACGGATATATGTTTCAGAAACTATATATATATCTCATGAAGGCATTGAAGATCAGTTACCAAAGCGAACTAAGTAATCAAAGCTATCAAAGTTATCATCAGAGCAAAATATATCTCCAAGCTTACTGCAACTCAGATAAAAGAGATATACAGTGCTCATCATCTTGAACAACACTTCATCAGCTCAAAGCTCATAAAGTCAAAGCTGTTGTTCACACTCTGTTCTATACTTTGAACAAACCCAGAACAACCCTGTGTGGACTGAGGAAGACGAAGCTTCAGAACTTTGTGTGAAGAAGCCAGTCAAGCTTTAGCTCAAACCAATATGTGTGAACGGTTGAAGCTAAGATCTTTATATCAATCTGTGTGAACGATATATTGATTGTATACTGTTATAATTACGTAGTTGTGTACGTAGTAATTATAATAAACATTTTACTCCTGTGAGGAGGACCAGTGGACGTAGAGGGGTTTACCTCGAACCACTTTAATTACTGTGTTATTTACCTTCAGTTTTTACTGTTTTAATTACTGTGATTAATTAAGTATACACTATACATTTAGTTGTTGTATCCACAGCGACCTACTGTATCTAAGACTTCCGCTACGCAGTCATATTTAAAATCAGTACAGCCTGTCGTTTAAACTACATCCCAAGCTGTATCCAGTATACTTAGTGGCCAACAAGTGGTATCGGAGCGGTTGATTCTAAAAAGAATCAGTCGCATGTTTAACTGAATCAGATCCAAAATCACTTAATTTTCAAAACAGTCTCTTTCATTTCTTTACTTTCACTCACATGGATACTTCTATGATCAACAAAGTGCCTATGTTCTCTATTAACGAATTTTATGATTGGAGAATTAGAATGGAGGCTCATCTTGCAGCAATGCACGAAGAGATGATTATTAGATACAGGATGGCCCTATCAAGATCATGAAGGTAAACATGGCCGCAAGGATTGAAGGCCAAGCCCATGCTGAGATGCTCGAGAAGGAACGCGAGCAATGGACAACAGATGAAAGAAAGCGAGCCAATATCGACAATGTGGCTAGGAACGCGTTATTTGTCACCCTTGACAAAGGCACGTTCTCGAAGGTAAAGAGCTGCAAAACAGCCAAAGAAATCTGGGATAAACTCAAGTTAATTTGTGAGGGAACTGAGCTCTCAAAAGAAAACAAGATTTCAAACCGACTCAAGAATTTGAATCTTTCGAAATGAAACCAACTGAGACACTTGAGGAACTTGACCTCAGATTCACTGGTATTGTTGGTGAACTTGAAGCGTTGGGCAAAATTTATACTCAAAAGGAGAAGAATTTAAAAATTTTCAAATCTCTCCGAGCCCGATGGGACATTAAGACCACAGCTATGCGTGTGTCTTGCAATCTTAATGAAATAACTACTTTTGATCTCTTCTCTGACCTCAAAGCTTTTGAGTATGATATTGACAGAAGAGAGAAAGCTGAAGAATCTCCTTCAAAGGTCACAAGACTAGTCAGATCGAGCCGTCGACACAAAGATACCCTCGTTGAAGCCTAGTCACAAGAATGCTGACAGTGACGACGACATCCTATCTCAAGATGAAATGGCACTTCTCATGCACAAATTCAAAAAGTTCATCAAGCAGACTCCCTACAGGCCCAAACCTGGCCAAAAGGTAAGTACCGAAACTTCATCCGGTAATTCTAACCTGTGCTATAATTGCAGGAAACCAGGGCATTATGCAAATAAATGTCCTCATCCCAAAGTTCAAAAGTTGCCTGAAGCCGAGCAACAAGAGAGAGATGAAAGAAGACGTGCTTGGAAAAACAAGCTCAAGGCCCTGATTGGAGAATCAGAAGCCTCCCCCACACCATCCAAATCAGAAGAATGTCTTCAGGTGGTCACTAAAAGTGATTCATCTGACGATGAGTTCTATGATAAAGCATATATGTGCTTTATGGCCAAGGACATTCCGGAAGGTGAAGACAGCGATGATGAGGTAAGCTCAACCTCAGCTATTCCGTCAAATGCATCTCATACTTTTGAAAACATGATGAATGAATTTAAAAACATTCAAAAGGCCAATGAGACATTGAAAACTGAGAATATACAGCTTCAATTATCTAATTTAGAGCTGAAAGATGAAAATGACTTGCTGAAGATAAATTATGAAAATATGTCTCTTGACTGTGAAACCAGCAAAGTCGATTTTGAAAAACTCATGGAGAGCAATCATCAACTTGCTCATGAACTAAGTTAGGTTAAAACTCACAACGAAATCAAGACAAATGATTTGGTTCTACTCCAAGCCAAAGTCACAACTCTCGAAAAACGAGAAATTGAACTTGAGACCACTCTGAAATCGTCCGAGAAATCGTCCAAAAGAATGGAAGAAATTCTGAGCACTGGGCAAAATGCTCATGATAAAAGTGGCTTAGGATACAGCTCACGTTCAAACAAAGGGAAAACTAGTACAGTGTTCGTCAAGAGCGTGGAACACATTACAGAATCGAAAGATACCCCTAGTCACGTGAAGGAACCTGCTGTACCGAGAAAACCGAAGGCTGCTATTCCGCCCCCGCAATCCTATTCCAGACAGCGGAATCATAAGTCGTTCCAACATGTGAGGCGCACTCAACAGCATGCTCCCCGAGCATATCAACAGCGCCAACAGCCGTTCAGAAGGAAGGCTGTATCCAACTACCAAAGGCCCGCACGACAGTACTATCAGTACAGAACGCCTAGGTATTGGATACAGGAGCCCCGTTATCCCTCGAGACAGCAGATGCCCGTTCAGTATCAACAACAGCACTGGGAATCCAACTGGAGACCCAGAAGGTAAGCTGTTAGGCCAAAGAAAATGGCTCCACCTCCAAGACGGCACTCGTACTGGATTAATAATAATAACCCTGAATTTTACATGCATAATAATTATCATGGTTATAGCGACTACGGTTATGCCCCACGTAGATATCGCAACACTGTACCGAGTATGACCTACGAGAAACCAATTCTTTGTCAGAAAACTTGCGTACCTAGAGGAACTAACAATCATGGACCCAAAATCAAAGGGGACCTAAACCTACTTAATCTCTTTGTTACAGGACATTCTAGAGGAGGATACAGTACTTTGATAGTGGATGCTCTCGGCACATGACCGGAGATAGAAGCAAGCTATCGATTTTGTAGAAGGTCGCGGTCCAAAAGTTCGTTTGTTGATAAATCAAAAGGCGTAACAAGAGGGAAAGGAACCCTTCTTGTAGGAAAATTCAAAGTCACCGATGTTGCATATGTTGAAGGCTTACAAGATAATCTACTTAGTATTAGCGCCTGTGATAAACAGTTCTCGGTAAAGTTCTATATAGATCGTTGTAGAGTCAAGAACATCCTGACCAAGGAAGTTGTGCTTACAGGAAGCAGATCAGGTAACATGTATATTGCTGACTGGAAGCCTATGAGCTCCTCAATTCCATGCTTTGTTGCCAAAGGCACTGCAGATCTTAGCTGGTTATGGCACAAGAGGATGTCTCACATCAACTTCAAGACGATCAACAAGCTCTCAAGACAGGGAATGGTTAGAGGTTTGCCAAATGTGTCATTCAAGAAAGACAGCGTCTGCGGACCATGTCAGAAAGGCAAGCAAATCAAGTCAACCCTGAAGAGCAAATCCTACCTTTCAACCCAAAAAGTGTTGGAGATGCTACATATGGATCTCTACGGCCTTGTAGACCCAGTAAGTTTGGGAGGTAAGAAATATTGCATGGTTGTTGTTGATGATTATTCCAGGTATGCTTGGACGATCTTTCTTAGCAAGAAGAAGGACACAACATCAAAGCTGCCCGAGCTCCTGAGAAAGTTGCAAAATGAAAAGGCATTGAGTATCGTGTGCATTCGTTCCGACAAAGGTACAGAATTTACTAACCGCTTTATAGAGCAATACTGTTCGAAGAATGGAATACAGCACGAATACTCAGCTGCCCGTACTCCTCAACAAAATGGTGCTTCTGAGCGAAAGAATAGGACGCTGAAAGAAGCTACAAGGACAATGATTGCCGCAAGCAAGTTGCCACAGCATTTCTGGGGTGAAGCAACCAATACAGCATGCTATACTCAAAACCGTTGTATCGTCAACAAACACCACAACAAAACAGCATATGAGGTATGGAACAACAAAACTCCGTTAGTTTCATATTTCCACATTTTTGGATGCAGATGTTACGTGTTGAATAATGGGAAGGACCAACTTAGAACCTTTGATGAGAAATCAGATGAAGGAATATTTGTAGGATACTCCTCCGTCAGCAAAGCTTTCAGAATCATTAACAAAAGGAAGCTGATGATCGAGGAATCAGTTCATGTAGTGTTCGACGAACCTCACCATGACCCTACAGGAGTAGATAATATTACTCAGGACATCCAACATCTCTCTATCTTGGATCCTCCAAGTCCCATAGAACCTGTTGTTGATTTAGAAATCAACCCCACAGCTGTAAGAATCGACGTGGATGAAGCCGACGCTGTACAACCTGAAGCTGTATCTACATAAACTCTCGATACAGTACGGGACCCTGAATTAGAACCCGACTGGAGATGGTTAAGAGATCACCCGCAAGAGCTGATCATTGGAAACATAAATGCTGGTGTTTCTACTCGTAGGAGAATACAGAGTACACAAGGAAATGTACTTTGTGCACAAGAAGAACTTGATACGGAGATATCACAGTTTCCTGAATGGAAATCTCAATCCGAGCTTAGAAGACTCAATATGTGCACTATCGCTGTATTCTTATCCCAGTCCGAACCTGTTTCGACCATAGACGCTCTTAATAATTCTCATTGGATAACATCTATGGAAGGAGAGCTTAACGGTTTCGAAAGAAACAATGTATGGTATCTTGTACCCAGACCTACACATCAATCGGTCATAGGAACCAAATGGGTATTTCGAAACAAGAAGGATCGAAATGGACTTATAATAAGGAACAAGTCCAGACTAGTCGCACAAGGCTATAGTCAGGAAGAAGGCATAGACTATGATGAAACCTTCGCCCCTGTAGCCAGACTAGAAGCCATTAGGATATTTTTAGCCTTTGCCACCCATAAGACCTTTATTGTATACCAAATGGACGTCAAGAGTGCATTCCTGAATGGAGACCTTGCAGAAGAAGTTTATGTTGAACAACCACCAGGGTTTGCCAACACAGACGGTATCGATCTAGTATACAGGCTAAGGAAAGCGCTGTATGGACTTAAACAAGCCCCTAGAGCCTGGTATGAGACCCTGTCCCAGTATCTAACCAATAATGGATTTGAGAAAGGTGCTGTGGACAAAACCTTGTTCAAAATATAGGAAGGTGATGACCTTCTTATGGTACAAATTTATGTAGATGACATAATTTTTGGTTCAACTAACCTTGCTTTGTGTCAAAGGTTCTCTCATCTCATGCAAAGTAAATTTGAAATGAGTATGATGGGAGAACTTAGTTATTTCCTAGGTTTGCAGGTAAAGCAATTGCCTACAGGTATCTTCATCAACCAGGAAAAATACAGCAAGGAGCTTCTCAACAAATTTGGAATGAACACTTCCAAATCTTCGCCAACCCCCATGAGCACTTCCGTGCAAATTAGTGCTGATGAAGCCGGAAAGCCGTTTGACCAATCACTCTATAGGAAGCTCATTGGTTCGCTCATGTACCTAACGGCTAGCATGCCTGATATCCAGTTTGCTGTTGGAGTGTGTGCGAGATATCAAGTAGCACCAAAGGAATCACACTTCAATACAGCTAAACGAATCCTGAAGTACATTAAAGGAACAATCGATGTATGACTATGGTATCCTAAAGAAGGCGGATTCGATTTAGTTGGATACAGCGACTCGGATCTCGGAGGCTTCAAGCTAGATAGGAATAGTACAAGTGGAACTTGTCACTTTCTCGGACCTAGACTTGTTTCTTGGTTCAGTAAGAAGCAATTGGCTAACTCTCTTCCACTACCGAATCAGTACTATGTCATTGGTAGATGTCAGATGCAGATCCTTTGGATGCAGCAACAGTTGTCAGATTATGCAATCGATGCCAGAGAGACTCCAATCATGTGTGATAGTACGAGTGCAATTGCAATCACGCACAATCCTGTCCTGCACTCGCTCACTAAGCATATCAACATGAAGCATCATTTTATAAGGAATCATGTCGAGAACAAAGATGTTCGCCTTGAAAAAGTTCATACAGACATTCAGTTGGCCGACAGCTTCACCAAACCTCTCGACACAGCCAGATTCAACATGCTTAGACAAGAATTGGGAATGCTACAGCCCGACTCCCTGTAAGTAATTTACTGTTTTTACTCAAAAATTGAGAGGGAATGCTGTAAGACCCAAGAATACAGTATCCAACGGTAATTATCTGTACACTCAGAACCCTCAATACAGCACTGTAGTGAACAAAGACATATGAATTATTCTACAGCTGACGTGTGCAATAATTAAGGGGGAATACAGTATGACCCATGAATATAGCATTAATCCAAAAATTGTTGTATGGAATCTAAAACCTATATTTACCTTTTAAGGGGTAACGCTGTATCAATGCGGACACAGCACATATTATAGGATTTCGATTCAGTATATATATAATATTATATTGTTTCATTTTTAAAATGATTTTTGTCCACGTGCCCTGTTTTTATGTCAAACGTCATGTACATTAAATGCCTTACACGACATCTGGACAACTGAATCTCAAAAGCCGCAATGTTTTTAAATTGTTTAATGTTTTAAAACTGCCGTTTTAGGCATTTAGAGTGACAACAAATGTCAGAAGTGGGACCCGCTCATATTTTAAACATTTTAATGGATAAGTGTACCAGTTACACGCAGTCCATCTTAACCGTTGATTTCAAAAACCGGTTCCCATCCCTTAAAATCTGACCATTCGTACACTGCAAAACCCTACTTCGCCGATATAAAAGGATCGACATCGCCATTAGAGACTCTTTACGCTTTCTGCAAATTTAAGAGTTCTCAAGCAAATACAGCCTACATTCTTTTCTGCATTTTACTGCAAATTTCGGTTATTCTCTTTCCTTTTTCCTGCAAAATCATCAAATGGCTGGACAAACATCTTCGCCCGCTCTGAAGAAAACCGCTAACATCATCGATGGATGGATCTTTTCAAGATTTGTTGTCATTGAACGCATTCTCGCTGAAACCAATGATGTCGAACCCATGGAGTACATCATCACTCGTCTTCGTCAACAAGGCCTCTATCGCCTTGGAAGCCAAACAGCTGACAAGTACGATGTTCATTTGGTTGAGGAATTTTACCTCAACGCCGCCGTACGTTTTCTGCCGCTGTCCCAAGGAGGTCACGTTGCTGACATAACCGCTACCATTCAAGGAGTTGAGATTTGTGTTGATAGCGATCTGCTCCAGAATATCTACAGGCTACCTGCTGATGGCCTGACAATGGATCAACTTGAGACGTTTGGGTCTCAAGAACTGATAACGAAGTTTTATGGGCTGTTCACTGGCTCAAAAATTGTTGACATGGTTCAAACCACATGTCACAAGAAGAATTTTTGTCTCCCTTATGTGTATTTACATGATTTTTGCTACAGGATCATCGAAAACAGAACTGGTGCATTCGAAATGTGTACCAATTTGAGGTTTAGGATGATGGTTGCTATTCTGACCTGTGAGAAGGTCAACTGGTGCCAGATAATCCTGAAGCGCTTGCAAGAAGAAGTATGCAAGCCTGCCACCCAGAAGAAGTCATTTGGTTTAATGTTAAACCATATCTTGACGAAATCCGGACTGTCGCAATCCGCTGATGCTAAGAAGAATAGCTCCAGGATATACCTAGGAGGCGTCAAGCCTACTGCGTATAACCAGAGCACTATGGTCTGCAACGACCCGAAAACCCAAAGTATGCCAGTTTCTGCAAACCCAAGGGATGTGTCTTTGAAGTCCCAGGATGAGGAATCTTCAAAGAAGAGGAAAAGATCTCACAGCAAGAAACCCATTGCTGGTGAGAAGCCAAAGAAGAAACTTAGGAGGCTTTCTAAAGCCAACAAGCCCTCCGAAGAAGTTTCCACCGTGGCTCAACCCACTGAAGAACAACCCCAGGGCCCAACCCCTGTGGAAGAGGTGTCCACTACTGTATCGACAGTAGGTCCTGAGCCTTTGGCGGCTAGGACGGATGATGGGACATCTGCCAACAAAAAAGACTCTAGCGAGTCGGCTACCCGTATGGAGCCAAACGCTACTTCTCCTATGCCGGATCCCACACCCGTACAGGATCAATCTTCCTTCGGGGCACCATCCCCTGTAAGGAATCCCACTTCCATACAGGATCCCATACCTGTAGAGGAATCCCTCGCTACAGCGTCTCCAGATGTTGTACGCAGTCCCTCCCCTGACACCATTATTCACAAAACCATTCTCTCTGTTCAGATAGACCATGCTTACGAAAGATTTCTGAAATGGAAAGGCTACAGGCTAGCTCCGTATGAAACATTATACAACTGGAGCGAATGGAGCCAAGAAGAAAGATATGTATCAGAAGTGACAGACTCAACGGAAATTGAGGCCCTGATCCGATGGGACAATCCCTTCTGCAAAGAACTGATTGAAAGCCATCTACTGCAGAAATCTGACGCAAGGAGGAAAGGTAAAGACAAGTTAGAGGACTCTCCCCCAAATCCAAAACACGACGATGACGATGACTCAGACGACGATGACGAAGCTTTACAAGCTGGTCTAAGGATGAGTCGTGAAGAGGCTCAAGACAGAGACGCCTCTCCACCAAAGGATGACGAAGGGACATCAATCCAGAGCAATCCCCCTTCGCCACAGCAAGAGGAAATTCCCGACGAGGAGGAATCAGTCCCTCAAGTCGAGGAAGTAGAAATAGTTTTGGAACAGGCACCCGAGCCTGCCGCCGCTCAAGAAGAAGTTGTCACTGAGAGACAACATGAGGAATCAGTCCCTCCTGTATCCATGTCTACCGACGAAACTTCGCAACAGGAGGACACAACACCCCCTGTCGCCGAACCAGAACATGCTGAACCCGCCCCTTCAACCGTGGAATCTGAGGACGGTAATATACCTGAGGATGTCCAACTCAATTTACGCCTAACCGTAAATCTGAGGAGGTTGAAATCTCTGAAGATTTTGCTCAACCGGATTCTCCGATTTCTGCCACTAGGAAAGAGCGCCTGCGTGCTCTTGGTCTTCAAACTGTATTCATCCATGATGCAGTGAATGCCCTGTCTTCAGTTGAAAAGGCCTTGAACTGGATGCATTGCCGTAGAGGAGATGACTACTCTACAGCATGAAGTATCTCGTGTTGTCGAGGCATTCGTCCTATTGCCAGAAGTATTCAAACAAGCACTGAAGATTATGCAGGACAAGCAAGAGCAACTCCTGAAGGAAGAGGCAACCAAAACGCGCATTGCTGAAGCCAAGACCGCATGTGCTATGATTGAAAACAGTTCTCAATTGCAAGCCGACGACAACCGTATCAAGGACATGTCGAAGGTTCTTTCCACCCTTGTAGAGTAAGTATCAAACATCGAGACAAAACAGGATGTTGCACTGGAGATTCTCGAACGTCTTGATGAAGCCAAAAAGGGGGAAGAGGCAAGAGAAGCTGCAAGAAGAATCAGGTTACAGCAAGAAAGGGATTTTGAGGTTGCTCAAGACAGCATTACTGCTGAATTAAACAGGCTAGCCCCTCCCTCCCAGAGTTTTAAGATTTCAGGCTCCCGACCTGAATTTCATGATCCAAATGTCCCGTGGCAAAACCTAATCCAAAGACCTTCTGAGATTCGTCTGCCGACCAACCGCCATCCTACTGCCGATGAGGTGAAGCAATGGAGGAAGAACGAACTGATGAGATACTTTGTTAAACTCATCAGGGAATCCGCCATCTTCAAGAGCTATAAGACTTTAGCGGAGGCCGCAGATAGATTCACGAAGATGCTAGAAGATGGAAAACTCCCTCTCCAAATCGAGATGAAATCTAAACACAAAAGAGGAGACCGGATCACCCATCCAGAAGACTGGATTCTTGCCTTTGACAGATCTTATGAAGGAAGAGCTATATACCAGGATCGAGGCAATGATTCCCTACAGAACTGGTGGCGTGGAACCGAGAATGATCCAGGGAGAAATCTATGGAGACATGCGGACTATAGATAGGAGCTGAAATCCTTGTATATTATTTTTGTTTTTGTAATTTTTCCTTCGAAACAGCAAACCATGTACTCAATTTGCTTTAAATATTAATAAAAGTGTTTGTTCGTCTTAAAAGATTACAACTCGTAATCTACTGTGTTGATGTATGATTACTTAAATTGTTTGATAACAATCACAAGTATAGAAACTTGTTGAAAATTAAGTTGTACGAACTTGTCTACGAATAGTTCATAATTTCAGTTGTATGCTTAGAATACATTGTAAGATTGTGCCTGCGCGCCAATCATAAGCTTAAAGTTGTAAATATTCTTAGCTGTATAGAACTCGCCTGCGAGCAGTTCATTAAAAAGACTAAGTTGCTGAAAGACAGACCATTTGACAAAAGACCAAGAAATCTGCGAGAAGTCATCAAGGAAGATTATTTCATGAAGAAGGTTTTGGCATCATCAAGAAGACTTGAAAGTTAAGTCTTGGCAAATTGTCAAAAAGGGGGAAATTGTTGGGAAAACATATACCCTGTATCGAAACAGCCGGGATATTCAAACCCTGTATCGATCTGTGTTAAGAGGTTTTGACATATATGCCAATCCTCAATACAGTAAGGAAACTGTATCGAAGTATTGAGGCATCAACCTGTATCGAAGACCTATCTCGAATCCAGCATATAGTGGAAATCTTCAGTACAGCAAAGAAGTCTTATAAAAGACCAAGTATGGAAACTGTCTCGAATCACCTATACAGTTATCTTTCATACAGCTCACAACAGGACAAAGAAGGAATCTTCAGAAGTCAAGTCCCGTTGAATAAAGAAGTATTTAAATACTCAAGGATAAAGTATTTAAATACTGTCAGTCAACAGATCATCAAATCCCGCAAAATCCGGATCGTGTCTTTCATCCCGTTGGAACGGAATCTTGCTCAACGGATACATCTCAACGGATATATGTTTCAGAAACTATATATATCTCATGAAGGCATTGAAGATCAGTTACCAAAGCGAACTAAATAATCAAAGCTATCAAAGTTATCATCAGAGCAAAATATATCTCCAAGCTTACTGCAACTCAGATAAAAGAGATATACAGTGCTCATCATCTTGAACAACACTTCATCAGATCGAAGCTCATAAAGTCAAAGCTGTTGTTCACACTCTGTTCTATACTTTGAACAAACCCAGATCAGCCCTGTGTGGACTGAGGAAGACGAAGCTTCAGAACTTTGTGTGAAGAAGCCAGTCAAGCTTTAGCTCAAACCAATCTGTGTGAACGGTTGAAGCTAAGATCTTTATAACAATCTGTGTGAACGATATATTGATTGTATACTGTTATAATTACGTAGTTGTGTACGTAGTAATTATAATAAACATTTTACTCCTGTGTGGAGGACCAGTGGACGTAGAGGGGTTTACCTCGAACCACTTTAATTACTGTGTTATTTACCTTCAGTTTTTACTGTTTTAATTACTGTGATTAATTAAGTATACACTATACATTTAGTTGCTGTATTCACAGCGACCTACTGTATCTAAGACTTCCGCTACGCACTCAGATTTAAAATCAGTACAACCTGTCTTTTAAACTACGTCCCAAGCTGTATCCAGTATACTTAGTGGCCAACACCAGCTGTGCGGTCCAATGAGAAGTCTGCACGCGTCTGAGTCGCTGTCACGGGCGGTCCCACCTTGTACCTTTCGGCGGATCTATCGGTAGGTGATAAGGTGGTGACAGCTGTGGTTAACGTTCCATGAAATGCGGCGCCTGTCGCGGACCTGCACATGGCGCTGCTTTGAGATCCAGTCTTCGTGGTCTTTGACGGACGAAGGTCTCTGTTCGCGGCACAGGACGGTTGTCTTAGGTCGGGCACCGGAGTCGATCGCTCGGTACTAGAAGGCGATCGCCTTGAGAGTCGATCGCTAGATACTCGAAGGTGGACTGTTATCTTCATTTAGGCGAGTTCGCCATAGCTTGATTGGTCGTGGACTCGGTCGCTCGGCCTTGTAGTCGATCGCCTGTCGAGGTGAATAAATCTCGGCACAACACAGAACAACGTAACGAGTCAAGTTGGGAAAAAATTACGAGCACCGGCGTACTGAGATGATGGCATAGTGATACTGTTCAAAAACGACACTCGACTAGACCCAAATAACCGACAGCCTAGGTATCCATAAACCTAAGCTCCGATACCATATTCTGTAACACCCCCAAGATGATCACGGCATATTACAGCGCCGTGGAGCCCACACTGTGGAATCCACCAGGCTAACATACCAAATAACATTCGACAAAAGACATACAATCATCAACAAACGACAATTTCACAATCCACGACATCCAGACCAAAGACAGAAATTTGACAATTCAGTCTGACATTAAATCCATTCCCCAAAACGGGTACACAAAAATAATAAATTCAAGAAAGGGTACTCGAGTACTTAAATAAATGACAACATAAATAAATCCCAAAACAAGGCACCAACAAACAACCACTGAACATGATACGCTTGCCCATCATCCTCGTACGGCTCGCATGCTCGTTTTCTTCCATGACCTGTACCTGAAATACAAAAGTATTTCCCCCATTTAAGGGGTTAGCGACAACTACTAGTGCAAGTACAATCCATTTGAACTATTATTCTAATCAGATGAAAATATGCGCCAAAATCATTTTATAAATCATTTATATTCTGGAATATTAACGGTGCACAAGCACAAAACACATTTCTCCAACAAAACATTTCAAAGTTAACCTTAGTACGAGACTCACGGCCACCGTACCCCGCAGAGCCCCATCGGACATCCCTGGGTGGTTAACCATAGCTCGCGATACGCAACTCACGGCAACGTACCCCTAGAGGCCCCGTCGGACCTTCCCTAGGTGAACATGCAGATATCCATCCATACAACCAAGAAAAGCCATAATTCAAATACTAGAACGCGTAAACAAATGTAAGTACTTGCCTTTGAGAAATCTTCGAAGAATTGGGAATGAATAACGACTACGAACGATCCGGATGGAAAACGACGGTTCCTAAACGAAGGATTAATATAACTCAGTCCTAACGGACAACAATAATCGAATGGAATGCGCCCATAACCCCGATTACAAGCTATAACAATATACGTTCAATCGTACGGGCGAGGGTTTACGTAAAATCTCCCCGAATCGATAATTCACGGATAAAGCTTGACGAATTTGGATTGGGAATCACCCAATAACCACAATCGGTAAAGAGTATAACAACACACTTGAACAATTCGAGTCTAACAAGCAAAACCCGGAAAACCCCCAAAATTGACAAGTTAGGGTTCTAGACGAAGATACCTTGAATTCGAACGGAGGAAGGTGATTACGTTGATGATAATATGTTCCCACAACACCACTGTGATAGAAAACAAAGAACACACGGATCCGAGGTGGTAGAAATCGCCCTCTAATGTCGCCCAGTGGAGAAAACGAAAGAAGAGATGTGAAATGAGGTTTCTGACCTCTTCCCGCTGTTCATAAAACAGCGGGCTGTTACAGCCATAAGAAGTGATGCATTACGGCAGTAAAAATGGCCATATTACGGCCGTAACAGATGGGGTGTTACGGCCGTAACACCCTACTGGACAGCAGTCTGGGCAGCTGCTGTCCAAACGGTTCCGGACGACTCCGAAACCCAGACCTGCTATCGAACCAAAAATATGGTTACGAAGTATATTCGATGACGAACCTAAGCGTTACAAGAAAATACAATTCCGACTACCCGGGAATCCAAAATACGACAACGAAGATGAAATTCCCTAAGTTATAGGAAATTACAAAAATGGCCCAAGTGTCCGAAAATCACGATACGACGTCGGATTAACAAACCGAAAGTCACAACACGAACAACTCAACCATACGAACTCATCCAAACCAAGAAACAACGAAAAAGAACAAGTTTCACGAGAATCGAGCGCACATACGGTAAACACAACATAAAATGGAATTACGTAAAAACACCTCCGAAACTCGTCCAAATGGAAAAACTCCAAGAATAAAGTAGGTTCAAAATGTCGAAACGGTTACAAGCGAGTCGATAAAAATAGACATATGCTAAAAATAGAAACTGCTAAAAATGGAAAGGTTCGGATATTACAGAATGTTGCGCCTAAACCACAACCAGGTTCTGATAAGGTAAAGGCTGCCAAAACTCCTGTTGAAAGCATCTACTTCTACTGCGCCAAAATTGGACATTGAAAGAGGAACTGTCCTAAGTTTCTTGAAGATCAGAAGAATTAGAACGTGCCTACTGTTGTGTCGAGGTTTACACGTCTCAACAGGCGATCGCCTCGAGAGGCCGGCGGCCGAACCGGGTTCGGCGGCAAGGCGAAGCTGACCGAAGGTCAGGGACAGTCCGGTCTTGCGAGCGATCGACATTTATGACGATCGTCTCTCGGTACTTGACGATCGACTCCTGGTGGCCGACTAGCTGACGGCTTAAGATCCCAGGACAAGTCCCGGTGCCGAGCAATCGACATCTAAAACGATCGTCTCTCGGCACTTGGCAACCGACCCCTGGTGACCGACCGATGACGACCGCCTCATGCCGCGCGAAGCCAATGATCATCCAGTCGGCAAAGGCCGAATCTCAGGACAGAACCCACGTGCAGTTCCAAGACAAGATCCGCATTTCACGGATCATTGACCACAGTCTGTCAGCATCTTTCCACCAGCCGACAGACCCGCCGAAAGGTGTCAGTGGGACCGCCCGTGACAGCTACTCAGGATGCGTGCTGGATCCTCAGTGGACCGCACAACTAGCAGTAGCCGCAAGCTTTAGGCAGACAGCCCATGTGACATAAAGACGATTGCCCCATTATTATATTGTACGAAAGGCGATCGCCCTCCAGAAAACAAGGCATCTCAGCCCCTATAAATAGAAGGCTGCCTACACTTGGAAAACTCTCTGAACTCCCGGCCATTATCGCTGCTTCTTAACAAGTTCAACTCACAACTTGGCTTTCTTACTCTTGGCAACAGCTATCTCTCGGCCTTTCTTCTCTCTCAGCATCTCCTACACGGAATACGATCGGCAGAGAGCAAGAACACGCAAAGCTTCGCTCAAGAGTTATATAATTAGGGTCTTTTACACTCATTGTATTTAGATTCTTATATTAATACTTGTATCTACAAATATTTGTATTAATAACATCTCGCGAGAGCATTCAAGCCCGAGCCTAACAAACCCGGCAAATCTTGTGTTTTTCACACCCCCACGGACGTGCTCTCGCAATTTGCTGTTGCTCGATCTTTCCAGCAATATTATCTTCGGGTAATATTTCGGGCAACAACAATTGGCGCTAGAGGAAGGGAAAATCAAAACCTTCATTTTTATTCCTACCGTCTCGAAGAATACTCACTGTTCTCTGGGGCATATACCTGAAGAAACACTCACTGTTCTTCAGAGAAAGCTTTCAGAATCATGACTTATGCCTCCACGTCGAAGAAAGTCGCTGGCCTATCCGCCGGAGGCCCCTTTCCTTCCCAGTCCGAGCCCCATTCTATGGCGGAGAGCAGCCGCCGCGGTCCGAAACTCTCTATCCCGCCCCCGAGGGACGGCCCAAGCCTCTCCTTCGATCAGTTCCAAACTGCGGAACAGATCGAAGGAGCCCTGGCCATCCTACGGGAGCGACGAAGAGCTTTCGACCCGCCGCCCGCTATAACCCCCTCGGTCATCCGCCGCGTGACCAAACGGAAGTTCAAGGGGCTACTGACCAAGCGATCGCCAGGAGGCCCCCATTCGCAAGAAGAGGCGCTCGCAAGCCGGGGCTCCTCTGTTTTCAGCCGCCTAGGCAGCGACCCATCATGGCGACCAGGCGGTCGGCCCGGCCACGAGGCAGCGAGCTCGAGTCAGTCACCAGGAGTTCGGCGTATCCGACTCCCAGAAGGCAGGCCAGCCGTCGGGCTCCCCCTCGCCAAAGAACCGAGGTCGGCGACCGCGGAGTCAGGAGATCGGTACACGATCGCCTAGGCTCCCGCTCGGATCGCCGAGCCACGAGCGACCAGGCTACAGCGATGGCCGCGATGCAACGCCAGCTCGACGACATGAAGGCGCTACTAGAAACTGGGGCAGGCGCCAATAGCAAGATCGCCGAGCCGAGCGAGCCACTCGCGGTCCACATCGAGCTCGCCCCCGTGCAGCGTAGGATCGCCCCTCCCAAAACACCTCTGTACGAAGGGAGGTCGGACCCCGAGACTCACCTGAGCAAGTTCCGCATATACATGACCGGGTGTGGGGCATCCGACACGACCAGATGCCGAATGTTCCCACTGAAGTTGGACGACCTTGCCCACAGGTGGTACACATCACTGCCGCCGCGATCCATCGAGTCCTTTGACCAACTGGAGAACAGCTTCACAGCTTTCTTCGCCGCCAAGGTCGCTCGGCCGGAAGGTCCCCATCGCATGATGCAAATCAGGCAGGGAGAAGAAGAATCTGACGCAGACTACATCGACCGGGTAGACGAGATCATCCTCAACGGCGCGCCCATAAGCGATGAGATCGCCCTCTACTCGGTCCTATGAGGATTCCATGGTCTTTCGCCTATGTTCAGGCATCTCACGAAGGACCATCCCCCGACCTACGCGATTTTCCGCGCTAAAGCCGCAGATTTTCTGGCCAGGCAAAGGTTTCTTCTCAACCTATGAGCAGCGCGATCGGCAACCGAACGACGATCACCAGTCTCCCAGTCCGATCGCCCAGAATCAAGCAACATCACTAAAACTGGAGGACTCGCTCGCCACCCACAGTTCATCATCTAACATGTTGGACTAAGGCACGAGATCGCCTCCCCCGCACAACGTATACCATCGAAGGTCGGCATCTCCATGACGATCCGAGGTAGAAGAGTGCAGTCATGGTCCTGGTAGTCGATGGAACCGGCTGCTTAGGCCATGCAAGGTCCCTTTGGGCCAAGATCGCCTGCCCTTCGTTTAAATACGAGGCCGGCGTAGTCTGAGGGCCCTCCAAAACTAATCATTGGACACGATCGCCCGCCCTCAAAGGTTCATCATCTAACATGGTGAACCCGGACAATGCGACGTGCCACTACCCCCATCTCAACGTACACCGTCGAGGGTCGCTGTCTTCATGGAGGGACGAGGTGGAAGCAGAGCTAACAAGCCGCGGAAGTGGAGTTGATTAATCCGACGACGCCCCGCGCAAGGACTCCTCTAGACCAAGACCGCACGCCCTTCGTTTAAATACGAGGCGAGGCGCAGCCTAGCAGAGGACCCTCACAATAAAATGAGTCACGAGACAGAAAATGTCGTTCACGCATAAGACACGATCATGAGGGTCGGTCCATCGAACTCCGCGACTGTGCACGGTTCCTCTGCGACGAGACAATCAAGTTTCTACGAGGGATCGGCCAAAGCTGTTTTGTTTTTTGCAGGTACAAGGCCGAAGATAGCTAGCCAATCGACCAGATCGCCCAAGTCCGAAACCAAAGTCCGCTCAAACGGATCGCCCGTCCTCATCCTACACGATCGCCAGCAAGAACCACCTCTCCCCATGTCTTCAACATTAGAGCAAGCTGGGGGGCAATTTTTGTGTCGAGGTTTACACGTCTCAACAGGCGATCGCCTCAGAGACCGGGAGACCGAACCAGGGTTCGGCAGCCAAGGCAGAACTGTCGAACGAAGGTCCCAGGACAGGTCCCGGTGCCGAGCGATCGACATCTATGACGATCGTATCTCGGTACTTGGCGATCGACTCCTGGTGGCCGACTAGCTGACGGCCTAAGGTCCCAGGACAAGTCCCGGTGCCGATCGATCGGCATCTAAAATTATCGTCTCTCGGCACTTGGCGACCGACCCCTGGTGACCGACCGATGGCGACCGCCTCATGCCGTGCGAAGCCGATGATCATCCATTCGGCAAAGGCCGAATCTCAGGACAGAACCCACGTGCAGTTCCAAGACAAGATCCGCATTTCACGGATCATTGACCACAACCTATCAGCATCTTTCCACCAGCCGACAGACCCGCCGAAAGGTGTCAATGGGACCGCCGTGGCACTACTCGGGGCAGCGTCTTTGGCTCCTCGATGGACTGGCCGCCAGTGTTGTTGTGCCCGTGCAAGCTTTAGGCAGACAGTCCATGTGACATAAAGACGATCGCCCCATTATTATATTGTACGAAAGGCGATCTCCCGCCAGAAAACAAGGTATATCAGCCCCTATAAATAGAAGGCTGCCTACACTTGGAAAACTCTCTGAACTCCCGGCCATTCTCGCTGCTTCTTAACAAGTTCAACTCACAACTTGGCTTTCTTACTCTTGGCAACAGCTATCTCTCGGACTTTCTTCTCTCTCAGCATCTCCTACACGAAATACGATCGGCAGAGAGCAAGAACACGCAAAGCTTCGCTCAAGAGTTAGATAATTAGGATCTTTTACACTCATTGTATTTAGATTCTTATATTAATACTTGTATCTACAAATATTTGTATTAATAACATCTCGCGAGAGCATTCAAGCCCGGGCCTAACAAACCCGGCAAATCTTGTGTTTTTCACACCCCCACGGACGTGCTCTCGCAATTTGCTGTTGCTCGATCTTTCCAGCAATATTATCTTCGGGTAATATTTCGGGCAACAACACCTACGATCCCAGGTATTTATATTGTAAATTGCCATTCTATTAGTCCAACTTTATGGTAGTGGATATCGGATGTGGTTCTCATATTTGATCGAATATGCAGAGACTAAAAATCAGTAGAAGACTACCAAAATGAGAAGTAGACCTTCGCGTGAGAAATGAAGCAAGAGTTGTGGCATTAGCATTTGGAAATGATGTTTTATCTTTGCCCTCGAACGTCATAATTGTTATTATGTTCCTGAAGTTACTGATAATATAATTTCAGTTCCAAGGTTAGATATTGAAGGTTATGAATTCAGGATTAAAATAGGTCGATGCTCTATTTATCTTACCGTGTTCCACACCAACAACTCTACTCTCTCTCATTCCTAATTCTCAAGTTTTCCCAACTCTTAAGTTTTGACTTTAATTAAAAAGTTATAATTTCGTATTTTAATTTTTTGTTACGACTTTGTGTCAATCTATCTTTATGTAAAAAATATTATGGCGGACGAATCATGGAAGGTTCATCGTGAAGGAACCGGTGATAAAGATACCAACTTGTATTTTGGTAAATATACTATTTCTACTTTGTTATATTTATATATACTTATTATAGTTTGTTTATTTAGTATTGCAAATTTGTTATAAAATTATAATGTCTATCATGAATTAATTATAAATTGTTATTAGTTTACAACCTCTCTCAAGACTTTAATACCATGCCATCTCCGCCCGAACCTACGACCGAATCTTCAAATAAGAATCAACATGAGCATATTATAAGAGGACTCTTGGCACCGTACCAAAGCCATTGCAAAATGATTGGTTTTGTATGCAAAAACCAAAAGAAAAATACTGGTTTCTCTTGGAAGATTGTATTTATGTTTTTATGTTTATGAACCTAATTTGTATTTGGTTATTTTAGAATGTTTTAAAATTATTGGTGCTTTAAATGAACACCAAAATAATATGTATTTACTAAACTTATTTCTAAATTGCAAGAAAAATGGTTGGAGTACTTGGATAAATTTCTTTACATATATGGTGTTACATGTCTTCTTGATCTGAGTGTTAAAAAAGAAGCACTCTGTAATTTTTATGATTATTATTATAATGCATTAAGTAATACTTCTTTGAATAATGAAGAATACGTAAATGAGTGCATAAAATATTAGCTTCATTAGTTGATTTGTATATTAAAAATATAAACCGGAGGATGTAGCATCTCAGTCAACTTCAAAACATAAAAGTAGTTTTGATCAATTTACATCTTCAATTCCTTTCAAAAAACCAAAATCGTCATCAAGCTCTACTTCTTCTAGTCAAATTTTAGATAAGTGTTTTACGTGTTCGCATGAGCTTGATGCCGATTTTGAGATTTTGAAATGCTAGAATTGCAAGGGTTCTCCTTGTAGTTCTAACCTCAACAGTTGCTTCAGGGCCCAATTCTGATTCAGGAAGATGAGTTATAACAGATACACAAACATCTTTATCGTCTTTGAAGATTTTGGTCTGTAAAAAATATTGGAAACAAACAGAAAAACGTCAACAAGGACGGACGAAAGAAGAAAAAGACCACAACGAGGATGATGATCCATGGATGATGACGGATTCTTCATCCGAAAATAAAAATCATATGAGCTATTGTTAAATTCGTTTAGATATATACTTTCAAAATATTAATTTTATTTAATTTTTAGTGATGAATAATTAATAATATTATACATTAACAAGCGCGAAATCCATACATTGCTATTATAAGAGAACAATAGTGTGTTTCGTTTGTCCCGCATGAAGTGCTACTCTTCACCTAAAATATTTCTTCAAAATGTTACTTTTTATTAAATACCTTCAAATATATTAAATCATCATACTTTAACATTTAATTTACATCACACATTCACAATACTTTGTACTTTTTACTTCATTCTGGGGTAATCCCGTAATTTTTTGGTCTGTGAAGCTGCTAGGTGCTCCATTTTTTTCCATTTGAGACCGAATCTAAATCTGTGCTCGAGGTCCATAGTCCATACACTGATGGGTGGGATGGGTGGATTCTCAAGAAGAGAGGAGCCTTCGTGATCCTCCCGGACCGTATACTCTATGCTCATCACTAAAACTTTCAAAACTTGCATATTTATTAAATTCAACCATTCTTTTAAAATACACTAATTTTCGTACGAACGTTACAATTGTTGCAATTTTCTGAACAATATAGAGATTCTTTTATTTTACTAAACTCTTAATTACACGGACACTTGGGGAGAAGTGCAGATGGAAAACCGTGACAGTGAAGGCAATGATGGCATGGTTGAACATAGGGAAAACAAAAAGAAAAAGGGAAGAAAGAATAAGAAAGAAGGAAAGAAAGAGAATGGCCAATTGGACTTGAAAATCAAGCGAAGTTGAAAACTTCGAAAAGAGATAAAGGGCAGTGGCGACGTAGTATGAGAGTAGCAGACAGAGTAATGGTGGTCTTAACACTTCACCGTCACTCACACTGTTCAATCACTGGAAAGTAAAAACAAATTTGAAAAACTAAATAACACGCTTGTACGGAATAATATTTCTATCTATTTTAGAAATATGGATTAAAATCGGATTCATAACTGACTTTTAGAATCAAAACATCGATTCGAGTATTGTCCAGAACCGTCGATTTTAGGTTCGTTCGTTTTTATTTATTCATAATCTTTTAAAATTATCTTATTTATGTAAACTTTATATTACAAATAAAAAATATTAAAAGTAGCACATTTGCATTTTATCATATTATTATTAAGCGAATAAAATAAACTCCACTATGAATATTCGAGTAACTTAAAATCTTGTTACAGTAGTAAATCACAGAGTGGGTGGAGATGACTGCACGAGCAGCATAAGCCCTAATCTGAAATTAGTTACTCCCTCTATCCAGCCAAAGGTTGACAGAGGGTGTATATTTGGTGTATTTTAGGTAATGATTGGTATTGTAACACCCCCAAGATATTCGAGGTGTATTACAGCGCCGTGGACCCCTACATGGGACCCACCAGGCTAACACAATAAAACACCACTCGACTAACCATCTCGGTTAGCAAGGAAACAACTATTAACAACAAGAACATAAAACAACACGTCCGGTACAACCGGCATAATAAACATCAACCGACAAATACAGTAACTCCAACGAAGTCCAAACACAATCCGAAAAGAAAGCGCAAGTCTCGCGAGACAATCTATAAGTTTTACAATTTGGAAAACATCCACATCAAAAGAGACGGTAGGAAATAACAAGACTCAATTGCACATGTCAACAACCTTGGCCAACATCCTCGTACCATCCCAGTAGCCGCTCTGCAATGAACATAACCTGAAATCCATAACAAGAATTTCCCGACAACGGGTCCCCAAAGGGTTAGCAATTACGCTAGTACAAGTATTCAAGGCAAACCAATCGCTTACACATTTCATAGTACATGCACCAATATCAATTCGAAAGTCAAAACCGTATATGTCTTTTAGGAAAATAAATACCAAACAATTAGCCTTGAGAACAGGCGGCGGATACATTCTCACTCGGGGCCTCACGGGGACCCTAACGAGTTGGCTACAAATACGTAAAAACAAAACCACGCACACGCTAAGCCGTGAGAACAGGCGGCAAGATACATTCTCACTCGAGGCCTTGCAAGGACCCTAACGAGTTGGCTAGCGGTACGAAACTCGTGAAATCCAGGCGGCGGATAGATTTCCCTCCTTGACCCCGTCAGGCCAACACGAGGTGAGTTACACACAAATAACATACATCACCATTTCATGTTAAGCTTAAAGGTTTCAAAAATACTTGCCTTGAATTATCGACGCCTTAACGAACGGAAAGGAAGTCACCGACGAACGCTAGGAACCAATGAAACCGAACCTAACGATTCGAAGAATACAATCACAACCATTTCTAAATGAATACGGAATTGGAATACACCCGAAAACCCGCCTACGATTCATGTATATTCGTATATAAACAACAACGAGGCGGACCACAACCAAACCCTCTCGATTCCGTAAAAATCACGAAATATACCATGAATCCGTAGGGAAACTAAGAATACCAACAATATTAATCATATTCATCATGAATTAATCGACAAAACGGAACGAATCGGACAAAAACGCGAAAATCCCCAAATCTACCCAAAAGTAGGGTTCTAAAGATCTAACCTTGATTCTCTGGATCGAAGGATTTTTTAGGTTGTTTGATCAACGATATAACCCAAAGAACTTCATGGATTTGTTGTTCAACAACATGGTTTCGTCTCCTCCGAAACCCAGTAGTGGACCGAAGAGAAATGAAATGAAAAATGACGGAGAAAGTCAGTCTGTCATTTTTATCTTGGGCGGAACTAGCGTGCGCTAGCCTTCCCGACCTAGCGTGCGCTATCGGCGATGTCGGCCGAGCACACTCGGCCATGGCCCGCACGACCGGCACCACCGACCACCCCGCCCGTGACTCGACCGCCCGACTCCGCTAGCGTGCGCTACGGCCGGAAGCTTCGCGCTAGCGACTGGCCGGTAGCCCGGATCGACAACTCATCCCGTGCGTCGCTAGTCGGCCGGCGGCGTCGCTACCCTGCCCGGTTAGCGCGCTCGACCGACGATGGCGTGCGCTACCGCCGATCTGGCCGAGTCGAGAACCTCGTAATACCTCTGTCCGAGGCCGATGGCGTCTGTTGGTGACTCGGCAGCGTGCGCTGCTGCTAAGCGAGCTAGCGCGGCGTCCGGCCGTGGCGTGCGCTCGCCGGTTCTGCCGTGCTGCTCGGCGATGTCCAAGACTCGTCCGGCCCGGTGCTCGGCCGCCACGACCCGACCTCGATTTCCGAAACGCCGCAGAGCGGACACGACGAAAAGTTCGCGGACGACGTCAACGACTCGAGATGAAGACGTAATGCAATAATTAATCATACGCGACCAAGAAAAGGGTCAAGACGACAAATACAGATATGGATACCCGTAATTTTCAAGAAATTACAAAATGGCCCAAAACGCCCGGAAATCACGATACGTGATCGAATAACCAAACCGAAGTTCACAACACGTCTAACAAAGTTAAACGGACTTGCGGGAAACTCGAAACAATAGCTTGACGAGATTCGCAAGAATCGAACTCAAGTGCGGAAAAGTCGCTAAAAACCACAGAACTCAACAAAACAACACCGAAACGAACTCGGATGACAAAAAGTGTAGAATTAATCATTCTCAGAATGGCGAAACGGTCATGAGCGAGCCGTCAAAACGGACTCCGGTCGAAAAAAGAAATTTACCGAAAATCGAAAATTGCGGATATTACATTCTACCCTCCTTAAAAGAAGTTTCGTCCCGAAACTTAAAATAAGTAGGGAGAAGCAATATCCTTTGCCAGGAAAACTCGATGAGATACACAAAACCGAAGACTCGCGCCCGACGGCGAAACGCTGCAAGGAACGCAAAGAGACATACGGCGAGAAAATACGCTCTAGGGCGACTAACGCAACGTCACCGGTAGAGACATAATAAAATCAACGAGTGACAAGCGTCATCAAATAGACAATCCAATCGAGTCGATTATCCGAACAATCATAAAACTCAACGAACGAAAATCAATACGATTGACCAACCCAACGGTTCATCAACCCAAAACGCGAGTCAACGCTGAACAAATACGAAATTCCACCGCCCAAGGGTTGGAAGATCGAAAACGAGACTAATTTCCCGAACTTAAGGGAACTACGAAGGAGCCTGAACGCTCAACAATCACGAAACGAGAACAAAAACCGAACAAGCAAACGATTGAGACAACAAGAATCGAACAATCATGTCCGAAACACGTAGGATAATAAAATTCAAACAACAACTCCCGTGATGACTGGTGAGAACGAGAAGACGTGCATTCCCACAATATCCATAGGAAAGGGAATAGCGATTGAAAAGCCACAACGACAAACGAGTTATTCGAAACAATACCACCTCGTTCGATCAACAAAAGCAAGGGATAGGAAAGTTCAAATGTTAACGAGCATAAACGAGTTGATAGAGCCAAAAGTACGAAGTTAAAATTCGATCCACTTGAATAAAAGAACTATTAGAACCAAAGATGTTACTTAGAACAAGGTTTACAATAGTCGAACCGAATTCGGAAGGTCACAGCGATAACCAGATCGACTCAAAACCAGATTACACTCGCTCGAACGATGAAACCAAGGTACAACAAGTTCATAAGGTATCAATGAACACGAGCGAATCGATAGACTGGAGAAAGAGAAGATATAGAAGTCAAAATAGTACGGGTATTACTTTTGACCTCGCCCCCGAAACTCACCACAACGGAACCAAGGTAACAATACAACAAGCAACCGACACAACGTGGAACAATCACCGATGCACACAATCATACCAATCCGATCTCTAACACTCGCATATATGCGATAAAGCATAAACCGCCACGAGGCGACAACATCCAATACCAATATCACACCCCTCACAGAGGCTACCACGACAACTGTGTGGCGAACGACTCAACGCTCACACCACCAATTCAACAACAACTCGGGGTTAACATCCTAACGAGTACGAACATCTCACATATATTCCCCGGACCACAAATAGGAATGATAGGTTTTGAAAACGAAAGCCACCTTTGAAAATAACTTGTAAGCACCAGTTGATCTTGAGTATCATATATCAAAAAGTAGTACAAACATCGTCATCGAGACTAAAAAAAAATCATCTTGCGTTTGAAAAAAAAAAGAAATGAAGACACCTTTCGTTAAATTAAAACTTGTCAGCTATATTCGACCTTCGGGTCTAAGCGAATGCATTTCTAAATCATTAGAAATATTTCAAAATATTTTGATCCTCAAAGTAGAATAATTTTGAAACATAGCGTGACACTAGTAGGCATCTTGAGAGCACTGTGAGAAAATAATTTATTTTAAAAGTACGTCTCGAGGTTTATTTTCTAAGATACTCAAGGTTTTTCAGAAGTACAATAGGCCAGAATGCCCAAAATTCGCACGTATCAACATTTACTTAAACACATCATATCACACGCATCAAATCGCTCAAAATCACGACAGTGATATACAATCCTCAGGATATGTTCAACAACATCGTTAAAACAACAATCGGTTTATCAAAACTTGATGGAAAACGATATCAAGAACAAAACTCCAAAAAGTCAACTCTACGGATTCAAGAAAATACCTAGATTCGGCGAAGAACAATGGATTAGATGATGTTAAAAATCGTCTAGGATACTCCAAAACACCTTTGGATGGAAGAAAAATCAGCCCAGATGCGAAACTGAGTCGCTACGTCTCAAACTCATGGAGGAAGGAGAAGTAATGAAGAAAAAATGCAACTTCTAGACTGGTGTCCAGTATTTATATCGACACAATTAGCGTGCGCTAATCATTAAGGTTAGCGTGCGCTATCACGGCACCAAACAAAACTCGACCAAAAATACACGTTAGCGTCGCTAACCCCAAGTGTTTAGCGTGCGCTAACAAGAACTTGCACTACCAGTCGGTAGCTCTGGATCGCCTGAACTACTGTGTAGCGTGCGCTATCCTCCCCTTAGCGTGCTACCAATGCACTCTTGCGCGCGCTAGCCGCAAAGCGTAGCGTGCGCTAACGACCCACAGAGACAACAAACAGAACACACGGAAAAATTACATGCCGTAAACCTTTCTCACAACGATTTACTGTGCTAAGCACAATTTCCCATGTTATTTCGAAAATGCTAAAAAGACCAATGACGGTAATATTTTTCCAAAGCTCACAAAATCATTTGTCAAACCATCATGAAATATTCAAGGCCAAAATGCCAAAACTTGATTCAAGGAATCGGTTTTACGAAATAAAACTCAATTTGCAAAATACCGAAAGCCGTTTGAAAGAACTCACGAAGCGGATAAAATACGGTCCGAAAATACATCAAGAAGGATTTACACTCCTCGTATAAACCAAATACGAGAGTCTAATAAACACATATCGTGAAATCAAAATCCACAGAAGGATTCCATCATTTAACGACTAATCATACAAATAACTCGTGTCACACGAGGCACAACACAAGGAATGGAGTTTTACACCCATAGATCGCACGTAAGTGACGACCACCCCTCGATACTAATCACGACCAATGATCTCAAACGACGCGTCGCGATGCGACTAAGTCAGACAAAATCCGACGAGACAAAACTCAACAAACACAACTTGACTCGACAGCCTAGGTTTCCCCAGGCTAATCTGATTTTAAAATCGTATACTTTAGTTATTCGAAAATAAAACCGATAAGTTAAAAATCGTTTTCAAGACCCTTTCAAACACGACAAGGGCTTAACAAATGTAGCATTTTATAAAATGTCCCAAACACTTTGAAACACGACCTTTAAATACGACGCAAGTTTTTATTTGAAAATACAAGGCCGGCTCGCCCAAATTCATGTCACTTTTCAAAAACCCACAATACGATCAAATCTCGTAGATTTTCAAGCATGCACGCCGCATGTATTATTATTAATAGAAACACATTGGTTGTAAATAACAATAATTAGCCAAGTACCAACAATTCCTGACACACTCATATACGACATTCAAAATCACTAGTTCAACAAGCGCAACTCGGGAATACTAATTCCAAGCATATGTCAAACTATCTCTTCAAGTTTGACAACAGAACTAAAGATCACCGATTTGGACATATGTCGAAACCAGCTATGTGAGTTTCTCAACAAACTCTGCCATCAATACCTATACCGGAACATATCAATGTTCAAAACTTCTACATCATACTGCACCCTTCGGTGTCCAACTCATCGGTACATTCGGCTCAACATACATTTAGTATATCGCAATTACCAAACGCAGATTCCATCACACAGCAAAAGACTAGAGAGTCAAGCCCTCTCACAATATACCACGGAGCAAAACTCGGATCTTTCGATCACCAACGATCCCACCAATGCTAGGAAGTTTAGAAGCCGGCCGTTTCCTGTCACACTTGCGGGAAGAACGGTCATCGCGCTCGCTATTGCCGGGGTGGACTCGGGCGTGCCCCAGCAGCATCTCTTGCTCCAAAGATGCTTCTTGCTCAGAACGTGCTCCTCCATCCGCTTCTTACCGGACTACCGGGCGAACAAAGGGATGGGCCGTGGAAATCAAGTTGGTACACACCTTCCGGTTGCAAAACCCGAGTTTACGAGATGAAGAAAGCCGATGATCCGGCCGAGATGATTGCAGTACTCTCGAGATCCACTCTCGGCCGTTTGTGTTCTTTTTGATCTCGTGCTTCACACTCCTTTTGTCTAGTTCTTGTTTGAGTCGTTTGCATTTGAATCGTGTTATCAATTGTGAACCTTATGTAATTGGTCTACCCGATGGTAGAAGAATTATTGGGAGTCGTGAAGTCTGAATCGTCTGATTAGCATGAACAACCGTGAGTGGTTGTCGACTTGATTGTGGTTGATCTACCTAAAGATGATGTAATCTTGGGTATTGACTGGATGGATCGTCACGATGCCGCCCTTAGCGTCCGTAGCGAATGGTGACCGTCACATCGGATGATGGCGTCGAGTGTATTTTTCGGGGTGATAATCCCAATCATTCGGGAGAGTCATCAGCGCTATGAAGGCTATGAGATTACCGAACCAGGATGCGTTGGTTATTGGTGTTACATGACTAAGACAATTGACCGCCACCAAATTGATTGATATTCCAGTAGTTCAAGATTATCCAGATGTATTTCCGGACGAGCTTCCAGGAATACCCCCACAGCGAGAGGTGGAATTCACCATTGAGTTGGAGCCAGGGACGTCCCCGCTTTCGAAAGCACCATACCGTATGGCCCCGACTGAGATGCAGGAATTAAAAAGACACGAACAGGGACAGCCGGAGCAGACTTAGAACCATGGCCTCACCCAAATGACGGGGACTGATTCCCAAAGGCTCGCGGACCACACCGAGTCTTCTGATGCCCGCCAAACTCATTTCCCGAAAAATGACCGGAAGTCTTCTGCTTCTTACCCTCTGCTGCCAACTAGAAGGGTCGGACATACCATCGAACTGTGGAGGGCGCATATAAATCACATCTTGAAGAAATTTGTCGGTACCAGAACTAATAAGTGGAACCAGAGTAGCATTAGCATGATTAACCAGGACTGCTTGACTTAGATGGAAGGCTCGCAAAACGACAAACGGTCAAGCCCAGAACGGCGCACATACTCCAGAGAGACAAAGGACGGCGCAATACTAGAATCAAAAGTACACAACCGGATGGATCGAGAAACAACTCGACAATAAGTACGAGAGAGGCAATCACAGTTCGAGAAGTGGAATTCCAATACGAGAAAACAAGAGAATTGAGTAAGGAAAACTTACGAGCACTGGATGTACTGAGATGCCGGCAGCGGTGTGACAATGTGCAAAACAAAACACAACTAGACCCAAATAACCAACAAGCCTAGGTATCCATAAACCTGGCTCCGATACCATTTTCTGTAACACCCCCAAGATATTCGAGGTGTATTACAGCGCCGTGGACCCCTACATGGGACCCACCAGGCTAACACAATAAAACACCACTCGACTAACCATCTCGGTTAGCAAGGAAACAACTATTAACAACAAGAACATAAAACAACACGTCCGGTACAACCGGCATAATAAACATCAACCGACAAATACAGTAACTCCAACGAAGTCCAAACACAATCCGAAAAGAAAACCCTAAGTACTCGCGAGTACAATCTATAAGTTTACAATTTGGAAAACATCCACATCAAAAGAGACAGTAGGAAATAACAAGACTCAATTGCACATGTCAACAACCTTGGCCAACATCCTCGTACCATCCCAGTAGCCGCTCTGCATTTGAACATAACACGAAATCCATAACAAGAATTTCCCGACAACGGGTCCCCAAAGGGGTTAGCAATTACGCTAGTACAAGTATTCAAGGCAAACCAATCGCTTACACATTTCATAGTACATGCACCAATATCAATTGAAAGTCAAAACCGGACATGTCTTTTCCGGAAAATAAACAATCAAACAATTAGCCTTGAGAACAGCGGCAAGATACATTCTCACTCGGGGCCTCACAGGACCCTAACGAGTTGGCTACAAATACGTAAAAACAAAACCACGCACACGCTAAGCCGTGAGAACAGGCGGCGGATACATTCTCACTCGAGGCCTTGCAAGGACCCTAACGAGTTGGCTAGCGGTACGAAACTCGTGAAATCCAGGCGGCGGATAGATTTCCCTCCTTGACCCCGTCGGCCAACACGAGGTGAGTTACACACAAATAACATACATCACCATTTCATGTTAAGCTTAAAGGTTTCCAAAAATACTTGCCTTGAATTATCGATTTACGCAACGACGGAAAGGAAGTCACCGACGAACGCTAGGAACCAATGAAACCGAACCTAACGATTCGAAGAATACAATCACAACCATTTCTAAATGAATACGGAATTGGAATACACCCGAAAACCCGCCTACGATTCATGTATATTCGTATATAAACAACGAGGGCGGACCACAACCAAACCCTCTCGATTCCGTAAAAATCACGAAATATACCATGAATCCGTAGGGAAACTAAGAATACCAACAATATTAATCATATTCATCATGAATTAATCGACAAAACGGAACGAATCGGACAAAACGCGAAAATCCCCAAATCTACCCAAAAGTAGGGTTCTAAAGATCTAACCTTGATTATTTGGATCGAAGGATGTTATAGGATGATTGATCAACGATATAACCCCAAGAACTTCATGGATTTGTTGTTCAACAACATGGTTTCGTCTCCTCCGAAACCTCACCGTGGACCGAAGAGAAATGAAATGAAAATGACGGAGAAAGTCGCCGGTCTCATTATTTTTATATCGGGCGAACTAGCGTGCGCTAGCCTTTTCCCGCCTAGCGGCGCTATCGCCAAGATCGGCCGAGCACACTCGGCCATGGCCCGCACGACCCGCACCACCGACCACCCCGCCGACCGTGACTCGACCGCCCGACTTCGCTAGCGCGCGCTACGGCCGCGCGCTAGCCGAATTGGCCCAAAGAGCCACCGGATCGACAACTCATCCTATCGTACGCTAGTCGGCCGGGCAGGCGCTACCCGCCGGTTAGTGCGCTACGACCGACAAGAGCGCGGCGCTACCCGCCGATCCCGACCGAGTCCGTAACCTCGTAATACCTCCTGTGCCCGAGCACAGACATTGCCGACTCGACAGCAGCGCTTACATCGGCTGAAGAAGCGCAGAAGGCCCCGGCCAGAAGCGTGCGCTTACGCCGGTTCGCCGTGCTCGCCGGCGATGTCCAAGACTCGTCTGCCACCGTCACCGCCACGACCCGACGCCTCGATTTCCGAAAACGCACGGAACGGACACGACGAAAAGTTCGCGGACGACGTCAACGACTCGAGATGAAGACGTAATGCAATAATTAATCATACGCGACCAAGAAAAGGGTCAAGACGACAAATACAGATATGGATACCCGTAATTTTCAAGAAATTACAAAATGGCCCAAAACGCCTAAATCACGATACGTGATCGAATAACCAAACCGAAGTTCACAACACGTCTAACAAAGTTAAACGGACTTATGGGAAACTCAAACAATAGCTTTGACGAGATTCGCAAGAATCGAACTCAAGCGGAAAAGTCGCTAAAACCACGTAACTCAACAAAACAACACCGAAACGAACTCGGATGACAAAAAGTGTAGAATTAATCATTCTCGTAATGACAAAACGGTCATGAGCGAGCCAAAACGGACTCATTTAAAAAGAAATTTACCGAAAATCGAAATTGCGGATATTACATTCTACCTCCTTAAAAGAAGTTTCATTCCGAAACTTAAAATAAGTAGGAGAAGTAATATCCTTTGCCAGAAAACTCAATGAGATACACAAACCGAAGACTCGCCCGACGGCGAAACGCCGCAAGGAACGCAAAGAGACATACGGCGAGAAAATACGCTCAGTGGCGACTAACGCAACGTCACCGAGAGACATAATAAAATCAACGAGTGACAAGCGTCATCAAATAGACAATCCAATCGAGTCGATTATCCGAACAATCACAAAACTCAACGAACGAAAATCAATACGATTGACCAACCCAACGGTTCATCAACCCAAAACGCGAGTCAACGCTGAACAAATACGAAATTCCACCGCCCAAGGGTTGGAAGATCGAAAACGAGACTAATTTCCCGAACTTAAGGGAACTACGAAGGAGCCTGAACGCTCAACAATCACGAAACGAGAACAAAAACCGAACAAGCAAACGATTGAGACAACAAGAATCGAACAATCATGTCCGAAACACGTAGGATAATAAAATTCAAACAACAACTCCCGTGATGACCGTGAGAATAAAGAAGACGTGCATTCCCACAATATCCACAGAAAGGGAATAGCGATTGAAAAGCCACAACGACAAACGAGTTATTCAAACAATACCACCCTCGCTCGATCAACAAAAGCAAGGGATAGGGAAAGTTCGTAAATGTTAACGAGCATAAACGAGTTGATAGAGCCAAAAGTACGTAGTTAAAATTCCGATCCACTTCAATAAAAGAACTATTAGAACCAAAAGATGTTACTTCCGAACAAGGTTTACAATAGTCGAACCGAATTCGGAAGGTCACAATGATAACCAGATCGACTCAAAACCAGACATTACACCGCTCGAACGATGAAACCAAGGTACGTAACAAGTTCATAAGGTATCAATGAACACGAGCGAATCGATAGACCGAGAAAGAGAAGATATAGAAGTCAAAATAGTACGGGTATTACTTTTGACCTCGCCCGAAACTCACCACAACGGAACCAAGGTAACAATACAACAAGCAACCGACACAACGTGGAACAATCACCGATGCACACAATCATACCAATCCGATCTCTAACACTCGCATATATGCGATAAAGCATAAACCGCCACGAGGCGACAACATCCAATACCAATATCACACCCTCACAGAGGCTACCACGACAACCGTGTGGCGAACGACTCAACGCTCACACCACCAATTCAACAACAACTCGGGGTTAACATCCTAACGAGAGTACGAACATCTCACATATATTCCTGATCACAAATAGGAATGATAGGTTTTGAAAACGAAAGCCACCTTTGAAAATAACTTGTAAGCACCAGTTGATCTTGAGTATCATATATCAAAAAGTAGTACAAACATCGTCATCGAGACTAAAAAAAAATCATCTTGCGTTTGAAAAAAAAGAAATGAAGACACCTTTCGTTAAATTAAAACTTGTCAGCTATATTCGACCTTCGGGTCTAAGCGAATGCATTTCTAAATCATTAGAAATATTTCAAAATATTTTGATCCTCAAAGTAGAATAATTTTGAAACATAGCGTGACACTAGTAGGCATCTTGAGAGCACTGTGAGAAAATAATTTATTTTAAAAGTACGTCTCGAGGTTTATTTTCTAAGATACTCAAGGTTTTTCGTATACAATAGGCCGTAATGCCCAAAATTCGCACGTATCAACATTTACTTAAACACATCATATCACACGCATCAAATCGCTCAAAATCACGATGGTGATATACAATCCTCGTGATATGTTCAACAACATCGTTAAAACAACAATCGGTTTATCAAAACTTGATGGAAAACGATATCAAGAACAAAACTCCAAAAAGTCAACTCTACGGTTTCTAGAAAATACCTAGATTCGCGAAGAACAATGGATTAGATGATGTTAAAAATCGCTCAGATACTCCAAAACACCTTTGGATGGAAGAAAAATCAGCCCAGATGCGAAACAGAGTCGCTTCGTCTCAATCTCATGGAGGAAGGAGAAGTTATTAAGAAAAAATGCAACTTAGATCGGTGTCCAAGATTTATATCGACACAATTAGCGTGCGCTAATCATTAAGGTTAGCGTGCGCTATCACGGCACCAAACAAAACTCCCGACTAAAAATACACCGTTAGCGTGCGCTAACCCCAAGTGTTTAGCGTGCGCTAACAAGAACTTGCACTACCCGGTAGCTCCCGGATCGCCCGAACTACTGTGTAGCGTGCGCTATCCTCCCCTTAGCGTGCTACCAATGCACTCTTGCGCGCGCTTAGCCGCAGCGTAGCGTGCGCTAACGACCCACAGAGACAACAAATGTAACACACCAGAAAATTACATGCCGTAAACCTTTCTCACAAGGATTTACTGTGCTAAGCACAATCTCCCATGTTATTTCGAAAATGCTAAAAAGACCAATGACGGTAATATTTTTCCAAAGCTCACAAAATCATTTGTCAAACCATCATGAAATATTCAAGGCCAAAATGCCAAAACTTGATTCAAGGAATCGGTTTTACGAAATAAAACTCAATTTGCAAAATACCGAAAGTCGTTTGAAAGAACTCACGCAATGGATAAAATACGGTACGAAAATACATCAAGAAGTGATTTACACTCCTCGTATAAACCAAATACGAGAGTCTAATAAACACATATCGTGAAATCAAAATCCACGTAGGATTCCATCATTTAACGACTAATCATACAAATAACTCGTGTCACACGAGGCACAACACAAGGAATGGAGTTTTACACCCATAGATCGCACGTAAGTGACGACCACCCTCGATACTAATCACGACCAATGATCTCAAACGACGCGTCGCGATGCGACTAAGTCGGACAAAATCCGACGAGACAAAACTCAACAAACACAACTTGACTCGATACCTAGGTTTCCTGTGCTAATCTGATTTTAAAATCGTATACTTTAGTTATTCAAAATAAAACCGATAAGTTAAAAATCGCTTTCAAGACCCTTTCAAACACGACAAGGGCTTAACAATGTAGCATTTTATAAAATGTCCCAAACACTTTGAAACACGACCTTTAAATACGACGCAAGTTTTTATTTGAAAATACAAGGTCGGCTCGCCCAAATTCATGTCACTTTTCAAAAACCCACAATACGATCAAATCTCGTAGATTTTCAAGCATGCACGCCGCATGTATTATTATTAATAGAAACACATTGGTTGTAAATAACAATAATTAGCCAAGTACCAACAATTCCTGACACACTCATATACGACATTCAAAATCACTAGTTCAACAAGCGCAACTCGGGAATACTAATTCCAAGCATATGTCAAACTATCTCTTCAAGTTTGACAACAGAACTAAAGATCACCGATTTGGACATATGTCGAAACCAAATATGTGAGTTTCTCAACAAACTCGCCATCAATACCTATACCGAACATATCAATGTTCAAAACTTCTACATCATACTGCACCCTTCGGTGTCCAACTCATCGGTACATTCGGCTCAACATACATTTAGTATATCGCAATTACCAAACGCAGATTCCATCACACAGCAAAAGACTAGAGAGTCAAGCCCTCTCACAATATACCACGGAGCAAAACTCGGATCTTTCGATCACCAACGATCCCACCAATGCTAGGAAGTTTAGCGATGGAAGGCTCGCAAAACGACAAACGGTCAAGCCCAGAACGGCGCACATACTCCAGAGAGACAAACGACGGCGCAATACTAGAATCAAAAGTACACAACCGGATGGATCGAGAAACAACTCGACAATAAGTACGAGAGAGGCAATCACAGTTCGAGAAGTGGAATTTCAATACGAGAAAACAAGAGAATTGGGTAAGGAAAACTTACGAGCACTGGATGTACTGAGATGCCGGCAGCGGTGTGACAATGTGCAAAACAAAACACAACTAGACCCAAATAACCAACAAGCCTAGGTATCCATAAACCTGGCTCCGATACCATTTTCTGTAACACCCCCAAGATATTCGAGGTGTATTACAGCGCCGTGGACCCCTACATGGGACCCACCAGGATAACACAATAAAACACCACTCGACTAACCATCTCGGTTAGCAAGGAAACAACTATTAACAACAAGAACATAAAACAACACGTCCGGTACAACCGGCATAATAAACATCAACCGACAAATACAGTAACTCCAACGAAGTCCAAACACAATCCGAAAAGAAAACCCTAAGTACTCGCGAGTACAATCTATAAGTTTACAATTTGGAAAACATCCACATCAAAAGAGACAGTAGGAAATAACAAGACTCAATTGCACATGTCAACAACCTTGGCCAACATCCTCGTACCATCCCAGCGCCCGCTCTGGTCGAACATAACCTCAAATCCATAACAAGAATTTCCCGACAACGGGTCCCCAAAGGGGTTAGCAATTACGCTAGTACAAGTATTCAAGGCAAACCAATCGCTTACACATTTCATAGTACATGCACCAATATCAATTGAAAGTCAAAACCAGACATGTCTTTTCCGAAAATAAATACCAAACAATTAGCCTTGAGAACAGGCGGCAAAGATACATTCTCACTCTGGCCTCACAGGACCCTAACGAGTTGGCTACAAATACGTAAAAACAAAACCACGCACACGCTAAGCCGTGAGAACAGGCGGCAGATACATTCTCACTCGAGGCCTTGCAAGGACCCTAACGAGTTGGCTAGAAGGTACGAAACTCGTGAAATCCAGGCGGCAAGATAGATTTCCTCCTTGACCCCGTCGGCCAACACGAGGTGAGTTACACACAAATAACATACATCACCATTTCATGTTGCTTAAAGGTTTCCAAAAATACTTGCCTTGAATTATCGATTTACGCAACGAACTAAAGGAAGTCACCGACGAACGCTAGGAACTAATGAAACCGAACCTAACGATTCAAGAATACAATCACAACCATTTCTAAATGAATACGGAATTGGAATACACCCGAAAACCCGCCTACGATTCATGTATATTCGTATATAAACAACAACGAGGGCGGACCACAACCAAACCCTCTCGATTCCGTAAAAATCACGAAATATACCATGAATCCGTAGGGAAACTAAGAATACCAACAATATTAATCATATTCATCATGAATTAATCGACAAAACGGAACGAATCGGACAAAAACGCGAAAATCCCCAAATCTACCCAAAAGTAGGGTTCTAAAGATCTAACCTTGATTCGCTGGATCGAAGGATGTTATAGGATGATTGATCAACGATATAACCCCAAGAACTTCATGGATTTGTTGTTCAACAACATGGTTTCGTCTCCTCCGAAACCCCAGCCGTGGACCGAAGAGAAATGAAATGAAAAATGACGGAGAAAGTCATTGTCTCTGTCATTTTTATATCGGGCCGGAACTAGCGTGCGCTAGCCTTCCGCCTTAGCGTGCGCTTATCGCCAAGACGCCGAGCACACTCGGCCATGGCCCGCACGACCCGGCACCACCGACCACCCCGCCGACCGTGACTCGACCGCCGACTCCCGCTAGCGTGCGCTACGGCCGAAGCTCGCGCGCGCTAGCCGACTGGCCCAGAGCCACCGGATCGACAACTCATCCTGCATCGCACGCTAGTCGGCCGTGCGGCGCTACCTCGCGCGCTAGCGCTTCGACCGATGAGCGTGCGCTACCCGCCGATCCGACCGAGTCCGTAACCTCGTAATACCTCCGTCTGTGCCCGAGCACAGATGGCCGACTCGACAACAGGCGCTTACATCGCTGAAGCTAGCGCAGAAGGCCCCGGCCAGAGCGTGCGCTACGCCGGTTCTCGCCGTGCTCGCCGGCCAGGTCCAAGACTCGTCCGGCCACTGCCACCGCCACGACCCGACGCCTCGATTTCCGAAACGCACGGAACGGACATGACGAAAAGTTCGCGGACGACGTCAACGACTCGAGATGAAGACGTAATGCAATAATTAATCATACGCGACCAAGAAAAGGGTCAAGACGACAAATACAGATATGGATACCCGTAATTTTCAAGAAATTACAAAATGGCCCAAAACGCCCTAAATCACGATACGTGATCGAATAACCAAACCGAAGTTCACAACACGCCTAACAAAGTTAAACGGACTTGCGGAAACTCAAAATAGCTTGGACGAGATTCGCAAGAATCGAACTCAAGTGCGGAAAAGTCGCTAAAAACCACAGAACTCAACAAAACAACACCGAAACGAACTCGGATGACAAAAAGTGTAGAATTAATCATTCTCAGAATGACGAAACGGTCATGAGCGAGCCGTCAAAACGGACTCCGGTCGAAAAAAGAAATTTACCGAAAATCGAAAATTGCAGATATTACAGGTATAAGTAATGATGGTCAAATGTGTGCTGGAGATTAAAAAGTAAAAAATAATGATGATGAATGAGTAGTGGAGATTAAAAAGTAAAAAGTGATTGTTTGATTTGATTGTAAAAAGTGATATATGTAAACTTACTAAAGGGATTATTTTTTGATAGAAATGTAAACCTTTGAGCGGGACGGAGGGAGTATTTTGTTTATTAAGTAATATCTATATTATATGTAAATTTATTTTGGGTGTGTATTATATATAAGGGTGGGTTCGAGTAAAAATGATACTTGAGTTAAGAAATAAGAATGAATTCCATAGATCTTGATTAAATGGATGACCTATATTTATTCTCACAAAAACGTATGCATAGAATATAATATTTTAGTGCATCGATATTTTGATGCATATAATGCAGAGTTTTAATGCATTGCAAGTTTGATACACGAAATACATATATTTCATGCATAAGTCAATCTGGATCGTACATCACACAGATCAATGACTCAAATTTATTATCAATTCACAAGATAAAAATCATTCTCATATGATTATATATATATGTGTGCGTCCTGAACTTTGACTAAACCTGAAATGGCTATCCAAGATAGACCCAATCGTAAATACCCACATTATCCGAAATAGAGCTGCAAACGAGCTGAGCTGCTCGCGAGCATGTTCGGTCAAAGTTCGACTCAAGCTTAAGTTAACCAAGCCCGGCTCGAGCTCACGAACTCGAACTCGTGAATGCTTAATTCGTGAGCTCGCGAGTATTTTAAATTATATATATCCTTAATATTGTAATTAGATATTAATAATAATTACACATCTTAAATAAATATTTCTCTAGCATTTTAATTATGTATGTTTTTCGTATTATATATATATAAATATATTTTTATATTTTAATTATTTACTAACAATATTTCATTCATTAAATAAATAATTATTTTATAATTTTTTAAATAAAAAATAAATAAATAATGCTCGAGAGCAGTTCGTGAGCATCCGGGAATGCTGCTCAAACCAATCACGAGCTCGAATTTTGTTGCTCATTCGAGCTCGAGTGAACAGAAACAAGCCATGCTCGTTAAGATCGAAACAACTCGGCCCGGCCCGTTTGCAGCCCTAACTCGAAACCATGCCTACTTTTGTCATCCCTAATTTGACTTGCTTTTCTTTCAACTTTTTTTTTTACTTTTAAAATACTCAATCGTCCCGCTCAAATATTTATACTTTATTCAAAAATTTGGAACTTTATAAAATTTACATTGATCATTTACACAATCAAATCAAACAATCATAATCACATCATTTAATCTTCACAATAAACTTATGGCCAGAAATCACATTTGGTCCCATAAAATATTTGCTTTTACGATTTTAATCCCATAATAATTTATTTTTTCAGTTTGATCCCTTATGTGATAAAATTGCCCAATTTGAGGATAATTTTGGTCGGAAATTTGTAATTGATGTGGCAAATTGATGTGGAAAATTAATGCGGCAAATAATTGCTTAGGTGGTTGTCTACGTAGACCTTAATTAAATAAAATAAATTAATATGGTTAAATTATATTAGAAACATTAACTAAAACTCTAAAAATTATATAAAATTAGAAAAATATGTTTAAAATTTATAATCACTTAAAATATCAGAAATTAATTGAATATTATTTTATCACAAAATTTATTTAAAAATAAAAAATAAAGAAAATATTTTAAAATCTAAAAGTTAATTAAAAATCTGAAATTTCAATTAAAATATCAAAAAAAATATTTGGGATATTAGAAAGTATCTATGACATTATTATGAAAATTTAGTATATTGAATCCTATTAAAAAAAATTTGAAATATATAAAATTATCATTTTTATGAAAATTGTTTCTTTACAAAATATATTATTTTTCAAGTAATTTTAATATTTAAATGAAATCTAAGAATTATTTTCCATGTTTTTAAATAATTTTCGGACTTTTTAATGTTTCCTATATTTTTTATTTTTTAAATAATTTCTAACGAATCACAAATAATTTTTTTATTTTTGAAATTCAGAAATTTAAAATTTAAAAAATAAAAAATACTAGTTCAACACCCGTGTAATTACACGGGAACACAAAAAAGAACTCTTATCTAAATATATAATATATAAAACGTTCATTATAAATTTCATAATACTTCTTTATAAACTACATTATTTGTCCGTTTATGATTACACTATTCTCATCGCAACAAAAGATTTCTAGTCTTTCCTGATCTTCACTCTTGATATGGCTACATAAAGCTAACCATGACCGAATACGGGTCTTGGAAGATACATACCGACATGAGAGAGCGTGTGACCTTGATTCTTAAATATAGTCATAGTAAAGCTCATAATAAGTGGGAACTGGCGTATTTGAAATTTAAATGGTAATCTGCTATCTAATGGGCTTAATATCAATTGTGGAATAAGTACTTTACTCTCAAAATTGTTCCCTGAATTTTTTGTTCAATAATATGGTTACAGATTTGGATAATTATTAATGATGTGATATTTCATAATCCTGATGATTGATCCATATTTTGAATTAGCATAATTGAGACTCTAACTTACGATTTCAAGATGTGATTTGGAATTCTAGAACAGTTGATGATGTAACACCCCCAATCCGCTCAGGGATATTACACGCCGTAGAACCTTTCCTCAAGGATCTACCAGGCTGGTAACAACATCGAACATCTCAACAATGCCTTTAAGGCTAAAAATGACTCAGTAGACCGATTTGGTCTTTCAATAAATACATACAACTCAATACATGCCCACGCAGGGGTCGAATACACAAATGCTCCCGTACAATGGGGAAAATATACTGCAGCGGAAATAAAATACAACTGAACCAATACAACAACGTACGGTTCCTCATGTGATTAGTATCGATCATCTTTCATCATCCTTCGTGCCGACCCTATGTTATGCTCCCAAAACCTGAATGGAAAAACAGACATCCACCCCCGAATACTCGAGGGTTAGCAAAACTCCACTGTTTTGCTAGTGCAAGAACAAAGTGAAAAATACGAGTCATACAATTCACATTCCACGAATAACAATAACCAGAAATCCTCAAAAATCCAAACGTAGCGAAAAGTACTTCCCGAGGCAAGAGTTTGGGAAAAACATTCCAAAACCGAAAGATCACCAATCAGGGGAAACAATTTATAAAACAATTTAAAATGCCATCGAGAGTTTTAATAGAAAACAATTTAGGATTACCGAATCCTTCTCTTTCCAAAATCAAAAGGGGTCACAGCCCAAAGGTTTTGTTTTCACAAATGAAACCAACAACAATATACAAGGTTAAAACCCACGTCACGCGTCCTCGACGGACATAAAATACACACGCACTCGTGAAGTTTTACTCGTGAATCCAGGGCTATACCATTGGACTCCCTTCGTGGCCCCGTCGAACCCTCCCGAGGTGAGCAAACACATTCACAAAACATACACGCACAGGCATCGCTTAGGACCGGGACGAAGCCACAAATCCCACCTGAGGCCTCTAAGGACCCTCCCGAGCTGGCTAGCGAAACAAACTCAAACCATCCATAAGTTTTCTTGACATCGTACTCGCAAGTACTGATTCTCGGAGCCCTTTCTAGACCTACCCGATTAGATAACCTTATGGTCAAATCATACACACTGGCTGTACTCACAAGTACACGCCGCCGGAGGCCTCACAGGTCCCTACCCGGTCAAACATCAATCGAACATACCCACAAGTTATCATGACATCGCAATCGCAAGTGACGATTCACGGAGCCCTCTCCAGACCTACCCGAATTGATAACCTTGTGGTCAAATCATCAATGCATCGAGTTCACAACAACAAGGGTTTCACATTTGCCACAATCACAAACACATCAAATCATGAGTTAATGCAACCAACACTTAGCAAAACACCACGTCAAACCATACGCAACGAAAAGAGATAATATGTGTATATATATATTATCAAAGCATAACAACAACAACAACAACAACAAGCGAATTCATAGGGTTCGCTTAATCATTCACAAGGCACAATATTCAGAAAACACACGCGTTTTGAAAGTGAGCCCTTAACGAGGCTAAACCGAATCTTTTGAAAGTTCAAATCAAATGATCAAACAAACACATAGAGACGATCATTAATTATCATATTCACAAAACAAGAATTGTATGGACAAGTTACTTGCCTAGGAATCGGCACGCAAGTATTCCAATGAACGCGGTTCAACCGGGAAGCTTCGAAACGCCCGATGCCATCGAAAAGGAAGACGACGACGAACGGAAGGGTTCCACACGGTTTCTTCGCAAGAAACTCGACCCTAACATCATATAATTAATAAATCAATGATCATACGAGGAATAATAATCGTAGAACGCCCGAAAACCCCTCTATGACATTCTACCGGACACCTTCAAGGCGTCGATCAAGAACTCGACCAAAACAACGAATCGATACGATCCAATCATGGAATAACAAGGGAAATGATATAATACACATGAATAATCATTAATCCATCACAATGCTAAGTTAAATCGGATTAAACGGATGAAAACAACTAAAATACCCAAATTCCCCAAAACTAGATTTCTAGAAAATCTGACCTGATTCGCTCGATCAAAGGATGTTATAGGATGGATGATTGATGATATGAACTCCAAGACTTCATGGATTGATTGTCCAACAACATCTCTCCATTATCAACACACCTCCAGCCGCGGAAGGGAAGAAAACGAGTGAGGAAAATGATGAAAAAACCGTCTGCATGGCCTTAAATAGGCTGCCTGCCGGCCGCCTTACGTACGTAATCGGCCAAGGGCTTACGTACGTAACCGGCCATGGCCGAACTAACTGCCCAGAAATTCCGGCATCGTTACGTACGTAACCGGCCATGGCTTACGTACGTAACCGGCCTTACGTACGTAACTGCCGGGCCCTTCCGGCCGTAACTCGCTGTCGGCCCGGGCCCAACTCGCCGCCATGACTCGCCGGACCAACTCCGACGGCCTGACGACCCAAATCAACTCGAATACGAATCGAAGATACGGTTACGAAGTACTCGCAAAGACGAATTCGAGCACTAAGAGAACACACGATTCCGACCACCTGAAGGCTCGAAATTCGACAACGGAAAGTAATTACCCCAAACTTTGGGAAATTACGAAAATGGACCAAAACGTCCGAAATACACGATACACGATCGAAACACCAAGCCAAAGCTTGCAACATGAATAATAACATTAAATGAACTTACGAGAAACTCGAAACAATAGTTTCGGGCGAGATTCGCAAGAATCGAACTTAAGCACGGAAAAGCCGCTTAAGAACACGGAACTCAACAAAACGATACCGAAACGAACTCGGACATCAAAAAGGGCAGAATCAAATATTCTCAAAATGACGAAACGGTCATGAGAGAGTCGTCAAAATGGACTTCCGCCAAAAAAAGAAAATTATTGGAAATCGAAATTGCGGGTATTACATTCTACCCTCCTTAAAAGAAGTTTCGTCCCGAAACTTAAAACAAGTAGGGAGAAGCAATATACCACCAGGAATATTTCAATGAGATACACAAGAATGCGTAACTAACGCCCAACAGCAAAACGTTACAAACAACGCAAAGGAATACACGGCTTGAAAACACGCTCCACGACGACCAACACAACGTCGCCGGTAGAGTTATAATAAAACCAACAAATGACACGTGTCATAAAGTAGATAATACAACCAAGTTGATTATCCGAACAAACACAAAACACAAAGCACCTATTACAAGGAAACACGCACAGTCGAGAAAACAAAATAAAAAACACAAACGATTCACAAGGACAATCACAAACAATTCAGACAACGCCGAAATCCTCAAAAACCACACTAGGCATCTCCGTGTCCTTTCGGAGCAGAGACGCAACCTCGATCCCCAAATCTCTCAGCTACCATCCTGCAATGCATGGCTCGGTGATCCACCTGGACACACTCGAAACAGCTGACTAACGGTGAACGACAATTCTTCGCGGTACGAGATCAGGCAACAACAGTCAGACAACCCCGATCGAACAACAACGATCGAACAACAACGACCGAACAACAATGATCAAATAACAATGATCGAACAACAACGATCAAATAACAATGATCGAACAACAATGATCGAATAACAATGATCGAACAACAATGATCAAATAACAATGATCGAACAACAACGATCAAATAACAATGATCGAACAACAACGATCGAAAAACAATGATCGAGTAACAACGATCGAACAACAATGATCGAATGACAACAGTCGAACAATGACTCCGAAGTCCCCACTTCAACTCCAGACATTAAAAGAACTGGTAGAAAGTGAAAGATGTTACTTCCGAACAAGGTTCACAAGAATCGAACCGAACTCGGAAAAGTCACAATGATAAATAGATCGATCTGAAACAAGGTCACAACCAGTTCGAACGATGACAACCGAGACATCAAACAAGTTCAAAGAGTATCGACGAACACGTGCAAGTCGATAGAATTTAGAAGGAGAAACTACAGAAGTCAAAAATAGTACGGGTATTACATCCGACCTCTTATAAAAGAAATGTCGTCCCCGCAGCTCACAACAACGGAAACAAGGTGACAACACAAAAAGCAACCGACAGAAAAATCTCCCATGGGCCTCTCAGAGCCGATCCTGATATCTGTTCTGAAGCGCGAACTCCGAAAGTCTCGGTAGCCGATTCGCAAAACTGAATTATATGTCCCTCAAGTCCGCACTTGAAACGCGTTACTAACGAGAAGGACAATTTACACGTGCATGCCCCGGCACATCGCGGTTGAAACACCTCGGCTCGGCATACCGAAAATACAAATGCTAGATACAATGGGGCATAACGTCGCAAAACAACATAGCGGAGATGCCAACTCAGCACAACAGAGAATTATAACACATATCATATACAATGATTACCATCGTAAAGTAATACATACACAAACACCACAGCAACGGCGGTATCATTCGGCGACCTCAACGGCCGGAACGATAACCAGCACGTAATTACAAACATCATGAAACAATCACACATGTACACCAACGTACAAACCCAAGCTTAAACAGCTCACACATGTGCGACAACACGCAATTCACTACGAGGCGACAACATTAAATACCACATTACACCTCTCACAGAGGGCTAGCATAACAAATGCGTGGAGAACGACTCAATGCTCGCATCATCAATTCAAACATAACTCGGGGGTTAACACCCTAACGAAAGTGCGAACATCATATAAATATTACCGGACCGCACACAGGAACGATAGGTTTTAAAAAATGAAAACCACCTTTTGAAAATAATTTTGGAAACACCGATTGATCTTGAGTATCACCCTTCAAAAAAAAGTACAAACGTGAAACATCGTTATCGAGACTTTGGAAAACCATTTCGCATTCGATAAAACTGAGGACACTTTCTTTTCGTGAAAAACTTTCGGAAATATTCGACCCTCGGGCCTAAGCAAAAGTGTTTCTAAATCAATGAAAATATCTAAAAATATTTTGGTCCTCGAGGTAGAAGAATTTTGAAACATAATGTGGCACCTTGGAAGTACCACGGAAAATAATTCATTTTAAAATGTGCGTCGCGAAATTTATTTTCTAAGATACTAAAGGTTTTCAAAAGTTCAATAGGCCAGAATGCCCGAAACTCACAAAATCCTTTATCAAACCGTCATAAAACATTCAAAGCCAAAGTGTCAAAACTCAATTTAGGGAATCAGTTTTACGAATTAGAACTCAGTTTGCAAAATACTAAAAGTCATTTTTGAAAGGACTCACGCAGCGGACAAAATACAGTTCGAAAATACATTAGCAGCGACACCGCTCCTTATATAAATAAAATATTAGAGTCGAATACCCACATATCACGGAATCAAAATCCACAGAAGGATTCAATTGTAATATCCGTAATTTTTCCATTTTTAGCAGTTTCCATTTTTGGTGTATGTCTATCTTTATCGACTCGCTTGTAACCGTTTCGACATTTTGATTCTATTTTGTTCTTGGATTTTTTCCATTTGGACGAGTTTTGATGATGTTTTCACGTAATTTCATTTTATGACATGTTTTGCTGTATGAACGTTCGATTCTTGTAAAACTCCTTCGTTTTCGTTGTTTCTTGGTTTGTACAAGTTCGTATGGTTGAGTTGGTCATGTGGAGACTTTCGGTTTGTAAATCCGACGTCGTTTCGTGATTTTCGGGCACTTGGGCCATTTTTGTAATTTCCTAATAGTTAGGAAATCTCGTTTTCGTTGTCGCATTTCGGACCCTTCGGTGGTCGGAATTGCATTTTTCTTTCAGTGCTTAGCTCCGTTGTCTTGTATGCTTCGCGTTCATGTTCCTGGATTCTGGTCTCGTCGTGCGTATCGTGTATCGTAGCCTCGACAGCAGCTTCATCGCCGATATGACATCGCAGCATCGAATCGCCGTGTAGGTAGCGACGCTACCTCGCCGCTTCGCGGCGCTAATAAAGAGCGATTAGCGACGCTAACCCTTATTGTTAGCGACGCTAACGAATGGTGGCGAGCCATCGGACTGCCGCGCCCCGTTAGCGCACGCAACATATGGCAGTTAGCGTGCCCTAACTTCACAAAGATATGTGCCCAATGCGCTTTGAGCAGAGTTTTATTCTTTTCCCTTCGTTTCTTCGACGTGCGACCTCCGAGGCGATTTCCATCGGTCCTGATCGGAGTTCTCTTCATATTCCATCACCGTAGAGTCATGCTATCATATTATCATCAGCATAATCGTCATCCATCATCCGAAATCAAGGTATTTTCGTCTAGAACCCTAACTCGTTAAATTTGGGGGTTTTTCCGGGTTTTACTAATTGGACTCGAATTATTCCAGTATGTTACGATATTCTTCACCGTTTGTGATTATTGAATGATTCCAAATCCAATTTCCTTGATTTTAATCCGCGAATTATCAATACGGAGAGATTTTGCGTAAACCCTCGCCCGTATCAATTGATCGTCCATTGTCGTATTATGTAACCGGGGTTATGGGTGTATTACACTAGAGTATTGTTGTCCGTTGGGACTGAACTGTGTTGATCCTTCGTTTAGGAACCGTTATTTTCCACCCGGACCGTTCGTAGTCGTGTTTCACTTCCGTTTCTTCAAGAATGTCTCAAAAGGCAAGTACTTTACATTTGTTTACATGTTCTAGTATTTGAATTATGGCTGCATCGTGGTTGTTGTGGATGGTTATGTGTATGTTCACCTAGGGATGGTCCGACGGGGCCTCTAGGGATACGTATTGCCGTGAGTGTGCGTATCGCGAACTGTGGTTAGCCACCCAGGGATGTCCGACGGGGCTCTGCGGGGTACGGTGGCCGTGAGTCTCGTACCAACGGTTAACTTTGAATTGTGATTTGTTGGAGATAATTTGTTTTGTGATTGTAAATATTCCGGAATATAAAATGTTTTCTAAAATGACTTTTTGGCGCATATATTCATCTGATTAAAATGTAGTTCAAATGGATTGTACTTGCACTAGCAGTTGTCGCTAACCCCTTAAATGGGGGAAATACTTTTTGTATTTCAGGTATTGATCGTGGGGACAAACGAGCACTCGGGACGTATGAGGATGATGGGCAAGCATGATATTGTCCAGTATTTGATTTTCGATGTTATGTCTGTCGGTTACTATTGATGTCTGATTTTGGGATTTATGTATTATAAAATTGGTTTAAGTACTCGAGTACTTCCTATTTGAAATTGTTAATGTTGTGTTCCCGTTTTGGGAAATGGATTTGATGTCAGATTTTAATTGTCGGTTTGTAGTCTTTTATTTGAATTGTCGTTTTATTAATGATAGTCTGTCGTTGTCGAATGTCTTGTTGGTATGTTAGCTTCAGTGGATTCCACGGTGGGGTCAACGGCGCCGTAATATGCCCCGAACGCGTCTTGGGGTGTTACGTAATATGGTATCAGAGCTTAGGTTTATGGATACCTAGGCTGTCGGTTATTTGGGTCTAGTTAAGTGTCGTTTTTGGGACAGTATCACTGCTATGCCATCATCTCAGTACGCCGGTGCTCGTAAGTTTTTCCTAACTTGATTCGTTTCGTTGTTCGGTTCTATTCGTGTCTTAGTATCTTGTTGCGTTTTGCGTTTGAATTGTACTTACCCACTACTTCTTCAGAATTCCTGCTGGTAGAGGACGCGGACGCGGTCGCGGACGCGGTAGGGGACGTGGCGCAGCCGGTGGGGCGGCCATGTCCGATCACTCGGGAACTGATTCGGCGATGCCCTCTTTGTCGAACAGTGTTCCCCCTAGTTTCGGAGGTCAGCAGACCACCGCTAGCTCCTAATGCTCATGAGAATGTTGGAGTGGCCAACATTTTGCAACAAGTAGCGAACCAGATGACGCTGCGACTCAGCCGCCTGGTCGGCCATGCTAATGCCAACCCGGTTCCGCCTACTGGATCCGGTAATGATAAGCTACTTCAGGACGTGATTCGTATGCGTCCTCCGCAGTTTGATGGTGCTTCCGACCCTTCTGGTTGGGAAAATTGGTTATTCGAGATGGAGAAAGTGTTTGAGGCTGCTAATTGTCCTGAGGAGAGGAAGGTACCCATTGCTCAGTACTTCCTCGCCAAGGAGGCAGCGACATGGTGGCAAGCGGTGAAACCGCGTGACCGGGCAGCTACGTGGGCAGAGTTCCGGGATCTGATGGAAGACGAATTCTGTCCGTGGCCAGTGAAAGAGGGAAGGATCTGAGCCTTCTTTGAGGCTAAGCCCCAAGATGTTCCTATATCTCAAGCTATCAAGGACTATAATCAGCAGCTGCACTACGTGAGGAACCAAGTCCGAGATGAGCTAGATAAGATCCGCCACTTTGATATGCGGATGAAGCCGAGGGTGCGCCACTACATGTCTGGTCTGGGGTGCACGACTTTGAAAGATTATCAGAATAAAGCGATGGCTTACGAGATGTCTTTTTCTGCGACAGAGACGGCAGCTGAAGGAAAGAAGGCAGACCTCCGGCCGACGGAGGCAAGTCAGAGGGTATCCGAAGGCTCGGCCGGTTCGCGAGTCTCGGGGCCGGGCCGCCATCAGTTGGTCGAGGAAACGGTTCTAGGTCTGCTCCTGCTGGTTCAGTTCGTGGTCCTACGTGCTTCAACTGTAGTCGTCCGGGCCACATGATGAGTGAGTGTGATAGGCCTCCGATTCAGTGTCTTACTTGTGGTCGCATGGGTCATCGTGCTAAGTTTTGTACGGATGCAGCTCGAGCTCCAGTTACTCAGATATCAGCCCCAGCTGCGGGAGAGCCGAGTGTGAATCAGGCACCGACAGTTCCTCAACCACAGCAGAGTTTTGGTAGAGGTCGAGGTCGTGGTCAGCCTTCTAGAGGGGGAGCTTCTAGTGCGGGGTCTGTTCCGCCCCGTGTGTATGAGATGAGGCGAGCCGGAGATCCCGACGCGACGGTGGCTACAGGTACCGTCCACGTCCTTGACCATCCTGTTTCCGTATTGTTTGATTCTGGTGCTACGCATTCTTTTATATCTATGGATTGTGTGCGTCATCTGCATGCGGATTGCCTTGTTGCTTGTGAGCCTTTTGTTGTTAAACTTCCTAGCGGGGATAGCATTGTGGGGGACCGTGAGATTAGAGATTTTTCTGTGAGTATCGCGGGGAGGGATTGGCCTTCTAACTGATCATGTAGATATTAGAGATGAGGATTTGATTCTGGTGAGGACTGGCCGGACCGTCATGGGGCGATCATGAATTATAGAACGAGGACTGCTTTTAATGTTAGCCTCGATGGTACCGAGCATTCTTTTGTGGGCGTAAGCGGGCAACAGAGATTACCGATCGCGCTTTGAGGGCGGTGAGACTTCTTCTGGAGGTTGCACGGGCTATTGGTGTTACGCTTTGAGATCGGAAGAAGGGGGAGTCGAGCTCTCGTCTATTCCGGTAGTATGTGAGTATCCTGACGTTTTTCCAGATGAGTTGCCGGGTTTGCCGCCGGGCCGAGAGGTTGAGTTTACCGTCGATTTAGAGCCGGGTGCAGCACCTATCTCTAAGACGCCATACCGTATGGCGCTTGCCGAGATGCTTGAGTTGAAGAAACAACTGGGAGAGTTGCTAGACATGGGATATATTCGACCGAGCGCTTCACCTTGGGGCGCACCGGTCCTATTTGTAAAGTAGAATGATGGGTCACTTCGTTTGTGCATCGACTACCAAGAGTTGAACAAAGTGACCATCAAAAACAAGTATCCACTCCCGAGGATTGATGACTTGTTTGATCAGTTGCAAGGGGCGACCGTGTTTTCGAAGATTGATTTGAGATCGGGGTATTATCAGCTCCGAGTGAAGGATACCGATATTCCGAAGATGGCCTTTCGGACGAGATACGGTCACTACGAGTTTGTGGTTATGCCTTTTGAGCTAACCAACGCACCAGCCGTGTTCATGCAGCTTATGAACAAAGTCTTTATCGAGTACCTCGATAAGTGTGTAGTTGTTTTTATCGACGACATCCTGATTTACTCGAGGAGCGAGGAGGAGCACGCCCGTCATTTGCATATTGTGTTAAATATTTTGAGAACTCAGCATCTTTTTGCGAAGTTCTCAAAGTGCGAGTTTTGGTTACGGGAAGTTATGTTTCTCGGTCATGTGATCTCGGCCGAGGGTGTTCGTGTGGACCCACATAAGGTAGAGGCAGTGTTGGATTGGGCGCCGCCCAAGAACGTGAAAGAGGTCCGCAGTTTTCTGGGATTAGCCGGGTATTACCATAGGTTCGTCGAGGGGTTCTCTAAACTTGCTCGACCTCTGACTCAGTTGTTACAGAAGTCAGAGAAGTTTGTGTGGACCGATGAGAGGCAGAATAGTTTTGAGGAGTTGAAGAAGCGGTTGACGACCGCTCCTGTTTTGGCTTTACCGAGTGGTAATGATGGTTTCTCAGTTTATAGTGATGTTTCGGGCCAATGGCTCGGATGCGTACTTATGCAGCACGGGAGGACGATTGCTTATGCTTCCCGTCAGTTGAAACCATATGAATTGAATTACCCTACGCACGATCTTGAGTTGGCCGCAGTTGTTTTTGCATTGAAGATTTGGCGTCATTACTTGTATGGCTCGTCGTGTCAGATTTTCACCGATCACAAGAGCCTAAAGTACATTTTCACCCAGAAAGAGCTTAATATGAGGCAGAGGAGGTGGTTGGAATTGATTAAAGATTACGATCTCGAGATCCTTTATCATCCGGGCAAGGCGAATGTGGTAGCAGATGCCTTGAGCCGGAAGTCAGTATCGCTTCGAGCACTTGAGTTACTTACGGCCCAGTCGGGACTTCAGCGTGAGTTTACGAGGTTGAGCATTGAGGTTGTGCTGCCAGAGAGTTCCGGGCAGTTGCGTACTCTTGAGATTTCTTCATCTCTGGTCGAGGACATTAAATCGGGGCAGTTGGAGGACCCGATGTTTATTCAGCTTCGGGAGAGTGTAGAGAAGGGGAAAGCCCCGGGATTTGTTATTCATGAGGACGGAGTGTTGAGATTCCGAGGTCGGTTGTGTGTTCCAAACGACTCGGAATTGAGACAGAATATCATGCGAGAGGCTCATGCGTCACCTTACTCAGTCCATCCGGGCTCGAGTAAAATGTATAAAGATCTGAGGAAGAATTTCTGGTGGAGCGATATGAAAAAGGAGGTAGTTCAGTTTATGACTAAGTGTTTGACTTGTCAGCAAGTCAAGATTGAGCATCAGCGGCCAGCCGGATTATTGAAACCACTTCCCGTTCCGGAATGGAAGTGGGAGGACATCTCTATGGATTCTGTCACGAGTTTACCGAGGACGAAGACTGGTATGAATACGGTATGGGTGATCGTAGACCGACTGACCAAGTCGGCACATTTTCTGGGCATCAAGGACACTTGGGGTCCAGAAAAGTTGGCTCGTATTTTTATTGCTCAGATAGTGAGGCTTCATGGTACGCCGAGGACCATTATTTCAGATAGAGATGGCCGGTTTGTATCGCACTTTTGGCAGGCAGTACATAAGGCATTGGGGACACAGTTACGTTTGAGCACTTCGTTCCATCCCTGCACCGACAAGGTCCGAACGTACCATTCAGACGTTCGAGGATTTGTTGCGCGCGTGTGCGTTAGACTGGAGTAGTAACTGGGAGGATCATTTGGCCTTAATTGAGTTTACTTATAATAATAGCTGGCACGCATCGATTAAGATGGCACCATATGAGGCACTTTATGGCCGACGTTGCCGATCACCGATATGTTGGGATGAGCCGTCCGATTTGGTTGGCACCGAGCCGGACCTTGTGTTGGAGACGAGGGAGAAAGTTGAATTGATTAGAAAGAGGATGTTGGCTGCCCAGAGTCGACAAAAGTCTTATGCGGATGTTAGGCGTAGACCTTTGGAGTTTGAGGTGGGAGATCACGTTCTGTTGAGAGTGTCTCCGACGAAAGGAGTTTTCCGTTTTGGGAAGAAGGGGAAACTCAGCCCGAGATATATTGGACCTTTCGAGGTATTGGAGAGAGTCGGCGAGTTGGCATACCGTTTGGTTTTACCTCCGTCGCTGAGTCATGTACATAGCGTATTTCACGTTTCTCAGTTGAGGAAGTACGTTCCGGACCCGTCCCATGTTATTGACTTTGGGGACGTGGAGATCGAGAAGGATGTTACGTTTGAAGAGAGGCCCGTCAGAATTTTGGAACGTCATGACAAACAGTTAAGGCACAAAACCATTCCTTTGATTAAGGTGCAATGGTCGAGGCACGGAGTAGAAGAAGCGACGTGGGAGCTAGAGGAGGATATGCGTTCAAGATACCCCGAGCTTTTTGATTCTTAAGTTTCGGGACGAAACTTTATTTTAGAGGGGGAGAATGTAATATCCGTAATTTTTCCATTTTTAGCAGTTTCCATTTTTGGTGTATGTCTATCTTTATCGACTCGCTTGTAACCGTTTCGACATTTTGAATCTATTTTGTTCTTGGATTTTTTCCATTTGGACGAGTTTTGATGATGTTTTCAAGTAATTTCATTTTATGACATGTTTTGCCGTATGAACGTTCGATTCTTGTAAAACTCGTTCGTTTTCGTTGTTTCTTGGTTTGTACAAGTTCGTATGGTTGAGTTGGTCATGTGGAGACTTTCGGTTTGTAAATCCGACGTCGTTTCGTGATTTTCGGGCACTTGGGCCATTTTTGTAATTTCCTAATAGTTAGGAAATCTCGTTTTCGTTGTCGCATTTCGGACCCTTCGGTGGTCGGAATTGTATTTTTCTTTCAGTGCTTAGCTCCGCTGTCTTGTATGCTTCGCGTTCATGTTCCTGGATTCTGGTCTCGTCGTGCGTATCGTGTATCGTAGCCTCGACAGCAGCTTACTGTTGATATGACATCAGCAGTACTGAACTGCTGTGTAGGTAGCGCACGCTAGGGCTGGCAATTTTCGACACGACACGAAAACACGACACGGACCGACACGGAATTAATGATTTAGTGTCAAGCCTTATTGGGTTCGGGTTCTTATCAGGTTGACCCAATAAGGACACGATAATTTCGGGTCGGGTTTGGGTTGGGTTCGGGTCGGGTTCAGGTAACCCGTTATAATTTATTTTTTTAATAAATATTTATTAAAAAACAAAATATTTAATAAATATTTAATAAATAATTTTTTAATAATTTATTTCTTTTAGACTTTTAGTTGAGGTTTATAATTCTTATTTTTTTTTATCATTTTTTGTTAGTATTTATAGGTTATCAGGTTGTTATCGTGTTGAAACAGGTTTTTAACGTGTCGTGTCGTTATCGTGTTGCTATCGTGTCGGGTCAACACGAATCCAATCGTGTTTTTATCGTGTTCGTGTCGTGTCCGGGTCGTGTTCGGGTTTGACCTTAGCAGGTCGGGTTCGTGTTCGGATTTAGGGAATCCTTATCAGGTCGTGTTCGGGTTTGACCTTAACAGGTCGGGTTGTTATCAGGTCAACCCGATAACGACCCGACCCGCACGATTTGCCACCCCTAGCGCACGCTACCCCTGTTGCCTTGCGTGCGCTACCGAAGAGCAGTTAGCGTACGCTAACCCTTATTGTTAGCGTACGCTAACGAATGGTGGCAGTAGCCACTGGACTGTCGCGGCCCCGTTAGCGCACGCTACATATGGCAGTTAGCGTGCGCTAACTTCACAGTATATAGGCCCAGCGGGCAGTTTTCAGAGCAGTAGTTTTCTTCTTTTCCCTTCGTTTCTTCGACGTGCGACCTCCGAGGCGATTTCCATCGGTCCTGATCGGAGTTCTCTTCATATTCCATCACCGTAGAGTCGTGCTATCATATTATCATCAACATAATCGTCATCCATCATCCGAAATCAAGGTATTTTCGTCTAGAACCCTAACTCGTTAAATTTGGGGGGTTTTCTGGGTTTTACTAATTGGACTCGAATTATTCCAGTATGTTACGATATTCTTCACCGTTTGTGATTATTGAATGATTCCAAATCCAATTTCCTTGATTTTAATCCGCGAATTATCAATACGGGGAGATTTTGCGTAAACCCTCGCCCGTATCAATTGATCGTCCATTGTCGTATTATGTAACCGGGGTTATGGGTGTATTACACTAGAGTATTGTTGTCCATTGGGACTGAACTGTGTTGATCCTTCGTTTAGGAACCGTCGTTTTCCACCCGGACCGTTCGTAGTCATGTTTCACTTCCGTTTCTTCAAGAATGTCTCAAAGGCAAGTACTTTACATTTGTTTACATGTTCTAGTATTTGAATTATGGCTGCATCGTGGTTGTTGTGGATGGTTATGTGTATGTTCACCTAGGGATGGTCCAACGGGGCCTCTAGGGATACGTATTGCCGTGAGTGTGCGTATCGCGAACTGTGGTTATGTAATATCCGGATTTATTACAGTGTATTTCATCTGTATTCAACCATGTATTATTTCGGATTGGTGATTTTGATTATTGGAATATGATATTTAGTGCATTGATATCATTATGCATAAGTATAGAAACATGCAAAATTGCTCAAGAAACCTTGTGATAGCGCACGCTAAGAATGTATCTTAACGCGCGCTATCGGACCATTATTAGCGCACGCTATGAAGGTAGGGGTTGCGTGCGCTAAGAACTCAATTATTGAGCGGACAGCTAACACATGCGCCAGCCGGGACATGGGTCCGGATAAGATTCCCGCTGACGCATCCGGACAAATTCTAAAGTCAACCATTATTAGCGCACGCTAAGGGATGCTTAGTAGCGTGCGCTAACTTATCAATAATGCAGAATATTATAAATAGGACATCAACCGTGTTGGCTTGCATTTCTTTCGCACTTTCCTCAACCTTGAGAGTTCAGAGAGCTGTAGTAATACTTCTATACACTTAGAACACATCTTGTTGGTGTTTACATATTAGTTATCATTGGGAATGATCATTGAAGAGGAATAGCACCTTGGAGTGGCATACAACCAACCGGAGTTGGATTCTACCTTACGGTTCAGTGATTTTTCGTCATTTTAAGGTATGTTCAATCTATCTCCAGACTTAGAGTTGGATTCTAACGTTTTGGATGATCATGTTAACAAGATATGGATTTTCATAGATGAATTATCCAAGTATATCATGTTTGGAATATTGAGATGAATAAGTCTTAAATACCTTGATTATAATCATCATGATTCGAATCTTAGTACACTAAATATGTGAAGAGAAGCCTCTATCATTGGTAAACCGAATCAAATAGATGATTTCATAGTAATCTTGGACTAGACGTTAACATTCTTATTGTTAGATAAATCGAAAGGTTTGATCATGGAAGAATTTATCTAGTATATATAGGACGTTTATCAACTTTAGTATGATAATATGGACTGATATAGAGGTGTTGATATCAACCGTTTAGCTTTTCGAATTGTCGTATGAAGATTTGAAGTCGGAAAAGAATATGGTTTTATATTGGTATGCATATCCTTGAATCCGAAGTTGTCTTTATCCGTCAAATCATTCATAAGGGTTTGAACATGGTATTCATGGAAGTAACATGAATTATCACGCAAGATTTCATTGTTTCGATCTTGGCAAGAATAAGCTATCGCCAAAGAAAGAACTGCCATGCAGAGATAGCGCACGCTATGCTATGCAGTTTAACGTGCGCTATCGAGAACTAGTTAGCGTGCGCTACGTTTGGTACGTAACGTATGTTAGACCATCAGACGAGTCAGTTGGCTGGTCAGTGAAGTACTGACCATGCATCGTTAGCGTGCGCTATGCTTTGTTGTTTGCGTGCGCTATCGAGCAGACTTAACGCACGCTACACAGAGTACTTAGCGTGCGCTAAGCAGTTCAGGCAGATTGCAGTTTATGAACTTTTGACCGTTAATCGAATTGTTAAACATTCATACGACGTGAGATAAATCCTATATCACTTCTTTTGTTAAGGTTTGGTCTCGTTACGTGATTGATTGAGGAGGACGATCTTCGAGTGTTCATTTTCGTGGAAGTATTGTTATTGTCTTCAAATCGAGGCAAGTACCTTAATTGTTTTATGTATTGTTGTTATACATATTGTCGTGCATGTATGTCGTGATTGTATGTCCACCTCGTGTTGGTCCGACGATCATCGGGGATCTATGCTAGCGCATACCGGATCATCGGACGGGTTTTTCCACCACCCGGGGCTCAGACGGCATCATCGTGGGTTCTAGGCAGTGAACGCTGGATCGATGGAATTACCATGTGTATGTATTGATATCATGTTGTGATTATCAGTCGTGTATGTTATGTTTGAGTTTCTCGTAGGAGAAGACTCGTTGGTATTTTGTCGTTTACGTTGTTATTATTATTCACCGTGAGATATGAATAATATGTTGTGGTACTTGTACTAGCATCGTTGTGCTAACCCCTTCGGGGGTGGACATTTTGTTTGTGTTCAGGATCCAGGAGAGCGGGGAAACAACCACTGGAACTGTGTGACGACGAGGGTGCAGAGTGATGTCCCGACCGGGTTTATTTATCTGTTGTTTATTCGTTATTTCAATAAGTACTCGAGTACGAAGTCATTTGTGATGGATTTGAGTTCGATGATGTATTATTGAGTTCTGTTGAACAATTGTACTATTTCTGTATTTGGTCAGAACTGATGTACTGTAATTTTGTTATTTCCATCTGTTAGTACCTTTTTATACTTGTTCAATTCTTCAGCCTTGTAAATCCTTATGTAAAGGTTTTACGGCGCTGTAATATTCCCGAATATATTGGGGGTGTTACAGAATATGGTATCAGAGCTAAGATTATGGATATCTTGGCCGTTGGGTTAAAATAGGGGTCATTTATGTCTTTTGGGGTAACCGGCCGTGAATGACATCACTGCACTGCCTACGTCTTCATGCGAACAGTGGTTGTAAGTTCCTAAACTCTATCTCGTTCCTTGCATATTGTATCTCTTTATACTCGAATATTAGAACAATGTTGTTTCCTGTATATTGAGTATTTATGCTTACAGTATGTTGAGAGGCGGACGTGGACGTGGTCGCGGTCGTGGACGCGGACGCAGAAATGCTGAAAGGGAAGCGTCGCCTTCCAATCAGGCTAGTCATAGCTCAGGCGAGCCGCAACAGTCTATTAATAATAAAACAGATCCTGCTGTACCAGATATCCTTCGTCAAGTGGTGAACCAGATGACTCAGTTCGCCCAGGTCGTGGACCGAATGCAAGTGGCGGTGGGACTACAGCAGGGGGAGAGACAGCAAGGGATCCCAGATATGGGAAATCGAGGTGACCGGTGGCTGCAAGAAGTGGCGAAGATGCAACCACCCAAATTCGACGGTATTTCTGAGACTCCCACCTGGGATCATTGGTTAAAGGAGCTGGAGAAAATCTTTGCCGGAATCAACTGCCCAGACGACCGGAGAGCCTCTATCGCTCAATATTTTCTGATAGGGGAAGCGTCCGAATGGTGGGAAGCCATCCTACTGTAGACCATGATGCCGATTGGACAGAGTTTAGATTGATGATGGAAGCTCGATTGCCCTCGCCCCGTGAGGGAAGCTAAAGTTCGGGAGTTTTTCTCCGCTCACCTTTCCGATGTGCCAAGATCCCGTGCGATCAAGACGTTTAACCAAAGAATGGCATTTGTTCGACATCCGGTCGTAATGCATGCGTAAATGATGATCCATTTCGATATGAGAATGAAACCGAAGTTCGAGGTACATGTCCGGATTCGAATGTACCACACTCCGCCAATACCAGGATAAGGCGTTGGCATATGAGATCAAGGAAGCGGCTATGGAGAAATTTTCTAATCTAAGAAGCGAAAGTCTCGGTACTTTTACAGAGCACAAAACAAATGGGCCCCGTAAGGCCCAAATCATCTTTTCACTCTTTCAAGAAACCTCCGCACCCGGCTAGGAGCGGAAAGAACTGGAGCGACATCACCATTACCGATGTTACCAGAAATGCTTTAACTGCGCCAGACGGGCACTATCGACGGAATTGCCCCTTCCCCGCCGTGAATTGTTTTGATTGTGGACGAGAGGGACATCGGGCGGTGTTTTGTGAAGAGGTGCAAAGTCTTTTAGAGCCCGTACACCACAGCCTACCCAAGGAGGCCGGATTCCACGACGCAGCAAAGTGTTGGGATGCCTCGGAATTTGGCCGCGGCGAGGCAGAGGACAATGGGACCGAAAGGGGACATCAAGTGCCGGATCTGCTCCCCACGTCTGCATTTAAATGAGGAGGACAGACGTGATGTCATTGCCGTCGATCGCACCGTCCGCATCCTTTCCCGGCCGCTAGCGTTTTATTCGATCTAGGAGCTACACATTCTTTCATATCTTTGTCTTGTGTAAATCGTTTGAATATTTCCGGTTTTCATACTTGTGAACCTTATGTTGTTGGTTTACCGAGTGGAGAAAGGATTGTCGGAAATTTAGAAACTAGAAATTTCCCTGTATCATTTGGGGACAGAGAGTGGCTCTCAAATCTGATCGTGATAGAAATGCAAGGAGATGACCTGATACTCGGAGACGATTGGCTTAATCGGTATGGAGCAATTGTGAACTACCGAAGGAGGAATATCTCACTGATCGCTGATGATGGTTCCGAGATTCTGTTTGAGGGATGGAAACCGGGAAGCTCAGGAAAATTGATCAATGCGATGAAAGTCACAAATTGTTGAAACAGTAATGCACTGCACCGTGTTACGCAATGAAGAAAGAAGACGAAATTGTGGAACTTTCATCCATTCCTGTTGTGAACGAATTTCCAGATGTATTTCCTGACGAGTTACCTGGACTACCTCCACGAAGGGATGTGGAATTTACTATTGAGCTGGAACCCGGAGCTACACCGATTTCCAAGGCGCCGTATCGTATGGCACCTACTGAGATGTACGAACTGAAGAAGCAGCTGGAGGAGTTACTGGACAAGGGTTATATTCAGCCAAGCGTTTCACCCTGGGGAGCGCCAGTTCTTTTTGTCCGAAAGAAGGATGGATCGCTCCGACTGTGTATTGACTATCGAGAGCTGAACAAGATGACGATTAAGAACAAATATCCGTTACCTAGGATTGATGATCTGTTTGACCAGCTGCAAGGGGCAACGGTATTTTCTAAAATCGATCTGAGATCAGGATACCATCAGCTGAGGATTAAGGAATCTGATGTTCAAATCGCTCGTAACTCGCTACGGGCATTATGAGTTTGTGGTGATGCCATTTGGTCTCACTAACGCACCTGCTGTATTTATGCAATTGATGAACCGTGTGTTCATTAAATTTTTGGATAAATTTGTGGTCGTGTTTATTGACGACATCCTGATATATTCTAAGAGTCCTGAAGAACATGCGCAGCATTTGCGGATTGTATTGGAGCTTTTGAGAAACGAGCAATTGTACGCCAAACTTTCTAAGTGTGAATTCTGGCTAAAGGAAGTAATGTTCCTCGGCCATGTGGTGTCAGCTAGAGGAGTCCGAGTAGATCCTCAGAAGATCGAAGCAATTATGGATTGGTAGCCTCCAAAGAACGTGAAAGAGGTCCGAAGCTTCTTGGGACTTGCTGGATACTATCGTCGATTTGTGGAAGGGTTTTCTAAGATTTCCCGCCCACTTACTCGACTCCTGCAGAAAACTCAAAAGTTTGAGTGGAATGAATTATGTCAGATTAGCTTTGATGAATTGAAGAAGAGATTGACGACGGCACCGATTCTATCACTTCCGCAGGGAACTGAAGGATTCATAGTTTACAGTGATGCTTCGAACCAAGGACTTGGGTGCGTGTTGATGCAGAATGATAAGGTGATTGCTTATGCATCGCGACAATTGAAACCTTATGAAGTGAATTACCCAACACATGATTTAGAGCTAGCAGCAGTGGTTTTTGCCTTGAAGATCTGGAGGCATTATCTGTACGGGACTCACTGTCAGATCTTTACGGATCATAAGAGTCTCAAGTACATATTTAGTCAGAAAGAGTTGAACATGCGGCAAAGAAGATGGTTGGAATTGATTAAGGACTATGACTTGGAGATTTTATATCATCCAGGCAAAGCGAATGTAGTGGCCGATGCACTTAGCCGCAAGCCTGTCTCTATTCAGATGCTGGAGACGCTGACCTCCCAACTTAACCTTCAACGAGAGATGATTCGTGAAGGAATTGAAGTGTGGTTACAAAGAGTCCAAGGACAATCAGTGCGTGATGGAGATAACTTCATCTTTAACCGAAGAAATCAAATCTAGACAGGCAGATGATCCTCGATGATTCGGTTACATGATGAAGTGATCAAAGGAAAGGCCCACGGATTCATAATTCATGACGATGGAGTTTTGAGATTTCGTAACCGACTCTGCGTTCCCGATGTTGATGTTCAAACAGACGATTATGAAGGAAGCTCATAGTTCGCCCTATTCTATCCACCTGTGCACCAAGAAATGTATAAAGACTTGAAGCTGCATTTCGGTGGGGCAACATGAAGAAAGACGTAGCGGACTATGTTTCGAAATGCTTGACTTGTCAGCAGGTTAAGATCGAGCATCAACGGCCTGCTGGAATGTTGAAGCCGATCCCGATTCCTGAATGGAAGTGGGAGGACATATCGATGGACTTCATCACTAATATGCCAAAAACCAGGACAGGAATAAACATTATTTGGGTGATAGTTGATCGTTTAACCAAATCGGCTCATTTTCTAGGCATTAAGGATATGTGGGGACCAGAGAGGTTGGCACGAGTCTTTATTTCGGAGATAGTTCGATTGCATGGTACGCCGAAGACCATTGTTTCTGATTGAGACGGCCGTTTTGTGTCTCACTTTTGGAAAGCAGTTCATAAGGCCTTGGGGACCGAATTGAACTTCAAGATGACTTATCACCCGCATCGACGGATACCCGAGAGAACTATACAAACGGTGGAAGACATGCTAAGGGCATGTGCCTTAGATTGGTCAAACGATTGGAAAGTTCATCTACCGTTGCTTGAATTTACTTACAACAATAGTTGGCATGCTTCCATTAAGATGGCACCATTTGAGGCATTATACGGAAGGAGATGCAGATCGCCCCTATGCTGGGACGATTCATCGGACTTGATCGGAACAGAACCAGAGTTGATCGAGCAGACTCGAGAGAAGATAGCCTTAATTCGTGAGAGGCTGTTGATCGCCCGAGTCGCCAGAATCCTATGCGGACGCACGCCGCCGCCATTGGAGTTCAAGATCGAGATCACGTACTTTTGAAGGTTTCTCCTACCCGGGGAATCTTTCGTTTCGGAAGGAAAGGAAAGCTGAGTCCGAGATATATCGGACCATTTGAGATCCTCGAGAGAGTTGGGGAGTTGGCATACAGATTAGCATTGCCGCCGTCATTGTGCCATGTTCATAACGTGTTCCACGTATCCCAGTTACGGAGATATATACCAAATCCCAGTCATATCATTGATTTCGGCGAGATCGAAGTCGAGCAGGATGGGACGTTTGAAGAAAGACCAGTCAAGATACTCGAGAGTCGAGTTAAGCAACTGAGGAACAAGCCAATCGTTTTGGTCAAAGTTCATTGGTCACGTCATGGAATGGAAGAAGCCACTTGGGAAACAGAAGCTGATATGAAGTCTATATATCCCGAGTTATTTTTGTCTTGAGTTTCGGGACGAAACTCCTTTTTAGTAGGAGAGTATGTAATATCCGGATTTATTACAGTGTATTTCATCTGTATTCAACCATGTATTATTTCGGATTGGTGATTTTGATTATTGGAATATGATATTTAGTGCATTGATATCATTATGCATAAGTATAGAAACATGAAAAATTGCTCAAGAAACCTTGTGATAGCGCACGCTAAGAATGTATCTTAACGCGCGCTATCGGACCATTATTAGCGCACGCTATGAAGGTAGGGGTTGCGTGCGCTAAGAACTCAATTATTGAGCTGACAATAACACATGCGCCAAATGACATGGGTCCGGATAAGATTCCTACCGACGCATCCGGACAAATTCTAAAGTCAACCATTATTAGCGCACGCTAAGGGATGCTTAGTAGCGTGCGCTAACTTATCAATAATGCAGAATATTATAAATAGGACATCAACCGTGTTGGCTTGCATTTCTTTCGCACTTTCCTCAACCTTGAGAGTTCAGAGAGCTGTAGTAATACTTCTATACACTTAGAACACATCTTGTTGGTGTTTACATATTGGTTATCATTGGGAATGATCATTGACGAGGAATAGCACCTTGGAGTGGCATACAACCAACCGGAGTTGGATTCTACCTTACGGTTCAGTGATTTTTCGTCATTTTAAGGTATGTTCAATCTATCTCCAGACTTAGAGTTGGATTCTAACGTTTTGGATGATCATGTTAACAATATATGGATTTTCATAGATGAATTATCCAAGTATATCATGTTTGGAATATTGAGATGAATAAGTCTTAAATACCTTGATTATAATCATCATGATTCGAATCTTAGTACACTGAATATGTGAAGAGAAGCCTCTATCATTGGTAAACCGAATCAAATAGATGATTTCATAGTAATCTTGGACTAGACGTTAACATTCTTATTGTTAGATAAATCGAAAGGTTTGATCATGGAAGGATTTATCTAGTATATATAGGACGTTTATCAACTTAAGTATGATAATATGGACTGATATAGAGGTGTTGATATCAACCGTTTAGCTTTTCGAATTGTCGTATGAAGATTTGAAGTCGGAAAAGAATATGGTTTTATATTGGTATGCATATCCTTGAATCCGAAGTTGTCTTTATCCGTCAAATCATTCATAAGGGTTTGAACATGGTATTCATGGAAGTAACATGAATTATCACGCAAGATTTCATTGTTTCGATCTTGGCAAGAACAAGCATCGCCAAAGAAGAATCGCCATGCAGAGATAGCGCACGCTATGCTATGCAGTTTAACGTGCGCTATCGAGAACTAGTTAGCGTGCGCTACGTTTGGTACGTAACGTACGTTAGACCATCAGACGAGTCAGTTGGCTGGTCAGTGAAGTACTGACCATGCATCGTTAGCGTGCGCTATGCTTTGTTGTTTGCGTGCGCTATCGAGCAGACTTAACGCACGCTACACAGAGTACTTAGCGTGCGCTAAGCAGTTCAGGCAGATTGCAGTTTATGAACTTTTGACCGTTAATCGAATTGTTAAACATTCATACGACGTGAGATAAATCCTATATCACTTCTTTTGTTAAGGTTTGGTCTCGTTACGTGATTGATTGAGGAGGACGATCTTCGAGTGTTCATTTTCGTGGAAGTATTGTTATTGTCTTCAAATCGAGGCAAGTACCTTAATTGTTTTATGTATTGTTGTTATACATATTGTCGTGCATGTATGTCGTGATTGTATGTCCACCTCGTGTTGGTCCGACGGGATCATCGGGGGATCTATGCTAGCGTGCGCTGGATCATCGGACGGGTTTTTCCACCACGGGTTGGTCTGACGGGATCATCGTGGGTTCTAGGCAGTGAACGCTGGATCGATGGAATTACCATGTGTATGTATTGATATCATGTTGTGATTATCAGTCGTGTATGTTATGTTTGAGTTTCTCGTAGGAGAAGACTCGTTGGAATTTTGTCGTTTACGTTGTTATTATTATTCACCGTGAGATATGAATAATATGTTGTGGTACTTGTACTAGCATCGTTGTGCTAACCCCTTCGGGGGTGGACATTTTGTTTGTGTTCAGGATCCAGGAGAGCGGGGAAACAACCACTGGAACTGTGTGACGACGAGGGTGCAGAGTGATGTCCCGACCGGGTTTATTTATCTGTTGTTTATTCGTTATTTCAATAAGTACTCGAGTACGAAGTCATTTGTGATGGATTTGAGTTCGATGATGTATTATTGAGTTCTGTTGAACAATTGTACTATTTCTGTATTTGGTCAGAACTGATGTACTGTAATTTCGTTATTTCCATTTGTTAGTACCTTTTTATACTTGTTCAATTCTTCAGCCTTGTAAATCCTTATGTAAAGGTTTTACGGCGCTGTAATATTCCCGAATATATTGGGGGTGTTACAGGTTAGACACCTAGGGATGTCCGACGGGGCTCTGCGGGGTACGGTGGCCGTGAGTCTCGTACCAACGGTTAACTTTGAATTGTGATTTGTTGGAGATAATTTGTTTTGTGATTGTAAATATTCCGGAATATAAAATGTTTTCTAAAATGACTTTTTGGCGCATATATTCATCTGATTAAAATGTAGTTCTAATGGATTGTACTTGCACTAGCAGTTGTCGCTAACCCCTTAAATGGGGGAAATACTTTTTGTATTTCAGGTATTGATCGTGGGGACAAACGAGCACTCGGGGCGTATGAGGATGATGGGCAAGCATGATATTGTCCAGTATTTGATTTTCGATGTTATGTCTGTCGGTTACTATTGATGTCTGATTTTGGGATTTATGTATTATAAAATTGGTTTAAGTACTCGAGTACTTCCTGTTTGAAATTGTTAATGTTGTGTTCCCGTTTTGGGAAATGGATTTGATGTCAGACTTTAATTGTCGGTTTGTAGTCTTTTATTTGAATTGTCGTTTTATTAATGATAGTCTGTCGTTGTCGAATGTCTTGTTGGTATGTTAGCCTGGTGGATTCCACAGTGTGGGGTCCACGGCGTTGTAATATGCCCTGAACGTCTTGGGGGTGTTACATCAATCACTCAACGATATAATCATACACGCAGCTCATGTCACACGAGGCACAACACAAAGAAGGGAGACTTACATCCACATGTCGCACGAAGATGATGATCGCTCCACGATACTAATCACGACCAACCAACTCAGACGACGCGTCGCGACACGACTCAGTCAGGCAAAATCCGACGAGACATAACTCAACAGACACCACTAAACCCGACAGCCTAGGTTTCCACAACCTAAGCTCCGATACCATTTCTGTAACACCCCCAATCCGCTCAGGGATATTACACGCCGTAGAACCTTTCCTCAAGGATCTACCAGGCTGGTAACAACATCGAACATCTCAACAATGCCTTTAAGGCTAAAAATGACTCAGTAGACCGATTTGGTCTTTCAATAAATACATACAACTCAATACATGCCCACGCATGGGTCGAATACACAATGCTCCCGTACAACGGGGAACATATACTGCGGCGGAAATAAAATACAACGGAACCAATACAACAATGTACGGTTCCTCATGTGATTAGTATCGATCATCTTTCATCATCCTTCGTGCCGACCCTATGTTATGCTCCCAAAACCTGAATGCAAAAACAGACATCCACCCCCCGAATACTCAGCGGTTAGCAAAACTCCACTGTTTTGCTAGTGCAAGAACAAAGTGCAAAATACGAGTCATACAATTCACATTCCATGAATAACAATAACCAGGAATCCTCAAAAAGCCAAACGTAATGAAAAGTACTTCCCGAGGCAAGAGTTTGGGAAAAACAATCCAAAACCGAAAGATCACCAATCAGGGGAAACACAATTTATAAAATAATTTAAAATGCCATCGAGAGTTTTAATAGAAAACAATTTAGGATTACCGAATCCTTCTATTTCCAAAATCAACAGGGGTCACAACCCAAAGGTTTTGTTTTCACAAATGAAACCAACAACAATACACAAGGTTAAAACCCACGTCACGCGTCCTCGACGGACATAAAATACATACGCACTCGTGAAGTTTTACTCGTGAATTCAGGGCTATACCATTGGACTCTCTCCGTGGCCCCGTCTAACCCTCCCGATGTGAGCAAACATATTCACAAAACATACATGCACAAGCATCGCCTAGGACCGGGACGAAGCAACAAATCCCACCCGAGGCCTCTAAGGACCCTCCCGAGCTGGCTAGCGAAACAAACTCAAACCACCCATAAGTTATCTTGACATCGTACTCGCAAGTACCGATTATTGGAGCCCTCTCCAGATCTATCCTATTAGATAACCTTATGGTCAAATCATACACACTGGCTGTACTCGCAAGTACACGCCGCCGGAGGCCTCACAGGTCCCTACCCGGTCAAACATCAGTCAAACATACCCATAAGTTATCGTGACATCGCACTCGCAAGTGACGATTCTCGGAGCCCTTTCCAGACCTACCCGAATTGATAACCTTGTGGTCAAATCATCAATGCATCGAGTTCACAACAACAAGGGTTTCACATTTGCCACAATCACAAACACATCAAATCATGAGTTAATGCAACCAACACTTAGCAGCACACCACGTCAAACCATACGCACCGAAAAGAGATAATATGTATATATATATTATCAAAGCATAACAACAACAACAACAACAAGCGAATTCATAGGGTTCGCTTAATCATTCACGAGGCACAATATTCACAAAACACGCGCGTTTTGAAAGTGAGCCCTTAACGAGGCTAAACCGAATCTTTTGAAAGTTCAAATCAAACGATCAAACAAACATATAGAGACGATCACTAATTATCATATTCACAAAACAAGAATTCCAACGAACGCGGTTCAATCGAGAAGCTTCGAAACGCCCGATGCCATCGAAAAGGAAGACGACGACGAACGGAAGGGTTCAACACGGTTTCTTCACAAGAAACTCGACCCTAACATCATATAATTAATAAATCAATGATCATACTAGAAAGAATAATCGTAGAACGCCCGAAAACCCCTCTATGACATTCTACCGGACACCTTCAAGGCGTCGATCAAGAACTCGACCAAAACAACGAATCGATACGATCCAACCATGGAATAACAGGGAAATGATATAATACACCTAAATAATCATCAATCCATCACAATCCTAAGTTAAATCAGATTAAACGGATGAAAACAACCAAAACACCCAAATTCCCCAAAACTATATTTCTAGAAAATCTGACGTGATTCGCTCGATCAAAGGATGTTATAGGATGGATGATTGATGATATGAACTCCAAGACTTCATGGTTTGATTTTCCAACAACATGTCTCCATGATCAACACACCTCCGGCCGCGGAAGGGAAGAAAACGAGTGAGGAAAATGATGAAAAACCCGTCTGCAAGGCCTTAAATAGGCAGCCTGCCGGCCGCCTTACGTACGTAATCGGCGAAGGGCTTACGTACGTAACCGGCCATGGCCGAACTAACTGCCCAGAAATGCCGGCATCATTACATACGTAACCGGCCATGGCTTACGTACGTAACCAGTCTTACGTACGTAACTGCTGGGCCCTTCCGGCCGTAACTCGGCCAGGGCTGGCCTGGGACCAACTCCGACAGCCCGGACGACCCCAAAACCCGAACCTGAATACGAATCGAAGATACGGTTACGAAGTAATCGCAAAGACGAATTCGAGCACTAAGAGAACACACGATTCCGACCACCCGAAGGCTCGAAATTCGACAACGGAAAGTAATTACCCCAAACGTTGGGAAATTACGAAAATGACCCAAAACGTCCGAAATACACGATACACGATCGAAACACCAAGCCAAAGCTTGCAACATGAATAATAACATTAAATGAACTTACGAGAAACTCGAAACAACAGTTTCGGATGAGATTCGCAAGAATCGAACTTAAGCACGGAAAAGCCGCTTAAGAACACGGAACTCAGCAAAACGATACCGAAGAACTCGGACATCAAAAAGGACAGAATTAAATATTCTCAAAATGACGAAACGGTCATGAGAGAGTCGTCAAAACGGACTTCCACTAAAAAAAGAAAATTACCGAAAATCGAAATTGCGGGTATTACATATGCTATTCAAAAAAATCCATTGAATATACTTGATTTTGACTTTAGAGGTCATAGAGATTTTGCATATACTATCAGAACTGAGATATATCCGTTTATCTTTTGAAATTATAGATATCACGTAATCGTTTACTCTCCCCACAATGTCGTTTGTTGGCGTCACGGTTGCTCTTTCTTCAGAAAATTAATTTATGGAAAGTTACTTATAAGTAAATGATAGTGCTTTCAGCAATACCTACAATATGATCTTCGACATTCCATATTAGTAAATATCAAGAATATCAATCAAGATTTCTCTATCGACTTCTTCACCCAGCTCACCATCTACAAGTTTGAGGATTCATTCGGAGAAGTCCTTAATTTCTTATAGATGATGAGATGACATTGTCTGTCCAATAATTAATCTCATATTCTTGGTCAGTCTTATGAGTTTGCAATGATGCCAAAGTGAAGAAAAACTTATACTTGAATAAACGATATATGTATTGTCCTTTGCTACAACTCCATATGTAGAATTATACTAAATAATTGTGGCTAGTTTTAGTAATGTTTTTGGAATTTAAAAATTTTTTGGAAATACATAATAGATCTTTACTTATAACTTAAAATAAAGCACTTCTCAATCCTTATGTTTGAAAAAAAAATACATAAATTATTTAGATATAATTTAAAATACAAAAGAAAATTCAAAACATTCAAAAATATATAGTTGATTTCAAAAGTAGATAAATTAACAAATCTTTTAAAACTTAAAAAATAAAAAATCACTTAAAATAATTTAAAAAATCACTTTGAGTACCTTTTTAATTATATATATACATATATATATATATATTCAACACTTCTTTCAGTTGATATTTCTTTTATTGATATACATAATTATAGTGACTAACCAATACAAACTAATTAATTAATGGAAATATATAATATTTTCGTGAGATTTTAGGTTTAAGTTTTTAATATATAGTGCACACTACTATGTTAAATTCTCTTTGTTTGGAATTTATATTTTTTAATTAATGAAAATGTAAAATATTTATGTAATATAATCAATTCCTATTTATTCATAATTCATATTCCTTAATTCGTAAAAAATAATAAGGTAGGTAGGAGTTATTTGAGGTATAATTATAATGTAATTAATGCAATGATGATTAAGCGAGTAATTGATTATGTGTCAGCTGAAGCATGAAAGGGTGACACATAAGCACACGAAGCACCAACAAAAGACATGTGGCAGCCGGAGCATGAGAAACTGCCATTTAGGCTCAACGTATTCTGCATTAATATATAGGGAGATTTAATTTTTATTAGAATTGTTTTTATTAATTTTTCTTAATTTTCTGATATGATGGATAAATTTTAAAATTTTAAATACTATTTTCTGATTTTATATAATTCAAGTGTTTAACTAATGTTTCTATATAAATTTAACCCTATTGATTTATTGTATTAATTATGTCTATGTGGACAGCCACCTAAGCAATCATTTGTCACATCAATTTATCTGGTCGGCACATGAGAAGCACGTGAGTGCATCCGGTCAATTACAAATTTTCTGACTAAAATCGTCCTATAAATTGGGCAATTTTATCACATACGAGATCAAATTAAAAAAAGTTAATTATTATGGGACTAAAATTGTAAAAGCTGATATTTATGGTACTAAAAGTGATTTTTGGTCATACACGTGCCATCAATATATTTTAAATTTTTAATCTTCACAACACATTCATTATCAATATATTTTATCTTTTAATTATTACGTACCTTTACGTACTTTCTTAATTTTATATACTTACACGTTTTTCTAATGATATTAAAAAATATTATTTGAATGTAAAACTATTTTTTCAGCGAATTATGTTTGAATTGCTTAGAAAACATTTCAAAATTATTTTACTAATCTCCCATATATACTAATGCAGAATACGCTGAGCCTAAGTGGCACTCATGCTTCGGCTGCCACATGTCTTTTGCTGGTGCTTCGTGTGCTTATGTGTCAGCCTCTCATGCTTCAGCTGACACATAATCAATTACTGGCATAATCATCAATGCATTAATAATATTATAATTATACCACAAATAACCCATACCTACCTTATTACTTTTTACGAAATAAGAAATATGAATTATGAATAAATAGGAATTGATTATATTTACAGAAATATTTCATATTTTCATTAACTAAAAATATAAATTCCAAACAAAGAGAAATTTAATATAGTAGTATACACTATATATTAAAAAGGTAAACCTAAAATCTCGCGAAAATGTTATATATTCTACTAATTAATTAGTTTATATTAATTAGTCACTATAATTAGGTATATCAATAAAATAAATATCAACTTAAATAAAAGATGTTTGGAATATTGTATATAATTAAAAAGGTACTTGAAGAAGTCCTAATGAATTAAATAAATCGAAATAATCTTATAAAATTATTGAAAGTATAGAAACAAAGGATTTAATTATTATTTATAAATAAATCAAAGAAACTATGGAATAAATCAATTAGTCTATTTTAGTTTTAAATCTTATTTAATTAACATAAATCAACAAAATAAATAAAAAAGCTAATATTTACTAAATTATATAATTACTGATTTTATAAATTCTCAAATAGATATTTCTAAATATATAAGAAACTAAATTTAATAATAATATACTAACCCATATATTCATCTTTGCACAAAGAGAATTTCTAAAAATAAAAATTGATCGTTTTAAGTGGTTTTTAAGTGATTTTTTTATTTTTTTAGTTTTAAATGATTTGTCAATTTATCTACTTTTGAAATCAACTATATATTTTTGAAAGTTTTGGATTTGCTTTTGTATTTTAAATTATATCCAAATAATATATGTATATTTTTTCAAATATAAGGATTAAATTATCTCCTTTTTGGCCATTTAACAGAAACCGTTAAATACTTAATGATTTTAACCATTTTGGCAAAAAAAAGACAAAAAAAGAACGTGGAAATTTCATCAAATACCATTTAACACAATCAGATATGAATTGAGATTTTTTCTAATACGAATTTCCGAAATTACTAAAAAGGCCCAACTATTTATGTGTTCTCTTGAATGTAAAATGTGCCAACTTTATACTTCTATATATTAAGTTAAATGTTTGAAAATAATATCATATAAAAATGATATAAAGTTTCAACTGAACCAAATATCACATAGGATACAAGTTTCACAAATTACTAAAAATACTCTAATTATTTTTCTCTTCTTTTGAATGTAAAATTTCTTGATTTTAGTACTCTTAAATATGAAGTTCATTGCCTGAAAAATACCTTATAACTTTTCCCGGGTCATCTTATATTACAAACAAAATTGGTCATTTTTTTACTTTTAAAAAATAGGGATAATTTTAATTAGGCTAGGATGTGGATGTAGTTTTCTTAGTTAACCCCGTGATTAGTATATTTACGATAAGTCATATAAGTAATTCACTTATATATATATATATACTACGATGATGCTTCTTCTTTTTTTTTTTTTGGCAAATTGGGATGTATCTTAATTTTAAGTTATATCATAATCTCCTTACTTTGTAATTCCAAAATCTATTTTAAAATGAATATACAAATAGATTCACTTCAACCAAATACCGTCGAGATTTTTTGTAATACAAGTTTCAGAAATTAAAAAAAGTACTTCAACTCTTTTTCTATTTTTTAATTTAAAATGGATAGACTTTAATACTCTTAAATATGAAGCTGAATGTTTGAAAAAATATCATATAAGCATAAATATGCCGTTTCACTTTAATCAAATCAATTGAGTTTTTTCTTTTGTAATTTTTTAAAATTTTAAGATCGTTTTAATTAGGACAAAATTTTGATATATATTTTTTATTTATCCAAGCTATTCTTATATTACAATCCAAATTGTTAAATTTCTTGGCAGTTTTAAGGCTAGGACTTGGATGTAGTTTTCCAACTTAACAGGTATATTTATAATAGGTCATGCAAGTAATTAAATTATATATACTACTATTACTTTTTTATTGCAATTTGCGAAGTGCTTAATTTTAAGCTATAAGTCAAAATCTCTGATGTATTTCTAACAGCTTTTTAAATTTTAAATATTACTAAAATTACCCTTGTCACAAACTCAAAAGACTGACCAAGAATATGAGATTAATTGTTGGACAAACAATATCATCTCACCATCTACAAGAAATTAAGGACTTCCCCGAATGAATCCTCAAAATTGTAGATGGTGAGCTGGGTGAAGAAGTCGATAGAGAAACCTTGATTGATATTCTTGATATTTACTAATCTGGAATGTCGAAGATCATATTGTAGGCATTGCTGAAAGCACTATCATTTACTTATAAGTAACTTTCCATAAATTAATTTTCTGAAGAAAGAGCAACCGTGACGCCAACAAACAACATTGTGGGAGTCGAATTTTGGGGTAATTACCTTTCGTTGTCGAATTTTGAGCCTTCGGGTAGTCGGAACCGTGTGTTCTCTTAGTGCTCGAATTCGTCTTTGCGAGTACTTCGTAACTGTGTCTTCGATTCGTATTCAGGTTCGGGTTTCGGGGTCGTCTGGGACGTCGGAGTTGCCCACGGCCGAGTCATGGTCGGGCATCTTGGGGCCAGGCCACACCTGGCCGAGTTACGTACGTAAGGCTTGGCCGGTAACGTACGTAACACTGCCGGCAGAATTGGACAGTGAGTTCGGCCACGGCCGGTTACGTACGTAAGCCATGGCCGATTACGTACGTAAGGCGCCCGGCAGGCTGTGTATTTAAGACCCAGCAGACGGGTTTTTCATCATTTTTCTCACTCGTTTCATCCTCTTCCGCGGCTGGAGCTTTGATGATCATGGAGGGATGTTTTCAGGTGTTAAATCCATGAAGTCTTGGAGTTCATATCATCAATTATCCATCCTATAACATCATTTGATCGAGCGAATCAGGTCAGATTTTCTAGAAATCTAGTTTTGGGGAATTTGGGTGTTTTGGTTGTTTTCATCCGTTAAATCCGATTTAACTTAGGATTGTGATGGATAGATGATTATTTAGATGTAATATATCATTTCGCTTGTTATTCCATGGTTGGATCATATCGATTCGTTGTTTTGGTCGAGTTCTTGATCGACGCCTTGAAGGAGTCTGGTAGAATGTCATAGAGGGGTTTTCGGACGTTCTACGATTATTCTTCCTCGTATGATCATTGATTTATTAATTATAGGATGTTAGGGTCGAGTTTCTTGCGAAGAAACCGTGTTGAACCCTTCCGTTCATTGTCGTATTCCTTTTCGATAGCATCAGGCGTTCCGAAGCTTCCCGGTTGAGCCGTGTTCGTCGGAATACTTGCGTGCCGATTTTGAGGCAAGTATCTTATTATACGACTTGTATCTTGCGACTTGAAATCACGTATTAGGTTATGATGATTTTGCTTGCCTTCGTAAATATGTTCCGTTTGAGTTGGTTGTGTATTCCGTAATTTGAAGGCTTTGTGATAATAGTGTTATATTGGTATACGTGTTAGGTGTTGTGCCATTTGTGCAGGATTGCGACGTACATATGGGATGGTTGTACACTTGATTTTGCAATGTATTGTGTACCGATCTTGTGTTATGTTGGTTGTGTGTCGTTGATTGATGACAGTTGTTGTGAGTGTTGAGATTGTGTTATGTGTGTGCGATGTACGATGTTGTGGTGATCAACGTGATTGATTAACTGTGCTCATCGTTGTATGAAATGTGAATGTGAATGTGAATATGTGTGTGACCGCTAAGTTCACTCGTGATGGTTCGACGGGACCTACGAGCACTCGTGGCAGTGGACTACGGGGTCATGACTTAGTGAGGTACTGAGGTCCAATCGTGCTGGTCTGATGAACCCTACGATAACACATGGCAGTGGACCATGAGTTTCGGGCACAGTGCGTCCAACCGGGTGAGCTCGACGGGGCTTACGATGACACGTTGCAGTGGACTACGATGTTAGGACTGTGTGTGATTGTTGTGATTGATATAGTCCGTGTGGGTTGTTGAACCTACGGAGACACGTGACAGTGGATCACGGTGTCGGAATTGGTTATGTTTAGTTATCTGTATGTGGAATAGTTCGTGTAGGTTGTTGAACCTACGGAGACACGTGACAGTGGATCACGGTGTCGGAATTGATTATGTTTGTTTATTTGTGCGTGTTGTAGTCCGTGTGGGTTGTTGAACCTACAGAGACACGTGACAGTGGACCACGGTGTCATGAATATGTTTTGACAATCAAAGTTTTGAAAGGAAAGTTTTATGAAAATGAATGTTGGATCGAGTCCCGAGCGATTGGGTAAATGTTTTTCGTGTTGTGAACTGTTAAGTTGTGAAACAAGATTTGGGTTAAGACCCTAAAGTTTTTCGAAAGGATTTGTAACTTGGGACTTTAGGCCTTAAAGATTTTTGTTCCTAAAATTCCCGAGATGATAAGTTTTTTATAAATGCGTCATAGCTTATTTTCCTTTGTAAAAACCTCCCGAGAATATTTTGGTACTTGGTTATTAAATTTGATTATGATCAATGTTTGCTCGTTACATTTCGTATGATTTGATACTTGCACTAGTAAAACAGTGGAGTTTTACTAACCCCCGAGTAATCGGGGGGTGGATGTCTGTTTTGCATCGAGGTACATGCAGGTTCAGGGGAGCAGTCACAGGATTGGCACAGGAGGATGACGAGCTGCGATACTAATCAAGAGTTGAGAGTTGGTAGAGTTTGGTTGTATTGTCAGAGTTGATTTTAGTCTTCCGCTGTATTATGTTTCAACCCCTGTGTGGGTAATATTGTATAAGTCAGTTTTCATGTATTGAGTTGTGTGACCTAATCGGTCTGTGTATTCACGTGTAAGTGACCATAACGGTCTGTATTATTTTATTGTTTGACCCTGGCCGGACAAGCATTTGGTCGTTTTGTAAGGTATAGCCTGGTAGATCCTCGTAAAAAGGGGTCTACGGCGTGTAATATTCCCATATGGTTTTAGGGGTGTTACAGCACTATCATTCACTTATAAGTAACTTTTCATAAAGTAGTTTTTTGAAGAAAGAGCAATCCTGGCGCCAACAGACGACGTTGTGGAGATAGTAAACGATTACGTGATGTCTATAATTTCAAAAGACAAGTGGAGATATAACAGTTTTGATAGTATATGCAAAATTTCTGCGACCTCTAAAAGTTAAAACCAAGTATATCCAATGGATTTTTTTGAATAGCATCAAGTGTTCTAGAATTACAAATCACATCTTGAAATAGTAAGTTAGAGTTGCAACTATGCTAATTCAAAATATGGATAAATCATCAGGATTATGCAATGTCACATCATTAATAATTATCCAAATCCGTAATCATATTGAACAAAAAAATTCGGAGAATAATTTTGAGAGTAAAGTATTTATTCCGCAATTGATATTAAGCCCGTTAGATATCAGATTATCATTTAAATTTCAAATACGTCAGTTCCCACTTATTATGAGCTTTGCCATGACTATATTTAAGAGTCAAGGACAAACGCTCTCTCATGTCGGTATGTATCTTCCAAGACCCGTTTCGGTAATGGTTAGCTTTATGTAGCCATATCAAGAGTGAAGATCAGGAAAGACTAGAAATCTTTTGTTGCGATGATAATGTGGTGTAATCATAAACAGCACAAATAGTATAGTTTATAAAGAAGTATTATGAAATTTATAATGAATGATATATACTATATATTTACACAAGAGTTCTTTTTTGTGTTCCCGTGTAATTACAGGGGTGTTATACTAGTGAAAATACTATACATAAAAGATCTTTTGGAAAATATAGTTTTTAATTGATTTTTTTGGTGGCTAAAAAATTAATTTATATATAATTAAAGACTTCATGATTAATCTATATTTCGAGTATATGGTCGTACTATATCAAATTTCTCAAAATTAATTTTGATGAGTGATAAATTATTGAGTAAAATTTGTCATTTGAAAGAGCATTTTGTTAGAACATGGTAATATAAAATATCATCTCACATTGAATATTTAAAAAGGTTAAAGACAATTAACAAATTAAGAGGATGGAAGAATATGCAACATTGACTAAGACGATGCCCAAGTTTTGGAGGTGGATCGGCCACGTGCGCGCACCCGCCCACCCCATCCGACTGGCTCAGCTCGAGTCGCCTTGGCCTGTGCATGGACTTGGGTCGTGGACTTGGGCTTTGGACGATCATGGTGGACCTGAGCTTGACAAAACTATATGTTTAACCAGAGCCCAAATGAAATGAGCTGCTCGATAAGAAGCTCTAGCTCGAACTCGATAAGTTCGACTCGACTTGATTTGATAAGAAAACAAGCCAAGTTCGCATAAATTTCTTGTCCTATAAGCTTATCGAGTTTGGATCGACTCATAAGAAAAAGCTCGAGGTTGAGTTCAATAAGTAAAAACTCCAGTTGACTCGGCTCTTATGGTTTAACTGTCTCATCTGGTTGAGATTAACTCTTCTGGTTTGGCTATTCAGGATTACCTATGACTCTAGATTTTTTTTCTTCTCACATGACTGTTGAAATGAAATAATACACTAATTGAGTATTTAATGTATGTCCTAAACACTACCAAAATTACCACGTTAGTCGACAATTGGTCGAAGAACAGACAACCCTTCCGAGTCGTTACCTAAAGTCACCATTTTGGCCGACCATGTAACTGTCGTTGGCTAAAACACTTTAGCCGACGATATTAGAACATATTAAAATAACTAACTAACAACGTAAATATAATTTTATTACGCTAAAATATATTAATCAAAATAGTTTTGGATTGCTATGTATATAGTGTTTCGTATTTAACTAACATACAGTAAGTATAATTGTATTACTATGAAATCCGTTTATCACAATAATTTTTGGTAACATATATATATATATATAAGATGAATAAAATGAAAATGACTTTTTAAATAAGAAATAGGGGCTTTGACCCAAAACTACAATCATAAATTCTTTTTGCCCCAAAACATATTTATTTTAATTTTATGACATAAAACATTCTTATATTCTTAAAGATACATAATTAAAATAATAATATTCTGAAAGTTCCTTATATGTCACTTGCATTAAATACTAGTGGAATAATTTTTACCAAGTGGTAATTATAAACGGCATTCGTGTACCACCACTACTGGGTATCACCACTATCGGTTGCCGCCGGTCATCGAATAGTCTCCGGTCACCAGCCTTTTTTTTGTTTTTTCTGCCAATTTTACTGTAAAAAGTACGTCAATTTAAATTATGAACTCATATCTTTAAATTACCATATGTAATAATAAATATCATTATCGGTCCGTCGGATGTAGTTGTCAATAACCACCGACAATGACCAAGTGGTAATTTAAATGACCAACATATACTTTGAATTCGACCATTTTTTTATTTTAGTTTTATTTTATTTTTCTGCTATCACTTCGGCTAAATTTATCGTTTGGTAATTTAGACTACCAACTGCAAATTTATTATAGTAATTTAGATTACTCAACTAAATCACCATAAGACAATTCATAAAATTACCATAAAGTAATTCAAAAAATGATACGGTTTTTTAATAACAAGTGATATTACCAATGGGTTATCTAAATTATAAATTAATAAATTAGCAATTGTCGGTCAATCCGTCCAGTAAACTGCGACAATATCTGAATTATCAATTGGTAATTTGGATAACCAACAATATCTTGAATTGTCACAAGGTAATTTAAAATATCATACCATATTCTTGAATGATAATTTTATCAACACAAAAATATACAAGAAAAATAAAATCTCAGATAATCTGTCGAGAACGAAATGAATTTACGGCCCTCAACTACAATAATCTGCCCCATCGAATTAAGCTCGGCAATCCACTCTCAGCCCTTTTCAGATTCACATGCACAAGATCCTGATTTGCGGCAGAAGAAATAAGAAACGGACAAACTACAGTACCAACAACGGACAGAAAAACTGACCGCGACGGGTTTACTGTAGTGCAAAACCAACGACGGGTTCACACCCAAGGTTCTGCACACCCACAAATCGATTCGCACCTCCAGCGTGGTTCACACCGGCAAGAATTCCGCTGCACAAGGCGGTGGACGATAGAAAAGAAAGGGTCGCAGATAACTTAAAAAGTGGGGACACAGAGAGGAGGAGAGGATGAGAGACAAAAAAGAGCGGAGAGAGAGATATGGAGAAAAAGAGATGAGGACGGCGGGCTTGTATATTAGGGTTGGTGATGGATATATATATATATATAAATAGTATCTACGGGTATTTTAGGTTTAAACTATAAAAGATGTGTTTTAGGTCAAAAAACTAAAGCAATTGACTTTTTGGTAAAAGTAGCTAGTTACTTTGTAAATCTGAACCATCGATCTTTGTGTGATCTACGATCGAGATTAGATTATGCATAAAAAATATGCATTTCAAGCAATAAAATGTCAAGCATTAAAATTATTCATTATATGCATCAAAATATCGATATATTAACACAATGCATTCAATGCATATGTTTTCATGTGCATAAATCTTGGTTATCCATTTAATCATGATCTATGTACCAAATTCATTCTTATTTCTTAACTTAAAACTCATTCTCACCAGAGCCACCTTATATATATATATATATATATATATATATATATATATATATATATGATCATATGAGAATGGTTTTATGTTGTGAATTGAGAATAAATCTGTATCATTGATCTGTGTGATCTACGGTCCAGATTGACTTATACATGCAATATATGCATTTCGTGCATCAAACTTTCAATGCATAAAAACTCTGCATTATATGCATCAAAATATCGATGCACTAGAATATTACATTCTATGCATACATTTTTGTGAGAATAAATCTAAGCCATCCATTTAATCAAGATCTATGAATCAAATTCATTCATATTTCTTAACTTAAGTATCATTCTCACCAGAACCCTCAAGCATTCAAATTATTCATTATATACATCAAAATATCGATGCATTAACACAATGCATTTAATGCATAGGTTTTCATGTCTATAAATCTTGGTTATCCATTTAATCAATATCTTGTAACACCCCCAAGATATTCAGGATATATTACAACATCGTGGACTCCTACGTGAGACCCACCAGGCTAAATAATTAATACCGCTCGTCTAACCATCACGGTTAGCGAGAAAACACACATCACCAAGACGATAATTAAATAAAACGCCCGGTACAACCGGTAAATCAGACATCACCGAAAATCACAAATAAAATTAGTATACAATCCATCTTCCAAATCAAAATGCCTAAGTACTCGCGAGTACTATCTATCAGTTTACAAGTTTGAAAATAAACATTTAAAATGGCCAACTAAAATAAAGGAACTCATTTGCACACGTCAACTGTAACACCCTCAAGATATTCGAGGTATATTACAGCGCCGTGAATCCCTATATGGGATCCACCAGGCTAAACAGCATCATACTCATCGACTCACTTAGACGCCAGAACAATACCATGTCATAAAGACGCAAAACAGGATAATCCACCCGGTTCAACCGGTCAATATAACATTATCATCCAACACGACATAATAAGCAACAATACAATCTGAACGAACAAAAAAAACCCTTAAGTACTCGAGTACAACTATTATTTCAAAAACCACAAAGGATGAATAGGTAAAAGACACTAAAACATCACTCGTGCACAATCATCACGCACGGCCATCATCCGTGTACTGGTCCAGTGCCCGCTCGTCTCGATGAACCTGACCTAAAATTCATAAAACGAATTTCCCCAAAACGGGTCCCCAGAGGGGTTAGCAATTACGCTAGTACAAGTAACCAGATGAACGACTTACATCTTACACATATAGTAATGCATGCAATTCAAGAAAACATAGTTCCAAAATACTCATTTCCGGAAATGCCAATGATCAAACCACATTTGTAAAAATGCACCACAATTAACCGCGGACCCACAGCTTCGTGGATCCCTGCCGAGACCCCGTCGGATCTAACCCACAGTGGTTAAAAGCAATCTCGCGGTCCCACAGCTTCGTGGAACCCTACCGAGACCCCGTCGAGTCTAACCCGCAGTGAGCATACACACGCACACAATTTCTCATACAAAACTACTATGTCAAGATCGTAAGTTCATAAGGATACTTGCCTCGATTAAATAGACGATGACACGAACGGATCGGAAGGATCAAGCACAACCACGAGGAACCGACGAAAATGAACCTAACGATTCGAATAGCACAATCACAACCACCTCTAAACGATTATGGAAATGGAATACACCCGGAAACCCGCCTACGATTCATGTATATTCATACCAAAATAACAACGAGGGCGGACCACAACCAAACCCTTTCGATTCCGTAAAAATCCACAAAATATCCATGAATCCGTAGGAAAACTAAAGATACTAACAATATCAATCGTATACATCATGAATCCACCAACAAAATGGAACGAATCGGAAGAAAAACCCAAAACCCCCAAATTAATCGAAAATAGGGTTTTAGAATATTACCTAAGGAGATTGAAGTACCAAGATCCGTAGAACACGCGTTAGAATGATTGCCCGAGCCTTACAACTGAAGAAAGATGATGAAAAATCGACTCCCGAATGAAGAATGCTTGAGAGTTCTCCCCCCCCCCTTAGCTCTCTCTCTCTCTCTCGCGCAGTGAAAATGGAGAAGAAGTCGGACGATTTCGTCTAATAAAGACGAATTTGCACAGTTGACCGCTTCGTGTGCCGCGGCACAGCCGAAGTGTGCCGCGGCACAGGCCGAAAATTTACTCCTGTGTTTTCGCAGCCGGCATACCTGCGTGTGCCGCGGCACCCGGTACTGTTGGGTTTAGGTCGCAGAAGACACACGAGTGTGCCGCGGCACCGGCCTGGCACTGTGCCGCGGCACCGGATGGGTGTGCCGCGGCACACAGTACAGTTTGTCCGACCGACAACTGAAGGGAATTTGTGTGTCGCGGCACGCATATCTTGTGCCGCGGCTCACACCCCCTTACGGGTTCCAAAATGATAAAAATGATTCGGAAAGAGAATAAAACGATAGGAATCAATATTTGGGGACCAATAACACGAAATGGATCCACGGCAACCCCGAAACGGCGGTTCCGCATCACAATAACGAGAATCAGATCAAAAGATGACGGAAAAGTTACACTGAAGGATACACGAGGGTCACTACAATCGAGAATTACACCGGAAATACAATTACAAGGGAAAGAAAAATGCGGATATTACATCCTACCCCTCTAAAAATAAGTTTCGTCCCGAAACTTAAGAAACAAACAACTCCGGGTACTTAGCACGCATGCTGTCCTCGGTTTCCCAAGTTGCTTCCTCGACACCGTGTCTCGACCACTGCACTTTGACCAAAGGGATGGTTTTATGCCTCAGTCGTTTCTCACGATGCTCCAAAATCTTCAAAGGACGCTCCTCAAAAGTAATATCTTCAGCTATATCGATCTCGCCATAATCGATGACGTGACTAGGATCCGGAACATATTTTCTCAACTGGGAAACATGGAAAACGCTATGAACATGACTCAAGGCCGGAGGTAACGCCAAACGGTATGCCAACCCACCTACCCGCTCGAGGATCTCAAAGGGGCCGATAAATCTCGGACTCAATTTTCCTTTCTTTCCAAAACGGAAAACTCCCTTCGTCGGTGACACCTTTAGCAAAACGTGGTCTCCCACCTCGAATTCCAAAGGTCGACGACGGACGTCGGCATACGACTTCTGTCAACTCTGGGCAGTCAATATCCGTTCCCGAATTAATTCTATCTTCCGTCTCGTCTCTAGAACGACATCAGGCTCAGTCCCGACCAAATCGGATGCCTCGTTCCAACAAATAGGTGATCGGCACCGCCGCCCATAAAGTGCTTCATACGGTGCCATCCGAATCGACGCGTGCCAACTGTTGTTGTACGTGAATTCGATCAGCGGCAAATGCTCCTCCCAGTCACTACTCCAATCGAGAGCACAGGCACGCAACAAGTCCTCGAACGTCTGGATGGTGCGTTCCGATTGTCCATCTGACTGGGGATGAAAAGAGGTACTCAAATGTTAACGGGTACCCAACGCCTTATGCACCGCCTGCCAGAAGTGCGATACAAAATGGCCATCACGATCCGAAACAATAGACTTCGGGGTACCATGAAGTCTCACGATCTGCGCGATAAACACACGGGCTAACTTCTCCGGGCCCCAAGTGTCCTTGATGCCCAGAAAATGTGCCGACTTAGTCAGACGATCGACAATCACCCATACCATATTCATGCCCGACCTCGATCTCGGCAAACTCGTAACGAAATCCATCGATATATCTTCCCATTTCCATTCGGAGCGAAGTGATCGCAATAACCTTGACCGATTGATGCTCGATTTTGACTTGTGGCAAGTCAAACATCTCGCTACAAACGTGCGACCTCATCCTTCATATCATTCCACCGAAATTTCTTCTCGTGTCCTTGTACATCTTACTCGAACCAGATGAACGGAATAGGGTGTAGCATGGGCCTCAGTAAAATACTCTGCCTCAACTCGAGTCGTTTGGCACACAAAGCCGACTGAATCTCAAAATACCATCCTCGTGAATCACAAACCCAGGAGACTTTCCCTTAAGAACGTTCTCTCGGATTTGAGTAATCATCGGATCCTCTGATTGCTTCAGCTTAATTTCATCGATCAAAGATGATGAAATCTCTAAAGCACAAAGTTGCCGGCTCGGCAACGAGACCTCATCATCTAAATCGATCAAAGCCCTCCGAAGCTCAGACTGAGATGTAAGGATCTCAAGCGTTCGCAATGCAACTGGTTTCCGACTCAAGGCGTCGGCCACGACGTTCGCCTTACCCGGATGATAAAGGATTTCGAGGTCATAATCCTTAATCAACTCTAACCACCTCCTCTGCCTCATATTCAACTCCCGCTGAGTAAATATGTATTTCAGACTTTTATGATCGGTAAAAATCTGACATGTAGAGCCGAAAAGGTAGTGACGCCAAATCTTGAGCGCAAATACGACTGCCGCTAACTCCAAATCATGAGTAGGGTAGTTAAGCTCATACGGCCTCAACTGTCTCGACGCAAAGGCAATGGTCTTGCCGTGCTGCATTAATACGCACCCAAGACCCTGACCCGAAGCATCGCTATAAACGGCGAATCCCTCGTTGCCACATGGCAACGCCAAAACCGGAGTCAAGTCAAACGCTTCTTCACTCCTCAAAATCGAATCGCCTCGTCATTCCGCATTTAACTTCTCGGATTTCTGGAGTAACTGTGTAAGTGGTCGAGCCAGTTTCGAGAAACCCTCGACGAACCTACGGTAGTAGCCAGCCAAACCCAAGAAACTACGGAGCTCTCTCACGTTTTGGGCGGTGCCCAATCCAATACCGCCTCGATCTTCTGCGGATCTACACGAACCCCCTCGGCTGAAATCACGTGACCCAAAAACATCACTTCCTTCAGCCAGAACTCACATTTCGAGAACTTCGCATAGAGTTGCTCGGCCCTCAAAATGTCTAACACTATCTGCAAATGATGGGCATGCTCTTCCTCGTTCCTCGAATAAATAAGAATATCGTCAATGAAGACAACGACACACTTATCCAAATACTCGATAAAGACTTTGTTCATCAACTGCATGAACACTGCCGGCGCATTAGTTAACCCGAAAGGCATGACTACGAACTCATAATGTCCGTATCTCGTCCGAAAAGCTGTCTTCGGCACATCGGACTCTCTCACCCGGAGCTGATAGTATCCCGATTTCAAATCAATCTTCGAGAATACCGCAGCTCCCTACAACTGGTCGAACAAGTCATCAATTCTCGGCAAAGGATACTTGTTCTTGATGGTCACCTTGTTTAGTTCGCGATAGTCGATACACAAACGTAGTGAACCATCCTTCTTCCGCACAAACAGGACCGGTGCACCCCAAGGCGAGGCGCTCGGTCGAACATACCCCGACTCAAGAAGCTCACTCAACTGTTTCTTCAACTCGGACATCTCTGAAGGTGCCATGCGATAGGGCGCCTTCGAAATAGGAGGCGCACCCGGCTCTAACTCTATAGCGAACTCGACCTCGCGTTCCGGTGGCAATCCCAGTAACTCGTCAGGAAAAACATCAGGAAATTCATTAACGATTGGAATCGACGAAAGCTCGACTCCACTACTTTCCGTCTTCAAGGCGTAGCACCAATAGCCAGTACACCCCTTTCGAAGGAGACTCATCGCCTTCAAGGCGTTAATGATGAATTTCTGGTTCCCCCTCTTTCGCCCGGCGAAAGAGTGCTCGGTGCCATCCTCGGCTAACATGGTGATGATCCTCGTGCGGTAGTTCATGATTGCACCATGCCGCTCGAGCCAATCATCCCCGAGAATCAAATCCTCACCCTCAATATTCACAACAATAAGATTAGAGGGCCAAGTCCTCTCACAAATAAGTACAGAACAGTCTCGAACCTCCTGATCACCAACGATCCTATCACCGCTAGGAAGCTTAACGATGAAGGGTTCACAAGGCATCAAACAGTCGAGACTCAAACGGCGTACACAATCCAAAGATATGAATGAATGCGTAGCACCGGAATCGAAAAGCACACTGACAGGATGAGAAAGAATATAAACGGTACCTGTCGCCACGGTAGCCGCTGGATCATCGGCTTTCCGCATCTCATAGACACGCGGGTGGGCTGAGCCGACACTGGAAGCTCCCCCCTTAGAGGGCTGACCCCGACCTCTTCCCCGACTAGCACTCGGCGGGGATTGAGGAGCAAACGATCCCTGGTTCACACTTGGTTCCCTAGGCGCTGGAATGGAAGCCCGGGCACCAAGGATTTTCTCCCTCTCAGCACAGAAAGCAGCTTTGTGACCCGACTGGCCACACTGATTACACGTCAGCAAAGGGTTCGGACAAACACGACTGATGTGGCCCTGCTGGCCACAGTTAAAGCATTTCACCTCTCGAGAAGGGGCACTGGCAGCCCTACGGGGAAACCCAGTAGATCGAGCTGGGCCACCACCAGCGGAAAAGTTAGCAGACTGAAATTTCTGCTGACCCCCACCTTTGTGGCCCGAAAAATTCCCGGCGGACTTCTGCTTCTTACTCTCGCGGGCCGCCTCACTCGCCGTCACAGACATATCGTAAGCAAGGGCCCTGCTCTGGTAATCTTTCAAGGTAGTGCATACAAGCCCCGACATATAGTCCCGAATCGGCAACTTCATCCGTCTGGAGAAATGGAAAATTTTGTCGCTTTCCTCGACAACTTGGGTCTTCACATAACCCAACTCCTTGTTAAAATCAGCAATGGTTGAGATACGGGGATATCCCGCGGTTGAGCATCATAAAAAGCATGTACCCGAGCCTGTCTGACCGGCCACGGGCAATATTCAGTCTCCATAAATTCTTGAAACTCAGCCCACGAAGCAGCATGATCTTTGGGCCCAACGGCCTCCCACCAGTCCGTAGCGTCCCCTGTGAGAAAGTATTGGGCAATAGGGACTTTACGTTCCTCGGGACAGTTAGTGGCAATGAAGACCTTAGATATCTCCTTGATCCACCCTTCCCAGCCAATCGGGTCTGAAGCTCCCGAAAACTGAGGAGGATGCATCTTGATAACATCTTGGAGCCAACGGTCCGCTCCGCCCCGATTAGCATGGGCCTGATCCGGGTTCTGAACCGCCTGAGCTATTGCCGCCATTTGGTTCACCATTTGTTGCATAACGGCCGCAATACCAAGATCGGCACGCTCCTGAGAAGAAGCATGGCTATGACGGTCGCCGGTACTGCCGGCTCCCGAAGACTGTGACGTGGCCGCCCCACCGGCTGCCCCACGTCCCCGGCCGCGTCCACGACCACGACCGCGACCACGACCTCTTCCAGCATCCATACTGGAGTTAAATAAGTAGCAAAAGCCATACGAGGATCAGTACAAGAAAAGAACAATTACAAGTCGAGAATCAAGGGTACGATACAAGGAATTAATGAACAGAGGAAGGAAAACTTACGGACACTGGTAGTACCGGAATCATGGCAGCGTGACGATGATGTGCAAGACAAAACACCACAAGACCCAATAAACCGACAAGCCTAGGTATCCATAAACCTAGAGCGCTCTGATACCATTTTCTGTAACACCCTCAAGATATTCGAGGTATATTACAGCGCCGTGAATCCCTATATGGGATCCACCAGGCTAAAAAGCATCATACTCATCGACTCACTTAGACGCCAGAACAATACCATGTCATAAAGACGCAAAACAGGATAATCCACCCGGTTCAACCGGTCAATATAACATTATCATCCAACACGACATAATAAGCAACAATACAATCTGAACGAACAAAAACCCTTAAGTACTCGAGTACAACTATTATTTCAAAAACCACAAAGGATGAATAGGTAAAAGACACTAAAACATCACTCGTGCACAATCATCACGCACGGCCATCATCCGTGTACTGGTCCAGCGCCCGCTCGTCTCGATGAACCTGACCTGAAATTCATAAAACGAATTTCCCCAAAACGGGTCCCCAGAGGGGTTAGCAATTACGCTAGTACAAGTAACCAGATGAACGACTTACATCTTACACATATAGTAATGCATGCAATTCAAGAAAACATAGTTCCAAAATACTCATTTCCGGAAATGCCAATGATCAAACCACATTTGTAAAAATGCACCACAATTAACCGCGGACCCACGGCCTTCGTGGATCCTGCCGAGACCCGTCGGATCTAACCCACAGTGGTTAAAAGCAAGCTCGCGGTCCCACAGGCTTCGTGGAACCCTACCGAGACCCCGTCGAGTCTAACCCGCATGAGCATACACACGCACACAATTTCTCATACAAAACTACTATGTCAAGATCGTAAGTTCATAAGGATACTTGCCTCGATTAAATAGACGATGACACGAACGGAACGGAAGGATCAAGCACAACCACGAGGAACCGACGAAAATGAACCTAACGATTCGAATAGCACAATCACAACCACCTCTAAACGATTATAGAAATGGAATACACCCGGAAACCCGCCTACGATTCATGTATATTCATACCAAAATAACAACGAGGGCGGACCACAACCAAACCCTTTCGATTCCGTAAAAATCCACAAAATATCCATGAATCCGTAGGAAAACTAAAGATACTAACAATACCAATCGTATACATCATGAATCCACCAACAAAACGGAACGAATCGGAAGAAAAACCCAAAACCCCCAAATTAATCGAAAATAGGGTTTTAGAATATTACCTAAGGAGATTCAAGTACCAAGATCCGTAGAACACGCGTTAGATTGATTGCCCGAGCCTTACAACTGAAGGAAGATGATGAAAAATCGACTCGAATGAAGAATGCTTGAGAGTTCTCCCCCTTAGCTCTCTCTCTCTCGCAGATGAAAATGGAGAAGAAGTCGGCCGATTTCGTCTAATAAAGACGAATTTGCACAACCGTGTGCAGCGCGGCCCGAAGTGTGCCGCGGCAGCCGAAAATTTACTCCTGTGTTTTCGCGTTGTGCGCTGACTGCGTAGCCGCGGCACCGCAGATTGGGTTTAGGTCGCAGAAGACACACGAGTGTGCCGCGGCATCAAGCAGTGTGCCGCGGCACTGCCGGCACCGTGCTTGCCGGATGGGTGTGCCGCGGCACACAGTACAGTTTGTCCGACCGACAACTGAAGGGAATTTGTGTGCCGCGGCACGCATATCTTGTGCCGCGGCTCACACCCCCTTACGGGTTCCAAAATGATAAAAATGATCCGAAAAGAGAATAAAACGATAGGAATCAATATTTGGGGACCAATAACACGAAATGGATCCACGGCAACCCCGAAACGGCGGTTCCGCATCACAATAACGAGAATCAGATCAAAAGATGACGGAAAAGTTACACTGAAGGATACACGAGGGTCACTACAATCGAGAATTACACCGGAAATACAATTACAAGGGAAAGAAAAATGCGGATATTACATCAACAACCCTGGCTAGCATCCTCGTACTGCTCCAGTGCCCGCTCGACCGGCTGAACGCAACCTGAAATTCATAACACGAATTTCCCCAAAAATGGGTCCCAAAAGGGTTAGCAATTACGCTAGTACAAGTAATCAAGGCAAACCATTCTCTTACACATCTCATAGTACATGCATCAAATTGTTTCAAAATCAAGACATGTCTATTCCCGGAAAACAAACAGTCAATAATTACAGTTGAAAATTGCCTAGGACCGGGGCTAAACCACTGGACCCATCCGAGGCCTCTATGGACCCGCCCAGATTGGCCATAGTTAAAAATCACGCACATGAGTCGCCTAGGATTGGGGCTAAACCACTGGTCCCATCTGAGGCCTCTATGAACCCTCCCAGACTAGCTATCCAAACAAGCTCATGAATCAGGAGCGAAATCACAGATTCCTGCGAGACTCCGTCGGACCCTCCCGGAGTGAGCAAATCACACATATATAGATTGCCATTAAATGTAAGCATAAGGGTTTCACAAGAATACTTGCCTTGATAAATTGACGACGAAATGAATGGAAAATCAACCACGCTCGCTAGGAACCGACAACCCTGAACCTAACAATTCGAAAACTACAATCACAACCAATTCTACACAAATACGAAAACGGAATGCACCCGAAAACCCACCTACGATTCATGTAAATTCGTACAAAAATAACAATGAGGGGGGGTCGCAATCGAACCCTCTTGATTTCACAAATACCATGAAATTTACCATGAACTCGTAGGGAAAAAATGGATACCACTAAGATTAATCACATACATCATAGATTAATCAACAACGCGGAAAAAATCGGACAGTAAATTAAAAAACCCCAATTTCCCCAAAAATAGGGTCCTAAGAAATCACCTCGGATCAAAGACGAAGAACACAAGTATATGTTGTTAATCTACACCAGGAATTCAAGAAAGATGATAGTAATATGATTGAAGGTTCAAAAATCGCCCCAGATCGCCAAAATCACCCACAACTGTGGAGGAGGAAGAAGAAGTGAGAAATAGACGCGTCTGAGGTCAACTCTCGGGTATTTATAACCAAACAATTTAGCATGCGCTAAGGACTTATGGTTAGCGCGCGCTAACTGTAATATCCGTAATTTTCGATTTTTAGCAGTTTCCATTTTTGGTGTATGTCTATTTTTATCGACTCGCTTGTAACCGTTTTGACATTTCGAATCTACTTTGTTCTTGGAGTTTTTCCATTTGGACGAGTTTTGATGATGTTTTCACGTAATTTCATTTTATGACATGTTTTGCCGTATGAACGTTCGATCCTTGTAAAACTTGTTCATTTTCGTGGTTTCTTGGTTTGTACAAGTTCGTATGATTGAGTTGGTCGTGTTGAGACTTTCGGTTTTCAAATCCGACATCGTATCGTGATTTTCGGACGCTTGGGTCATTTTCGTAATTTCCTATAAGTTTATGGAATTTCATATTCGTTGTCGTATTTCGGATTCCCAGGTAGTCGGATTGATATTTTCTTGTGATGGTTAGACTCGTCATCGAATACTCTTCGTAGTCGTATTTTTGGTTCAATAGCAGGTCCGAATTTCGGGGTCGTCCGGAATCGTTTGGACAGCAGCTGCCAGTACTGCTGTCCAGTAGAGTGTTACGGCCGTAACACCCAGAAGTTACGGCCGTAAGGTGGTCATGTTAAGGCCGTAAGTGTCCCGTGTTACGGCCGTAACAGCCCGCTATTTTAAAACAGCGGGCAGAGGTCCAAGACCTCATTTTCTATCCTTTCTTTCGTTTTTCTTCACGGGGCGACTCCAGAGGCGATTCCTTCAGTTTTGATCGAAGAATTTTTCGTGTTCCATCACCGTATAATCGTAGTAGCATATCACCATCAGCGTAATCATCCTCCATCATCCGAATCCGAGGTATTTTCTTCAGGAACCCTAACTTGTATAAATTGGGGGGTTTTCGGGTTTTTCGTGATTGATTCCGAATTGTTCATGTATGTTGCGAAACTTCTTACCGATTGTTGTTATTGGTTGATTCCCAATCCGTTTTCTTCGATTTAATCCGTGAATTATCAATACGGGGAGATTTTGCGTAAACCCTCGCCCGTATCGATTGAACGTCTATTGTCGTGAATTGTAATCGGGGTTTTGGGAGTATTCCTTTCGTTTATTGATGTCCATTGGGACTGAGTTATGTTAATTCTTCGTTAGGAACCTTCGTCTTCCACTCGGATCATCCGTAATCCTTTTTGCACTTCCGATTCTTCGAAGATGTCACAAAGGCAAGTACTTTACATTTGTTTACATGTTCTAGTATTTGAATTATGGCTGTATTGTGGTTGTTGTGGATGGATATGTGTATGTTCACCTAGGGACGGTCCGACGGTGCCTCTAGGGATACGTTGCCGTGAGTTTCGTATCGCGAACTGTGGTTAACCACCCAGGGATGTCCGACGGGGCTCTGCGGGGTACGGTGGCGTGAGTCACGTACCAAGGTTAACTTTGAATTGTTTTGGTTGGAGAAAATGTGTTTTCTGCTTGTACATCATAAATATTCCGGAATATAAAATGTTCTCTAAAATGATTTTTATTTTTGGCGCATTATTCATGTGATTAGAATGTAGTTCAAATGGATTGTACTTGCACTAGCAGTTGTCGCTAACCCCTTAAATGGGGGAAATACTTTTTGTATTTCAGGTATTGATCGTGGGGACAAGCGAGCACCCGAGCCATATGAGGATGATGGGAAAGCATGATATTGTCCAAAAGTTGATTATTGGTGTTCTGTCTGTCAATTATTATTGATGTCTGATTTTGGGATTCTGTATTATAAAATTTGTTTAAGTACTCGAGTACTTCCGATTTGAATTTGTTAATGTTGTGTTCCCGTTTTGGGGAAATGGATTTGATGTCAGAATTTTATTTGTTGGTTATAGTCTTTTATTTAGCTCGTCGTTTTATTTATGATGGTTTGTCGCTGTCGAATGTCTTGTTTGGTACGTTAGCCTGGTGGATTCCACAGTGTGGGGTCCACGGCGCTGTAATATGCCCTGAATGTCTTGGGGGTGTTACAGAATATGGTATCAGAGCTTAGATTTATGGATACCTAGGTTGTCGGTTATTTGGGTCTAGTTAAGTGTCGTTTTTGGGACAGTATCACTGTTATGCCATCATCTCAGTACGCCGGTGCTCGTAAGTTTTTCCTAACTTGACTCGTTTCACCGTTCTGTTCTATTCCTGTCTTAATATCTTGTTGCGTTTTGCGTTTGAATTGTACTTACCCATTACTTCTTCAGAATTCCTGCTGGTAGAGGACGCGGACGCGGTCGCGGATGCGGTCGCGGACGCGGTAGGGGACGTGACGCAGCCGGTGGGGCGGCCATGTCCGATCACTCGGGAACTGATTCGGCGATGCGCTCTTTGTCGAACAGTGTTCCCCCTAGTTCCGGAGGTCAGCAGGACCAGTCTGCTAGTTCCGGTAATGCACATGAGAATGTTGGAGTGGCCAACATTTTGCAGCAAGTAGCGAACCAGATGACGCTACTGACTCAGGCCGTTCTAGTCGGCCAAGCTAATGCCAACCCGGTTCCGCCTACTGGATCCGACAATGATAAGTTACTCCAGGACGTGATTCGTATGCGTCCTCTGCAGTTTGATGGTGCTTCCGACCCTTCCGGTTGGGAGAATTGGCTATTCGAGATGGAGAAAGTATTTGAGGCTGCTAATTGTTCCGAGGAGAGGAAAGTACCCATTGCTCAGTACTTCCTCGCCAAGGAGGCAGCAACGTGGTGGCAAGCGGTGAAGCCGCGTGACCGGGCAGCTACGTGGGCAGAGTTTCGGGATTTGATGGAAGATGAATTCTGTCCATGGCCAGTGAAAGAGGGGAGGATCCGAGCCTTCTTTGAGGCTAAGCCCCAAGATGTTCCTATTTCTCAAGCTATCAAAGACTACAATCAACAGCTGCATTATGTGAGGAACCAAGTCCGAGATGAGCTTGATAAGATCCGCCACTTTGATATGCGGATGAAACCGAGGGTGCGCCACTACATGTCTGGTCTGGGGTGCACGACTTTGAAAGAGGATCAGAATAAAGCGATGGCTTATGAGATGTCGTTTTCTTCAACGGAGACGGCAACCGAAGGAAAGAAGCAGAAGACCTCTGGTCAGTTTTCGGGAGGCAAGTCAGGAGGGTACCCGAAGGCTCAGTCTGGTTCGCGAGTCTTTGGGAGTCAGTCGCCATCAGTTGGGCGAGGAAACGGTTCTAGGTCTGCTCCTGCTGGTTCCGTCCGTGGTCCTACGTGCTTCAACTGTAGTCGCCCGGGCCACATAATGAGTGAGTGTGATAGGCCTCCGATTCAGTGTCTTTCTTGTGGTCGGATGGGTCATCGTGCGAAGTTTGTACGGATGCGGCTCGAACTCCAGTTACTCAGGTATCAGCCCCAGCTGCGGGAGAGCCGAGTGTGAATCAGGCACCGACAGTTCCTCAGCCGCAGCAGAGTTTTGGTAGAGGTCGAGGACGTGGGCAGCCTTCTAGAGGGGGAGCTTCTAGTGCGGGGTCTGTTCCGCCCCGAGTGTATGAGATGAGACGAGCAGGAGATCCTGACGCGACGGTGGCTACAGGTACCGTCCACATCCTTGATCATCCTGTTTCCGTATTGTTCGATTCTGGTGCTACGCATTCTTTTATATCTATGGATTGTGTGCGTCGTCTGCATGTTGATTGCCTTGTTGCTTGTGAGCCTTTTGTTGTTAAACTTCCTAGTGGGGATAGCATCGTGGGGGATCGTAAGGTTAGAGATTTTCCAGTGAGTATAGCGGGGAGGGTTTGGCCTTCCAATCTGATTGCGGTAGATATTAGAGATGAGGATTTGATTCTGGGTGAGGATTAGCTGGACCGTCATGGGGCGATCATGAACTATAGAACGAGGACTGTTTCGATGTTAGCCTCTGACGGTACCGAGCATTCTTTCGTGGGGCGTAAGCGGAGTGGCCAGAGACTCCTGATCAGCGCCTTGAAGGCGGTGAGACTTCTTCGAGGAGGTTGTACGGGCTATTGGTGTTACGCTTTGAGATCGGAAGAAGGGGGAGTCGAGCTCTCGTCTATTCCGGTAGTGTGTGAGTATCCTGATGGTTTTCCAGACGAGTTGTCGGGTTTGCCGCCGGACCGAGAAGTTGAGTTTACCGTCGATTTAGAGCCGGGTGCAGCACCTATCTCTAAGACGCCATACCGTATGGCGCCCGCCGAGATGCTGGAGCTGAAGAAACAGTTGGGAGAGTTGCTAGACATGGGGTATATTCGACCGAGCGCTTCACCTTGGGGCGCACCGGTCCTGTTTGTGAAGAAGAAGGACGGGTCACTTCGTTTGTGTATCGACTACCGAGAGTTGAACAAAGTGACCATCAAAAACAAGTATCCGCTCCCGAGGATTGACGACTTGTTTGATCAGTTGCAAGGGGCAACCGTGTTTTCGAAGATTGATTTGAGATCGGGGTATTATCAGCTCCGAGTGAAGGATACCGATATTCCGAAGACGGCCTTTCGGACGAGATATGGTCACTACGAGTTTATGGTTATGCCTTTTGGGCTAACCAATGCCCCAGCCGTGTTCATGCAGCTTATGAACAAAGTCTTTATCGAGTACCTCGATAAGTGTGTAGTCGTTTTTATCTACGACATCCTGATTTACTCGAGGAGCGAGGAGGAGCACGCCCGTCATTTGCATATCGTGTTAGACATTTTGAGAACTCAGCATCTTTTTGCGAAGTTCTCAAAGTGTGAGTTTTGGTTACGGGAGGTTATGTTTCTCGGTCATGTGATCTCAGCTGAGGGTGTTCGTATGGACCCACATAAGGTAGAGGCAGTGTTGGATTGGGCGCCGCCCAAGAACGTGAAGGAGGTCCGCAGTTTTCTGGGATTAGCCGGGTATTACCGTAGATTCGTCGAGGGGTTCTCTAAGCTCGCTCGACCACTGACTCAGTTGTTACAGAAGTCAGATAAGTTTGTGTGGACCGATGAGAGGCAGAATAGTTTTGAGGAGTTGAAGAAGCGGTTGACGACCGCTCCTGTTTTGGCTTTACCGAGTGGTAATGAGGGTTTCTCGATTTTCAGTGATGCTTCGGGCCAAGGGCTCGGATGTGTACTTACGCAGCACGGGAGGACGATTGCCTATGCTTCCCGTCAGTTGAAACCGTACGAGTTGAATTACCCTACGCACGATCTTGAGTTGGCCGCAGTTGTATTTGCGTTGAAGATTTGGCGTCATTACTTGTATGGCTCGTCGTGTCAGATTTTCACCGATCACAAGAGCCTGAAGTACATTTTTACGCAGAAAGAGCTTAATATGGGACAGAGGAGATGGTTGGAGTTGATTAAGGACTACGACCTCGAGATTCTATATCATCCGGGTAAGGCAAATGTGGTGGCAGATGCCTTGAGCCGGAAATCGGTATCGCTTCAAGCGCTTGAGCTACTTACGGCCCAGTCGGGACTTCAGCGAGAGTTTACGAGGTTGAGCATTGAGGTTGTACTGCCAGAGAGTTCCGGGCAGTTGCGTACTCTTGAGATTTCTTCATCTCTGGTCGATGACATTAAATCGGGATAGTTGGAGGACACGATGTTTATTCAGCTTCGAGAGAGTGTAGGGAAGGGGAAAGCCCCGGGATTTGTTATTCATGAGGATGGAGTGTTGAGATTTCGAGGTCTGTTGTGTGTTCCGAACGACTCGGAATTGAGACAGAGTATTATGCGAGAGGCTCATGCGTCACCTTACTCAGTCCATCTGGGCTCGAGTAAAATGTATAAAGATCTGAGAAAGAATTTCTGGTGGAACGACATGAAGAAGGAGGTAGTTCAGTTTGTGGCTAAGTGTTTGACTTGTCAGCAAGTCAAGATTGAGCATCGGCCCGGTAGTTATTGAAACCACTTCCCGTCCCAGAGTGGAAGTGGGAGGATATCTCTATGGATTTTGTCACGGGTTTGCCGAGGACGAAGGCTGGTATGAATATGGTGTGGGTGATTGTAGACCGACTGACTAAGTCGGCACATTTTCTGGGCATCAAGGATACTTGGGGTCCAGAAAAGTTGGCTCGTATTTTTATCGCACAGATAGTGAGGCTTCATGGTACGCCGAGGACCATTATTTCAGACAGAGATGGCCGATTTGTATCACATTTTTGGCAGGCGGTGCATAAGGCATTGGGGACACAGTTACGTTTGAGCACTTCGTTCCATCCCCAGACCGATGGGCAGTCCGAACGTACCATTCAGACGTTCGAGGATTTGTTGCGCGCGTGCGCGTTAGATTGGAGTAGTGACTGGGAGGAGCATTTGGCCTTAATTGAGTTTACTTATAATAATAGCTGGCACGCGTCGATTAAGATGGCACCGTATGAGGCACTTTATGGACGACGTTGCTGATCGCCGATATGTTGGGATGAGCCGTCCGATCTAGTTGGTACTGAGTCAGACCTTGTGTTAGAGACGAGGGAGAAAGTTGAATTGATTAGAAAGAGAATGTTGGCTGCTCAGAGTCGACAAAAGTCTTAGGGTGGGAGAATGCGGATGTTAGGCATCGACCCTTGGAGTTTGAGGTGGGAGATCATGTTTTGTTGAGAGTGTCTCCGACGAAGGGAGTTTTCCGTTTTGGGAAGAAAGTGAAACTCAGCCCGAGATATATTGGACCTTTCGAGATATTGGAGAGAGTGGGCGAGTTAGCGTACCGGTTGGCCTTGCCTCCGTCGTTGAGTCATAGCGTATTTCACGTCTCCCAGCTGAGGAAGTATGTTCCGGACCCGTCCCACATTATTGATTTTGGAGACGTGGAGATCGAGAAGGATGTTACGTTTGAGGAGAGGCCCGTCAAGATTTTGGAGCGTCGAGACAAACAGTTAAGGCACAAAACCATTCCTTTGGTTGAGGTGCAATGGTCGAGACACGGAGTAGAAGAAGCGACGTGGGAGTTAGAGGAGGATATGCGTTCGAGGCACCCCGAGCTTTTCAATTCTTAAGTTTCGGGACGAAACTTTATTTTAGAGGGGGAGAATGTAATATCCGTAATTTTCCATTTTTAGCAGTTTCCATTTTTGGTGTATGTCTATTTTTATCAACTCGCTTGTAACCGTTTCGACATTTCGAATCTACTTTGTTCTTGGAGTTTTTCCATTTGGACGAGTTTTGATGATGTTTTCACGTAATTTCATTTTATGACATGTTTTGCCGTATGAACGTTCGATTCTTGTAAAATTTGTTCATTTTAGTGGTTTCTTGGTTTGTACAAGTTCGTATGATTGAGTTGGTCATGTTGAGACTTTCGGTTTGCAAATCCGACGTCGTATCGTGATTTTCGGATGCTTGGGTCATTTTCGTAATTTCCTATAAGTTTAGGGAATTTCATATTCGTTGTCGTATTTCGGATTCCCGGGTATTCGGATTGATGTTTTCTTGTGATGGTTAGACTCGCCATCGAATACTCTTCGTAGTCGTATTTTTGGTTCAATAGCAGGTCCGGGTTTCGGGGTCGTCCGGAATCGTTTGGGCGGCCATTGCCGATCTTCTTTGTCGGTATGGTGTTACGGCCGTAACACCCGTGGTCTGACCGTAAGTTGGTCATGTTACGGCCGTAAGTGTCCCCTGTTATGGCCGTAACAGCCCGCCGCTTTAAAACAATGCGCGAGGTCCAAGACCTCATTTTCTATCCTTTCGTTTTTCTTCACGGGGCGACTCCAGAGGCGATTCCTTCAGTTTTGATCGAAGAATTTTTCGTGTTCCATCACCGTAGAATCGTAGTAGCATATCACCATCAGCGTAATCATCCTCCATCATCCGAATCCGAGGTATTTTCTTTAGGAACCCTAACTTGTATAAATTGGGGGTTTTTCGGGTTTTTCGTGATTGATTCCGAATTGTTCATGTATGTTGCGAAACTTCTTACCGATTGTTGTTATTGGTTGATTCCCAATCCGTTTTCTTCGATTTAATCCGTGAATTATCAATACGGGGAGATTTTGCGTAAACCCTCGCCCGTATCGATTGAACGTCTATTGTCGTGAATTGTAATCGGGGTTTTGGGAGTATTCCTTTCGTTTATTGATGTCCGTTAGGACTGAGTTATGTTAATTCTTCGTTAGGAACCGTCGTTTCCACTCGGATCATCCGTAGTCGTTTTTCACTTCCGATTCTTCGAAGATGTCACAAAGGCAAGTACTTTACATTTGTTTACATGTTCTAGTATTTGAATTATGGCTGTATTGTGGTTGTTGTGGATGGATATGTGTATGTTCACCTAGGGACGGTCCGACGGGGCCTCTAGGGATACGTTGTTGTGAGTTTCGTATCGCGAACTGTGTTTAACCACCCAGGGATGTCCGATGGGGCTCTGCGGGGTACGGTGGCCGTGAGTCACGTACCAAGGTTAACTTTGAATTGTTTTGGTTGGAGAAAATGTGTTTTCTGCTTGTGCATCGTAAATATTCCGGAATATAAAATGTTCTCTAAAATGATTTTTATTTTTGGCGCATTATTCATCTGATTAGAATGTAGTTCAAATGGATTGTACTTGCACTAGCAGTTGTCGCTAACCCCTTAAATGGGGGAAATACTTTTTGTATTTCAGGTATTGATCGTGGGGACAAGCGAGCACCCGAGCCGTATGAGGATGATGGGCAAGCATGATATTGTCCAGAAGTTGATTATTGGTGTTCTGTCTGTCAATTATTATTGATGTCTGATTTTGGGATTCTGTATTATAAAATTTGTTTAAGTACTCGAGTACTTCCGATTTGAATTTGTTAATGTTGTGTTCCCGTTTTGGGGAAATAGATTTGATGTCAGAATTTTATTTGTCGGTTATAGACTTTTATTTAGCTCGTCATTTTATTTATGATGGTTTGTCGCTGTCGAATGTCTTGTTTGGTACGTTAGCCTGGTGGATTCCACAGTGTGGGGTCCACGGCGCTGTAATATGCCCTGAATGTCTTGGGGGTGTTACACTAACCAGCCAACCCTGGTCCAGAACCTTTGGTTATGACCGTTAGCATGCGCTACTCGATAGTTAACGTGCGCTATTAGTCCTCGTTAGCGCGCGCTATCGGCCTATAGCGTGCGCTACCTGTTCGTCTTCAGAGTCCATAAACATTCTGCCTCCACTGTCCGGCCGAAATAGCGTGCGTTACCAAATATATAACGTACGCTAACAAGATATGTAGCACGCGCTATAGTCCGGTGTAGCGTGCGCTACCTGTTCAATCTTGTCCGGAGTCCAGAACCTCATAAACATTCAGCCCTTACTAGAGTACCGGAGTTCCGCGCACTGCCAACATCTCTAGCGTGCGCTAATTTACAGACTTAGCATGCGCTAAATTTCCCATGCACAACATAACTATCCGAAAAACACAATACAGGATCGAACCACTTAACTAAAGCTCACAGCATCCATAATGACATAAGATGGATTTACGGCAACCCCGAAACGGCGGTTTTCGAATCAAATAGCGATGAAAAGTGACATTAAATGCGGAATTGAGTAAAACAAGTCCGAAACAAGTTCGAATGACAAAAAGTCCCGTACTAAATGTTCTCGAAATATCAATACGGTTACAAGCAAGTCAAAAAAAAACCAAAAATACACCAAAATGAAAAATACCGGAAAAAAGAAAAAATGCGGATATTACATTCTCCCCTCTAAAAATAAGTTTCGTCCTGAAACTTAAGAAACAAACAACTCGGGGTACCTAGCATGCATGCTATCCTCGGTTTCCCAAGTTGCCTCCTCGATACCATGTCTCGACCACTCCACGTTGACTAATGGAATGGTCTTATGCCTCAGTCGCTTATCACAGTGCTCCAAGATCTTCAAGGGACGATCCTCGAAGGTAATATCCCCAGTGATATCGATCTCACCATAGTCGATGACATGACAAGGATCCAGAATATATTTCCTCAGCTGGGAAACATGGAAAATGCTATGGACGTGACTCAATGCCGGAGGCAACACCAAACGATACGCCAACTCGCCGACCTTCTCTAGAATCTCAAAGGGCCCAATAAATCTCGGACTCAACTTTCCCTTCTTCCCGAAGCGGAAAACTCCCCTCGTCGGTGACACCTTTAGCAAAACGTGATCTCCCACATCGAATTCCAAAGGTCAACGACGAACATCAGCATAAGATTTCTGCCGACTCTGAGCCGTCGACATCCTCTACCAAATCAATTCCACCTTACTCCTCGTTTCCAAAGCGATATCTGGTTCGGTCCCGACCAAATCGGATGCTTCGTTCCAACAAATCGGCGATCGACATCACCGCCCATAAAGCACCTCATATGCTGCCATCCTGATCGACGCGTGCCAACTATTGTTGTACGTGAACTCGATCAACGGAAAATGCTCCTCCTAATCGCTGCTCCAATCGAGAGCACAAGCACGCAACATATACTCAAATTTCTGGATAGTGCGCTCCGACTACCCATCTGTCTGAGGATGAAAAGAAGTACTCAGACGCAAACAGGTACCCAACGCCTTATGTACCGCCTGCCAAAAATGCGATATAAAACGGCCATCACGATCCGAAACAATAGACTTCAGAGTACCGTGAAGCCTCACAATCTGCACAATAAATACACGAGCCAACCTTTCCAGACCCCAAGTATCCTTGATGCCCATAAAGTGTACCGACTTGGTCAGACGATCCACAATCACCCAAACCATATTCATACCAGACTTCAACCTCTGCAAGCTCGTGATGAAGTCCATCAAAATATCTTCCCATTTCTATTCCGGAACAGGAAGCGACTGCAACAACCTGGCTTCTCGATGATGCTCGATTTTGACCTACTGACAAGTCAAACATCTCGCTACAAATTGTGCGACCTCCTCCTTCATATCATTCCACCAAAAGTTCTCCTTAGGTCCTTGTACATCTTACTCGAACCAGGATGAACTGAGTAGGGCGTAGCATGGGCCTCACGCCCCCGGTCCTAGGCGATTTTTAACTGTGATTATTGACTGTTTGTTTTCCGGGAAAAGACATGTCTTGATTTTGAAACAATTTGATGCATGTACTATGAGATGTGCAAGTGAATGGTTTGCCTTGATTACTTGTACTAGCATAATTGCTAAACCCTTTGGGGACTATTTTTGGGGAAATTCGTGTTATGAATTTCAGGTTGCGTTCAGCCGGTCGAGCGGGCACTGGAGAAGTACGAGGATGCTGGCCAGGGTTGTTGACGTGTGCAAATGAGTTCCTTTATTTTAGTTGTCCATTTTAAACGTTTGTTTTCAAACTTGTAAACTGATAGATAGTACTCGCGAGTACTTAGGCGTTTTGATTTGGAAGATGAATTGTATACTAAATTTTATTCGTGATTTTTGGTTATGTCTGGTTTACCGGTTGTACCGGGCTTTTTATTTAATTTTGTCTTCGTGATGTGTGTTTTCTCGCTAACCGTGATGGTTAGACGAGCGGTATTAATTATTTAGCCTGGTGGGTCCCACATAGGGGTCCACAGTGCTGTAACATACCATGAATATCTTGAGGGTGTTACAGAAAATGGTATCAGAGCACTAGGTTTATGGATACCTAGACTTGTTGGTTAATTGGGTCTAGTTGTGTTTTATTTTGCACATCGTCATCATGCTGCTATCATCCGGTACTTCCAGTGTTCGTAAGTTTTCCTTACTCGATTCTTTTGTTTTCTCAGATCGTACTTCCGTTTCTTGAACTGTGATTGTTTTTCTCCCGTACTTATCATCGAGTTGCTTTTGCTACATTTTATCTCCAGTATGGATGCTGGGAGAGGTCGAGGTAGAGGTCGTGGCCGTGGTCGTGGACGCGTCCGGGGACATGGGGCAGCCAGTGGGGACAGTAGTAATGATGGTCGTCAGGTCGATATTGGTGTTGCAGCTGTGATGCAACAAATGGTGAACCAAATAGTTGCGATAGCCCAGACAGTTCAAAACCTGTCTCTGGCTCGTACTGCTCAGGTCAGAGCGGATCGTTGGCTTTAGGATGTCACCAAGATGTATCCTTCTCAGTTTTCTAGGGCTCCAGGCCCGATTGGTTAGGAGAGGTGGATCAAAGAGATGTCCAAGATCTTTGTTGCCACTAACTGCCCAGAGGATCGCAAGGTCCCAATCGCCCATTATTTTCTCACTGGGGACGCGGCTGATTGGTTGAAGGCTGTTGAGCCTCAGGATCATGATGCTTCGTGGGCCGAGTTCAGAGACCTTATGGAAGCTGAATACTGTCCGTGGCCAGTTCGACAGGCGCGGGTCTATGCTTTTTATGATGCTCAGCCTCGAGATATTCCAGTTTCTCAGGCCATTGCAAATTTCAACCGGGAATTGGGCTTCGTGACGGCCCAGGTTAAGGAGGAGAGCGACAAGATTTGCCACTTTTCTAGGTGATGAAACCGAGGATTCGTGATTACATGTCTGGACTCGCCTGCACCACCTTTACGGACTATCAGAGTAGAGCTCTTGCTTATGATATGTCCTTGACGGCCAGTGAGGCGGCTCGAGAAAGTAAGAAACAGAAATCCGTCGGTAAGTTTTCAGGTCACAAGGGTGGAGTTCAGCAGAAGTCTCAGTCTGCTAACGTTCCTGCAGGCGGTTTGGGTCGTTTTTCTGGGGGCTTCCGAGGTACTGCCAGTGCCCCCACTCATGGGGTCAAATGTTTTAATTGTGGCCAGCCGGGCCATAGGAACCGGGAGTGTCCTCGTCCGTCGTTGACTTGTCATACTTGTGGCCAGGCGGGCCACAAGGCTTCATTCTGTGATCGTTTAGAGCAAACTCTCAGTGCCCAGGCTTCTGTCCCAGTGCCTAGGGATCCGTGTATGAGTCAGGGGTCGTTTGCTCCACAGTATCCATAGATTCAGCCGAGGGAGATGTCGGGGCCAGTCCGCTAGAGGGGAAGCTTCCAGTGTCGGCTCTGCTCATCCGCTTGTATATGAGATGATGAGGGTCGATAATCCAGTGGCTACCGTGGCTACAGGTACCGTTCATATTCATTCCCATCCTGTCAATGTGCTTTTCGATTCTGGTGCTACGCATTCGTTCATCTCTCTGGAGTGTGTGCACCGTTTGGGTCTTGACTGCTTGTCGTCTTGTGAGCTTTTCATTATTAAACTTCCTAGCAGTGATAGGATCGTTGATGATCGGGAGATTCGAGATTGTTCTATGGTTATTTGTGAGAGGGCTTGGCTCTATAATCTTAATGTTGTGGATATTTAGGGTGAGGATTTGATTATCGGGGATGATTGGCTCGAGCTGCATGGTGCGATCATGAACTACCGTGCGAGGATGATCACCATGTTATACGAGGACGACACCAAGCACTCTTTCGCGGGGCGAAAGAGGAGAAACCAGAAGTTCGTATTTAATGCCTTGAAGGCGATGAGACTCATGCGAAAGGGGTGTACTGGTTATTGGTGTTACGCCTTGAAGGCGGAGGATGGTGGAGTCTAGTTTTCATCGATCCCAGTCATTAGTGAGTTCCTAAATGTCTTTCCTTATGAGTTGCCGGGGTTACCACTAGACCGTGAGGTTGAGTTTTTGATCGAGTTAGAGTCGGGTGCGGCTTCGATTTATAAGGTGCCGTATCGCATGGCACCTTCCGATATGGCTGAGTTGGAGAAGCAGTTGAGTGAGCTTCTTGAGTTGGTGTATATTCGACCGAGCGTCTTGCCTTGGGGCGCACCGGTCCTGTTTATGCGGAAGAAGGATGGTTCACTGCGTTTATGTATCGACTATCATGAGCTAAACAAAGTGACCATCAAGAACAAGTATCCCTTATCGAGGATTGATGACTTGTTTGATCAGTTGCAGGGAGCTGCGGTATTCTCGAAGAGCACTTGAGATCGGGGTACTATCAACTTCGGGTGAAGGAGTCCGATATCCCGAGAATACCTTTTTGGACGAGATACAAACATTATGAGTTTGTGGCTATGCCCTTTGGGCTAACCAACATGCCGGCAGTGTTCATGCAGTTGATGAACAAGGTTTTCATCGAGTATTTGGATAAGTGTGTCGTCATCTTCATTGACGATATCCTTATCTATTCGAAGAATGAGGAAGAGCATTCACATCATCTGCATGTGGTGTTGGACGTATTGAGGACCGAGCGACTCTATGCAAAGTTCTTGAAATGTGAGTTCTGGCTAAAGGAAGTGATGTTTCTGGGTCACGTGATTTCAGCCGAGGGGGTCCGTGTGGACCCACAGAAGATTGAGGTAGTGCTGGATTGGACACCGCCTAAGAATGTGAAGGAGGTCCGTAGTTTCTTGGGTTTGGCTGGCTACTATCATAGGTTCATCGAGGGGTTCTCGAAACTAGCTGGGCCACTTACACAGTTGCTTCAGAAATCTGAGAAGTTCGTCTGGAATGACGAAAGGCAGTCGAGTTTTAAGGAGCTGGAGAGGCGTTTGACTTCAGCCCTGATTATAGCATTGCCATGTGGCAACGAGGGTTCTATTTATAGCGATGCTTCGGATCAGGGTCTTGGGTGCGTGTTGATGTAGCACGACAAGACTATTGCGTATGCATCGAGACAGTTGAGGTCGTATGAGCTCAACTACCCTACTCACGATTTGGAGTTAGCGACAGTTGTTTTTGCGCTCAAGATTTGGCGTCATTATCTCTTTGGCTCTGCATGTCAAATTTTTACCGATCATAAAAGTCTGAAGTACATATTCACTTAGCGGGAGTTGAATATGAGGCAGAGGAGGTGGTTGGAATTGATTAAGGATTATGACCTCAAAATCCTTTATCATCCGGGCAAGGCGAACATCGTGACAGACGCCTTAAGTCGGAAACCGGTTACGTTACGGACGCTTGAGATACTTATGTCTCAATCTGAGCTTCAGTGTGATTTGATCGAGTTGGGTGTTGAGATTTTGTTGCCAGGAGTTGTCAGGTAACTTTTTGCTTTGGAAATTTCGTCGTCGCTGATCGATGAAATTAAACTGAAACAGTTAGAGGATCCGATGATTGCTCAGATCCGAGAGACTGTTCTTACAGGGAAGTCTCCTGGATTTGTGATTCACGAGGATAGTGTGTTGAGATTCCAGAGTCGGCTTTGTGTACCGAACGACTTGGAATTGAGGCAGAGTAACCACTGGTCCCATCCGAGGCCTCTATGGACCCTTCCGGACTGGCATAGTTAAAAATCACGCACATGACTCGCCTAGGACTGGGGCTAAACCACTGGTCCCATCCGAGGCCTTTGTGGACCCTCCCGGATTGGCTATCCAAACAAGCTCGTGAATCAGGAGCGAAATTACAGATTCCTCCGAGGTCCCGTCGGACCCTCCCGGAGTGAGCAAATCACACACATATACATTACCATTCCATGTTAAGCATAAGGGTTTCACAAGAATACTTACCTTGATAAATTGACGACGAAAGGAACGGAAAATCAACCACGCTCGCTAGGAACCGACCACTACGAACCTAACGAGTCGAAGAATACAATCACAACCAATTCTACACAAATACGAAAATGGGATACACCCGAAAACCTACTTACGATTCATGTAAATTCGTAGAAAAACAACAACGAGGGCGGGTCGAAATCGAACCCTCTTGATTACAAATACCACGAAATTTACCATGAACTCGTAGAGAAAACATGGATACTACAAAGAATAATCACATACATCATGGATTAATCAACAACACGGAACAAATCGGACATTAAATCGAAAACCCCAAATTTTCCCAAAAATAGGGTTCTAAGAAATCACCTCGGATCGAAGACGAAAAACACAAGCAGACGTTGTTAATCTACACCAGGAATTCAAGGAAGATGATAGCAATATGATTGAAGGTTCAAAAATCGCCCCAGATCACCAAAATCGCCTACAGCTGCGGAGGAGGAAGAAGTGAGAAATAGACGCGTCTGAGGTCAACTATCGGGTATCTATAAACAAAAAATTTAGCATGCGCTAAGGACTTATGGTTAACGTGCGCTAACTAGCCAATCCTGGTCCAGAACCTTCGGTTCTGGCCGTTAGCGTGCACTACTCGATAATTAACGTGCGCTATTAGTCCTCGTTAGCGCGCGTTATCGGCCTATAGCATGCGCTACCTGTTCATCTCCAGAGTCCAGAAATATTCTGCCTCCACTGTCTGGACAAAATAGCGTGCGTTACCAAATATATAACGTACGCTAACAAGCTACGTAGCGCGCGTTATGGTCCGGTGTAGCGTGCGCTACCTGTTCAAGCATGTCCGGAGTCCAGAACCTCAAAAATATTTTGCCCTTACTGGAGTACCGGATTAGCGTGCGCTGCCAACATCTTTAGCGTGCGCTAATTTCCACCGTAGCGTGCGCTAATTTACAGACTTAGCGTGCGCTAATTTACAGACTTAGCGTGCGCTAAACTTCCCATGCATAACACAACTATACGAAAAACACGATACAAGATCGAACCACTAAACTAAAGCTCACAACATCCATAATGACATAAGATGGATTTACGGCAACCCCGAAACGGCGGTTCCGAACAATAACTACAAGAATCAAACCAAATAGCGACGAAAAGTGACATTAAACGCGGAATTGAGTAAAACAAGTCTGAAACAAGTTCGAATGACAAAAAAGTCCCGTATTAAATGTTCTCGAAATATCAATACGGTTACAAGCAAGTCACTAAAAATGAAAAATACACAAAAATAAAAAATACCGAAAAAAAGAAAAAAATGCGGATATTACAAATCTATGTACCAAATTCATTCTTATTTCTTAACTTAAAACTCACTCTCACGAGAGCCACCTTTTATATATATATATATATATATATATATATATATATATATGTATGTATGTATGTATGTATGTATGTATGTATGTATGTATGTTCTATATTAAGACTTTAATGTAGCGTAAATATAATTTTGTTACTATAAATTACATTTATCAAAATATTTTTCGTATTAGATCAAAATACTTTTCCAATTATTACTATAAATATAATTTCCAAAATAATTTTAAAATTGATATATAAACATATATTGAAACTTTTTATTATTTAGCTAATATATCATAAACATGAATTTTCTATCATGTAATGTATTTATCAAAATAATTTATAATATATATATATGTATATGTATATATATATATATATGTATATATATATAATATCTTTTTTATTTACTAATATACCATAATATGATTTTATTACCAGTAAAATATATGGCATTCATCTATATATAAATATATATATAAATTATTTCGTATTTAAGTATCACACTATAGATATACTCATGTATCATAAAATTCTGAAAATAGTAAATAAAATTTTGGCGGGAAAATTTTCTACTCCTATTTTAAGCATCAATTCTCTTTATATATACTGGTATAGTATATAACACCCCCAAAACCATCCAAGAATATTACAGCACCGTGGGCCCCACTTCGAAACCCACAAGGCTAAAAATTATTTTCACAATCATTTCAACGAGCCAAAAAGGCCTATGACGGTAATATCTTTCACTTACTCAAATACATTCCAAAATCCATATTCCAAGTACTGTCATAACCTCTCTTTGAAAATACAAGGGCCGAATGCAAAAAATTCAAAAGTTTCAAAAAATACGCTAAGTCACCGCTTACACGTACCGACAAAATACCAAAAAGCCATTTTAAAATACACACACAGTTCGTATAAACAAAGTAGAAATACATTTGCAGCGGAATATAATACACAGTCAAAGTACGCGATTCCGAAATACACGCCATAGCAAGTATCATCTCGGAAGCTCATCTTTTTCACGACCGCTACAAGCTCGATCTCCAAGTTCCTACAAATAAAGCCCGCGACGGGATCAACCATAATATTCAACAATAATAACGATCACATCAACATCAATAATTACATATCAATGTAATCACATGTAAGGAATAACATCATTAAAATTCCACTCTAATATCTTTACCAACTTGTGGTCATTTACATCACGATAGTCCTTACTATTGCATATCTCGTATTCTCAGATGATAAGATGATACCGAACACTATAGATAACTCATATCCTCGTCTTCACCAAATCATATAACAAATATAAATCATATACTTTATAATTTAACTCCAACCAAAATATAATATACGATCCAAATCCCAAAAATCCACATTTATAATCATTGTTATGTGTATTATAAATGAAATGAAATCGAAACTATTCATTAAGTATTATGAACTGAACAAATATAAACTTGCCTTCAATAGCCGGGTTGGTAAAGCAGATCCGTTAAGGTCTCAGAGGTCCAATTTCCACACCTTGACAAAGTATTTATATCCCGATATCAATAGCTCACTAACACGGCATTCGATTTCCAGCAATCGACGGCTATCCTAATTTTATAATTTTATTTTTCTCTTTTGTCAAAAGAAATGACGATCCGAACTTTAACAATCTAATTACTAAAACTCCAACATATTATTTTAAATATAAAAATAATATTTAATATTTTTCGGCTGTATATTTATGCTATAACCGTTTTATATCAATTTGATCGAACAAAAACTTCGTATTATTTTCATACAAAAAATATTCCAGAATCATCAATTTAGAGAACTCATGATCCTCATATACAAAAATATTAATAATCACCATTATTAAATTTTCCAGCCTTAAACACATCTATAAGGTATTCAAGTCGTTCGATACATACGAAAAATATAGAGTTGACTCGGTTATAAATTGATAAATACAGGAGTCTTAGCAGTTGAGATATATCAAATAAAAACTGATATGTTAACATGTATCTCTGCGACAGATTTAATAAAAAGGTATCGAAAGTCGACTTTCAGGTTCAAACATATACGTGTTCAAGTTAGACAACTCGATCAACTTTCAAAAATATTGCTGAAAATGGCTAATAATAACAGGGCTGACTCAGTGTAAAATGACTTATTTTGTTAAGGTACTTTGACTCAATACTAATGGTACAAGCTACGCTCATATTTACATGTATTTTATTTACAAAATCTTCGAGAGGGATTTTACAGGTTGTGAGATAAGTGAGTCCAAAATAGCAACCCAGTTGGAATTCACGGACTCGCTGGAGAATTTTGTCAAACACCTACCAGACGTCGCTTGTTAAAGGCTTATCAGACTTAGCGGGGACTTTGAGCGTTTTGGAAGACATAAAAATCTCAAAAACAGAATATAAAAATACTTAGTTGAAGAGGAGTAAGTTGGATACGGACATTGACAAACGGAATGAAAAATACGAAGAAAGGACAGCTCTTTACAGGCCTAAATTCAGCTAGTCAGTCAATATCCACGCCTTGACTAGGCATCATGCGCGATGACCCGCACCACGGGCGCGCGGGATTCCCGAACGCCTGCCGAGTACTGATGCACGCAGTGCCGCACAGTGCTCGACAGATGACATTATATCATAACTTCTTCGTCCGGACTCCAATTTACTCGCTGTTTGGACTTTGGAAAGCTAACTAAATTATCTACTACAATGTTAAGTTTCAGAACTTTTATACTTATCAAAAATGTAAAATCGATCGTTGTGCAAGATACCTCCCAGAAAATATCCAATCATATATCCTTAAATGGTCCAAGACCACAAATGCATCTTCGATACGTCCAAGTAAATCACAGGTCCCATGCATAGTTAGTCTGAATGATTTTTCTAAGGTAAATTTTTTTTACACTAAAAACTTTTGGGCTAATTTGAAGTTACACCACAATCTTCTTTTTCATCCGACACCAAAACCTTTCATATATTTTGAAATCACACAAATGTTGTGGATGGCGTTAAGAATTTTCGTCAGAAAAATAAAAAGTAAAAAAAAATCTGAAAATTCTGGAAAATCTAAAAAATCTGACAAAAAATAATTTTTTTTTTTGAAAATTCTGGAAAATTCTGCAAAATTTAAAAAATCTGAAAAAGAAATCGAAACTTTTATTTTTTAAAAAAAAATTATCTAGAATAATGTTGGCCACTAAGTGTACAGAATACAGCTTCGAAAAGTGTTAGTACAACAAGCTGTACGTTTTCAAATAAGAGTGCGTAGCGGAAGTTTGTTTAAGTGAGTTGCTGTAAATACAGCAACTAGGTTTTCTCTTGGTAGCTTGGTGCGTACAGGGTATGCAATGTATACTTATAAATAATCACAGTAATGAGATGAAGCCAGAAGATAAATAACATGCGATATAAAGTGGTTCGAGGTAAACCCCTCTACGTCCACTGGTCCTCCACATAAGAGTAAAATGTTTATTATAATCACTACGTACACAACTACGTGCCTGTAATCAAACTTATCCTTGTATCGTTCACACAGATTGATACAAAGACTATCGCTTTCAACCGTTCACACAGATTGGTTGATGGCGTCTCTTAACTTGCTTCTTCTCACATAAATTGAAGCTTCGTCCTATTCGTCCCACATAGGCCAGAATAACTTCTTAGTCCACACAGGGCTAAGTTTTACACAAAGATAACATGGTAAAGTAACAGGTTCAAAACAAGGTATAAGATTGTTTATCCGAACAAATAATAATATTAAAAATCAGATCTTTTATTTAAAATTCAAAAATATAAAGCAAAAAAATAAAAAAATTCTGAAAATTCTGAAAAATTTAAAAAACCTGACAAAAAAATCGGAACTTTTATTTTTAAGAAAAAAATATATGGAATAATATTAAAAAATAGAATTTTTTATTGAAAATTCGAAAATAAAAAGCAAAAAATAAAAAAATTCTGAAAATTCTGGAAAATTTAAAAAATCTGACAAAAAAATCGGAACTTTTATTTTTTAAGAAATAATATATGGAATAATATTAAAAATCACAATTTTTTATTTAAAATTCGAAAATAAAAAGCAAAAATAAAAAAATTCTAAAAATTCTGGAAAATTTAAAAAATCTGAAAAAAATTGGAACTTCTATTTTTTAAGAAAAAATTATCTGGAATAATAATACTAAATATCAGATCTTTTATTTAAAATTCAAAAATAAAAATTAAAAGTTCTGATTTTTAATATTATTATTTACAGAATTTTCAGAATTTTATTTTAAATTTTCCAGAATTTTCGAGAATCGGAACTTTTATTTTAAATTTTCCAGATTTTCTTTATTTTTTACTTTTTATTTTTAAATTTTAAATAAAAGATCTGATATTTAATATTATTATTCAAGATAATTTTCTTAAAAAATAAAAGTTCCGATTTTTTTCAGATTTTTTAAATTTTGTAGAATTTTCTAGAATTTTCAGAATTTTTTTATTTTTTTTCAGATTTTTTAGGTTTTCCAGAATTTTCAGAATTTTTTTTAGTTTTTTTTTTCTGACGGAAATTCTTAACTCCATCCACAACATTTGTGTGATTTCAAAATTTTTGAAAGGTTTTGGTGTCAGATGAAAAAAAAAGTTGTGGTGTAACTTCAAATTAGCCCAAAAGTTTTTATTGTAAATTTTTTTTTCTCTTTTTTTAATTTTTGTTGAATAATTTACCGGAGAATACAAAGTTGGCCACCACCACATTTTTACAAATAATTATTCGACGATATTACAAAATACCACCCGACATCTTACTTTCGTCTACTCAATATCACGTCCATTACAAAAAAATCACATTATCAATTTCCCACAAGGTCAATGATAAAATATTATTCTAAAATTCAGGATAATACATACTGCATGTGCGATGGTGCATCGCCTTAGAATGTGTCAAGAGAATATGTATATCAACATAATTTTTTATAAAAAAAAAACTATTTTTTGAAGAAAATTGCGAAATCTCACTTTGTAATTTCTTACACATCATTTGTACGAATAAAATATTTAGGACTTCTGAGATCCTTTTAACAAGTTTGTAAGATTTTTATAAATACTTCAAAAAAAGATTGTTAGGTTGTGTATCTTTTTCCATGTGTTAAATACCAATCAATTGTAAATGGATGGTTCTAAATTCATAAGTCTAACTTTGTGTGTGTATGTATATGTGTGTTTTAAAGTTCATAATGTATGATAGGAATAATAAAGATATAAAGATGTATTTTAGAAGAAAATACCATACATAATTTTTGTGGTTCAGAATGTGACTTTTCTTACATCTATGGTTCCTCTTTTTCCACCTATGACTGTCTTTTACGAGGTATGCTAGACCCACAAAGAAACTCCCACAAAAACATCCATAAACTGACGTGTCAGCGTTTTATTGGTGTACTGTGTAACAATTTCTCTCTCCTCTCTCTTCATGAACCAATCAGTCTCTGCCATATCAATTTGTGGATTTTTTTGTGGGACTTTTTTTGTGGCCCTAGCATGTCTCGTCTTTTACAACCTATTCTCATTTTTTCAACTATTAATTTCTGGACTTTACAGCTGTACAAACAAAGACACCTAATAGAATTGTACTACCTCTAGAAGGATCTATAATCTACCATCAATATATTAGGCAAGACACAATCAAGAAAAAGCAGAATCGTAATTTTCAGAATAATCTCTAGATTATGCCCATATTGATAAATAACCTTTATGCAAATATTGCAATCCACTATTTCGGCAAAGGCTCGTTTAAATTAACTATCAACTACCATCAACCAGCTATCAACTACATTGATCTACAACTCTTTCCAATCGGCTCAACTAATCAATTAAGCCCAAGTTTTTTACTATATCCATCCAGCTCAACACCTTACATCTGCAACTTATACACACACTCACATCAAATAATTACAATCATATCACTCAATTTCTATCACTCATTTATCATTAATAATTTTTTATCTTTTAATTTCCATCTCAAACTCATTGTCACTATTTAGATAATTTAACAAGTTGATTGCTACAAGATAATTTAACAAGTCTATCATATTCAATCATTTATCTATGAAATATCAAAAGTACACTATACTTTGTCCTTACCCCCTAGGCTATAACCCTTGGACAAAGAAAAGTCCCCTTGGCAAAAGTTTCAACCTTTTTTGTCTATCCATCTCTGACCTAACCTTCATTTTCTCGGGTCAGTTTTAAACTTTCTATTATTTTCCCTTCTTATCTTTCTGCATTCTGTGTAGTGCCTGGTTTTTGTTTTTGTACACATTTCTTTCTCTTGGAATGTACTTTATTTGCATTTAAGCCCCTCACCGTAACTTAAATATCCCACCAACCCCAAGTCCCTAATCTTAAATGCCTTTAAGAACCCCAGTCCCCCTAAAACCCCAATGTGCTTTTCTGTAGTAGTACATTGTTCTTCATCTTTTTGTATGTAAACATTCTCCAAACAGCATTCAAGAAATGACTAAAGATGAAGACTTTAAGCTTCTTAAGATCCAGGTGGTATTTATTATTCTCTCTAATATCACTTTTATGCTACGGCTAACAGTTTTTTTTTTCTACTTGCTGCAGACTTGTATTCTCAGAGTGAATATAGACTGTGATGGGTGCAAGAAGAAAGTGAAGAAAATCCTTCAGAGAATTGAAGGTTTTTTTTAATTAATATATATTTATTTGCTTTTATCTTTTGCTACAACATTTTTATCTTTAGTTTTTCCAACTGAGCTTAGAGCTGAAAATCAAATCAAGATGCTCGATACTCGATTGAGCTTTGATTGGTAAAAAGCTCGTTCGAGCTTGGTTCGTTAATATAATGAACCAAGTTTGAACACAATTTTTGTTTGATAAAATTGTTAGCCGAGTAGTTTGATAGGTCAGCTCGAAGATTTGAACGAATATTGTAAAACGCATATAATCAAACTACTCGAGTTCGACTCGTGTTCGGCTAGACTAAAGCTTGTTCGAGCTCGGTTCAATTATTAATCAAATCAAGCTAACATATATATTAAAACTCGCTAAAATATCAAACAAGTTTGAACATACGTACTTTCGACTCGTTTGAATTTATTTACACCCCTATCTGGGCGGCCCTGGTTTATTATGTTCCTTCCTCTCTCTCATCTCTCTCTCTCTCTCTCTCTCTCTCTCTCTCTCTCATGCTGACCGATTGGCTTCAAGCTAAGTGTTTCATCTTTCATGTATAATATAGTTCAAGAAAATATATAAGGGTTTCTTTTTTTCTTGTTTTTTCCTAACCTTTTTTTTTTTTGTTTTTTTTAATAAACAGGGGTTTACAAAGTAAATATAGATGTGGAACAACAGAAGGTGAGTATTTCAGGAAGTGTAGATTCAGCAACTCTGATCAAGAAATTAATCAGAGCTGGTAAGCATGCCGAGCTGTGTTCTCAAAAACCCACCCAGGGTAATCAGAAACAGAAGCCCACTTGCATCAAAGATGGTGATAACAACAACAACAACAACATCAATAAAGAGCAGAAGTCAAACGTTAATGTGGTCAAAAATCTTGAATCCTTAAAGAATAAGCAGAAATTTCCTTCCATGTCTGAAGAAGACGACTGTCCGGACGACGACGACTTTGATGAAGAGGAAATGCAGCTTTTTAGAGATAAGATAAATCAACTTGCTCTCCTCAAGCAAGAAGCTGAAGCAAATGCACAGAAAAATGTTGTTCTGCCTCATAATAATAATGTTCCCAATGCAAATAATAATAATAATAATGATAATAATAATAATAATAATAATAATAATAATAATGCTGGAAAGAAAGGGAGCCCAAATCAGAATCTGGTTGCGAAAGGAAACCCAGGTGGGCCTGTTGAGCAGAAAACTTTTTCTGGGGGATTGAAAACGAATAACCCACAATTCGGGGGTGCGGATGTGAAAAATGGAATCGGCAGTATGATGAATCTTGCGAGTTTTCATGGAAATGGGATTAACATAAATAATAATAATAATAATAATAATAATAATAATAATAATAATAATGGTTTGAATCAGTATACTCATCCATCATCATCAATGATGATGATGATGAATTTGCAGAACAGGCAGCAGCAGCAGCAACCTCATATGACGTACAACAGGTCTCCATTTGTTCCTCCAACTACTGGCTATTATTACAATTCCTGTGCGGTTCCATACTACTCCCCTCCAGTTCCATACAGTTTCAGTGAGCCTGGATGTGGTGGTGGTGATAAGTCTAATATTCATTCTGCTGCTCACCATATGTTCAGTGATGAGAACGCAAGTAGCTGTTCAGTTATGTGAGTGAGGAAAAAAAAAAGGAGCTTTCAATTGCATGGGAACTTGTCAGTTTAGTTTGATTTAGTTTTTTTTTGTTTTGTTTTGTTTTATTTAAGGTTTAATTTATATTTTGTGAAGTTTATGATGTTGTTCTCATAGTGTACTTTGGTTGTGGAATTTTGGTTTACAATGTTCTCAAATTTGTGAATTTCAAGATTGTCCTGAATACAATATTAAGTACTACTATGTGATAAATCCTATGACTGTGTGTTAATGGTGGGAATTGTCAAGACGTGAAACTATGGGAATTTTGTTGGAGGAAACATGGTCAAGACGTGAAACTATATACTCTATCAGTCTCAATTATACAAGCTTGTATTTTTTTTTTTGGATGTCCCACATATATAGACTTGTTTTTATAAATAGCAATACTTTATTAGTGCATTTATTAATAAATCCCTATTTAATACTTTAATTTACTCTAGTATTAATTCCTTATTCGACCTTGGTTCCCTAGGAGCAAGTCAGAAAGATTGAGAAACAAAACCATCTGATTTAGTTCGTTCTCAATAGCCATGAAATGATCATCTCGGGGTGATCCTTTTGTCGACGGATGCTCACACTCAGTCTTTGAAGGATGAGAACCAATATATATATATATATATATATATATATATATATATATATATATATATATATATATATATATATATATATATATATATATATATACGACGAATGTACGCTCCCTAAAAACCCGGTTTAAAAAAGGACCAATATAAGTCGACGCACCGATCTTTGAGTAAAGGAAGTCCGACCTATGTCCTCAGACAAGAGGATGCCGACCTCAGAGGGCTCGCCGATCTATAACCTCAGATAAGAGGGTGCCGACCTCGGAGGCCCCGCTGACCTGTGACCTCTGCTAAGAGAGGGCCGACCTCGAAGGCTTCGCCTACCTACGGATTTGGATAAGAGTGTCCCGACCTAAGTGATCCTTTATAATATGAGCCGACCTACTAAGTCATAACCGGGGTCGGGAATCGCCGGGCTCATGAAGGTTGAACTCTCGGGAAAGGAGATCTCGACTCACCTGACAGAATTCGAGAGATTCGGGGACTGGAAGCCCATACTCTTCAATCCCGGAAATCCAGGGATGGGAAATCGCAACCTGAATCCCTGGATATCCGGGATCTTCCCTAAAAATCAGGGAAGATCTTAAAGGATAGGCGACTCTCCCTTCTATAAAAGGAGGAGGGGGGCTTTCCTTCAAAGGCCAAGCATAATTCTGAGATTACAGCATATTTTAGAGAGAGAAAAGGCAATACTTCATACATTCGGGTTTTCTTAGATAAACGCCTGAGATTAACCCGGTTCTTGGTGGCCGATCAGCTCGGTTACATCAAGTGACGCCGTCTGTGGGAAGGGTGACATCGAGTCACTTTGAGTTGAGACGTGAGGTCAGTAATGGCGGAAGAAATGAACCAGAAGAAAATAGGGGAGTTGATACCCCGAAATTTAGAAGAGGAACTAGCAGCTGCGGGTGGAGAATCGACTCTGAAAAAAACACCCGTCACCCCGGTATAAGAAGCTTCACCCAACACAATCACACTGACGAAGGAAGCCTTAGCCGACGTAATCGCCAATGCGATCCAGAAGAGTCGAGAGGTCGAAAAGCAAAGAATACCACGAAAAGTAATACCCATCCTTTCGGATGGGCCGGAGGAAATTGATCAGCAGGAAGAGCATGGGGAGAGTTATCCAAGAATATGGGAACGATCTAGACAGGAAAAACACTGGATCCCTTAATATCCAGTATGCAAGACGAGCTAGAGGAGTTGCGACAGAGGGTTGCGGGGAAGGACATGGAGAGTCATCCAGGCCATCCCTTCTCGGAAGGCATACTACAGGCCGAACTCCCATATGGGTTTAGAGCTGTCACCTTCACCTACGATGGACTCTCAGATCCTACCCGACATTTGTAACGATTCGAAAACATGGCCGTACTACATCGATATTCGGATGCCGTGAGTTGCAGAGCATTCCTGGCTACGCTGACGGAGTCAACTCAGGATTGGTTCCACCAAATACCCCCTGGGTCAATCACCAGCTTCAAAACTTTCAGCTCAGCATTCTTGACTCACTTTGCAAGCGCCAGGGCACACCAAAAGACCTTCATGTCCTTATTCAGCATCAAGCAGTACTCTGGAAAAGCTCTGAGAGCTTATGTGACCCGATTTACAAAGGCATGTTTGGAGGTACCCTCGTCGTCTGAAGAGGTAAAGACCAGTGCCTTGACGCAGGGACTAAGGCCTGGACTGCTACGCACCTCATTGGCTAAAAAACCGGCCAGAACATATGACGAGGTCTTAGCCCGATGTTCAAAATACATTAATGTTGAAGAAACTGAGAAGGATATGGAGGAATTGCAAGAAAAGCCCGAAGATGGGGAAAGAGGATCTAGCAGATTGGTGCGGCGCGAGGAATATACCTTTCAAGGAAATTTGCCTCGGGAGGAAATGTCGCGTGGAAAGATAGACCGGAACACAGACCGAAGGAAGAGCGATACCGTTCTAAGGCGACCAAGGTTTGACCAATACAGTCCATTAACGATGAGGAGAGCGCAGGTTTTGGAAGCAGTTGAAGGTAAGATGAATAGGGTTATCGAGTGGCCTGTATCTCGTTCTAATGGGCCCACCCAGCCGAAATCCGAGCTTTATTGTCGATTCCACAATAATTATGGGCATAAAACAGATGAGTGCAAGCACCTTAAAGACGAGATCGAGAGGCTGGTCCGAGCGGGACATCTAATGGAGTTCACATATCAGCAGAGGAATGGAGGCCGGAGGCAACCACCCATGCCCCAAGGGGGGACGGGTATGAAAAGAGAAGCCCCTCGGGGACCCGCTGCTCCCCCAGCTAAGAAAGGAGTGATCCACATGATATCAGGAGGACCAACCGATGGAAATTCTAGTTCGAAGAGGTCGCCTCTGTAGGCAGCGGGCCTATCATTCAGTTCGGCCCTGCGGATTATAGCGGGATACATGCGCCCCATAATGACGCACTGGTCATCACCGCGGAGATTGCCAGTTACGATGTGCAAAGAGTATTCATCGATACAGGAAGCTCGGTGGACATCTTATTCTATGACTGTTTCAAACAGATGAACCTTGAGGTGGAATTAAAGAAAGTAGATACCGCACTTTATGGGTTCTGCATGACCGAGGTGTAACCGGTTGGAGAAGTGGTGCTTCCGGTAGCACTAGGTCGGATACCTCATCGGAAGGTCAAAACACTTAGGTTTTTAGTGGTGGACACCAAATCGGCCTATAACGCCATTCTAGGGTGACCGGGACTCAACAAGTTCGAAGCAGTGGCATCTACCGCGCACATGAAAGTAAAATTCCCCGTAGGAGGCGAGGTAGGGGAAGTAGCCGGGGATCAATTTGTGTCTCGATCTTGTTACCAGAAAATGGTAAAACAGGGAATACAGCGTGGTAAGAGGACGTCCGAGCTAGGAGGCCCGGATCCAGAGTTTAAAAAGAATAAACAATCAAAGGCGCCCGAGGAAGCCGAGGAAGAAGGCGTCAAGCCCAATGAGGAGTTGCTAGAAATAGAATTGGTTCCAGGAAAGCTAGAAACAAAAACTCGCGTGGGAAGTCAGTTGGACGATGGGATAAGGGAAAGCCTTATCTGCCTGCTAAGGAGATTTGTGGACATTTTCGCATTCGCAGCCGAGGATCTGGTGGGAATCAGCCCAACAGTTGCCGAGCACAGGTTAAACATCGACCCAACCATAAGACCGGTGAAGCAGAAGAGGAGGCATTTTGGGCCGGAGATAGATGGGATCATTGGGGAAGAAGTTGACAAGCTCCTCCGAGCTGGACACATAACGGAGATCCAGTTTCCGGAGTGGCTATCCAACGCTGTCATGGTGGGGAAAGGCCAGGGGAAGTGGAGGATGTGCATGGACTTCCGAGACCTAAATAAAGCATGTCCAAAGGATCACTACCCGTTACCCCACATAGATCAGCTGGTGGACTCAACCTCGGGGTGCGAGTTGCTCAGTATGATGGATGCTTCTCAGGGATATCATCAGATTCCCCTCGCACCCGGGGATAGAAAGAGGGTTAGCTTTGTGGTATCAAAAGGAACTTTTTGTTATATGCGCATGCCTTTTGGGTTAAAAAATGCAGGAGCCACATATCAAAGGATGGTTGACAGAATCTTTAGATCCCAAATCGGCAGAAACATGGAAGTGTACGTGGATGATATGCTAGTAAAAAGCGTAAAGGCAGGAGAGCATATCATAGATCTAGAGGAAACATTCGAAAACCTGCGCACGTACAGAATGAAGCTGAACCCATCAAAGTGTTCTTTTGGAGTGAAATCGGGAAAATTTCTGGGTTATGTAGTCACAGAGCAAGGAATCGAGGTCAACTCGGAAAAGGTTAAAGCAGTGCTGCAAATGAATCCTCCAAAAAATATCAAGGATATCCAGATACTAACAGGAAGAATAGCGGGGCTGAGCCGGTTCATATCACGCTCAGCCGAGAAGGGATTCCCATTTTTTAAACTCTTAAGAAAAGGGAACAAATTCGAATGGACCCCCGAAGCGCAAACAGCATTCGGAAAATTAAAAGAATATTTAGCCGGGCTGCCTCTGCTCACCAAAGCAGTACCAAGAGAAGAGCTCATACTCTACTTATCCGTGGGAGAGGGGGCGGTTAGCTCGGTCTTGCTAAGAGAAGAAATGAGTAAGCAAAAGCCCATTTATTATACAGGCCGAATTTTGCAAGGAGCAGAATGGAATTACTCCGAGCTAGAGAATGGAGCACTGGCATTAGTAGTTACAACCCGGCGATTGAGGCCGTATTTCCTAGCCCACCGAATAAAGCTACGAACCAACTTACCCTTGAGAGAAATATTAGGGCGACCTAATGCGTCAGGTCGCCTGATGAAGTGGGCGGTAAATATGGGGGAATACGACATGGAGTATGAGCCGAGAACGGCAATTAAAGCTCAGGCCCTAGCGGACTTCATCCAAGAGAGGGCCATGCCATCGCCGCCAGAGGGACAGTGGCTACTACATGTGGATGGATCAGCAACAACCAGTGGCTCTGGGGCAGGGATAGTCCTTACTACCCCGGAGTGCGAGCAATTAGAGTATGCCATAAAATTCGATATCAAAGCATCTAACAACGAGGCCGAGTATGAAGCCCTGGTTAAGGGAATGCAGTTGGGGATAGACTTGGGCGCGCGACGACTCATTGCTTATTCTGATTCTTGTTGGAACATTTTGTTCCATACATAAATTAAAAGTGTTTTGATGATTAATGTTGATAAGCAAAACAAAACAACAAAGAGACGAAGCAAGCATCGAAGGAAAACGAAGTGCAAAAATCTGGAAAAACACAAAGCTAACGTACGTAATATGTGATCATTAACGTACGTAATGGAAGCAGCTTAACGTACGTAATGGATGAGAGATAACGTACGTAAAGGAGTTCAAACAAGTGAACGTTGGAGGAGTCAAAGTCAGCAAAGCATACAACGGATATATGACGTCAGCAGTGACGTAGTGTTAACGTACGTAACAAAGGAAAGGCTAACGTACGTAACTCAAAATGACGAAACTCACTGGACTGTTTTGTGAAGATGCTAACGTACGTAACCAGCCACGGTTAACGTACGTAATGAGGCTTACGTACGTAATGGAGAGCATATAACGTACGTAAAGAAGGTTCAGCAGCTAACGGCTAGTTTGAAGATGGAGCCTATAAATACCATCCCTATGGTATTGCTTGAGTACAACAACCTTGAACAAATTGTCTATTCTTGTGATATTATTATACACATTCTTGTTGTTGATATTGAGCTTAATTGTAAGTGTTTGAGTGAGAATTCACGAAAACATACACGAGTGGTAAAAGAAAAGATACGATTGGATTCGGTGTTATTAGGATCAAGGATCCGGCATTGTTAGAATCCTAATCGCTATCAAGTGAGGTTTATCTAGTACCCATAGAAAGCTAGAGCGGTTGATTCCTTGTCCGATAGAAAAGGAAAACGGTTTAACTTGGACCGACACAAAGACAAGTATGAGTGGTTTATCACGGACCAATAGAAGACGTGATTGTAACGGTTATACCTCGACCGATAGAAGAGAGGCGTAGAGGTTTTTATCTTGATCCTATAGAAAAAGATACCGAGAGAGGACGTAGGCTCTGTAACACCCCCAAAACCGTATGGGAATATTACACGCCGTAGACCCCTTCCACAAGGATCTACCAGGCTAAACATCCATAAAGGACTAAATGCTTGCCCGGCCAGGGTCAAACAATATAATAATACAGACCGTTAAGGTCACTTACACATAAACACACAGACCGATGAGGTCACACAATTCTATCAACAGAACTGACTAACAACATTACCCACACAGGGGTCGAAACACAATACAGCGGAAGACTGAATGAACTCTAACAATACAACCAAACTCTACAAACTCTTGACTCTTGATTAGTATCGTAGCTCGTCATCCTCTTGTGCCAATCCTGTGACTGCTCCCCTGAATCTGCATGTACCTGGACGCAAAACAGACATCCACCCCCCGAATACTCGGGGGTTAGTAAAACTCCACTGTTTTACTAGTGCAAGTATCAAACCATATGAAATGTAACAAGCAAATAGCAACTACGAATTTAATACGGAAATCAATTATCAAAATGTTCCCGAGAAGTTTTAGAATTTCGAACTCAAATAAGAGATATTTGAAAAGGAACACATCATCTCGGGGATTTTTAAAGCAGAAATTCTTTTGGACCTCGAGTCCCAATTTACAAAACCTTTTCGTAAACATTAGGGCATTAGCCCGATTCTCGTTTCAAAGCATACTAAATAATATATCATTATGAGTCCGAGATCCATATTTAAAATGTTACCCGAACAATCACTGCTACACGATCATTGTTCGTACACATCATGTACCGAACTCCGGAGGCCTCGACGGACCTTACCCGACCACACACCGTTCGTACACATCATGTACCGAACTCAGGAGGCCTCAACGGACCCTACCGGCCACACACCTGCTGTTCGTACACATCATGTACCGAACTCCGGAGGCCTCAACGGACCCTACCCGGCCACACACACTGTTCGTACACATCATGTACCGAACTCCAGAGGTCTCGTCAGACCCTACCTGGATCACACACCTTGTTCGTACACATCATGTACCGAACTCCAGAGGTCTCGTCAGACCCTACCTGGATCACACACCTTGTTCGTACACATCATGTACCGAACTCCAGAGGCCTCGTCAGACCCTACCTGGAACACACGCACACACTTCGACACGTCACAACTCATAATCATTAAATGTCAAGCCATTCCACATTACACCGAAATGTACAATCAAGTATGTAAACCAAAACAACACGAATATCATGATCGTCACAACGACTCTTAACCAACATAACACACATTCGGTACACAATACATTGCACAACCACGTGTACAACCATCTCATATGTACATCGCAATCCTGCACAAATGGCACAACGCCGAACACGTATACCAATATATCACTATTATCACAAAGCCTTCAAATTTCGGAAAACACAACCAACTCAAACGGAACACATTTACGGAGGCAAGCAAAATCGTCATACATAGCATATGTAATTACTAGTCGCAAGATACAAGTCGTATAATAAGATACTTGCCTCGATAACCGCTACCGAACGCTCCGAAGAACACGGTTCGACCGGGAAGCTCGGACCCCGAAGAAGACAACGAACGGAAGGGTTCCGACTCGAGTTCTTTACAAGAATTCGACCCTAACAACATATAATCAATAAATCATCGATCATACGAGGAAGAATAATGGTAGAACGCTCGAATTCTCTTTGTGACATTTTATCGAACACCTTCAAGGCGTCGATAAAATACTCAATAAAACGACAAATCCGTGGCAATCCAACCGTGGAATAACAAGGAATTAGATATAATATAGCTTAACAATCATCAATCCATCAATATTCTGAGTTAAAACGGATTAAACGGACAAATCGAACAAAATCCCCAAAACTATATTTTAAGAAAACTTGCCTTGATTCGGTCGATTGGAGCAAGTTATGGAAGGATTAATCGATGTTATGAACTTCAAAACTTCATGGATTTAACCCCTAACAACATACCTCCATGATAATAAAGGCTCCAGCCGCGGAAGAGGAAGAAACGAGTGAGAAAAATGAAGAAAAACCCGACTGCTCTGCCATATTTATACCCCTGCCGGACACGGCGCAGCAAACGGCCCAGACCAGCGCCGGGTGTCTCGGCCGTGTCTCGGCAGGCTGCTGGTCCTGGCCGACCCGGCGCAAGACACGGCGCTGGGCAGCGCCGTTTCCAGGGCCGTTTCGCACAGGTCTGGCCAGCCATGACTCGGTCGATCCGACGGTCCGAAAAATCCCGAAACTCAGACTTGAACGTAAACCGAAAGCACGGTTACGAAGTACTCGTAAATACGAATCCGAACACTGAGAGAACACCTGATTCCGACCACCCGAAGGCTCGAAATTCGACAACGAAAAGTAATTACCCAAAACTTTGGGAAATTACGAAAATGGCCCAAAATGTCCGAAAATCACGATACGCGATCGAAACACCAAACCAAAGCTCGCAACATGAATAATAACATTAAATGAACTTACGAGAAACTCGAAACAACAGTTTCGGACGAGATTCGCAAGAATCGAACTCAAGTGCGGAAAAGTCGCTAAAAAGCACGGAACTCAACAAAACGACACCGAAACGAACTTGGATGACAAAAAGTGCAGAATTAATCATTCTCAGAATGATGAGACGGTCCCAATCGAGTCTTCTAAACGGACTTCCGCCGAAAAAATAAAATTACCGGAAATCCGAAATTGCGGATATTACATTCTACCCTCCTTAAAAGAAGTTTCGTCCCGAAACTTAAATCAAGTAGGGAGAAGCAATATCTCGCCAGGAAAACTCAACGAGATACACAAGAACCGAAAAAATTCGTGCCCAACGGCGAAACGTTACAAGCAACGCAAGGGAATATACGGCGTAAAAACACGCCCCACGACGACTAACGCAACGCCACCGACTATGTTTCAAACAACAACGAGAAATTAACGACGCATCACATACCACATCACATGCACACATTTAATCGAAGAAACGTACGCTACAACAAGTTGCACCCGACTAAAACAGCTATGCGATAGAAACAAATAGAGTATCACGATAGAAATCATTCCGATTCTCATCAATAAGAAAATGTCCGACGTTAAAACACAAACAATTCAAGATAACGGAAAACGAGAATACCGGACATTACATTCTATCCTTTTTAAAAATAAGTTTCGTCCCGAAACTTAAAATAAAACATCATGGTAGAATACAAACAAAACCAAAAAGTCCACGCAACAAATATCAATTTCTACACGAATTACAGCACGAAGTACGATACACAACTACATCACGGGACACCACCAGGCACTCCCCGAGTAGGAACGAAAACCCAATTCCCGAACATCTTTGCAACGGACTCAAAATGTAACGCACGGTGAACCACTTGTCCACACTCGAAACAGTTGACTAACGGTGAACGACAATTCTTCGCAGTACGAGATCAGTCAACAACAGTCAGACAACCCCGTTCGAACAACAACGATCGAACAACAACGATCAAATAACAATGATCGAACAACAATGATCAAATAAGAATGATCGAATAACAATGATCAAATAACAATGATCGAATGACAACAGTCGAACAATGACTCCGAAGTCCCCACTTCAACTCCAGACATTAAAAAAAACTGGTAGAAAGTGAAAGATGTTACTTCCAAACAAGGTTCACAAGAATCGAACCGAACTCGGAAAGGTCACGATGACAAACAGGTCGATCTAAAACAAGGTCACAACCAGTTCGAATGATGCCAACTGAGACATCAAACAAGTTCAAAAAGTATCGACGAACACGTGCAAGTCGATAGAATTTAGAAGGAGAAACTGCAGAAGTCAAATATAGTACGGGTATTACATCCGACCTCTTATAAAAGAAATGTCGTCCCCGCAACTCACAACAACGGAAACAAGGTAACAACACAAAAAGCATCCGGCAGGAAAATCTCCCATGGGTCTCTCAGAGTCGATCCTAATATCTGTGCTGAAGCGCGAACTCCGAAAGTCTCAGTAGCCAAATCGCAAAACTGAATTCGGTGTCCCTCGAAACGCGTCACTGACGAGAAGGACAATTTACACGTGCATGCCCCGACACATCACGGTTGAAATACCTCAGCTCGGCATACCGAAAATACAAATGCTAGATACAATGGGGCATAAAGTCGCAAAACAATATAGCGGAGATGCCAAATCAGCACAACAAAGAATCACGACGGTATCGTTCGGCGACCTCAACGGCCCGAACGATAACCAGCACCTAATTACAAACATTATGAAACAATCACACATGTACACAAACGTACAAACCCAAGCTTCAACAGCTCACACTCGTGCGACAACACGCAAATCACCACGAGGCGATAAACAGTAAACACCAGTTCACACCCCTCACAGAGGGCTAGTACAACAAATGCGTGGCAACGCCTCGACGTTCATGCCACCAATTCGATCATACTCGGGAGCAAACATCATAACGACAATGCGAACATCATACATACATACCCAGCCCTAAAACGGGAATAGATAGGTTTTAAAAACGAAAACCTCCTTTTTAAAATAATTATGGAAACACCAATTGATCTTGAGTATCACCCTTCAATAAAAATACAATCGTGAAACATCGTTATCGAGACTTTGGAAACTATTTCGCATTCGATAAAAATGAGGACAATTTCTTTTCGTGAAAAACTTTCGGAAGTATTCGACCCTCGGGTCTAAGTAAAAGTGTTTCTAAAACATTGGAAAATATCTCAAAACATTTTGGTCCTCGAGGTAGAAGAATCTTGAAACATATTGTGGCACCTTGGATGTACCACAAGAAAATAATTCATTTTAAAAGGACGTCTCGAAATTTATTTTCTAAGGTACTCAAAGTTTTCAACGATAATTCAATGGGCTAGAATGCCCAAAAAATTCAGATAATTATACGGAACATTATAGCGCCGTGGGTCCCGCGCCGGAATCCACCAGGCTAAAAACCATTTACAAAACGCCAAAAAGGTCGATGACGGTAATATTTTACAATGTCCGAAGTATTTCAAAACACATTTTTCAAATACCGCCTGATTGTGTCATTTGAAAATACACGGCCCATTTGTCAAAATTTAACAAATTTTAAAAATCCATATAAACCATGGTTTGACCGCACCACCAAAATATTTTCCAAAAATCGATTTCTACAAAATTCTCAAACTGTAAAGTCCTTCAGGAAACATTCTCAAACTTACCCATAGCGGACAAAAATTACAACATTCCAAAAACAGTCGAATTTAAAACCATATACTCAATTGGAAACCAGGGTCGCCAATTCAATCAAATGCATCTCGTGGTATCAAGTTTAAACACTCAGCAAAATCATTCATCGGAGTTTCTCACAAACTCTACCGTCGGTACCTATTCGAAACCCATCAAGGTTTAAAACTTTCACAACCTACCACCCCACCCGGTGGTTCAAAGATAAAACAATAACGTGCCCAGTTCTATACACATACTATGTGTCACAAGTATTAAACACAACTATATTACACAATACTGTGTAAATAAAATTATGCACCGCAATTAACTCACTAAGATAAAATCGAGATACACAGGTATTACGCATAAAGGAGGAGACTTACATCAACAGGTCGCACGGAGGTGACGGTCGCCCACGATACTAATCTCGTCCGACAACATATCCGACACGTTGTGACTACGCATAACTCAACTTGTCACCTGACGACTCAAACGACAAGACCACATATTACTCGACAAACCACGACTCGACTCGACCCGACAGCCTAGGTTTCCGCAACCTAAGCTCCGATACCATAAATGTAACACCCCCAAAACCGTATGGGAATATTACACGCCGTAGACCCCTTCCACAAGGATCTACCAGGCTAAACATCCATAAACGACTAAATGCTTGCCCGGCCAGGGTCAAACAATATAATAATACAGACCGTTAAGGTCACTTACACATAAACACACAGACCGATGAGGTCACACAACTCTATCAACAGAACTGACTAACAACATTACCCACACAGGGGTCGAAACACAATACAGCGGAAGACTGAATGAACTCTAACAATACAACCAAACTCTACCAACTCTCGACTCTTGATTATTATCGTAGCTCGTCATCCTCTTGTGCCAATCCCTGTTGCTCCCTGAATCTGCATGTACACGGGCCTTAAGCAGACATCCACCCCGAATACTCGGGGTTAGTAAACTCCACTGTTTTACTAGTGCAAGTATCAAACCATACGAAATGTAACAAGCAAATAGCAACTACGAATTTAATACGGAAATCAATTATCAAAATGTTCCCGAGAAGTTTTAGAATTTCGAACTCAAATAAGAGATATTTGAAAAGGAACACATCATCTCGGGGATTTTTAAAGCAGAAATTCTTTTGGACCTCGAGTCCCAATTTACAAAACCTTTTCGTAAACATTAGGGCATTAGCCCGATTCTCGTTTCAAAGCATACTAAATAATATATCATTATGAGTCCGAGATCCATATTTAAAATGTTACCCGAATAATCACTGCTACACGATCATTGTTCGTACACATCATGTACCGAACTCCGGAGGCCTCGACGGACCTTACCCGGACCACACACACTGTTCGTACACATCATGTACCGAACTCCGGAGGCCTCAACGGACCCTACCCGGCCCACACACACTGTTCGTACACATCATGTACCGAACTCCGGAGGCCTCAACGGACCCTACCCGGCCACACACACTGTTCGTACACATCATGTACCGAACTCCAGAGGTCTCGTCAGACCCTACCTGGATCACACACCTTGTTCGTACACATCATGTACCGAACTCCAGAGGTCTCGTCAGACCCTACCTGGATCACACACCTTGTTCGTACACATCATGTACCGAACTCCAGAGGCCTCGTCAGACCCTACCTGGAACACACGCACACACTTCGACACGTCACAACTCATAATCATTAAATGTCAAGCCATTCCACATTACACCGAAATGTACAATCAAGTATGTAAACCAAAACAACATGAATATCATGATCGTCACAACGACTCTTAACCAACATAACACACATTCGGTACACAATACATTGCACAACCACGTGTACAACCATCTCATATGTACATCGCAATCCTGCACAAATGGCACAACGCCGAACACGTATACCAATATATCACTATTATCACAAAGCCTTCAAATTTCGGAAAACACAACCAACTCAAACGGAACACATTTACGGAGGCAAGCAAAATTGTCATACATAGCATATGTAATTACTAGTCGCAAGATACAAGTCGTATAATAAGATACTTGCCTCGATAACCGCTACCGAACGCTCCGAAGAACACGGTTCGACCGGGAAACTCGGACCCCGAAGAAGACAACAGACGGAAGGGTTCCGACTCGAGTTCTTCACAAGAATTCGACCCTAACAACATATAATCAATAAATCATCGATCATACGAGGAAGAATAATGGTAGAACGCTCGAATTCTCTTTGTGACATTTTATCGAACACCTTCAAGGCGTCGATAAAATACTCAATAAAACGACAAATCCGTGGCAATCCAACCATGGAATAACAAGGAATTAGATATAATATAGCTTAACAATCATCAATCCATCAATATTCTGAGTTAAAACGGATTAAACGGACAAATCGAACAAAATCCCCAAAACTATATTTTAAGAAAACTTGCCTTGATTCGGTCGATCGGAGCAAGTTATGGAAGGATTAATCGATGTTATGAACTTCAAAACTTCATGGATTTAACCCCTAACAACATACCTCCATGATAATAAAGGCTCCAGCCGCGGAAGAGGAAGAAACGAGTGAGAAAAATGAAGAAAAACCCGACTGCTCTGCCATATTTATACCCCTGCCGGACACGGCGCAGCAAACGGCCCAGACCAGCGCCGGGTGTCTCGGCCGTGTCTCGGCAGGCTGCTGGTCCTGGCCGACCCAGCGCAAGACACTGCCCAGGCGGCGCCCGTTTCAGGGCGTTCGCCGCAGTGCGGCCGGCCATGACTCGGTCGATCCGACGGTCCGAAAAATCCCGAAACTCAGACTTGAACGTAAACCGAAAGCACGGTTACGAAGTACTCGTAAATACGAATCCGAACACTGAGAGAACACCTGATTCCGACCACCCGAAGGCTCGAAATTCGACAACGGAAAGTAATTACCCAAAACTTTGGGAAATTACGAAAATGGCCCAAAACGTCCGAAAATCACGATACGCGATCGAAACACCAAACCAAAGCTCGCAACATGAATAATAACATTAAATGAACTTACGAGAAACTCGAAACAACAGTTTCGGACGAGATTCGCAAGAATCGAACTCAAGTGCGGAAAAGTCGCTAAAAAGCACGGAACTCAACAAAACGACACCGAAACGAACTCTGATGACAAAAAGTGCAGAATTAATCATTCTCAGAATGATGAGACGGTCCCAAGCGAGTCGTCGAAACGGACTTCCGCCGAAAAAATAAAATTACCGGAAATCCGAAATTGCGGATATTACATGCTCGTTTATAGCCGAACCTCTATAAATTCTCGTGTCCTTTATTTTCCGCACTTTTTATTTACGCTTCCGCAAACGGCGCAAATATCCGATTTGGTACCCAACAATTGGTATCGGAGCGGTACTCCAATACGCGGCTTAACATCCGAGGAGAAAAGATCCAATGGCGCTTCAATTTGCTCCAGTCGAAGGCCTTGCTCTCAACCGACTACCATTCTTTGATGGCTCAAATTATTTGACGTGGAAGAAGAAGATGTCGATATTCATCCGAGCATACGACATCGAAATTTGGAAGATTATTTGCCTTGGCCCAAAAGTTCCAATCAAATCCGACGGTACGCTCAAATCTTTCGAAGAATACGACGATGCCGATTGGAAAAATGACCATCTAAATTGTAAGGCTACTCAACTCTTATTTTGTGCCTTAAATCCGGAAGAGGTCAATCGAATCTCATCATGTGAAAGTGCGAAAGAAATATGAAAAATTCTAGAAATCACACACGAAGGGACAACTCAAGTCAAGGAGACGAAAATCAATATGCTTCTCCATGACTACGAGTTATTCATGATGAAGGGTGACGAGTCCATCACCAATATGCTCGACCGATTTTCGGTCATCACCAATGGACTTGCTTCGTTCGGAAAACCATTATCTAGTAGTGAAAAAGTTAAGAAAATTTTACGATCACTACCTAGCGAATGGGACGGCACCGTGACCGCTATTATGGAATCCAAAGATCTCAACACGCTCGATTTTAGTGCCCTTGTTGGTTCGCTAATTAATTATGAGATCGTGTTAAAATCACGAAGTGTCAAGCCGAAACCGAAAGAAAAATCGTTAGCCATGAAGGCTAAGATATCTAAAAGAGAAGAAATCCCGGTGGAAGAAAGCGACGAAAAAGCGGCATATTATGCCAAGAATATTAATAAATTTTAAACCTTATTAAACCGGAGGAAGAAGGATATCTCGAGCGAAACGAAGAAGTTCGACAACTCTTGTCGACAATGTGGAAAACCAGGCCACTTCGCTAAGCATTGCCGTGCCAAACCCAAGAAGGAGGTTCTCGTAGCAACATGGAGCGATGACGACGAAGATGATGAGTTCATCAATCAAAATAATCTCGCTCTCATGGCCCGGAGTTCGTTCGACGACAGCGACGTCGAAAGTCAGGTTAGTACATCCTCCCGTGATGAACTTTTTGATGCATTTGAATTACTTCATACGGATTTTCAAAATGCATTATCGGAAATCAAATCCCTGAAGTCTAAAATTAAATCTTTGGAAATTGAAAATTCCAAAATTATCGAGAAGGGAAAATTTGTTGAAATTGATCATTCAAAGTGTATTGAAAATGAAAATATTTTGAAGAATGATCTCGCTAAAATCCAAACCGAGCTTAAATCTTTGACAAAGAAATTCTCGTGCGGAAATGAGAAATTTGAACAAATGCTTAGTGTTCAAAAATTTACTTTGAATAAAGAGGGGTTATGATTCAAACCACGTTCGAAAAACGAATCCGTTAATTTTAAAATACCCCATTGCGAAAAGTGTTTGAAAATCGGGCATCATATTTCAAGTTGCAAAAGCCCGAAGCGGACGATAAAAATTAAGAAAATTTGGGTTCCTAAAGGAACAATCATTTCAAATATCGTCTACGTTTCTAAACAAAAACCAACTATAGGTTGGATCCCCAAAAATTGATTTTTGTATTTTACTCAGGGGGAGTACTTTTTTAAAAGGGGAGATAATATTTTCAGGGGGAGTTAATACCCTTGTATTTATTTTTGCATATTTCATTATTTATTGAATTTTTTTTTGGTATTTTATTGCATTTTTTGATGAAAACAAAAAGGGGGAGAGAAATGAGGAAAATAAGAAAAATGGGATTTACCCTAAAAGGGGGAGAAACGAAGGAATTGAAAAATGAAGAGGAGAAGTCGAAAAAAAAAAATGACAGAAAAAGAAAAATGAGGAGACGTCGAAAAGACGATGAAAAATTAATGAAAGTGAGAAAAGAAAAGGAGAAAAGAAAAGAAGGAGTCGAAAAAGAAATGGGAGAAGATTCTAACGAAACGGACAAAGTCGAAAACTTTGGTCTGTAATATACATATATTTGTATTTTTTTTCAGGAAAATCCCATTGACGTATTGTTGTTTTGTAATCATCAAAAAGGGGGAGATTGTTGGAACATTTTGTTCCATACATAAATTAAAAGTGTTTTGATGATTAATGTTGATAAGCAAAACAAAACAACGAAGAGACGAAGCAAGCATCGAAGGAAAACGAAGTGCAAAAAGCTGGAAAAACACAAAGCTAACGTACGTAATATGTGATCATTAACGTACGTAATGGAAGCGACTTAACGTCGTAATGGATGAGAGATAACGTCGTAAAGGAGTTCAAACAAGTGAGCGTTGGAGGAGTCAAAGTCGACAAAGCATACAACGGATATATGACGTCGGCGGTGGCGTAGTGTTAACGTCGTAACAAAGGAAAGGCTAACGTCGTAACTCAAAATGACGAAACTCACCGGATCTGTTTTGTGAAGATGCTAACGTACGTAACCAGCCACGGTTAACGTACGTAATGAGGCTTACGTACGTAATGGAGAGCATATAACGTACGTAAAGAAGGTTCAGCAGCTAACGGCTAGTTTGAAGATGGAGCCTATAAATACCATCCCTATGGTATTGCTTGAGTACAACAACCTTGAACAAATTGTCTATTCTTGTGATATTATTATACACATTCTTGTTGTTGATATTGAGCTTAATTGTAAGTGTTTGAGTGAGAATTCACGAAAACATACACGAGTGGTAAAAGAAAAGATACGATTGGATTCGGTGTTATTAGGATCAAGGATCCGGCATTGTTAGAATCCTAATCGCTATCAAGTGAGGTTTATCTAGTACCCATAGAAAGATAGAGCGGTTGATTCCTTGTCCGATAGAAAAGGAAAACGGTTTAACTTGGACCGACACAAAGACAAGTACGAGTGGTTTATCACGGACCAATAGAAGACGTGATTGTAACGGTTATACCTCGACCGATAGAAGAGAGGCGTAGAGGTTTTTATCTTGATCCTATAGAAAAAGATACCGAGAGAGGACGTAGGCTCGTTTATAGCCGAACCTCTATAAATTCTCGTGTCCTTTATTTTCCGCACTTTTTATTTACGCTTCCGCAAACGGCGCAAATATCCGATTTGGTACCCAACAATTCTCAGCTGGTCACGCAGCAGGTAGGAGGAAAATTTGAGATAAATGAGGATCGGATGAAGAAGTATGTTGAGGAAGTGAAAAAGGCTGCCAAAAAACTAGGGGAATGGAAGTTGATCCATATCCCTAGGGCGGAAAATGTAAAAGCTGATTACTTAGTAAAAATGGGAAGCTCTTTAGTGGATTGTCGCTCACGGACAGTAACGATTTTAGGAGCGGCCCGGAGTAACATCACGAAACAGGTGATGGAGGTGAACGAGATTGCGGACTGGCGAACTCCTTTGTTGGCAGACCTAAGAAGGGCAGAACTACCCAATGAAAGGCAATAGAGAATGAAAATTGTACGAAGGGTGGTGAGGTTCTGTTGCATTAACGATGAATTATACAAGAGATCCTACCTCGGTCCATACCTGCGATGCGTTTCGGAAGAAGAAGGGCGGGGTATACTGGAAGAAATCCATGAAGGGTGCTGCGGTGATCATACCAAAGGAAGGGCGCTAATTAGCAAAACACTAAGAGCTGGTTTTTTCTGGCCGACCATGAGCAAGAAAGCGGTGGAGATGGTTAAGCGGTGCCAAAAATGTCAAATGCACGCACCCTTAATTCACAACCCAGCTGAAGATATGATTACCATGGGAGCACTCTGTCCTTTCGCTAAATGGGGAATCGATCTCATGGGGCAGTTTACACTTGGCTCGGGAGGAAGGAAGTTTTTAGTAGTAGCCATAGACTACTTCAGCAAGTAGGTAGAAGTCGAGCCCGTGGCCACCATAACCGAGCAAAGAATCATAAGTTTTCTGTTTAACAACATTTGCTGCAGGTATGGAGCGCCCCAGATACTTATCTCAGACAATGGAACTCAATTCAATGGGAAAAGAACCCAGTCCTGGTGCAAGGGGATGCACATCAAGCAAAGGTTCGCTGCGGTTGCTCATCCGCAGACTAATGGACAAGTGGTGTTGGGAAAAACAAACACCCTGTATCGAATCAGCCGGGATACCCGATCCCTGTAGCGATTGTTATTTGTTATTAAGAAGGTTTTGACATATGCCAAATATACAGTAAGGAAACTGTATCGAGGATTCAAGGCTTTATCCTATATCGAAAACCTGCCTCGAATCAGCATCAGTGAAGCTCGTCAGTACAGCAAGAAGACTTGTAAAAAAAGATCAAGTATGGAAACTGTCTCGATGCTCTAAATACAGTCATCTTCCATACAGTTCACAAAAGGACAAGAAAGAACACAAGTCAAGTCCCGTTGAACAAAGAAGTATTTAAATACTCTAGGATAAAGTATTTAAATACTGTCGATCTTCGAATCTTGAGAATCCATGAAATCCGGATCATGTCATATTCCCGTTGAAGGAAATCTTATTCAAACGGACATCTCAACGGATACTTTCTTCAGAGACTATATATATATATCCTTGAAGACATTGAAGATCTGTTACCAAAAAAACACACGAACTGAACGACCTCAAGTAACATAACTCTCAAAGCTATCAAAGTTATCATCTGAGCAAACATATCTCCAGAGCATACTGCAAGTTAGAACGAAAGAGATATACAGTGCTCAACATCAAGAACAGCTATCATCAGCTCAAGAACGTGATATTCAAAGCTGCTGTTCTTACCTGGTTACCTACCTTTTACCTCTGTGTAAAAACCGAGCTCTGTGTGAACTCAACAAGTTATTCTGACCTGTGTGGGACGAATAAGGCCGAAGCTTTGGAACTGTGTGTGAAGAAGCTAGTCAAGAAGGAAGCTTTCACCAATCTGTGTGAACGGTTGAAAGCGACATTCTTTGTATCAATCTGTGTGAACGATACAAAGATAGGTTTGTTTATAATTACGTAGTTGTGTACGCAGTAATTATATAATAAACTTTTTACTCCTGTGTGGAGGACCAGTGGACGTAGAGGGGTTTACCTCGAACCACTTAAATTACTGTGTTATTTACCTTCTGCTTTTACTGTTTGAAATAACTGTGATATATTAAGTATACACCTAATACGTCGTTGCTGTATCCACGACAACTAACTGTATCCAAGACTTCCGCTACGCACTCAGATTTAGATTCCATACAGTTTGTTGTTTAAACGATTTCCCAAACTGTATCCAGTATACTTAAGTGGCCAACAAGTGGAGGTAACTAACAGAACAATCTTGCAAGGGATCAAAACCCGCTTAGACAAAGCTGGAGGAGGATGGGTGGATGATCTTAGCTCGGTACTATGGTCAGACAGGACCACACCTATATCGTCAACAGGGGAAATACCATTCAGTATGGTATACGGGTCCGAAGCCGTCATTCCGGCAGAAGTCGGAGAAATGTCCCATCAGATTCGATGGTTCAACGAGGAGGAAAACGAGGAAATAATGAAGGAGGCGTTGGACACCATAGAAGAAATAAGAGAAGCGTCCGCAGCACGAACAGAAAGATATAAAAGCCTCACAAAAGCAGTTCACGACAAAAGAGTCAGGAAGAGACAGTTCCAAGTCGGTAATTTGGTGCTTAGGCGGGCTGATGCCCTTAGAAAAACAGGAAAACTGGAGCCGGACTGGGAGGGGCCTTACAAGGTAATCCGAATTTATGCAGGGGGAGCTTATGAGCTCGAGGATATGGAAGGGCACCCCATCAAAAGACCTTGGAACATATGCCACTCAAAAAAATATTTTGTATGAAGAGGTGTGAAGAAAAGCTTGTGATGTTTTAATAAAAGTCTATTACAAAAAAAATCTCTGAATGTGTTGATCGAGTAAAACTAGAAATGACATCTGATCAGGTGAAATGCCTTCAGATCCGAGTAAGGGTGAACCGCCCTGTGACATCTAAAAAAGTGAAATGCCTTCAGATCCGAGTAAGGGTGAACCGCCCTGTGACATCTGATCAGGTGAAATGCCTTCAGATCCGAGTAAGGGTGAACCGCCCTGTGACATCTGATCAGGTGAAATGCCTTCAGATCCTAATAAGGGTGAACCACCCTGTGATATCTGATCAGGTGAAATGCCTTCAGATCCGAGTAAGGGTGAACCGCCATATGACATATGATCAGGTGAAATGCCTTCAGATCCGTTTAAGGGTGAATCGCCCTTCAAATCTATGACTAAGGGAAATACCCTCGATTTCAGGTAGAGGTAAACCGCCCCGATGTATAAATAGCCTCAGGCTTAGAGTACGAGCCGACCTAAAAAAAATCGGTGAAAAGGCTCAAGATCAAGTGAAAAGAAATGAAGATCAAAGAATAAGGCCACGAGGAAACATCATCAAAGATAGATCTGAATGATCGCCCCTTAGTGGGAAATTGTTAGCATTTGAAGTGGTGATCATTACTTAGTATACGGGCCCACAACAGACAACGCTCGGACGAAAAAGTATTTCCCGAAATTAACGGACAATGGTTTATTTTCTTCCTCGAAAAACTATTGTCTGATCCATATTCAGTACAACGGTTTAGTAACTACGGACAAAACCATTGTCTAAAATTTCGAATCAGACAAGTCTTTTGATTGTGGCGTTGTCCAAATGAGTGGGTGTACACAACTGTTTTAAACTTATATTGTTTTAATAAACTTCAAACAATGTGTCTTAGGAACCGTTATTTGACTTGGGCGCAATTAGACAAGTGTTTTTGGCTATGTTATATTTAAGCAGTCTTCAAACAATAGTGGTATGGTAGTGTTGTGTAAATGATACCTGTCACACAACTATTTTTGTAACATTGTACAGACAAGTGTTTGGTCTTTTAAAACCGTTATCTGTTATAAAGTGCTTTAAAAAACTATATCTATAACACCACAATTAAATTTAGTTATTTTTTAACGATTCAATCGTACGGATGTCAAGATTTACATATTTTAGTCATGCCTCAAAAAAATTAATTGGTTTTGAGTTGATTTTGTATATTTTTTTAATATAATACTAATCAAAATTTCAAAAAAATAACATTTTTGTCTTTTTGAGTTGATTTTGTATTTGTTTTTAAAATATTTTTCGACGATCCAACCGTATGGATGTTAATACATAACTATTTTAGTGATGTGCAAAAAAATTACAAAATTTCAAATTTAATTTATATGCTTTTTTAATAGTCAACCACTAAAAGTACTGTTTAGTCAAACTAGTCTAATTTAGGATTAACTCCGTATTTTTTAATTTTTTTGACGATCTAACCGTACGGATGATAATATGTAATGAATTTAATGATGTGCAAAAAGAGCTAAAAAATTTCAAATTAATCTGGTATGATTTTATAATATAAACCACCCAAAAGTAATAATCACTCTAACTAGTCTCGTCCCGATTGCACATAATATTTATTTTTAAATATTTTTTCGATGATCCAACCATACAGATGTTAATATCTAATTTTAGTGATAGGCACAAAAAATTAAAACAATTCAAATTTATTTTATATATTTTTTAATAGTCAACTACTAAAAGTACTATTTAGTCAAACTACTTTAATTTAGGATTAACTCCATATCTATAAATTTTTTTGACGATACAACCGTACGGATGATAATATGTAATGAATAGAAAAATAGACTATGGAGAAGTATTTTTAGAAAAATAGTAACAAAAATCCGGGAGAAAGCACTAGTTAGGAGTATTAGTCAATTTACTATTGTAACACCCCAAGATATTTGGAGTATGTCACAGAGCCGTGAATCCCGTATAGGAACTCACAAGGCTAAAGTATACGACATCCACAACTAAAAACGTCAAACTCACTAGACATTCATCCATAAGTTCCAAGAATCCCAAAACTAAAACACAAAGACGACAAGTTCGACGTGATCAATCACCAAAGAAATAACTCCTACAGTACTCGAGCACCGACTATCAGTTTAGAAAAAAAATATAAAGTTTTTACATCCAGACTCAAAGAAAATTAAGACATCCCGACATTCCACAGTATCACGCCTGCCCGTCATCATCGTACTGTCCCGGTGCTCGTCCAGCCATATTCTTTAAACCTGAAATACATGAAACGTATTTCCCCCGAATGGGGTTAGCCGTGGAATAGCTAGTACAAGTAACACAGACTAATTCTAATATCTTACAATATCAAAGCACATGCATCAATAACTTCAAAATGCAAAGGATAATGATTTCCGGAAATGCAAAATCCACAATGTATCACAAAACACAATCCTCCCGATTAACCATGGACCCGACCATGCGCGAATCCCTCCGTGAACCCAAAAGTTCGTGAACCCAACCATGCGTGGATTCCCCCGAGGCCCCGTCGGACCGTCCCGGAGTGAACATAACTCTCTCAACACTCAAATACACTACTTTGCACATTCAAGATATTAAGTTCGTAAGAGTTACTTGCCTTTGAGACATGATGGATTGATTCGAGCAGGTAAAAGACCACCGACGAATGAATTCAGAGACTTCGGACCTAAATGATTTGTACAAAACTATCAACAATAGTACGATTAGAAACCAAATAGAAAAACGCCCGAAAACCCCGCCTACGACACAATTAAACCAACATCATATTCAACGAGGGCGGATCGCAACCACAACCCTCTCTATCCTCAACGATTCAAGTATAACCCATAATCCCATAGGGAAAAGCATGTATTGGTGGTAGGAAAATTATACTCATCTCACTTATTCCCAATTTACGACTAAAATTGAAGGATTACGAAGAAACTCCCAAATTCCCAAAAATCTAGGGTTCTAGTGATTTACCTCGGATCGAAGACAAAGAGGATGATTTGGTGTTGCTAATCTACCCCATAATTCCAAGGAAGATGATGACTAGATAGTGGAAGGCTTGAAATCGCGCGGGAGTCGCCCAAGAATCGTCCAAGTCGCGCAAGAGGAGAAGAAGGAAGAAAATGGACGAATTCGGTCTGTTCCTGGGTATTTAAACCCAGGTTGGCTTACGTACGTAATACATAAGGATTAGCGTACGTACGGCCCATAACATACGTAAAGACTTCCCCCATTATGTACATAACGAAAACTGCAGAACCTGCAGTATTACTTAAATCGCTTCCGCAATGCAAAAGAGTTTTATAACTCTATCTCCAAAAGGCGATACCGACCAATATTGCACCAACAATTGCTATCCGAGCGGTACCTCCTAGAAGCGGCTTAACATCTAAGGAGAAGATCCAAATGGCGTTTCAACTTGCCCTGGATTCACGAGTGGTGAATGTATTTTACTCACCTTAGGTAGGTTCGACGGGGCCTCGAAGGGAGTCCAATGGGAGAGCCCTGAATTCACGAGTAAAAACTTCATGAGTGGTGTGTATGTTTGGTGAATGTATTTTCTCACCTCGGGAGGGTTCGACGGGACCACGGAGGGAGCCCAATGGGAGATCCCTGGATTCACGAGTAAAAACTTCACGAGTGGTGTGTATGTTTGGTGAATGTATTTGCTCACCTCGGGAGGGTTCGACGAGGCCACAAAGGGAGTCCAATGGGAGAGCCCTGGATTCACGAGTAAAACTTCACGAGTTGGTATTGATTTTTATGTCTGTCGAGGACACATGACGTGGGTTTTAACCCTGTGAATTGTTGTTGGTTCTCTATTTGCGAAAACAAAACCTTTGGGTTGTGACCCTGTTGATTTTTGGAAAGAGAAGGATTTGATAATCCTAAAGTTGTTTTCTATTAAAACTCTCGATGGCATTTTAGATCATTTTATAAATAGTTTCCCTTGACTTGGGATTTTTCGATTTTGGAAAGCTTTACCTAAACTCTTGCCTCGGGAAGTATTTTCGTTATGTTTAAATCTTTGAGGATTCCTGGTTATTGTTATTTGTGGAAATGTGAATTGTATGACTCGTATTTTGCACTTTGTTCTTGCAGTAGCAAAACAGTGGAGTTTTGCTAACCCCCGAGTATTCGGGGGTGGATGTCTGTTTTTGCATTCAAGTTTGGGAGCATAACACAGGGTCGACATGAAGGATGATAAAAGATGATCGATACTAATCACATGAGGACCCGTACATTGTTGTATTGGTTCAGTTGTATTTTATTTCCGCTGCGGTATTCTTTTCCCGTCGTACGGGAGTGTGTTGTATTTGACCCCTGCGTGGGCATGTATTGTGTTTGAGTTGTATGTATTTATTGAAAGACCAAATCGGTCTACTGAGTCATTTTAGCCTTAAAGGCATTGTTGAGTTGTTCGATTTTGTTACCAGCCTGGTAGAACCTTGACGAAAGGTTCTACGGCGTGTAATATCCCTGAGCGGATTGCGGGTGTTACATAAATGGTATCAGAGCTTTGGTTGTGGAAACCTAGGCTGTCGGGTTTAGTGGTGTCTGTTGAGTTTTGTCTCGTCGGATTTTGTCTGACTGAGTCGTGTCGCGACGCGTCATCTGAGTCTGTTGGTCGTGATTAATATCGTGGAGCGATCATCATCTTCGTGCGACCTGTGGATGTAGGTCTCCCTCCCTTATGTTGTGCCTCGTGTGGCACGAGTTACTGGTATGATTATGTGTTAAGTGATGGAATCCTTATGTAGATTCTTGGTTTCGTGATGCGTTCGTGTGATTCTCATATTTCGTTTATATGAGGAGTGTTGTCATTATTTATGTCCTTTTGACTGTGATATTTGACTGTTTGTTTTCCCGGTAAAAGACATGTGTTGTCTCGATTTCGAGCGATTTCATGCGCGTATTATGATTTTATGTAAGTGAATATTGTTACATGCGAGTATTTTTTTTTTGGCATTCTAACCTAATAGATTTTCGAAAAAACCTTGAGTATCTTGGAAAATAAAATTTCGAGACGTATTTTTAAAATGAATTGTTTTCTCGCGGTACTTTCAAGGTGCTTTCTAGTGCCGCATTATATTTCAAAATTATTCCAGTTGGTGACCAAAATATTTTGAGATATTTTCAATTATTTAGAAATGCTTTGCTTAGACCCGAGGGTCGAATATTTTTGAAAGTTTTTCACTAAAAGAATAGTGTCCTCATTTTTTGTTCAAACGCAAGATAGTTTTTGAATTCAAAGATGATTGAATCCGTAATATTATTCATAAGTTTATGATATGTAGACGAGTAACGTACGTAAATCACTGTGGAGTTCGTAAGTTTCATCACCGTTAGAACAGTCATCTGCCTAGAAGTGAAACTGCCATACACGGTTAGCGTACGCTAGGCTATGTAGATTAAGACCAGAATTACGAAGGTCGTTACGTGCGTTAAAGATGAGGCCTTAACGTATGCAACAGTCTTAACGTACGTAAAGGTTTGATAGTTACGTACGTAAGACAGTCCTAGGGCATTTACTGAGCAGTTTGAAAAATAAAGAATGCCGCGGAAACACGAGGCGATGAAATTACGAAGCAAGAGCAACTTGCGAAAGATTCGAAACAACGAACTTAAGCATTAAAGGCAACGATCCCAATTACCCGATGGTTAGGGAAATGACCATAAAAGTAAATTGCCCAAACTTTTAGGAAATTACAAAATGACCCGAAATGGCCGAAAACTATGATACGGAAACGAACAACTATGCCAAAAATTACAACATGTCTAACGACATTAAACGAAATCACAAAAAACCTGAAACAACAGTTTTGCACCACAATCGCACAGAACGAGTCAACGAACGGAGAATACCAAGACTAAATACAAAATCGAGTAGAACAATCTCGAAACATGCTCGGATGTCAAAACGTAAAGAATTAAACATTCTCAAAATGTTGAAACGGTTACAGGCGAGTTGCTAAAAATGGGAAATGCTCCAAAATGGAAATTATCAAACATAGGAAAAATACGGATATTACATTCTCCCCCTCTAGAAATAAGTTTCGTCTCGAAACTTAAGAAGTAAAAAGTTCAGGATATTTAGTGCGCATGCTGTCTTAGGTCTCCCAAGTCGCCTCCTCAACTCCATGCTTTGACCACTGAACCTTAACTAACGGAATGGTCTTATTTTGGAGTTGTTTGACACGATGCTCAAGGATTTTCGCCGGCCTTTCTTCAAACGTGACATCCTCCGCTACTTCGATATCCCCGTAATCGATGATGTGACTCGGGTCCAGAACGTATTTTCTCAATTGGGAAACGTGGAACACACTAACGTGACTAAGGGTTGGAGGTAATGCCAACCGATAAGCCAACTCGCCGACTCGATCTAGAATCTCAAACGACCCAATGTACCTCGGGCTGAGCTTCCTCTTCTTCCCAAAACGGTAAACCCCTCTTGTCGGTGATACCTTGAGTAACACATGATCCCCTACTTCAAACTCCAAAGGTCAACGACGAACATCAGTATACGATTTTTGTCGACTCTGAGCAGTCAACAGTCTGTCTGGAATGATAGAGATCTTATCTCTAGTTTCCATTAACATGTCCGGTTCCATTCCCACCAGTTCCGAGGCCTCATCCCAACAAAGTGGAGACCTACACCATCTACCATATAATGCTTTGTAAGGCGCCATTTTGATCGATGCGTGCCAACTATTATTGTAAGTAAATTCGATCAACGGCAGATGCAACTCCCACTCACTACTCCAATCTAAAGTACAAGCCCGCAGCATATCCTCCAACGTCTGGATCGTCCGCTCCGTCTGACCGTCTGACTGCGGATGGAAAGATGTACTCAATCTCAATTCGGTACCCAAAGCCTGATGGACCGACTGCCAAAACTGCGAGACGAAACGACCATCCCGATCAGATACGATAGTCTTAGGCGTACCGTGCAGTTGTTCTATCTCTGCTATGAATACCCGAGCCAACCTTTCCGGTCCCCAAGTATCCTTAATACGAAGAAAATGCGCCGACTTCGTCAATCGGTCGACAATCACCTAAATCATATTCATTTCGGTCTTCGTCCTCAGCATCCCGGTGATGAAATCCATGGAAATGTCTTCCCACTTCCACTCGGGAATAGGAAGCGGATTCAACAGCCCGGCTGGCCTCTGATGCTCAATCTTGATTTGTTGGCACGTCAAACACCATGCTACAAACTCCGAAACATCATTTTTTCATATTACTCCACCAGAAACTCTTTTTAAGGTCTTTATACATCTTACTCGTTCCGGGGTGGGTAGAGTAAGGAGTAGCATGAGCTTTTCGAAGTATTTTCTGTCTCAAGTCTAAATCATTCGGAACGCAGAGTCTCCCTTGAAACCTCAAACTGCCATCCTCGTGAATCATAAAACCGGGGGCTTTCCCTTTTTCCATATCCGCCTTCAGTTGGCTGATCATCGGGTCATTATACTGTCCCCCTTTGATATCATCAATCAAAGACGAAGTAATCTCAAGGGCACGTAACTGGCCTTGCACTTGTTCAATCTATACTTCGATTCCTTGTTCAATAAATTCCTGTCGAATCCTCGCTTGTGGTGTGAGAACCTCAAGTATCTGGAGTGATACCAGTTTACGACTCAACTGTATGCCACAACATTGGCTTTTCCTGGATGATAAAGGATCTCCAAATCGTAGTCCTTTATTAGTTCTAACCAACGACACTGTCTCATGTTCAGTTCCTTCTGGCTGAAGATGTATTTCAAACTCTTATGATCGGTATAAATCCGACACGGAGAACATATAGATAGTGGCGCCAGATCTTCAGTGCAAACACCACTGCAGCCAACTCCAGATCGTGAGTAGGGTAATTCATTTCGTATGGTTTCAACTGCCGCGATGCAAAAGCTATAGTCCTATCGTGCTGCATCAGAACACACCCGAGTCCCTGGCCTGAAGCATCACTATAAACCGAAAACCCACCGTTCCATTGAGGCAAGGCTAACACTGGTGCCGTAGTCAAACTCCTTTTCAGTTCTTCGAAACTTTGTTGCCTCTCGTCGTTCCACTCGAACTTCTCAGACTTCTGGAGTAATTGATTAAGCTGTCGAGCAAGTTTAGAAAACCCCTCGACGAACCGTCTGTAATACCCAGCAAGTCCCAAAAAGCTACGAACCTCCTTCACGTTCTTAGGTGGTGCCCAATCTAATACTGCCTCGATTTTTTGGGGATCTACACGAACCCCCTCAGCTGAAACCACGTGTCCTAGAAACATGAGCTCCTTCAGCCAAAACTCACACTTTGAGAATTTTGCATACAGACGTTGAGCTCTCAAAATCTCCAGCACTAGTCGCAAATGTTGAGCGTGTTCCTCGTCATCACGAGAATAAACTAGAATATTGTCTATAAAAACGACTACACACCTATCGAGATGCTCGATGAATATCTTATTCATTAGCTGCATAAATACTGCTGGCGCGTTGGTTAGACCGAACGGCATAACCACAAACTCGTAATGTCCGTACCTCGTACGAAAAGCGGTCTTAGGAATGTCGGACTCCCTCACTCGAAGCTGATAGTATCCAGATCTCAAATCAATTTTTGAAAACACCGTATCTCCCTGTAACTGGTCGAATAAATCGTCGATGCTGACACGCTTTTTGTGTAACTATCGCAAGTGCACGATATCGTATCAAGTAGTAAAGTGGACTTTTTGAGTCCGGTTTATCGATCCCACAAGGAAGTTATGTTATAATTTGAATTATACACTATTAGTCTATTTTTATAGATACTTAAGATTAGTGAAACACACAATTAAAAAGTTTGGTTTAATAATTGCAAAGAAATTGCAATAATAGTTCTAATATTATAAGGAAATAAAAAGATAGCAATATTAATAGATTGATTATCGATAAAATGAAATAGTTGGGATTACAAACTTAGTTCGTCATTAGTTATAAAAGATGTATTGGAGATCATAAGATGAATTTACTAATTATGTTGTGTAGATTCGATTTTCCTTAAAAAGACGGTTTCTCTTTCGAACTATAAAACGCCCCTTACATATTGAATCAATCCACTATATTTCTATGTTGATCGCTTCAATACATAGCATTAGGATTTGTGAAAATAACTCAATGAATCATCTAAGGACTAGGGGTATATTTCTATCCCCTAGAACAACTTAGAGTGAAGATCATTTGATCTAATCAAACATATTTTCTTTCAAACATATGAAGATCATAAATATCTTCATTAATCCAAATAAATAAAGATTGTTAAAACAATGAAAATCACACACAATAATAAGTAATTCATAATATATCTTTATACAAACATAAATAACATGACTAACCTTGTTTATAATCCCAACTTAAGAAACTTAGCCCATAAAGGGTTTATTACACATATTACAAGCTTTGGTGGTCATTCTTAGTTGAATCAAGAGAAAGAATTGATCCTAACTCCCTTAGTAGATAAAGGAGATAGAAGCAATAAACTCTCGAACAACATATACTATACCACACTTACAAAGATCACTCAAGAACACAAGTGTGTTCTTCACACAAAAAGAAAAGTTTACAAGAAAATGGAAAATTATATGATGAATGGTGAATGATGAAGGATCTAAGGGGTCTATTTATACACCTAAAGTCATCTAATAGCTCCAAAACTACAAAGATTATTACATTATATCGGATCAATGCCACCATCCCCTCAATAATACACAAAAGTATAAAAATTAGACAAATCATAGCAATTGTCAAGAGTTACGGCCGTAACATTCAGAGTTACGGCGTGAATCGAGGTGACTTACGGCCGTAACTTCCGAATGTTACGGCCGTAACGTGGCTTCATAAATTTGCTCATTTGAAGCTTTGGTAGTTACGTTTTCAGCCCTGCACCTCGACTTTGCGTTTTTGCCCCGCATCTTCTTCTGATGATAACTTTTGATATATAACTCGATTTTGAATCCAAAGACCGCCGAATTCGTCTCGAAAGCCCTACAACATGAATATATCAAAATTCAATAAAGAGAATATTTATTAAACATGTTGTTTCTTGAGTAATTCGGTAATTTAATCCGAACATCATCCGATAAAAATAAAATTATGAAAACTAATAAATTAAAATCAAAAACGATAAGACTAGCTCAATTATGGCTTAATTTTATCGATACAAACAATGGATAAGTGTACAAAAAAGACACTTATCACACCCCCAAACTTGAATTCTTGCTAGTCCCGAGCAAGACTCTTTATTATTCACACTCCAAAAATAAATAAAAAAAAAAAATAAATAAGAAAATTAATACACACATAAATTAAAATATAAAAAGAGAAAAGGAGATCAAAATGCCATTAATAAACAACAACCAGCTTTATACAGTAGATAGAAATGAATCAAGATTCAAAATAAATCTACTAATATTTTTGAAGTTAAAACACGGTTTTTATTTTTTAATTCCAATATGTATGGTTTTCCACCCAAATGGTTGATTATTTCTTTCCACTCGTGATACACACGACTCCCTTTAATGGTTGCTCTCGATCACTCGTTTATTTTTCGACTCAATATGAAGAAGAATTTCATTGGCGTCATCAAATATTGTGATTTTTACAAAATTGAGTGTATTGAAATTCACCGCTAATTAATTCAAATCGCTCATAAACTACATCCCTTTTAGTGATAGCTTTCACACCGTTATTTGCTAACGTGTAGCTCTTTTCACTAACACAATTTCTATCTCATTTTTTTCGTAAAAAGGTGATAGCTTTCACACCGTTATTTGCTAACGTGTAGCTCTTTTCACCAATTTTTCTCGAGACGGCGACTACGCACCAACAATGGTTAGTCCTTTATTTTTCGCAAAATTTAAGACTTCCAAAATTAGGCAAATTGTCGCTCAACACTTCTCCTTTTCGTCATTTATTTTTTTAGGTGATAGCTTTCACACCGTTATTTGCTAACGTGTAGCTCTTTTCACCAATGACTCCTTTTTTAGGGAATAGAATTTTTGCGTAAAATCATTTTTAGTTAAGCATGAAAAATCAAAAACTCCACAAATTAAGTAAATTTCAGTTTTATTTTTCATCAACCAATTGATTCTTCTTTTCTCAAGGTAACGAATGACTCGATTTTATATGATAATTACAAGGCTTGGAAAGAGAGATTAAGGCTCAAAAAAAAAAAATTTGGAATATACAAATTTTTTACCGGTTAAAACGATTTTAGAAGTTTATATATAGCTAATTTATGGTGTTATGGCCAGATCTAAAAATCTCAAAAATCAAAATACTATAGATATATATATAAATATATGTATATAAAAAAAATTAAGGCAAATAACCAAATCAATCAAAACACACCAAAATTATTAAACAAACCACACCAAAATTACAACACACCAAAATACTAAAACAAACCACCCCCAAACTTGAAAATAAAACTGTCCTCAGTTTAAAAATAAAATAAAATTCAATGCGTAAAAGCGAATACTCCCTGTTAAGAAAGTTGATGTCCGAGCCTAACGCCTTTTAGAATCTGCAAGAGAATAAATATACGAGGCACACACAAAAGAAAATAAAATATACTCGTAAGTATAACATAATTTTTAGATGCGCATCAAGAAAGTCCGAAGAGTCGCCTTACGCCGCCATCAAAGTTTTTATAAAAGCAAAAGACGAAATAAACATCACAAGAATGAAATAAAAATACATAAATCGTGAATAGATGCGCGTCAAGAGATCAAGAAGAAACTCCTTAAGCCGCCATCATTTAGCACGATTATTACACACGACAAAAAGTAAAAATACAAGAGGTCCGTCATGGGTTATCAAAGGGAGAGGAATGAATCTACTTTTCGCTTTCTCACGGTAAAATCTTCTACCTGCAATTTTAGCTAGAGTTGGATCTGGTTGAGGAACAAATTCATTGAGTTTTTGATTAGTTCTTCGGTGTTGTTGCAACGACTATGATTCGTTTTGCACGCTGGAAATAAATCCCTTTTCAGCAGAGTAGTCGATGAAAGACAAGAAACCATCAAAGAAACCATTGACATTAAGCACTCCTATTGGTTTTGATGAACATTTAGTCGGGCTCGTAACCACATGAAAAAGTTCCTCAAGTGTGCCAAAACCACCGGAAGGGCGATAAAGGCGCCTGAATTATTTATCATGTGAGTTATGCGATCTTGCATATTCACGATCTAAACTCATCTCCAATAGTTGACCCGGTAATTTTACTTTCACCGGAGGTTTTGGGATTACTCCCAACACTCTTACTCCTTCCATATAGGCGAAGCACTCGCCCCATTAATCCTAGACTTCCTCCTCCGTAAACTACATGAATGCATTTTTCTCCTAAGGTACGACCCAAGTTGTGGGTCTTCATGAAGCATGCCTCTTTTCCGTAACTAGATCCACCAAAATGCAGACTGTTAAATTTTTTTGTTGAAGATGATGACTCCATTTTTTGAAAAGAAAAAAATTTTTTTTTAGAGAGAAACAGAGAAAAGTGCAAGTTTGAGGGATGAATGAAAGAAACCAATAGAAAGTTTATTTATAGAAGAAAAAGAAGGTAAAAATTGTTTAACAAGTTTGTGATTGCGTTTGATTGTACTTCAACTACTCAATAGAATAATAAAAGCTTTTATCGCGTATCACATTTTTATTCGTAAAATCTCACCACACGACAAAAATAAAAGATACTTACGCGTATGTACAGAGTTGTGATTGTGGCTCACATCTTCCTCTCGATTTTACGTTCGAAACGGCCTAAACGCCTTCTATGAGTCGGGAGAAGCTTCCCATCCAATTTTCTTACAAATTGGCAAACAGGTCTTTTAACGTCGATTCCCAAGACGTTGTTCATATTCTCGATTTGAATTTATTCCACAAACATTGAATTCCGTAATACACAAGTCCACTAGGATGCGTGTCAAGAGAAATTTCGATATTATCTAAATTCTCCTTATTCGGACCATCATTAATGAACGAATTTTATCTTCTCTCGTTTGTAGATGGAATTCCTAAAGATCGACATTTTGCATTATTCCATCTAGCACATTTATAGCAAACGGCTAGAATCTTTGCTCGTCGTTTCTTTGCATATGAACTTTTTCCAAGCCCCAGTAAAAATCTAGTTGGTGTTTCGTGAATTCACCTTCTATTCTTACTTTGGCTTCGATAATGAATCTTATGTCAAAAGGTATGCTTTTATTCGTAAGCAACCTCATCCTTTCAAGCCTTGTCTTGTAAATTTTTAAAATTGCATTTTTGCTTAGAAAGGAAATCTTTTTCAATTTTAAACAATGTTTCATCCATGATAAAAAAATAAAAAAATAAAAAGACAATGAAAATAATTAAAAAAATATATACAAATATCGGTTGTTGTGGGAAATCAAAATCCGACTTTAATAGTCACGGAGTACCGTTATCCGCCACTTGACCGGACAAACACAATTTAGTACTAAGTTACGACGTCGAGAAATTTATACCTACAAAAATAGTTTATAATGTAAGATTTCAAATATAACTTATACTTCCCCGGCAACGGCGCCAAAAACTTGACACGCTTTTTGTGTAACTATCGCAAGTGCACGATATCGTATCAAGTAGTAAAGTGGACTTTTTGAGGCCGGTTAATCGATCCCACAAGGAAGTTATGTTATAATTTGAATTATACACTATTAGTCTATTTTTATAGATACTTAAGATTAGTGAAACACACAATTAAAAAGTTTGGTTTAATAATTGCAAAGAAATTGCAATAATATTTCTAATATTATAAGGAAATAAAAAGATAGCAATATTAATAGATTGATTATCGATAAAATGAAATAGTTGGGATTACAAACTTAGTTCGTCATTAGTTATAAAAGATGTATTGGAGATCATAAGATGAATTTACTAATTATGTTGTGTAGATTCGATTTTCCTTAAAAAGACGGTTTCTCTTTCGAACTATAAAACGCCCCTTACATATTGAATCAATCCACTATATTTCTATGTTGATTGGCTTCAATACATAGCATTAGGATTTGTGAAAATAACTCAATGAATCATCTAAGGACTAGGGTATATTTCTATCCCTAGAACAACTTAGAGTGAAGATCATTTGATCTAATCAAACATATTTTCTTTCAAACATATGAAGATCATAAATATCTTCATTAATTGGCCAAATAAATAAAGATTGTTAAAACAATGAAAATCACACATAATAATAAGTAATTCATAATATATCTTTATACAAACATAAATAACATGACTAACCTTGTTTATAATCCCAACTTAAGAAACTTAGCCCATAAAGGGTTTATTACACATATTACAAGCTTTGGTGGTCATTCTTAGTTGAATCAAGAGAAAGAATTGATCCTAACTCCCTTAGTAGATAAAGGAGATAGAAGCAATAAACTCTCTGAACAACATATACTATACCACACTTACAAAGATCACTCAAGAACACAAGTGTGTTCTTCACACAAAAAGAAAAGTTTACAAGAAAATGGAAAATTATATGATGAATGGTGAATGATGAAGGATCTAAGGGGTCTATTTATACACCTAAAGTCATCTAATAGCTCCAAAACTACAAAGATTATTACATTATATCGGATCAATGCCACCATCCCCTCAATAATACACAAAAAGTATAAAAATTAGACAAATCATAGCAATTGTCAAGAGTTACTAGTAACATTCAGGAGTTACGGCCGTAATCGAGGTGACTTACTACGGCCGTAACTTCCACGAATGTTACGGCCGTAACGTGGCTTCGTAAATTTGCTCATTTGAAGCTTTGGTAGTTACGTTTTCAGCCTGCACTCTCGGACTTTGCGTTTTTGCCCCGGATCTTCTTCGGATGATAACTTTTGATATATAACTCGATTTTGAATCCTAAAGACCGCCGAATTCGTCTCGGAAAGCCCTACAACATGAATATATCAAAATTCAATAAAGAGAATATTTATTAAACATGTTGTTTCTTGAGTAATTCAGTTATTTAATCCGATCATCATCCAATAAAAATAAAATTATTAAAACTAATAAATTAAAAGCAAAAACCGAGTAGACTAGCTCAATTATGGGTGAATTTTATCGATACAAACCATGGATAAGTGTACAAAAATGACACTTATCAGATGCGAGGCAAAGGGTATTTATTTTTTATGGTCACCTTGTTCAGTTTCTTATAATCAATACATAAACACAGTGAGCCATCTTTCTTCCTCACAAACAAGACCAGCGCACCCCAAGGTGAGGCGCTAGGTCTGATATTGTAATATCCGCAATTTTGGATTTCGGTAATTTTTATTTTTTCGGCGGCAGTCCGTTTTGACGACTTGCTTATGACCGTTTCGTCATTATGAGAATGTTTAATTCTGCACTTTTCGACGTCCGAGTTCGTTTCTGTGTCGTTTTATTGAGTTCCGTGCTTTTTAGCGACTTTTCTGCATTTGAGTTCGATTCTTTCGAATCTCGTCCGAAACTGTTGGTTCGAGTTTCTCGTAAGTTCATTTGATGTTATTTTTCATGTTGCGAGCTTTGGTTTGGTTATTCGATCACGTATCGTGATTTTCGGACGTTTTGGGCCATTTTAGTAATTTCCCAAAGTTTGGGGTAATTACTTTCCGTTGTCGAATTTCGAGCCTTCGGGTGGTTGGAATCGTATGTTCTCTTAGTGTTCGGATTCGTCTTTACGATTACTTCGTAACCGTGTTTTCAGTTTACGTTCAGGTCTGAGTTTCGGGATTTTTCGGACCGTCGGATCGACCGAGTCCCGGTTGGCAGGACCTGGACGGGTAACGGCCGATATGGCCCATCAGTTACGGCCGTAAGGGCCGGTTACGTACGTAAGGCCATGGCCGGTAACGTACGTAACGGTCCGGCAGTTTTGGGGCAGTGGGCCGTAAGCCATGGCCGGTTACGGCCGTAAGCCATGGCCGATTACATACGTTACGTGGCCGGCAGTTAGCCTATTTAAGGCCAGCAGACGTTTTCTTCAGCCATTTTCTCACTCGTTCTCTTCCCTTCTGCGGATGGAGGTGTGTTTATCATGGAGAGATGTTGTTGGGCAATCAATCCATGAAGTCTTGGAGTTCATATCATCAATCTTCCATCCTATAACATCCTTTGATCGAGCGAATCAGGTCAGATTTTCTAGAAATCTAATTTTGGGGATTTTGGGTATTTTGTTCGATTTCGTCCGTTTAATCTGATTTAACTTAGGATTATTATGGATTGATGATTATTTAGATGTATTATATCATTTTCCTTGTTATTTCATGGTTGGATCGTATCGATTCGTTATTTTGGTTGAGTGCTTAGTCGACGCCTTGAAGGTGTCCGACGAAAGGTCTTAGAGGGGGGAATTGGGCGTTGTATGATAATTATCCATCGTACGATTGTTGATTTATCATTGGTATGACTTAGGGACGAAATTCTTGTGAAGAACTCGAGTCGGAACCCTTCCGTTCGTTGTCTTCTTTGGGGTCTGAGCTTCCCGGTCGAACCATGTTCTTCAGAGTAATCGGTAGCGGGTATTAAGGCAAGTATTTTACTATACGAATTGTGTCTTGTGAATAGTGACGTCGTATTATGGTTGTGATGCATTGGTTTACTTTCGTGTATATGCTTCGTATGAATTGATTATTACGAACAATTGATGGTAACGATAATATCTTCACTTAGTTAACATCGTGGAATTGTGTTGGATGTGCAAATCATCTAAGTTTGTGCCGGGCGTGGTTGGTCATTGTTGAGTTGTTGTGATGATCATGATATTTGTATTGTTTTGGTTTACATACTTGATTGTACATTTCGGTGTAATGTGGAATGGCTTGACATTTGATGATTATGAGTTGTGTCGTGTCGATGTGTGTGTGTGTGTTCTAGGTAGAGTCTGATGAGGCCTCTGGAGTTCGGTACATGATGTGTACGAACAAGGTGTGTGATCCAGGTAGGGTCTGACGAGGCCTCTGGAGTTCGGTACATGATGTGTACGGACAAGGTGTGTGATCCAGGTAGGGTTTGACGAGGCCTCTGTAGTTCGGTACATGATGTGTACGAACGATATTTGTGGCCGGGTAGGGTCCGTTTAGGCCTCCGGAGTTCGGTACATGATGTGTACGAACAGTGTGTGTGGTCCGGGTAAGTTCCGTTGAGGCCTCCGGAGTTCGGTACATGATGTGTACGAACAATGATCGTGTAGCAGTGATTGTTTGGGTAACATTTTAAATATGGGTCTCGGACTCATAATGATATATTATCTAGTGTGCTTTGAAACGAGAATCGGGCTAAGGCCCTAATGTTTACGAAAAGGTTTTGTAAATTGGGACTCGAGGTCCAAAAGAATTTCTGCTTTAAAAATCCCCGAGATGATGTGTTCCTTTTCAAATATCTCTTACTTGAGTTCGAAATTCTAAAACTTCTCGGGAACATTTTGATAATTGATTTCCGTATTAAATTCGTAGTTGCTATTTACTTGTTGCATTTCGTATCGTATTATACTTGCACTAGTAAAACAGTGGAGTTTTACTAACCCCCGAGTAATCGGGGCGTGGATGTCTGTTTTGCGTCCAGGTACATGCAGGTTCGGGGGAGCAGTCACGGGATCGGCACAAGTGGATGACGAGCTGCGATACTAATCAAGAGTTGAGAGTTGTTTTGATTTTTGTTGTGTTGTCAGAGTTGATTACAGTCTTCCATTGTATTGTGTTTCGACCCCCGTGTGGGTAATGTTATTTTAGTCAGTCTGTTGATGGAGTTGTGTGACCTCATCGGTCAGTGTAATTTTGTGTAAGTAACCTCAACGGTCTGTATTATTTTATTGTTTGACCCTGGCTGGGCAAACATTTTGTCGTTTTGTAAGGTTTAGCCTGGTAGATCCTCGTAAAAAGGGGTTTACGACGTGTAATAATCCCATATGGTTTTGGGGGGGTTACATTTATGGTATCGGAGCTTAGGTTGTGGAAACCTAGGCTGTCGGGTCAAGTCAAGACGTGATTTGTCGAGTAATGTGTTGTCTTGTCGTTCGAGTCGTCAGGTGACAAGTTGAGTTGTGCGTAGTCACAACGTGTCGGTTATGTTGTCGGATGAGATTAGTATCGTGGGCGACCGTCATCTCCGTGCGGCCTGTGGACATAAGTCTCCTCTTTTATGCGAGGTACCCATGTATCATGATTCTATCTTAGTGAGTTAATTGCGGTGTATAATTTTATTTACACGGTGTTGTGTAATATAGTTGTATATAACACTTGTGACACATAGTATATATATAAAACTGGGCGTATTGTTGTTTTACCTCTAGACCACCGTGTGGGGTGGTATGGTGTGAAAAATTGCGAACCTTGATTGGTTTCGAATAAGGTATCGACGATTGAGTTCGTGAGAATCTCCGAGGAATGGTTTTGTTGTATGTTTAAACTAGATGTTGTGAGATGTATTCAATTGGATTGTGCATGTTGGACCGTATTCCTTTTTTCCGCTGCGTGAGTTCTTTTGTAATGGCTTTCGGTATTTTACCGACTGAGTTTTTTTTCGAAAACCGATTCCCTTAACCGAGTTTTTGGCATTATGGCCTTGATCGTTTTGGCGAAATTCTTATGACGGTATTTAGTAGTTTGTAAATTGCTTTTGTGAGTTTTTGAAATAATACCGTCATCGGCCTTTTTGGCGTTTTTGTAAATGGTTTTTTTTAGCCTGGTGGGTTCTGGCGCGGGACCCACGGCGCTATAATGTTCCGTGTAATTATCTGAAATTTTTGGGCATTCTAGCCCATTGAATTATCTTTGAAAACCTTGAGCATCTTAGAAAATAAATTTCGAGATGTACTTTTAAAATGAATTATTTTCTCGTGGTACATCTAAGGTGCCACAATATGTTTCAAAATTCTTCTACCTCGAGGACCAAAATGTTTTGAGATATTTCCAATATTTTAGAAACACTTCTACTTAGACCCGAGGGTCGAATATTTCCGAAAGTTTTTCACGAAAAGAAAGTGTCCTCATTTTTATCGAATGCGAAATAGTTTTCCAAAGTCTCGATAACGATGTTTCACGTTTGTACTTTTTTTTTTGGAGGGTGATACTCAAGATCAATCGGTGTTTCCAAAATTATTTTCAAAAGGGGGTTTTTATTTTTTTTAAAACCTATCAATTCCCGTTTGCGTTTGGAAATATATGTATGATGTTGATATGTCGTTATGAGGTTAACTTCCGAATATGATCGAATTGGTGGCATGAACGTTGAGGCGTTGCCACGTATTTGCAGTACTAGCCCTCTGTGAGAAGTGTGAACTGGTATTTAATATTTGTTGCCTCGTGGTGATTTGCGTGTTGTCGCACGAGTGTGAGCTGTTGAAGCTTGGGTTTGTACGTTTGGGTACATATGTGATTGTTTCATGATGTTTGTAATTATGTGCTGGTTATCGTTCGGGCCATTGAGGTCGCCGAACGATACCGTCGTTGCTGTAGTGTTTGTGTGTGTATTACTTTACGATGGTAATCGTTGTATATGATATGTGTTATGATTCTTTGTTGTGCGGAGTTGGCATCTCCGCTATGTTGTTTTGTGACGTTATGCCCCATTGTATCTAGCATTTGTATTTTCGGTATGCCGAGCCGAGGTGTTTCAACCGTGATGTGCCGGGGCATACACGTGTAAATTGTCCTTCTCGTCAGTAACGCGTTTCAAGTGCGGACTCGAGGGACATCATGTTCAGTTTTGTGAGTTGATTACCGAGCCTTCCGCGGCACGGACTTGAGCATTGATATCAGGACCGGCTCCGAGGAGTCCCTGAGGGGCGTGGTCTATCAGTTGTATGTTATGTTGTTTCCTTACCTTATTGTTTCAAACTTCGGAAATTAAGTTCTTTTATTCGAAGTGGATCGGATTTGGAACTTCTGTGTTTTCTACTCTGTCGACTCGTTTATCTTCGTTAACATTTTCTGAGCTTGCCCCGTCCCTTGCTTTTATTGATCGAACGAGGGTGGTATTGTTTCGGAATTACTCGTTTCTCGTTGTGACTTTTCAATTTCTATTCCCTTTCATGTGGATCTTATGTGAGTGCACATCTTGTTGTTTTCACCGAATCATGTTTTGTCTCGAGTCGAGATGTGAACCTCGGAGTTGTCAGTTGAACCTTATTGTTCTTCGTGATCCGAACATGATTGTTCGATTTTTGTTGTCTCGATCGTTGTGGTTCGATCATTAATTGTTCAGTTTTTGTTGACCCCGTTTCGTGATTGTTGAGCGTTCAGACTCCTTCCTAATTTCCATAAGTTCGGGAAATTAGTATCGTTTTCGATCTTCCAACCCTTGGGCGGTGGAATTCCGTATTTGTTCAGCGATCGGCTCGCGTGTTGATTAATGTACCATTAGGTTGGTCAATCGTGTTGATTTTCGTTCGTTGTGTTTTGCGATTGTTCGGATAATCGACTTGATTGTATTACCTGTTTGATGACTCTCATCACTTGTTGTCTCTACCGGTGGCGTTGTGTTGGTCGTCGTGTAGCGTGTTTTCACGCCGTATATTCCTTTGTGTTGCTTGTAATGTTTCTCCGTTGGGCATAAGTTATGCGTTTCTTGTGTATCTCTTTGAGTTTTCCTGGCGGGTTATTTCTTCTCCCTACTTGGTTTAAGTTTCGGGACGAAACTTCTTTTAAGGAGGGTAGAATGTAATATCCGCAATTTCGGATTTCGGTAATTTTTCTTTTTTCAGCGGCAGTCCGTTTTGACGACTCTCTTGTGACCGTTTCGTCATTCTGAGAATGTTTAATTCTGCACTTTTCGATGTCTGAGTTCGTTTCTGTGTCGTTTTGTTGAGTTTCGTGCTTTTTAGCGACTTTTCCGCACTTGAGTTTGATTCTTTTGAATCTCGTCCGAAAATGTTGGTTCGAGTTTCTCGTAAGTTCATTTGATGTTATTTTTCATGTTGCGAGCTTTGGTTTGGTTATTCGATCATGTAGCGGGATTTTCGGACGTTTTGGGCCATTTTAGTAATTTCCCAAAGTTTGGAGTAATTACTTTCCGTTGTCGAATTTCGAGCCTTCGGGTGGTCAAAATCGTGTGTTCTCTTAGTGTTCGGATTCGTCTTTACGAGTACTTCGTAACTGTGTTTTCGGTTTACGTTCAGGTCTGAATTTCGAGATTTTTCGGACCATCGGATCGACCGAGTCCCGGCTGGCTGGACCTGGCCGCGTAACGGGCACTATGGCCCGGCAGTTACGGCCGTAAGGGCCGGTTACGTACGTAAGGCCATGGCCGGTAACGTACGTAATGGGCCGGAAGTTTTGGGGCAGTGGGTTCGGCCATGGCCGGTTACGGCCGTAAGCCATGGCCGATTACGTACGTTACGTGGCCGGCAGTCAGCCTATTTAAGGCCAGCAGACGTTTTCTTCAGCCATTTTCTCACTCGTTCTCTTCCCTTCCGCGGTTGGAGGTGTGTTTATCATGGAGAGATGTTGTTGGGCAATCAATCCATGAAGTCTTGGAGTTCATATCATCAATCTTCCATCCTATAACATCCTTTGATCGAGCGAATCAGGTCAGATTTTCTAGAAATCTAATTTTGGGGATTTTGGGTATTTTGTTCGATTTCGTCCGTTTAATCTGATTTAACTTAGGATTATGATGGATTGATGATTATTTTGATGTATAATATCATTTCCCTTGTTATTCCATGGTTGAATCGTATCGATTCGTTATTTTGGTCGAGTTCTTAGTCGACGCCATTAAGGTGTCCGACAAAAGGTCTTAGAGGGGGGAATTGGGCGTTGTATGATTATTATCCATCGTACGATTGTTGATTTCTCATTGGTATGACTTAGGGACGAAATTCTTGTGAAGAACTCGAGTCGGAACTCTTCCGTTCGTTGTCTTCTTCGGGGTCCGAGCTTCCCGGTCGAACCGTGTTCTTCGGAGTAAACGGTAGCGGTTATTAAGGCAAGTATTTTACTATACGAATTGCGTCTTGTGAATAGGGACGTCGTATTATGGTTGTGATGCATTGGTTTACTTTCGTGTATATGCTTCGTATGAATTGATTATTACGAACAATTGATGGTAACGATAATACCTTCACTTAGTTAACATCGTGGAATTGTGTTGGATGTGCAAATCATCTAAGTTTGTGCCGGGCGTGGTTGGTCATTGTTGAGTTGTTGTGATGATCATGATATTTGTATTGTTTTGGTTTACATACTTGATTGTACATTTCGGTGTAATGTGAAATGGCTTGACATTTGATGATTATGAGTTGTGTCGTGTCGATGTGTGTGTGTGTGTTCCAGGTAGAGTCTGACGAGGCCTATGGAGTTCGGTACATGATGTGTACGAACAAGGTGTGTGATCCAGGTAGGGTCTGACGAGGCCTCTGGAGTTCGGTACATGATGTGTACGGACAAGATGTGTGATCCAGGTAGGGTCTGACGTGGCCTCTGGAGTTCGGTACATGATGTGTACGAATGATGTTTGTGGCCAGGTAGGGTCTGTCGAGGCCTCCAGAGTTCGGTACATGATGTGTACGAACAGTGTGTGTGGTCCGGGTAAGGTCCGTCGAGGCCTCCGGAGTTCGGTACATGACGTGTACGAACAATGATCGTGTAGCAGTTATTGTTTGGGTAATATTTTAAATATGGGTCTCGGACTCATAATGATATCTTATCTAGTGTGTTTTGAAACGAGAATCGGGCTAAGGCCCTAATGTTTACGAAAAGATTTTGTAAATTGGGACTCGAGGTCCAAAAGAATTTCTGCTTTAAAAATCCCTGAGATGATGTGTTCCTTTTCAAATATCTCTTACTTGAGTTCGAAATTCTAAAACTTCTCGGGAACATTTTGATAATTGATTTCCGTATTAAATTCGTAGTTGCTATTTACTTGTTGCATTTCGTATCGTATTATACTTGCACTAGTAAAACAGTGGAGTTTTACTAACCCCCGAGTAATTTGGGGGTGGATGTCTGTTTTGCGTCCAGGTACATGCAGGTTCGGGGGAGCAGTCACGGGATCGGCACAAGTGGATGACGAGCTGCGATACTAATCAAGAGTTGAGAGTTGTTTTGATTTTTGTTGTGTTGTCAGAGTTGATTACAGTCTTCCGCTGTATTGTGTTTCGACCCCCGTGTGGGTAATGTTATTTTAGTCAGTCCGTTGATGGAGTTGTGTGACCTCATCGGTCAGTGTAATTTTGTGTAAGTGACCTCAACGGTCTGTATTATTTTATTGTTTGACCCTGGCTGGGCAAACATTTGGTCGTTTTGTAAGGTTTAGCCTGGTAGATCCTAGTAAAAAGGGGTCTACGGCGTGTAATATTCCCATATGGTTTTGGGGGTGTTACAGATATATCCTTTCTCTGACAACTCCCCTAACTGACTCTTCAGTTCCTGCATTTCTGAAGGTGCCATACGGTACAACGCCTTAGAGATCGGGGCTGCACTCAGTTCTAAATCAACCGTGAACTCGATCTCCCGCTCCGGTGGTAATCCTGGCAAGTCATCTGGAAAAATATATGGGAACTTGTTTACCACCGGAATTGAAGAAAATTCGACCTTCTCGTTCTCTACTCTCGTAGCGTAACACCAATATCCCATGCAACCATCCCTAATGAGTTTCGCCGCCTTCATAGCACTAATTAATAGTTTCTTACCCTTCCTCCGGTGTCCCGCAAATGAATGTTCGGTACAATCCTTGGCCAACATCGATATACTTTTCGTGCGATAATTCATCACTGCGCCATGTCTATCAAGCCAGTCATCCCCAAGGATCAAATCCTCATCGACGATATCAACCACTAATAAATTTGAAAGCCACACTCTATCCGCGATCATCACTGGGCAATCTCTAACCTCTCTGTCCCCCACAATTCTATACCCACTAGGCAATTTAACCATAAACGGTTCGAAAGCAGAGAAACATACAATATTCAATCGATGCACACAATCTAAAGAGATGAATGAATGAGAAGCACCAGAATCGAAAAGCACTCTAACTGGATGAGAGAGGACATGAAAGGTACCTGTAGCCATACTAGCCTCTAGATCGTCCGCTTTCCTCATCTCATAAACACGTGGCTGAACTGAACCAGCGCTGGAGGCTCCCACTCTAACGGGCTGACCCTGTCCTCGAGCCCGACCGAAACCCTGAGACGGATGATCGGCTGACGACTTTTGATTGACACTTGGTTCTCCCGGCGTAGGAGCAGATGCCGGAGCTCCAAGAGTCTTCTCTCTATCGGTACAATATGCAGCTCTGTGGCCCGTCTGGCCGCAACTATAGCACTTCAGGTGAGACAGGTCACAATCACGACTGATATGGCCCTGCTGGCCACAATTAAAACATGTCACGCTCCGGTTGGATGCACTAGGACCAGCTCTAAAATTTCGATTGCCTCCTCATGCACGGTGAGACTTCCCAGATGGGTAGTTCGCCGACTGCGACCTCTGATGGTTGTTATTCTTGCTACCCAAAAAATTCCCTGAGGTCTTTTGTTTCTTTCCCTCACTAGCCGTCTCCGTAGCCACGAAGGACATATCATAGGCCAAAGCTTTGCCCTGATACTCCTTCAGTGTACCACAAGCAAAGCCAGCCATGTAGTGTCGAATTCTGGTTTTCATCCGCATATCAAAATGGCGGATCTTATCTCTCTCTTCTCTCACTTGCCCCTTGACATGATTAAGTTGTTGGTTATACTCGATGATCGCCTGAGATACTGGAATGTCTTGGGGTTTAGCCTCATAAAAGGCTCGGACTCTACCCTCCTGAACAGGCCACGGGTAATATTCGACCTCCATTAGTTCTTTAAACTCATCCCATGGAACCTCACGGTCCTGAGGCGCAACCGCCTGCCACCAGCTAGCAGCATCCCTCGTCAAAAAGTACTGCGCAATCGGCACCTTCCGTGCCTCCGGACAATTTACCGCCACAAACACCTTGTTCATCTCGTTGATCCAAGCTTCCCAGCCTATCGGATCCGTAGCACTAATAAACTGAGGAGGGCGCATACGGATCACGTCCTGTAGCCATCTCTATGCCCCAGCATTCTCCACATGAGGTGGATTATTAAACTGAACTGCTTGGGTCAGGAGTGCCATTTGGTTAGCCACTTGTTGTAGTATAGTGGCCACACAAACACCCCCATTGTTCCCTGCGGAATCTCCCATACTGGCCGTCTGGTCCTGCTGACCATCGGTACTAGGGTGAACTGAATTCGACAAAGTGGGAGTAGTCGACCCAGCATCCGAACCGAGAGACATGGCCGCCCCACCGGCTGCGCCACGTCCTCGACCGCGTCCTCTACCGGCTGATATTCTAAGGAATAGAAAAGGAGGAGAATCATAAGTACAGTTCAGGAGATAACTGTCATGGTGACCGGTTCCCTATATTATGAAATCGAAAGACAAGGCAGTAAAGACAATAAGGTAAGAGATTCTTACAAGTACCGGTCGTACTAAGATGATGGCAGCGCGATGATACTGTGCTTACAACAACGTGACTAGACCCAAAAGACCAACAACCTAGGTATCCATAAAACCAGGCTCTGATACCATATTCTGTAATACCCCCAAGATATTTGGACTATGTCACAGCGCCGTGAATCCCGTATAGGAACTCACAAGGCTAAAGTATACGACATCCACAACCAAAAACGTCAAACTCACTAGACATTCATCCATAAGTTCCAAGAATCCCAAAACCAAAACACAAAGATGACAAGTTCAACGTGATCAATCACAAAAGAAATAACTCCTATAGTACTCGAGTACCGACTATCAGTTTAGAAAGAAAAAAAAATATAAAGTTTTACATCCAGACTCAAAGAAAATTAAGACATCCTGACATTCCACAGTATCACGCCTGCCCGTCGTCATCGTACTGTCCCGGTGCTCGTCCAGCCATATTCTTTAAACCTGAAATACATGAAACGTATTTCCCCCGAATGGGGTTAGATGTGGAATAGCTAGTACAAGTAACACAGACGAGTTCTAATATCTTACAATATCAAAGCACATGCATTAATAACTTCAAAATGCAAAGGATAGTGATTTCCGGAAATGCAAAATTCACAATGTATCACAAAACACAATCCTCCCGGAGGCCCCGATAGACCCTCTCAGAGTGGTTAACCCAAAAGTTCGTGAACCCAATCATGCGTATATTCCCCTGAGGCCCCGTCGGACCATCTCGGAGTGAACATAACTCTCTCAACACTCAAATACACTACTTTGCACATTCAAGATATTAAGTTCGTAAGAGTTACTTGCCTTTGAGACATGATAGATTGATTCGAAAAGGTAAAAGACCACCGACGAAGGAATTCAGAGACTTCGGACCTAAATGATTCGTACAAAACTATCAACAATAGTACGATTGGAAACCAAATGGAAAAATGCCCGAAAACCCCGCCTACGACACAATTAAACCAACATCATATTCAACGAGGGCGGATCGCAACCAAAACCCTCTCTATCCTCAACGATTCAAGTATAACCCATAATCCCGTAGGGAAAAACATGTATTGGTGGTACGAAAATTTTACTCATCTTACTTATTCCCAATTTACGACTAAAATTGAAGGATTACGAAGAAACCCCCAAATTCCCAAAAATCTAGGGTTCTAGCGATTTACCTCGGATCGAAGACAAAGAGGATAATTTGGTGTTGCTAATCTACCCCACAATTCCAAAGAAGATGATGACTAGATAGTAGAAGACTTGAAATCGCACGGGAGTCGCCCAAGAATCGCCCAAGTCACGCAGGAGGAGAAGAAGGAAGAAAATAGACGAATTCGGTCTGTTCCTGGGTATTTAAACCCAGGTTGGCTTACGTACGTAATACATAAGGATTAGCGAACGTAAGGCCCGTAACGTACGTAAAGACTTCCCCCATTACGTACGTAACGAAAACTGCAGAACTCCCTGACCAGAATTACGAAGGTCGTTACGTGCGTTAAATATGAGGCCTTAACGTACGTAACAGTCTTAACGTACGTAAAGGTTTGATAGTTACGTACGTAAGACAGTCACAGGGCATTTACTGAGCAGTTTTGAAAAATAAAGAATGCGGCGGAAACACGAGGCGATGAAATTACGAAGCAAGATCAACTTGCGAAAGATTCGAAACAACGAACTTAAGCACTAAAGGGAAACACTATCCCAATTACCCGATGGTTAGGGAAACGACCATAAAAGTAAATTGTCCAAACTTTTAGGAAATTACAAAACGACCCGAAATGGCCGAAAACTACGATACGGAAACGAACAACTGTGCCGAAACTTACAACATGTCTAACGACATTAAACGAACTCACAAAAAACCTGAAACAATAGTTTCGCACCACAATCGCACAGAACGAGTCAACGAATGGAGAATACTAAGACTAAATACAAAATCGAGTAGAACAATCTCGAAACATGCTCGGATGTCAAAACGTAAAGAATTAAACATTCTCAAAATGTTGAAACGGTTACAAGCGAGTCGCTAAAAACAAAAAATGCTCCAAAATGGAAATTACCAAACATAGGAAAAGTATGGATATTACAATTATTGCCCTATTAAGATGTCACACCAAATAAAGTTCTTATTTTTTAGAAATTTGGGAACATCACTCAATTAGATATATCTTGAAATCCATATGGTTGGATCGCCATGAATTATTTTAAAAAATAGAAACAATAATCCATGAAAAGCACTAGTTACGAGTACAAGTCAATTTAGTAGTGATTTGCTAAGATCTTAAACCAAAATAATTTTTTATTTTTTGAAAATTTGAGAACATCACTCAATTAGATATATCTTGACATCCGTACGGTTGGATCGTCGATAAATATTTTTAACAATAGAAACAATAATCCGGGACAAAGCACTAGTTACTAGTACTAGTCAATTTAGTAGTGGTTTGCTAAGATTTCTAACCAAATTAAGTTTTTATTTTTTGAAATTTGGGAGCATCACTCAATTATATATATCTTCACATCGGTATGGTTGGGTCGTCGATAAATATTTTTTAAAAAATAGAAACAATTATCCAGGACAAAGGACTAGTTAATAGTACTAGTCAATTTAGCAGTGGGTTTACTAAGATCTCGAACCAAATTATTTTTTTATTTTTTGAAAATTTGGGAACATCACTCAATTAGATATATCTTAACATTGGTAATGATGTGAAAAAGGAACTAAAAATTTGAAATTAATCTGGTATGATTTATAATATAAACCTCTCAAAAGTAATAATCACTTTAACTAGTCTCGTCCCGATTGCACATAATATTTATTTTGAAAATATTTTTTTTGATGATCCAACCATACGGATGTTAATATCTAATTATTTTAGTGATATGTACAAAAAATTAAAGAATTTCAAATTTATTTTATGTATTTTTTAATAGTCAAGTACTGTACTATTTAGTCAAACTAGTCTAATTTAGAATTAACCCCATATTTTTTAATTCTTTTGATGATTCAACCATACGGATGATAATATGTAATGAATTTAATGATGTTGAAAAAAAAACTAAATTTTTTTAAATTAATCTTATCAAGGCACGCTTTCTCGTGTTTGGTTACTTTGCATGAAGCGGCTTTCAAAGCAGCCTGACGTGCCGTAAAAGCATGATTCCCCAATCCCACAAGTGGAGAAATCCCCGTTAGATCTACACAAGCATGTTTCCCTCCTATCCATCCAAAGACCAAAATGTCAGCTGGTCGAAGTGTCGATCTTCCTTCTATCGGGCCAGTCAAGAAATTCACAGGTGCTTCTTTCTTAACTGAAATCCCAGCCCGCCTGAATATGTCAACAAGAACATCCCTAACCAAATCGTGTCGGTATTTGAACCCCGGAAGCTCTCTACAATGAACTGCATGCTCTCCGAATGAATCCAAACAAGCTTTGGATGGATAGGAGGGAAACATGCTTGTGTAGATCTAACGGGGGTTTCTCCACTTGTGGGATTGGGGAATCATGCTTTTACGGCAGGTCAGGCTGCTTTGAAAGCCGCTTCATGCAAAGTAACCAAACACGAGAAAGCGTGCCTTGATAACCAACACGCGTTTATACCTTTTGCATTTGATACATTTGGCTTCCTTGCACCTGAGGCTGTGGAGCTACTCAAAAGAGTCCAACGGGTTATGCATGACAATGTTACGACCTCAAGGTCTCTGAATGTAGTTTTTAAAAGACTTAGTTTTGCTATTCAAAAAGGGCTAGCAGCGCAGCTTGTTGCCCGCTTGCCTGTCGTTTCAGTGTAAAATGACGGAATTGGAGTTTATTTAACTTGTATATGTATTTTCAAGATACTTTTTTTTATTTTTAAAAAAATTAATCTTGTATGGTTTTATAATATAAACCTCCCAAGAGTAATAATCACTCTAACTAGTCTCGTCCTGATTGCACATAATATTTGTTTTTAAAATATTTTTTCGACGATTCGATCGTACAAATGTTAATATCTAATTATTTTAGTGATATGCACAAAAAATTAAAAAATTCAAACTTATTTTATATATATTTTTAAAAGTCAACTACTAAAAGTACTATTTAGTCAAACTAATATAATTTAGAATTAACTCATTATTTTTTAATTTTTTTGACGATCCAACCGTACGGATGATAATATCTAGTGATTTTAGTGATGTGCAAAAAAAATTAAAAAAATTCAAATTAATAGTATATAATTTTTTAATATAAATCTACCAAAAGTAGTACCACACAAATAAAATTGATGTTGTAAAACTAAAATTAATTTTCATTTCACTATTTTCATTTCCCATCTTCCCCAAAAGCCACCAAATTTCCCTCCGTGCACATTTCCTAAGACTACCCACAGTGGCAATCCCAAACAATCTGATCGTAAATAAGACAAAAAAGATTCTCAAAAAATAAATAAAAACTAAATTAATTTCAACAATCTCATCCAATCTTACTCGCTGCGTGAACCCCCGTGAACCCGGATCGTCCAAAAAAGTGGTCCAGTATGCTTCCACGTGTCATGATATGATTGGTTAAGTTTAGATTTTTATTAAATAAAACTTATTTTATTAAAAAATTGAGTTTAACAAATAAATTAAAAATTAAAAAATATACCAAAATTCATGGATTTCAATTCCCTACAAATAGAGACCAGTGTTGACATATTTTCACCACACCAATTTTTCTCTTTATTTCAATGATATTGTAGATTAGATTGGATTGTAGGGGATTGTGGTTGGAGTATGAAAATTTTGAGATTGGATTGGAGTTAAGTGGATGAGAGAGAAAATAATATTTTAATTGAGATTAGTTTGGTTGAGACTATGTGTGTAGTCTAAAACCCAAATTCCCGCAAACTCAAATTTTCATCTTTCGGATCTATCTTTCTATCCCCTCAAGCCATCATCTATTTTGTTTTAATAATAATAACGTAAACCTATATTTTCTCTTCAGTCTCCTTCCAATTCCATTCCATCAGCCGCACGCAATCCGCAAATGACAAATCCCTAGCTTCCTCTCCCTCACCATCTTCTTCGTTGTGACTCATCGCTGCTGAAGCCTGAACAGGAACTCGACGTCGCTGCAAATCCCTATGTTTAACTCCCTCTCCTACACTCAGTCCCTCACACAGTCGCATCGACTCGCCGCCGTCCAGCTTCCTCTCCGGTCTCCTTCGACTCACTCACCTCGTCGTCGGCTGTCGCACGTCGCAAATTCCAGTCACCGTCGCACATCGGTCTCATCGACTCGCCGCCGTCCAGCAACCTTTCTGAGTGAGTATTCCAGTTGATTATTTCAAATATTAGCTTGTTGAATCTACTTTAGTTTTAATCTCCTTTTAATCTCCATTCTCCTGTGTGTGAGTGTATTTGTTTGTCAATTCTCCTGTCTGTGTGTATGTGTTTGTCCCGATTTGCTTCTGCTCGGGCAGGCAGACTGTAGTGTAAAAATATTATATGGTTATGCTGATGTAGATGATTTCTTTTCTTTGAGAATTGTCTTTGTAAGCATGTTTACTATTTGAAACAGAATGAAATTTACCGAAGGTTCTATTATTTCAACTGGTCTGTGAGTTTTGGGGAGCCCATACAGGTCCTCTTATGTATAAAGTGTACAGCAGCTTGTTTTTTTGGTTTAGTAAAAAGTTGTCTTATGCATTTATTTGCCAAGTTAATTAGTTTGTTTGGTGGAATGAAAATGAAGGTAGTTTGCTATTTCCAGTTTTCCTGTTTTTCTATGTAGGTTTGAACTCTCATTGATCTTAGTTAAAACTGTCTGTGTACTGGTCGATCTTTCAAAACTTGTTACTGGTTTGCTCTTATAAATTCTTTTTTCGCCATATTTTTTGTTGAAGCAATGATTTAGTCGATGATATATTTATGATATGCTTAACTGAAAATTTGCCAGGATGATTTGATTGTTTAGTCTTTGTTTCAATTGGTTGTGATTCTTTATCTTGCATTTATCTGCAGGAAATTGTAAGCTCCTCGGTAGATATATCCGCGAAAACCAAGAGTGTAATTGAGTTGAAAAAGCTTCAGTTGCTGGAGTTACAGCGACACCTTCGGAGGTAAGTTATATTAAGCTTCAGAAGTGGCATTCTGTGTGTGCTATGTGTTGACCTCTGTCTCGTATTAGTTCTCCTTTTTTCTTCCTTTCCCCTTCCTCTGGCATTTGGGTGGAGAATTCCGTAAATTCTTCTAGATCCAACTATTTTGGTTCTATGTTGTCATAGATTTAGGCGACTTAGACGAGAGTAAAGGTGTTTCTGTTAAGGAGAATGAAGATGCTGTCGAGAATGAAGATGAAAAAGATCAGGCCAAGGTTTCCTTTTTTACATTGTTCCATTGTGGAATCATTTACTTGTATAATTTTTCATTCATTCAGTTAGATCACAGTCCTCCCTTAGCGCTTTGTGTACCTTTTCTGTTCTACAGCACTATTTGGAAAGCAATGAGAAGTACTACATGATGGCACATAGGTAATGCCGTAATGTGGAAAATCTCACCCTTATCATGATTTTAGAATGAGTTTACATACAACGTGTAACACCCCCAATATATTCAGGATATATTACAGCGCTGTGGACCCCACGCGGGACCCACTAGGCTAAATAAGAAATACCGCTCGTCTAACCATCTCGGTTAGCGAGAATACACACATCACCATGACGCAAAGATAAATAAAACACCCGGTACAGCCGGTAAACCAGACATCAACGGAAATCAGATATGGAATTTAGTATACAATCCATCTTCCAAAATTTAAAACACCTAAGTACTCCCGAGTACGGTCTATCACTTTACAAACTTGAAAACGAATGTTTAAAATGGACAACTGAAATAAAAGGATTGAATTGCACATGTCAACAACCCTGGACAGCATCTTTGTACTACTCCAGTTCCTGCTCGACCGGTTGAACGCAATCTGAAGTTCATAACACGAATTTTCCCAAAATGGATCCCTAGAGGGGTTAGCAATTACGCTAGTACAAGTAATCAAGGCAAACCATTCGCTTACACATTTTATAGTACACGCATCAAATTGTTCAAAATCAAAACAAGACATGTCTGTTCCCGGAAAACAAACAGTCAATAATCATAGTTCAAACTTGCTTAGGACCGGGGCTAAACCACTGGTTCCATTCGAGGCCTCTATGGACCCTCCTGGACTGGCTAGCCAACAAGCTCGTGAATCAGGAGCGAAATCACAGATTCCCCCGAGGTGTAACACCCCTAAGTTATTCAGGGTATATTACAGCGCCGTGAGCCTTGCCTTGGGACCCACAAGACTATTCACACGCGAAACCATGAACTTTGACCGATAAGGTCCAAGCATAATCTAATGGAGGACAATAAAATTGGCACTCAAGAAAATACCTAATAAGACCGAATACAATACATCAAGAATCAATCCCAAGGCAACACAGGCCAAAACATCAAGAAAGCCAGAAATAGTACTCGAGTACTCATAACTGTAACACCCCAAAAGATGGCTATTACAGTGCCGTGGACCCACACTTGGACCCACCAGGCGATACCCAAAATACAGATTAATCATACATTATCTTGTGATACCGAACCACAATAAATAGTCATTACTCCGATTAGGAGTTTACGAATGGTTTGGCTATTAGCCTTAGAATACACAAGATCCAAATACTAGTACAAACCATATGAGGATGGAATATACTACAAATAATAGTACAAACGACAATAGTGTTGGGATTCGGTGCCTAAAACGAAGGCCCAGCGGAAGCGGTAAAACGAAAATTAATTCGATCCGAATCCCTACGAGGATCGATCGAGCTACGTATATACGAATATATAAACGAAAAGCAAGAGTCGTAAGAAACTAACCCTCGAAGTCCGTTGATTAAATGGAAACCTTCTCTTGAGCTATTCCCCAAGCTTTAGTTTGATCTCTACGAGTTCAATCCGCTCCAAGCCCTTGAACGATCCAACGCCGAAAACACCGCGTCTCTACTTGCCACGCGCCGGAAAAACGATCGGAACAACAACACTCGATTAACCTCTAAGGTTACGGCTAGAATCAAGTGGTGAAACTTTTATTATTATTACACTCTAAGTGTATAATATGTCTCTCAATGTATCTTGAATTTTCTCCAAGAAAACTCAAGAACAAAAGTGAAGAAGAAGATGAAGATGAAGACTAAGAAAAATAATTTTCTCTCTCACTATCAAAACTCACGGCTGGAAGCATATGGTAGCTAGTGAAGTGAGTCTTCCTTATATTCTTATTCAACTCCCCAAGATCTCCCACTTTAGACAATATCACCAAGGTGTGATATTTGTCCCCTTGATTGGTCACTAGTCCACCATCCTTGAAAGTGTAGACCAAGACAAAGTAAGGGAGTAGGTGATGGGGTGGCCATCTAGAAGGAATCGGATGAGTTCGATTCGCTTTGGACTCCGTGAGTCCAAACAGATAAACTCCTATTCCGCCCGATGTATTTGTGTCGATTAATTAATCCAATCAATTAATCACATTAAATACATAATAACATAATTAATTTCTCCAAGAAATAATTATATTCACGAATTAAATTAATCACCCAAGAATTTATTTAATCCATTAGCCGTAAATCAATTTATCCAATAAATCGATTTAGACATCCAATGTCCCAAATTAGATATCCAATATCTAATATTTATAATGAGAGATTAAGCTCGATTCATTCCGTCGTCAATCCTAATGCGCGACTCGGTAGGTCCGTCTCGATCAAGAATGGGAGGAACCAAAGAGTAGTAGCACCACCTAGCCACTGGCGGCCTACACTGCACTTAATCGAGAACGAATGATTGAGATCATTCAAGAACCATTCTTCGTGAATACCAAGAACGTATAAACCCTTCTTTCAAATGTCCCGATCAAGTTATAGGGTCACAATACCAAACCCTTTCAGACTTGACGCTATGCATGTGTTAATGCAAATCGAGATCATCGAGCTCTCGTGTATCTAATACGACTAGCTCCAATGCTTTGGCCAAAGACTTATGATCTCATCTCGCCAATAACCGCATAGGACATATAACCCGTTCACTAACGGGAGAAAGAATTCTATCTTGGTATTCAAGGACTGCTACTTGCCCATCAAGATGCACGTCGAGGTTGACCCCCGCCTTTCGGTTTACAGGGTCGAACTACTCTAATGAAAATCTTGACGTCACAAGCACATCCCTACTAAATCCTCAAGTCGAAGGTTCACGAATACCTATCACAACCATTCGATTCCGTCATTGACTATCCCGGAGTGAAATCCGTGTGACGAATCGAGGGTGAGTCGGTTCGAGTATACTAATCCAATTAGCATACCTATAACGTGTGCTCCCACTAACCATTAGTGTTCGACAGGCACTCTCCTTGTCAAAGAACACGTCATACAAGTCTTCACATAAACTTAACACCCATTCAAGTTTCATCGACTTGTGAACGATTAAGTATTTGAGCTATAAACCTTTCCAGTGCCGACCCCCTTATCCAATAAGGAGTGGAACGTTTTGCTCTCAAATACACGGACTGGTTTCTACATGTATATTTACGAGTTAGGAATGCCAGTAACTACCAGTAAATAAAGAAACATTCATTGCCTTATATTGATAATTTACATAATAACAAGTACAATGCCCTCACTCAACATCCTCTGAGTGGCATTCGAGGGCATACTCCTAACAATCTCCCACTTGCACTCAATGCCACACACTATGGTATCTAATACCCATATTCTCCAGATGACGCTCCAAGCTAGTCTAAGAAAGTGGCTTGGTCAGTGGATCGGCGACGTTGTCGGCCGAGTCTACTCAGGCAAGACAATGTATCCCTTGCGAACAAATTCTCTTACGAGATGATACTTCCTCTCAATATGTTTGGTCTTTGTTGTGAAACCTCGGCTCCTTGGCACATCTGACTCAGTCGTTGTCGCAATGATACGGAATTTCAAAGACATGGTATCACTTGAAGTTCTCCTGAAACTTCTTAATCCGTAACCCTTCCTCGAAGCCTCCGAGGCCGCTTGATACTCACCGACAGTGGAATCAGCCGCGCTTTGCTTGGCACTACGCCAAGATATCGCTCCTGTGGGCACTTGAACCCGAAATCCCGATCCGTCCGATCCCGTCCCGAAAACTAGCGGACGGACGGATAGTTTATTAAAATGGCAATCCCATCCCGCCCCGCCCCGCCTGTTACTATTCAAATGGGACGGATGGGATCGGACCGCCCCGATCAATCCTGCCTGGCCCCGTAATATTTAATATAATCAATTTTTTATATATTTTTTAAACATGTAAACCCTAAATTGATGTATGATGTATGAAACATCAAAGTTTCAGTTTTAAATTTTCAATTTTAAGTTGATGTTTTCTGCACTTTCAAATTGAATTTTATCTTCACGTGTTGATTTTGATGTAATATGCACTATGCATTTGGATTATTAATCTATTATCCTTTGTGCGTGTTTACGTTACTATCTATTTTGTTGTGTATTTTTTAAATTTCTAATGGATATTGAGAGTCACTTTTTTTTGGAATGACTAGTTTGGATTTTTTTTAATTTCTACCTCATTCATTTGATAATTCTAAAATTTATAGTTGTCTCATTCGTTTTTTCACAGTTTCTGTCAAGGTCAATAAATGTGCGGGATATCCCGTCCCGTCCCGGTCCCGACCCGAACCCGAACGGGATCGGGACGTGCGAGATGAATTTCAAAATACGCAATCCCGTCCCGTCCGTCCCTTAATTTATTTTCGACGGGATGGGATTCGCCAATCCCGACCCATCCCGGCCCCATGCCCACCCCTAATCGCTCCTCCATTAAGAGTAAATATGTAGCCAAGTGGACATCGAGTCATCCTTCGGAAGTCCGAATCTGAATCCCACCACATCCAATTCTCCACCACCATACATCGTAACCATATCTCTAGTCCTTAAGTACTTGAGAACGTTCTTACTTACGGCATCAATGTTCCCTACCTGGGTTTGCCTGAAACCTACTCACCACGCTTACAGCATGCGCGATGTCAGGTCTTGTACACAACATAGCATACATAAGGCTACCCACAGCCGAAGCATATGGTATATTACTCATTTCTTTGCGTTGTTCCTCACTTTGAGGACACATCTTCAAGGTGAGTTTTATTCCATGTTGCATCGGTAGGAACCCTCTTTTAGAATCATCCATCTTAAATCGCTTTAAGATCTTATCTATATAGAGGGCTTGGGAAAGGCTTATTGTTCTCTTCGCTCTATCCCGGTAGAGCCGAATACCAAGAATATAGGTTACTTCTCCCAAGTCTTTCATGGAGAAATTACTCCAAAGCCAAGCTTTCACAGAACTAAGCATTCCCACATCATTTCCTATTAGTAGAATGTCATCTACATATAGTACTAAGAATGCGATCTTGCTCCCACTAACCCTCTTGTATACACAAGGTTCCTCTTCATTTTGCACGAAATCAAACTCTTTGATTGCCTCGTCAAAACGAAGGTTCCAACTACGCGACGCTTGCTTCAGTCCATAAATGGAACGCTGAAGCTTGCACACTTTCTGAATATCGACTTCAGACACAAAGCCTTTAGGCTGCTCCATATAGATTTCCTCCTCGAGGAATCCATTAAGGAAAGCCGTCTTTACGTCCATTTGCCATATCTCATAATCGTGGTAGGCAACTATAGCAAGCATCATGCGAATTCATGGCTACGGGCGAGAAGGTATCGTGGTAATCGATCCCTTCCTTCTGGGTATAACCCTTTGCCACAAGCCTGGCCTTATAGGCGTCAACCTTGCCATCACCATCAGTCTTTCTCTTGTAGATCCACTTATTCCCAATACGCACTATGCCCTTGGGGCGGTCCACTAGAGTCCAGACCTGATTGACATGCATCGAGTCTATCTCAGCTTCCATAGCTTCACGCCATTTCGCGGAGTCTACATCCACCATCGCTTGGTCATAGGTTGTCGGGTCGGTCTCTTGGCTATCATTTGGAACCTCATGGAGACCCAGTTCCTCCAAGTGCACAAGCCCATACCTCTCAGGTAAATGAGACACCCTACTAGACCTACGAGGTGGTTGTACTTGTGTTTCAGAAAGTTCGGTTCCAGTTTCTTGCACAGGTGTCTCCCGAGGAGTTTCATTGTATTCTTCTAAAGAAATACTTCTACCTGCTCCGCCTTCCTGAATGAACTCATCTTCCAAGAAGTGTGCTTGTAAAGCAACAACGATCCTTCGATCTTCGGGCATGTAGAATAGATATCCCATCGTCCCAGAAGGGAATCCTATGAAACGTCCCTTCGCAGACCTAGCTTCCAACTTTTCCACCTTAGTCTTCTTGACATAGGCGGGACATCCCCAAATCCTAATGTGATTAAGACTTGGTTTCCTTCCTTCCCACATCTCATGTGGAGTTTTAGGAAACGGATTTGGAAGGACATCTGTTCAAGATATACGCGGCGATCAGAGTGCATACCCCCTGCTGTAAATCGGCAAGTCAAGATAGCCCAAGATGGAACGGACCATGTTCAACAGTGGTCCTGCCTTCCTTCTTTCCGACACACCATTTAACCGAGGAGTACTGGAGGTGTTAGTTGTGAAACTATTCCATGTTCCTTAAGGAACTCGTCAAACTCCGTACTCATATACTCGCCACCTCGGTCCGACCAAGTGCTTTGATATGATTACCAGCTTGTTTCTCGACTAGGGCCTTGAATTCTGGAATTTCTCAAAGGCCTCGGATTTATGTTTCATTAAGTATACATAACCATACCTAGTATGATCATCTCAGAACGTAATGAAATATTGACATCCGTCACGTCGCTTCTAAAGCACCACATACGCCAGTATGGATTAATCCCGGTTTATCACGGCTCTTTCAAAAGTCCTGTGAAGGGGACTTAGTCATTTTGCCTTTAAGGCAAGATTCACAAGTAGGAAAGGGATCCGATCCCAATGGACCCATAAGTCCATCTTTTTCCATCTTGTAAATCTTGGTCGACCAATATGACCAAGTCTAAGATGCCATTTCAAAACTTGATTGGTTTCATCCCTACCACGTTTTCTAGTCATAGTATTCACAACTACTTTGTTGAGATTTAGATGATACAATCCATTCAACAATGTAGCGATCTACTAGTTTATTTCTAAAATAAATTTTGCAGAACCATCACCAATGAAAAATGAAAAGCCTTTTCGGTCCATGACCTAATGGATACAATGTTTTTGTGCCCCTTGGGCAAAACAAGTACATCTTCTAAAGTCAAAACAAAGCCTGATTCTAAATCCAAAAGAAGTGATCCTATGTCGGCCGCCTCGACACTATGCCCGCTCCGACCGTGATCATAACTTCTCCGGCTCCAAGCTTCCTACTTTGTTCCGATCCCGATTCACGGTACAAATATGAGAACTAGCACCAATCCGATATCAGAAGTAGAAAATACGTAGCGTAACAATTTGTTTCCAAAACTAAAAGTTCTCAGACGAAGTGCCATGAAGACCTGGACAGCCTCTAGCCCGGTGGCCCACCACCGCACTTGAGACAAGTATCTTTTTCTTCTTGTTCTTCGGAACCATCTGGCCTTGCCCTTTCCCTTAAGGTCCTTAACTTGTAGTCCATTTGCTTCTTGGTCTTTTTCTTCTTGTTCTTAGACCTCCGAGGTCCTGAAGAAATCACAAGAGCAGACTCCTTCATCCGCGAGTCTTCATCCGAGACCGAGCCACAAGTTTGTTCATTAGCCGGCTAAATTACATGCAATCTCATTGCGGTTGAAGTTCATAACAAACTGTGAGAAGGAATCGGGAGAGATTGTAGGATAAGGTCGGTTTGGAGAGAAGTATCCATTTTAAAATCAAGAGCCTCCAATCTCTCGATCATGGATATCATTTTGAGGACGTGTTCCCCAACCTTCTCACCTTCCTTCATCCTTGCACCGAGCTTGCTTGGATATCTCATATCTAGCAGCTTCTGTGCTCACCATAAAGCTCGGTTAAGTGAGATAGAATCGCCAGCAGAAGTCATTTTCTCATCACCTCTCTGAAGATCATAAGACAAGGAAGCCATCAAATAAGCACGGATTTTCACGTCATCCTTAACCCACTTTTCGTGGTTTTCAATCTCTTCCTGATTGGCTCGGGTCCGCACAGGAGGCGCCGGAATGTCCGTCTCCAAGACGTATCCCAGTGCCTCTATACTGAGGACAATCATCAGATTGCGGAGCCAATCCACAAAGTTAGGTCCCATTAAGGTGTTCTTTTCGAGTAGAATTGCGAGTGGATTCATTGTCATATTGAGATTTGTCTGCATTAAGTATAACAGATTAATTAGTGACTCATTCAATTATGTTCTTAGTATAGAATTTAAGGTCTTTTCTATTCTTGTTACCCAGCTCCCACTATTTTTTATCGGAATAACACACTCCCATGTGAAAACCGGAAGTATCATCGCTCTACTTCATAGTGGTGATCGAGTTCTTTATAAATCTTAATAGAGGGCAACCGAACAGGTTTCTAGTCTATTAATTTTCATAAAGTGGTGTCCAACACCAACCCATCTAATGGATGATTCGATCTTCTTTTTCCCCTTGTTCACTCCCCTCAACCTATACGGTTTCTATGGTTCGTGAACAAGTTAAGTTTATACCATCGACGCAAATCAGTTTCACAATCAATCTTATCCGCAACCTATCGTGTTTCTTGGGATAAAATTTGCTCCAACCGAAGGCATCCAATGCACTCCGGTCATTTATCCGTCCTCCCCGAACGACTACCCCGATAACTCAAAGCATAGCACATCCGGTTTGGATTTCAATTTCAAAACTCGATGGAGGGAAGGAAAACCTTGAAACCTTATAAACTTAATAATTTATCGTGGGAGAATTTTCGCGATTAACGTTACACTTTGCACATTAATCATTTAAGCGCATTTGTGGCATTCATACAATATGAAACAACCATTCACAACCTAGTTGCTACCAACATGTGGTTCATGGACCGTTCTGAAAACAAAAACTTCGTAATCTAATTACAAGTCGTCTTGAATCTTCGTCTTCTCGAAATGGATCTTCCTCCGGTCTTCGTCATTACATATAAATTTTACATCGAAAATTGCATCCTAGATACAAACATTTCTAGTAAAATAAATAGGCTCAAAACGGCCTTTACAACCCAATTGAATAAAACGAATGATTCAAATCTAAGTCCACGAACCACATCCTCATTCAAAAAGCATTCATCCAATAAATACTATATAAATGGAAAGCGTAGAGTTATATTGATCCAATCAACAATACGAACCGATCCAATCGATTCACACAATCGGTAATATGATAACGTTCAAAATAATTCGGTCGACCATAAATATTCCAATTAATCAAATTTCCCTTATAAAATGAAATACTATAAATCATTTTAATCATATTAAATCCAATTTAACATGCGAGATTAATTTTTAAGAATACACGAAAAATCGAGCCGGTGAAAATCGGCTGCATGACCGAGTCACCTCGGCGGCACTCTGACAGGCAAAGCACGGCCGAGTCACGCTCGGAAGATGCCGCCAGACACGACCGAGTCACCAGACACGGTCGGTGCTCGGGCGATGACTTGGCCACCTTCTTAGGACACGGCCGTGTCACCAGACACGGCCGAGTCACTCTCGCCGATTACCCTTTTTGTCCAAAATCGTCCGATGACGATCCGGCTAGATTTTCGACCGATATCCAATATCAATATTTTCCGACTTTCATATCTTCAATATAAATCATATTTCCCGTAAATTTAATATTTATATTTATACATAAACTTACGAAAAATACAATTATTACGAACAAAAAACATATACCACGATTATGACTAAAATGATTCCAAATCATTCACCATATAATCGAGCATTCCAAATGCCAATATCGTATATACGATCGCAAGACCTACGCTCCGATACCACGTTGGGATTCGGTGCCTAAAACGAAGGCCCAAATAAGCGGTAAATGAAAATTAATTCGATCCGAATCCCTACGAGGATCGATCGAGCTACGATATACGAATATATAAACGGAAGCAAGAGTCGTAAGAAACTAACCCTCAAGTCCGTTGATTAAATGGAAACCTTCTCTTGAGCTATTCCCAAGCTTTAGTTTGATCTCTACGAGTTCAATCCGCTCCAAGCCCTTGAACGATCCAACGCCGAAAACATCGCGTCTCTACTTGCCACGCGCGGAAAAACGATCGAACAACAACACTCGATTAACCTCTAAGGTTACGGCTAGAATCAAGTGGTGAAGCTTTTATTATTATTACACTCTAAGTGTATAATATGTCTCTCTCAATGTATCTTGAATTTTCTCCAAGAAAACTCAAGAACAAAAGTGAAGAAGAAGATGAAGATGAAGACTAAGAAAAATAATTTTCTCTCTCACTATCAAAACTCACGGCTGGAAGCATATGGTAGCTAGTGAAGTGAGTCTTCCTTATATTCTTATTCAACTCCCCAAGATCTCCCACTTTAGACAATATCACCAAGGTGTGATATTTGTCCCCTTGATTGGTCACTAGTCCACCATCCTTGAAAGTGTAGACCAAGACAAAGTAAGGGAGTAGGTGATGGGGTGGCCATCTAGAAGGAATCGGATGAGTTCGATTCGCTTTGACTCCGTGAGTCCAAACAGATAAACTCCTATTCCGTTCCGATGTATTTGTGTCGATTAATTAATCCAATCAATTAATCACATTAAATACATAATAACATAATTAATTTCTCCAAGAAATAATTATATTCACGAATTATATTAATCACCCAGTAATTTATTTAATCCATTAGGCCGTAAATCAATTTATCCAATAAATCGATTTAGACATCCAATGTCCCAAATTAGATATCCAATATCTAATATTTATAATGAGAGATTAAGCTCGATTCATTCCGTCGTCAATCCTAATGCGCGACTCGGTAGGTCCGTCTCGATCAAGAATGGGAGGAACCAAAGAGTAGTAGCACCACCTAGCCACTGCGGCCTACACTGCACTTCAATCGAGAACGAATGATTGGGATCATTCAAGAACCATTCTCGTCGTGAATACCAAGAACGTATAAACTCTTCTTTCAAATGTCCCGATCAAGTTATAGGGTCACGGTCCAAACCCTATCTGTACTTGACGCTATGCATGTGTTAATGCAAATCGAGATCATCGAGCTCTCGTGTATCTAATACAATAGCTCCAATGCTTGCCAAAGACTTATGATCTCATCCGCCAATAACCGCATAGGACATATAACCCGTTCACTAACAGGAGAAAGAATTCTATCTTGGTATTCAAGAGACTGCTACTTGCCCATCAAGATGCACGTCGAGGTTGACCCCGCCTTCCGGTTTACGGGTCGAACTACTCTAATGAAAATCTTGACGTCACAAGCACATCCCTACTAAATCCTCAAGTCGAAGGTTCACGAATACCTATCACAACCATTCGATTCTGTCATTGACTGTCCCGGAGTGAAATCCGTGTGACGAATCGAGGGTGAGTCGGTTCGAGTATACTAATCCAATTAGCATACCTATAACGTGTGCTCCCACTAACCATTAGTGTTCGACAGGCACTCTCCTTGTCAAAGAACACGTCATACAAGTCTTCACATAAACTTAACGCCCAGTCAAGTTTCATCGACTTGCGAACGATTAAGTATTTGAGCTATAAACCTTTCCAGTGCCGACCCCCTTATCCAATAAGGAGTGGAACGTTTTGCTCTCAAATACACGGACTAGTTTCTACATGTATATTTACGAGTTAGGAATGCCAGTAACTACCAGTAAATAAAGAAACATTCATTGCCTTATATTGATAATTTACATAATAACAAGTACAATGCTCTCACTCAACATCCTCTGAGTGGCATTCGAGGGCATACTCCTAACAAATAGTTCAAATGAAGCGGAAAATACATTACACGGTTTTAAGCATAACCGGACAACAAAAGATTTCGGCCCCCCGAACTAGTGTCCTTCGAACCCTTAGCCGTCACCGTGCTCTTCCCGTGCCTTGCCTTTACCTCGACCTAAAATACAACACAAGTATTTCGCCCAAACCACATGGTCAGATATACATGATAATAATTCTCAAGACATTATACAATTCAAATATACTAGATCTCAAGGAAACATCCCGACTATTGAACATACCCCTCGGGCGTATGAACAATCAGTCACAAACTGTCAAACATATCCAATCTACATGGACTATGAACGACCAATCAACATGGCTCAAGATGGACATCACAGTACGCCCAATCCGGAAATATGTCCGTGCACATGTCTACCCCGTATACGGAATTCAGAATATACGTGTGACAATGTACCTAATTAGCCTCACGAACTATGTCTCGTGTGCACAGTCAAATACGGAAACATCAACGTATGACCATATGTGCCTGGCTAAAAATCCTACACAATAACCAATCGGCACGCATATATGATTCCAAATGTGTCACGATACAACATGACAACGAATTCAGGGTTCACGAAACTGGTTCGGTGTGTTAGATATTTTGATTTCTGTTTTTCTCAAAATTTAAAGATGGTTCTATTGGCCGTCGAAATAACGATGGGTTTCTAATTGAGAAGGGACCATATGAAGCTTAAACCATTTAAAATAGCCACGATAAGGGAATTTGAAGTTTATAGAAGAACACAAGATATTGAGAATTTTACCTGTTGCTGCAAAGAGAAGATGGAAAAATTGCAGGAGGGCTGAATTTGCTGGTTCGACCGATCGGCGGCTGGACCTTTAATATTTTTTGTTCTGTGTATTTTTTTGTGTATATGTATATTTTTTTTTGAACGATGTGAACTCAGGATTTGTAAAGGATTTCTGTACTGCAATATTAGTGTATTTATAGTTGTGAATTTTTAAGTGTTTAAGTTGGATTAAGATTGTGTATTAGGATATACATTGAGGAGTTTTGATGAAGTGAGAGCTCTATGCTTGGAACGATCGATCTGCACTAGAATTCTTAATTGTGGTTAATTAAATTTAATCATAGTTTGGTTAAATTAAGACACATGGTTAAATATAATTGGTATAACAATAATAATACTAATAATAGTAAATGTAGAATAATAATTAATTGGTAATATTGATCATAAAATAAATATGAAAAATGATAATGATGACAATAATAATAATATTAATACTTAATAAAACGGTATTAATAATATTATTAATAAAAATAAAGATAACATTATTGATAGTAGTGTTAGTATTATACTCGAATAATTAATAACACTATCATAAAATAAATAATGACCACTTGAATATATATAAGACAAAATGACTCGGGCCATTATAATATGAGAACTTGGACTCGAGCCTGGATCGTAAACTACAATCATGATCTGTGAATAAGGAAAATTTTGACCTTATTTAATAAATGGAAATAAAATTCGTAAATAAATTATTGGACATTTAAAATCATTCATGCGCTTTCTATAAATTATAAAATAAATGCATGCTCGAAAATCGGGGCGTTACAACCTGGATCCCACACCTTGTTCGTACACATCATGTACCGAACTCCAGAGGCCTCGTCAGACCTTACGTGGAACACTCACATTATCACGACACAACTCATATTGATCAACTCAACACATCACCACGAGCAATACATATTATTATCAATATGTCAAACCATTCAACATACACCGTAATACATATTCAAGTATGAAATCAAACCGACACAAATATCATAATCATCACGATAACTCAACCATGACCAATCACGCACGACACAAACCATATGGTTGACACAACCACCACAATTCCACAACATTAACCAAACGAGGACATCATCACTACCATCAATCGTTCACAGTGATCAAATCACACGAAGCATATTCACGAAGATAAACCAATTCATCATAACCCTAACATGAAGTCCATATTCACAAGACACAAATCGTATAGCAAGATACTTGCCTCGATAACCGATACCGAATACTCCGACGAACACGGCTCAATCGGGAAACCTCGAACACCTACAATCCTCCGGCAAAAACAACGAAGATACGATTACAACGAGAATCAAGACCCATAACAACGGAAATCCCACCAACTATCGAAGGAAAACTCATTGGGACATTTAATCGAACATTAAATGTTCAATAACTCCCAAGAACACTCGAATCGCCAATCGAGTTAAACAAACTCTAAATATGGATATAGAACCCATAGAACACGATTAATAATGCTCAATAACATCAACCGATTCATCAAAATCGGACGAACAATGAAGATCTAGAAGGAATCCCGAAAGTCAACTCTAGGAGATTTCAAGAATTTACCTCGATCCGACGAAGAACAAGGATTAGATGATGATTGACACAAACTAAGCTTCCCAAAACGATGCACGATGATACCTCCGATCACCACCTAGGAGTTCCATCCAAGAATCACGGAAGAAGGAGGAGGAAGGGTGAGAAATGAACAAAAACCCGTCGGCAGGCCTATATATAGCCGTGCAGGTTACGGCCGTAACAGGCGGTACCTTACGGCCGTAACTCGGCCCTTACGGCCATAATCGGCATCTGCTTACGGACGTAACCGGCACCTCCCAGGCCACTGCCCAACCCGCTCGGCATATTACGGCCGTTACCAGGCAAAGCATTGCGGCCGTAACGTTACGGCCGTACCCGGCCACACATTACAGCCGTAATCGATCCTCCCTGGGCTACTGCCCAACCTGTGCGGGTGCCTTACGGCCGTAACTGGCAAGGCATTGCGGCCGTAACCGGCCATGCATTACGGCCGTAACAGGCCCTGCATTGCGGCCGTAACTCGGCCAGGCCTTACGGTCGAAACTCGATCGTTCCGACAGTCCGGTTAGGCGCTCGACAACGTCTCGGTCACACTAACGCGCCAGCTATGATTCAAAACAATAACGAGCAATTTACGAAACATAACATAGCACACCACACGCACACATTTAGTCAAAGAAATGCACGCAACAACAAGTATCACTCGACGAATACTACAACAGAATATATCATACCGTTCTTGACAGAAAAACGAATTCCACATAATCATAACGACATGAAATAACCGACACCAAACGAAAAATAGTTCAAGGCAACCGGAATAAAATTCTCGGGTATTATATTCTACCCCTCTAAAAATAAGTTTCGTCCCGAAATTTAAAACAAGGTCATCACAGTGATACAAAACAAAACACAATGACACATATAACAATACCAAATCCATGACTTCGTGGTCTACTGTCACGCCTTCGTAGGTTCAACAACCCACACAAAACTTATTCGAAACAAAATATCAGTCAACAAGCTCCAAACATAAAAACATCACATAACATATCTCCACACGAGAAACAATCTGTAATACAAGCACAAAATACTATCACTGGACATCACTGGCCCCTCCAGAAGTAGGAATGGAACTCCGGTTCCCTACCATCGTAGCAACGATCTCGCAGTAGGAATGGAACTCCGGTTCCCTCACTTCCTGATGCGTCATCAGAATTCTTCCATTTCCTTGCCGCAGATGCGTCATCAGTACTGAACTCGTAGCAACGATCTCGCAGTAGGAATGGAACTCCGGTTCCCTCACTTCCTGATGCGTCATCAGAATTCTTCCATTTCCTTGCCGCAGATGCAGACTCTGCTGACATTATAGCCATTTCAAATGCTAAGACTCGATCCTGATAGTCCTTCAACATTGTACACATAAAATGAGCCATACTCTGTCGAACCTGATGTTTCATACGCATATCGAAATAACGAACTTTATCTGCCTCACTTCGTACTTGATCCTGAACATAACACAGCTGTGATTGTAATCGACTATTGCCTGAGATATCGACACGACTTGGGGCGTAGCCGAGAAAAACTCGACAATCCTGCGCTTTTTAACAGGCGGCGGACAATACTCGCCTCCGTTGAAATCTTGAATTCAACCCAAGTAGCTGTATGATCACTAGGCGCTACGGCCTCCCACCAGTCTGCTGTCGAGTAGGTATTGAGCAATATGTACTCTTCTTTCATCGGGACAAGCTACAACATTGAATGTTCTGTCCAACTGGAAGAGCCAGTTCTCCCAGCCTAACGAGTCCGAAGTGTTAGGAATATGCCCTCGAATGCCACTCAGGGGATGAGAGAGTAGGGGCATTGTACTTGTAATTATGGAATAATTAATAAAAGGCAATACGATTCATTCACTGTTTATTGTATTTCAAATGCATTCTTGATTTGGTAAACATTGAAGTGAAGTCCATATAAATAAATCGAACATTCTATTTTTGTTATCGGATACGAGAAAATACATTGGAAGTGTTTAAAATTTATTTACGTAAACTGTTCGCAAGTCAATAAACTTACATGGGCATTAAGTTTTAAGTAAGACTTGTATAACTGATGCTAGGACGTGTGCATGTCTTGATAGCATAGTTATATGTATATTGGTGGGACCAGTATACTCGAACACGACTCATGCTTGATTCAGTCAGACGGTATTCACTCTGGAAGAGTTAATGACGAATCAAAAGGTTGTGATAGTATACGTGGACCTTTGACTTGAGGGTTCAGTAGAATATGTGCTTGTGATGTTTAGTTTGTCATTAGAGTAGTTAGACTCATTTGCTTAATTGCTGAGTCAACCTCAAATTGCGGACTATACGGGCAGGTAGCAGTCTTCACTGTACGCCAAGATAGGATTCTATCTCCTGTTAAGTGAGCAGGCGAATGTCCTATACGGTTAATGGCAAATAAGATCATAAGTATTTTGCCAAAGCATTCTGATCTAGTCGTATTTGATACACTAGTAATCAGTCGGTCTTGATTTGCATTAACATATGTATAGAGTCTAGTCAACAGTAGGGTTTGACTTTACCGTGACCCGAAGACTTGACCGGGACATCTGATGAAGGGACTATACGTATATGGTATTCACGACATAATGGTTCTGGAATGATCCCTTCATTCGTTTTCAGTCGGGTTTACAGTGCGGCCCACTAGACTGGCTAAGTGCTACCCGCACTAATTGGTTTCTCTCAATGCCGGATGAGACAGACCTACAGAGTCGCGCATTAGGATCGTTGACGGATAAATATGAATTTATCGTCTCTCTATTTATATTGGATATTGGATATCTAATTATAATTTATTGGATAAATTAAATAGCGGTATTATGAATTGAAATTAAGTTACTAGGTCATTAATTTAATTCATAATTATATTTCTTAGAGAAATTTTTTTGTATTTGATAATAATTAATTAATTGGATTAATTAATTTATATAAAAACATTGGAAATGAACGGAGTCTATTTAATGGAGTCGTTTGACGAACGTCCTGTACACGAACCGAGGGACTCGGCCCGTTTTTTGGAAATTTCCCTTAAGGCCGCCCCCCATGTGTGCTCTTGGTTGGTGTTGTTTCCTTGCATGTGGTGATGTCTTCCTTTCTCACATGGTGCCATGTTGTTGAGATATGTATTGATATTTTAATCAACTCAATCATGAGATGGTCATTAATATCACCATACATTTCTAACACCATTTTGGAACTAACACTTCTGCACCATTTTGGCCGAGAGCTATATAGAGAGGGAGAGAATTTATTTCTTCAAGTGTTGTTTTCATTTTGGAAGTGAAAACAAGTAAGAAATATTGAGAGAAAAATTCCTATAGTGATTTCTAGCTGTGTTCCTTCAAGAACAAATTACTGTAGATTTTTCCGGGCAACTTTCAACGCGTGGTAACATAGAGGCATCGTGTTTTCGGTGTTTGGAACAAAGGAATTTCGTGCTCGTGCTCGGGTTCGTGAACAACATCAACTTACAAAGATATTATCAAAGGCTTCAAGGGTATGGGACTTTGAACCTTTCCTCTTCGTTTTTATTTTCGTATATACGTTACTTGATCGATCCTGTTTGGGATTCATTTTTATTTTTCCGCTGCGTATTTCATTTTGTTTCCGGACTCCCAACAGTGGTATCGGAGCAATGTCAATGATACCGTATATATATGATTTTTTGTGTATTTTGAATGCTATCGGTTGATGTTAATGATTTAGAATCATTATTGGTATAATCGTAGGTTTTAAATTGTTCGTTGTAACATCACATTTTGGAAACAAGCAGTAAAAACGAGCCGAATGGAGATCGGACTCGCTGTTCCAGGAGTCATTGCCGGCCGATGCACAGGGTGGCCGAGACGGGGTTACTGCTTGCCGGACACGGCAAGAGCAGTGTGACTCGCTCAGTAGGTCACCCTCGGCCAGCCCCCTTTTTCGGGCTCCTTTTGCGGGCTGGGCCCGTTCCGACTTGTCCGGGACTTCGTTTAGTTTCTGTATTACGTTGTAATATTTTCCCACATTTTAAATTGGATTTAGTTTGATTAAAATGAATATTTGGAATATTATTTTAAATGGGAAAGATATTAAACGAAAATACTATTTTTGGCCAGATTACTTCGAATGAATTGAAATGATGATTATTAGTATTAATTTGATTAATACCATTAAAATTGAATAGATTAATTTTTATATTTATTGGATTAATACATTAATTGATTATTTAGTTTTAATGCCATATATATTAATTCGATTAATATAGTAGAAATTGAATAGATTAATTTTATAGATTAATTGGATTAATTTATTAAAATTAATTGTTTAATTTCATTGCCGTTCATGTTGTATGGAATCCTTATGCGATGGTGATATAGCTCGGGGACTTAATTTTGATTTGTTCGATTCGATTCGATTCGATGTTGTATAATAGGTTGCAATTTTTCTATGATGTAATTATTTATTTGGCTATGACGAAGACCGAAGATAACCAATCGAGAAGACGAAGAATTGAAGACTATTTTATTTTTCTTTATTGGGTCATTTGCTTGGCCCAGTACTTAGGAAAAGGTCCATGAGCTATATGTTGGTAGTAACTAGGTTGCTATTTACTGTTTTTCATTTTGAATGATTAACACATAAACGCGCTTATAAATGAATTAATGTGTATAGTGTAATATTAATCGCGAAATTCTCCCGACAACAAACAGACTAAGTTTGAAAAAGGTTACGAGGTTTCCTACCCTCCATCAAACTCGTAAAAAATTGATACCCGAGCTGGTGTGCTATGCTTCCGAGTTATCGAGGTAGTACATTTGGTAGAGGTTGAAAAATTCTTGAGTGCATTGGATGCCTTCAGTTGGTGATAAATTTCGCCCCTAGAAACCTGATAGGTTGCCGGGTGAGATTCAATAGTCAAACTGATAGACGTTGATGGTCAACAACTTAGAGAGCCTGGATTGCCAAGAAACCTGATAGGTTTAGGGCATGAAGACTAGGGGTAAAAGAAGATCAAATCATCTGTTGGACGGGTTGGTGTTAGACACACCACTTTACAGAAATTAATTGGCAAGAAACCTGACACGTTGCGTCTGTTAAAATTTGTAAAGAACTTGATCACCACTAAGAAGTCGATCTTACCATGACTTCCGAATTATAACATGGGAGTGTATAATTCGAATAAAATTAGTGGGAGCCGATATAAGAAATATACAAGCCCTTAAATTCTATACTCGGTCATAATAAAACAAGTCACTAATTCAATCTTGTCTAAATCAATGCAGAGAAACGAAACTATATCTCTCTAAAATGGCTAAGAAACCACTTGCAATATTACTTGAAAAGAATCTCCTAACTGGCCCCAATTTTGTTGACTGGTTGCGGAATCTGATGATCGTACTCAGTATGGAGTCTATGGGATACGTCTTGGAGGCGGACATTCCACCGACTCCATTCCGAACTAGGGGTAATCAAGAAGAGATTGACGTCCATGAAAAATAGGTCAAGGATGATGTGCTGGTCCGTGGTTTTATGATGGGCTCAATGACAAATGAGCTGCAGAGAGCATTTCTGCTAGGCAGATTCTGGCACACTTGACCGAACTTTATGGAGAGCACAGTAGGACTGCTAGATATGAGATATCGAAGCCGTTTTTCAGTGCTACGATGAAAGAAGGAGAGAAAGTGGGAGACCACGTCCTCAAGATGATCTCTATGATTGAGAGGCTCTAGGTGCTCAACTTTAATATGGATTTATCCCTTCAAATTGATCTCATCCTTCAATCTCTGCCTGACTCCTTCATACAGTTTGTAATGAATTTCAACTGTAATGAGATCGCATGCACATTAGCTCGGCTAATGAATAAACTGGTGACAGCACAGTCTAACATGAAGACTAAACCGAGGGAGACTGCTCTTGTGATTTCTTCTAGGCCTCGAAGGTCCAAGAACAAGAAGAAAAAGACCTACGAGCAGTATAAACCCAAGAAAGGGGTGCAGAAAGGAAACGACAAGGCCATAATGGTTCAAAAGGTAGGCAGTCCAAAACCTACGGACAAATGTCTTGAATGCGGTGAGCTGGGTCATTGGCGTAGGACTTGTCCTAAGATTAATGGCGCATCAGGTACGGAACTTCTTGTTTTTGAAACCAATTGTTCCGCTACTGTATATTCTGCTTCATGGATTCTGGTCAGGTGCTACTTCTCATATTTGTACTACGAATCAGGATCTGGAACAAAGTAGGCAGCTTGAAGCTGGGGAAGTGATGATCACTGTCGGAAGCGGACAAAGTGTCGAGGCAACCAATATTGGATCACTCCTATTGGGTTTAGAATCCGGTTTTATTTTGACGTTAGATGAAGTGCTTGTTTTGCCCAAGGGGCATAAAAATATTATATCCATTCCAATCTTGGACCGGAAAGGATTTTGTTTCTTCATTGGCAATGGTAGTTGTAAAATTTATTTTTGAAATAAATTGGTTGGCACAGCTACGTTGTTGAATGGTTTATATCACCTGAACTTACAAAATAAATCAGCAGTGAACAATATAACTAGGAAACGTGGTAGGTAAGATACTAATCAAGCTCTTAAGTGGCACCTTATACTTGGTCATATTGGTCAGACCAAGGTTCACAAAATGGAGAAAGATGGACTTTTAAGTCCATTGGGTGTAGAACCCTATCCAACTTGTGAATCCTGCCTTAGAGGCAAGATGACTAAGTCCCCCTTCACAGGGACATTCGAAAGGCTACCGATGTTTGTGGTGCTTTAGAAGCAGCCCGTGACGGATATCAATATTTCATAACGTTCATAGATGATCATACTAGGTATGGGATTGTGTACTTAATGAAACATAAATCCGAAGCCTTCACTAATTTCAAAGAATTTAAGGCCCTAGTTGAAAAACAGACTGGATGTTATATCAAAGCACTTCGGTCGGACCGAGGTGGCGAATATATGAGCTCAGAGTTTGATGTGTTCCTTAAGGAACATGGAATAGTTTCACAATTCACGCCGCCAGAAACCCCACAGTTAAGTGGTGTTTCAGAAAGGAGAAATCGGACTTTGTTGGACATGGTTCGCTCCATGTTGAATTACAGTGATTTAGCAATTTACCTATGGGGTACGCCCTACTAACCGCTGCCTGTATCCTTAATAGATGTCCTTCCAAATCCGTTCCTGTCACTCCACATGAGATGTGTAAGGGTAAGAAACCAAGTCTTAATGACATAAGGATTTGGGGATGTCTAGCCTATGTGAAGAAGGCTAAGGTGGACAAACAGGAAGCAAGGTCCATCAAGGGACGTTTCAATGGATACCCAGAGGACTCGATGAGTTATCTATTCTACATGCCAGAAGACCATAGGGTCGTTGTGGCTTTACAAGCACACTTCCTTGAGGATGAGTTCATTCAGGAAGGTGGCTAGGGTAGAAATATCTATTTGGAAGAGCATAATCAAAGTCCTAAGGAGACATCTGATCAGGGATCAGGAACCGAACCTATTGTAACACAACCTCCACTTCGAAGGTCTGATAGGGTGTCTCACTTACTTGAGAGGTATGACTATACACATGTCGAGGAACTGGGTCTCCACGCCGCACCTGATAGCCGTGAGGACGACCCTGTCATCTATGACCAAGCGATAGTGGATGTAGACTCCGATAAATGGCAAGAAGCAATGGAAGCTGAGATAGACTCGATGTATACCAATCAGGTCCGGACTCTAGTAGATCTACCAACTGGCATGAGGACTATTGGAAATAAATGGATCTATAAGAGAAAGACTGATGGGGATGGCAAGGTTGACGCCTATAAGGCCAGACTTGTGGCAAAGGGTTATACCCAAAGAGAAGGGATCGATTATCATCATACCTTCTCGCCTGTAGCTATGATCAAGTCGATTCGCATGATGCTTGCCATTGCTGCCTATTACGATGATGAAATATGGCAAATGGACGTCAAAACAGCTTTTCTAAATGGATACCTCGAGGAGGAAATCTTTATGGAACAGCATAAGGGTTTTGTGTCCAAAGCTAATATCATAAGGTGTGTAAGCTACAACGAGCCATTTATGGGATGAAGCAAAGCTTCTCGGAGTTGGAACCTTCGATTTGACGAAGCAGTCAAGGACTTTGACTTCGTGCGAAATGAGGAGGAACCATGTGTTTACAAAAAGGTCAGTGGGAGCAACATTGCGTTCTTAGTACTACATGTAGATGATATTCTACTTATAGGAAATAACGTAGCAATGCTCAGCACTGTGAAAGCTTGGCTTTCTAAAACGTTCTCCATGAAAGACTTGGGAGAAGCTTCCTATATTCTAGGGATCCGTCTTTACAGAGATAGACCGCGAAGAATGATAGGACTTTCCCAAGCCCTTTATATAGATAAAATCCTGAGAAGATTCAAGATGGATGAATCTAAAAGAGGGTTCCTTCCCATGTGACATGGAATTCATCTCACCACGAAAATGTGTCCTCAAAGTGAAGAAGACAAGAGAGAGATGAGTAAGGTACCCTATGCCTCGACAGTGAGTAGCCTCATGTACGCTATGTTGTGCACGAGACCAGACTTAGCCTATGCTGTTAGTATGGTAAGTCGTTTTCAAGCAAACCCGGGAAGGGAACATGATAAGTGTCAGTTTTATACACTTATCCATGGTTTGTATCGATATATTTCACCCATAATTGATCTAGTCTACTCGTTTTTGCTTTTAATTAATTAGTTTTTAATAATTTTATTTTTATCGGATGAAGATGTAAATCTAGTCTTAATCGGATTGAATTACTGATTTACTCAAGAAATAACATGTTTATAAAATATTCTCTTTGTTGAATTTTTATGTATTCATGTTGTAGGGCTTTCCGAGACGAGTTCGGCAGTCTTTCCGGATTCAAAATCAGAGTTATATATCAAAAGTTATCATCCGAAGAAGATTTGGGGTGAAAACGCAAAAGTCAGAAATTCTGGGCTAAAAATGAAGTCTGAAACTCCATATGGGCGTAACATCTAAAAGTTACGGGCGTAACTCACAAAGCAACTAATGTGCAAAAAGCCGTAGCCATGTTACGGCCGTAACTCCTCAATGTTACGGCCGTAACTCCTCAATATTACGGCCGTAAGTCCTCATAGTTACGGCCGTAACTCCTCAAAGTTACGGCCGTAACTCTTGACAGATTTTTGATCATTGTCTAATTTTTTATACTTTTGGTCTATTATTGAGGGGATGACTGGCATTGATCCGATCTAATGTAATAATGCTGGAGTTTTGGAGCTATTAGATGACTTTAGGTGTATAAATAGACCTCTTAGATCCATCATCATATATCCTTCATCATTTATTTTTCCACTTTTTGTAATATTTTCTTTTTGTGTGAAGAACACACTTGTGTTCTTGAATGACTTGTGTAATAGTGGTATAACATATGTTGTTAAGGGAGTTTATTGCTTCTTTCTCCTTTATCTACTAAGGGAGTTAGGATCAATTTTTTCTCTTTTTCAACTAATAATGACCACTCAAGCTTGTATTATGTTTATTAAACCCTTCATGGGCTAAGTTACTTAAGTTGGGATTATAAACAAGGTTACTCATGTTATTTAAGTTTGTATAAAGATCTATTATGAATTATTTATTATTGTGTGTGATTTTCATTGTTTTACCAATCTTTATTTATTTGGCCAATAAATGACGATATTTATGGTCTTCATACGTTTCGAAAGAAAATATGTTTGATTAGATCAAATGATCTTCACTCTAAGTTGTTCTAGGGGATAGAAATATACCTCTAGACCTTAGATGATTCTTTGAGTTATTTTCATAAAACCTAATGCTATTTATTGAAGCCAATCAACATAGAAATATAGTGGATTGATTCAATATATAAGGGGCGTTTTATAGTTCGAAAGAGAAACCGTCTTTTTAAGGAAAATCGAATCTACACAACATAATAAGTAAATTCATCTTATGATCTCTTATACATCTTCTATAACTAATGATGAACTAAGTTTGTAATCCCAACTATTTCATTTTATTTTTCATTAATCTATTATTAGTGCAATCTTTTATTTCCTTGAATATTAGAACTATTATTGCATTTTCTTTGCAATTGTCAAACCAAACTCTTAAATTGTGTGTTTCAATCTTATAAATATATATAACAAATAGTTAAATAATGTATAATTCAATATATAACCAAACTTCCTCGTGGGATCGATAAACCGGACTCAAAAAGTCCACTTACTACTTGATACGATATCGTGCACTTGCGATAGTTACACTAAAGACGTGTCAAGTTTTTGGCGCCGTTGCCGGGGATAGTATAAGTGTTATTTTGAAATATTACATTATTAACTATTGTTATAAATACAACTTTTTCTTTTTTGTTAATTCTCTTGTCTATGCGAAGGACGTACAATCGCGATTTAGTTTCACTAGATCCCGAGATTGAAGCCACATTTAGAAGAAGGCGAAGAGAACAAAAAACAAGCCTTATTTCTTCACCATCAATGGCGGACGAACCAAACGCACCACTCCTCCAAGAAAATGATAACGAAAGAATTCCTCCGGTAGGGGGAATACCCAATGCTCAAAACATTCAACATCAACAACATCATATTGTGCCGGAAATAGATGAAGACAACATGCTCTTTGGGGAATTCATGAACCCCCCATCTTTGAGCGTGCAATCAAGTGTGATCTATCCACCATTTGGAGTGGACAATTTTCAAATTCGCCCCGATGTCATCAATCTCTTCTCCAACAACAACTCATTCTATGGAAGAACCGATGAGAATCCATATCTCCATATTAACCGTTTTGTGGAGATTTGTGGAAATTTCAAATATCCAAATGTAAATGACGAGGCGATAAAAATGAGACTTTTAGTGCACACTTTGAAGGACAGAGCAAGAGAGTGGCTAGATACTTTGCCACCACGAAGCATAACAAATTGGCCCGAATTTGTTCAAAAATTCACCACTAAATACTTTCCACCAATAAAAGTGGCGAAACTGAAATACGAAATCTCTACATTTCGTCAACAAGATTCGGAGTCATTTCACGAAGCATGGGAAAGATACAAAGATATGCTACGAAAATGTCCTAACCATGGTTTCAATTTGGGAGCACAAGTCAATTACTTCTATTCTGGACTCTTACCTACATGCCGAGCCAATGTCGGTTCATCATCAAATGGTTCACTTGGAAATAAAACTATGAGAGAGGCTTATAATCTTTTTGAGGTTATAAGTGAACAAAGTGCAAGATGGCCAGACAGAAATATCCAAAAGAAACCAAATGGCGTTTTTGAAGTGGATTCTTATTCACTTATGTTGGCAAAAATTGAAGCTTTATCAAAGAAAGTCGAGGACATGTCTTTTTCAACTCCTCAATCTGTGAAGACGGTGCAAACTCCACAAGTTTCAACTCTTTCATGTGAAATTTGTGGAGCAACTCACAACAGCACTATGTGTCCCTTAGCGCAACAGGAGCAGTCATTCCCACCATCAGAACAAGTGGCCTATGCTCAGAATTTCCAAAGGCAAGCATACAATCCTTATGGGCCAACATACAATCCAGGGTACAAAAATCATCCAAATTTTTCTTATGCAAACAACAACAATGTGTTGAATCCAACGCATCAAGAAAAGAAGCCCAGGTGGGAAGAAGCAATCACGAAGCGAGCCGAACAACAACTGAAGTATCAACAACGCAATGATGCTTCAATTAAAAATCTGGAGACACAGCTTGACCAAATGGCCAAAATACTTTCCGAAAGATCCCACGGCATGTTACCTAGCAATACCGAGGTAAATCCAAGGGAGAGTGTCCAGGCTATCACAACAAGTAGTGGAGTGCAATTGCCTGAGATTTCTGTGGAAAATCATCTGACAAAACAAAAAAAAAATAAACAAAGTCGAGAAACAGAAAAAGAATCTGAATCAGGACCTTCATCTCAACAAGGTCCAGTTGCTGCCAAATCTTATGTTCCACCTATCCCTTTTCCTCAACGGTTGAAGAATCACAAGCTCGATGCGCAATTCGGCAAATTTGTGGAAATTTTCAAAAAGCTACACATCAACATACCTTTTGCCGATGCTCTAGCACAAATGCCAAGCTATGCCAAATTTATGAAAGATATTCTTTCTAACAAACGAAGGCTTGAAGAATATGAAACTGTCGTGCTAACAGAGGAATGTAGCGCAATACTACAAAAGAAGTTGCCACCCAAGCTAAAAGATCCGGGAACTTTTACAATCCCGTGTACAATTGGTGAAGTGAATATTGACAAAGCTCTTTGTGATTTAGGGGCAAGTATCAATTTGATGCCCCTGTCAATTTTCAACAAACTAAACTTGGGAGAAGCAAAAGCAACAATAGTTTCACTGCAATTAGCCGATCGGTCAATCAAATATCCACATGGGATAATAGAAGATGTGCTAATCAAGGTTGATAAATTTATATTTCCTGCAGATTTTATCATCCTTGACATGGAGGAAGATCAGGATATTCCTATTATCTTGGGACGGCCATTTCTTGCAACCGGACATGCTCTTATTGACGTCTACGAAGGAAAGCTAATTCTTAGAGTGCAAGACGAACATGCCACCTTCAATGTCCTAAAAACTTTGAATCATCCCTCCACAGATGATTACTGTCTAAATATTGATGCAATTGATGCCAGAATATGAACAACGTCTTGGGAATCTGACGTTAAAAGACCCAGTTTGCCAATTTATAAGAAAATTGGATGGGAAGCTTCTCCCCGACTCTTAGAAGGTGTTTAAGCCGTTTCTGAACGTAAAATCAGAGGAAGATGTGAGCCACAATCACAACTACTGTACATACGCGTAAGTATCTTTTATTTTTGTCGTATGGTGAGATTTTCTGAATAAAAAATGTGATACGCGATAAATGCATTCATTATTCTATTGAGTAGTTGAAGCGCAATTAACACAATCACAAACTTGTTAAACAATTTTACCTCATTTTTCTTCTATAAATAATCATTGTGCTTGTTTCTTTTATTCATCCCTCAAACTTGTATTTTTCTCTTTTTCTCTCAAATAAATTTCTTTTCAAAAATAGAATCATCATCTTCCACAAAAAAAATTAGCACAGTCTGCATTTTTGGTGGAGCTAGTTATGGAAAATAGGCATGCTTTACTGAAGCAGCCCACAACTTGGGTCGTACCTTAGGAGAAAAATGCATTCATGTAGTTTACGGAGGAGGAAGTCTACGAGCTGCTGCTTCTGCCTATATGGAAGGAGTAAGAGTGTTGGGAATAATTCCAAAACCTCTGGCTGAAAGTAACATCACCGGGGCAACTATTGGTGATGAGTTTAGAGCTGTAAATATGCAAGATCGCATAACTCACATGATAAATAATTCTGGCGCCTTTATCACCCTTCCCGGTGGTTTTGGCACTCTTGAGGAACTTTTTCATGTGGTTACCAGAGCCCAGCTAAATGTTCATCAAAAACCAATAGGTCTGCTTAATGTCAATGGTTTCTTTGATGGTTTACTATCTTTCATCGACTACTCTACTGAAAAAGGTTTTATTTCCGAACGTGCTAAACGAATCATAGTCGTTGCACCAACACCAGAAGAACTAATCAAAAAACTCATTGAATTTGTTCCTCAACCAGATCCAGCTCTAGCTAAAATTGTCTGGATGGAAGATTTTACCGTGAGAAAACGAAAAGTGGATTCATTCCTCTCCCTTTGATAACCCATGTCGGACCTCTTGTTTTTTTACTTTCTGTTGTGTATAAAAATCGTGCTAAATGATGGCAGCTTAAGGAGTTTCTTCATGATCTCTTGATGCGTATCTATTCTCGATTTATGTATTGTTATTTTATTGCTGTAATTTTCATTGTTTTTTTTTATAAAAGCATTGATGGAAGCGTAAGGCGACTCTTCAGACTTTCTTGAAGCGCATCTTAAAAATTGTGTTATACTTCCGAGTATATTTTATTTTCTTTTGTTGTTTGCCTCGTATATTTATTCTCTTGCAGATTCTAAAAGGCGTTAGCTCAAGCAAAACTTTCATCAACAGGGAGTATTCTGCTTTTCTCCATTACTTTTTATTTTATTTTATTTTTTATTTTTTCTATTTTTTTAAAACTGAGGACAGTTTTATTTTCAAGTTTGGGGGTGGTATGTTTTAATTATTTTGGTGTGTTGGTATTTTGGTGTGTTTTGATTATTTTGGTTATTTGCCTTAAATTTTTTTTAGTATATATATATATATAGTATTTTGATTTATGAGATTTCTAGATCTGGCCATAACACCAATAAGTTAGCTATATACAAGCTTCTAAAATCGTTTTAACCGGTAAAAAAATTGTATATTCCAAAATTTTTGAGCCTTAATCTCTCTTTCCAAGCCTTGTAGTTATCATATAAAATTGAGTCATTCGTTACCTTGAGAAAAGAAGAATTAGTCGGTTGATGAAAAATAGAACTAAAATTTACTTAATTTGTGGAGTTTTTGATTTTTCATGCTTAACTAATAAATGATTTTCTGCAAAAATTCTATTCCCTAAAAAAATGTCATTGGTGAAAGGAGTTTAGTTGAAAAGGTATTGAGCAGCAACAGCTGCCTAATTTTGGGGGTCATGAAATTTTGAAAAAAATAAAGGACTAACCATTGTTGGTGCGTAGCTGCCGTCTCACACGAAATGGAAATTGTGTTGGTGAAAAGAGCTACACGTTAGCAAATAACGGTGTGAAAGCTATCACCTAAAAAAGAAAGAGGTCATTGGTGAAAAGAGCTACACGTTAGCAAATAACGGTGTGAAAGCTATCACTAAGGGATGTAGTTTATGAGCATATTTGAATTAATTAGCGGCAGAATTTCAATACACTCAATTTCGTGAAAAATCACAATATTTGATGACGCCAATGAAATTCTTCTTCATATTGAGTCGAAAAATAAACGAGTGATCGAGAGCAACCATTAAAGGGAGTCGTGTGTATCACGAGTGGGAAAGAAATAATCAACCTTTTGGGGGGAAAACCTTGCATTTTGGAATTACAAAAATAAAACCGTGTTTTAACTTCAAAATTATTAGTAGATTTATTTTGAATCTTGATTCATTTATATCTACTGTATAAAGCTGGTTGTTGTGTATTAATGACATTTTGATCTCCTTTTCTCTTTTTATATGATTATTTTTCTTAATTTATGTGTGTATTAGTATTTTTGTATCTTATTTTTATTTTTATTTATATTTTTATTTTTTGTGTGTGATTAATAAAGAGTCTTGCTCGGGACTAGCAAGAATTCAAGTTTGGGGGTGTGATAAGTGTCAGTTTTATACACTTATTCATGGTTTGTATCGATATATTTCACCCATAATTGAGCTAGTCTACTCGTTTTTGCTTTTAATTAATTAGTTTTTAATAATTTTATTTTTATCGGATGAAGATGTAAATCTAGTCCTAATCGGATTGAATTACTGATTTACTCAAGAAATAACATGTTTATAAAATATTCTCTTTGTTGAATTTTTATGTATTCATGTTGTAGGGATTTCCGAGACGAGTTCGACAGTCTTTCCGGATTCAAAATCAGAGTTATATATCAAAAGTTATCATCCGAAGAAGATTTGGGGTGAAAACGCAAAAGTCAGAAATTCTGGGCTAAAAATGAAGTCTGAAACTCCATACGGGCGTAACATCTAAAAGTTACGGGCGTAACTCACAAAGCAACTAATGTGCAAAAAGCCGTAGCCATGTTACGGCCGTAACTCCTCAATGTTACGGCCGTAAGTCCTCATAGTTACGGCCGTAACTCCTCAAAGTTACGGTCGTAACTCTTGACAGATTTTTGATCATTGTCTAATTTTGTATACTTTTGGTCTATTATTGAGGGGATGGCTGACATTGATCTGATCTAATGTAATAATACTGGAGTTTTGGAGCTATTAGATGACTTTAGGTGTATAAATAGACCTCTTAGATCCATCATCATATATCCTTCATCATATATTTTTCCACTTTTTGTAATATTTTCTTTTTGTGTGAAGAACACACTTGTGTTCTTGAGTGACTTGTGTAATAGTGGTATAGCATATGTTGTTAAGGGAGTTTATTGCTTCTTTCTCCTTTATCTACTAAGGGAGTTAGGATCAATTCTTTCTCTTTTTCAACTAATAATGACCACTCAAACTTGTATTATGTTTATTAAACTCTTCATGGGCTAAGTTACTTAAGTTGGAATTATAAACAAGGTTAGTCATGTTATTTAAGTTTGTATAAAGATCTATTATGAATTATTTATTATTGTGTGTGATTTTCATTGTTTTACCAATCTTTATTTATTTGGCCAATAAATGACGATATTTATGGTCTTCATATGTTTCGAAAGAAAATATGTTTGATTAGATCAAATGATCTTCACTCTAAGTTGTTCTAGGGGATAGAAATATACCTCTAGACCTTAGATGATTCTTTGAGTTATTTTCATAAAACCTAATGCTATGTATTGAAGCCAATCAACATAGAAATATAGTGGATTGATTCAATATATAAGGGGCGTTTTATAGTTCGAAAGAGAAACCGACTTTTTAAGGAAAATCGAATCTACACAACATAATAAGTAAATTCATCTTATGATCTCTTATACATCTTCTATAACTAATGATGAACTAAGTTTGTAATCCCAACTATTTCATTTTATCTTTCATTAATCTATTATTAGTGCAATCTTTCATTTCCTTGAATATTAGAACTATTATTGCATTTTCTTTGCAATTGTCAAACCAAACTCTTAAATTGTGTGTTTCAATCTTATAGATCTATATAACAAATAGTTAAATAGTGTATAATTCAATATATAACCAAACTTCCTCGTGGGATCGATAAACCGGACTCAAAAAGTCCACTGACTACTTGGTACGATATCGTGCACTTGCCGTGTCAGAACACTGGACTGCCGTCAAGAACATTCTTAAATACTTGAGAAGAACTAGAGATATGGTTCTTACTTACGGTGGTGGAGAACTGAAGGTGATTGGATTCACCGATTCTGATTTTCAAGGAGACAATGACGACTCTAAGTCGACATCTGGGTATTTGTTTACTCTCAATGGAGGAGCAGTATGTTGGAGAAGCTCCAAGCAAACCGCTAATGCAGATTCCACCTGCAAAGCAGAGTACCAAGCTGCCTCAGAGGCTAGCAAAGAAGCATTTTGGATGCAGAAGTTTATACAAGAACTTCAAGTGGTGCCTAATGCGGAGCTGCCTATATCACTGTTCTGTGAGAATGATGGAGCTGTCGCCCAAGCCAAGGAGCCAAGGGCTCACCAGAACACCAAGCATATAGAGAGAAAGTATCACATCATTCGAGATATGGTCGAAAAAGGATATGTTCCGTTGCAAAGAGTAAACTCAGAAGACAATGTCCCTGACCCGCTGACTAAGCCATTATCTCAGGCCGTCTTGGAAAAACATCTGAAGAACATGGGTATTGAATACCATGATGTGTGGCATTGAGTGCAAGTGGGAAATTGTTAGGAATATGCCCTCGAATGCCACTCAGGTGATGAGAGAGTAGGGGCATTGTACTTGTAATTATGGAATAATTAATAAAAGGCAATACGATTCATTCACTGTTTATTGTATTTCAAATGCATTCTTGATTTGGTAAACATTGAAGTGAAGTCCATATAAATAAATCAAACATTCCATTCTCGTTATCAGATAAGGGAAAATGCACTGGAAGTGTTTAAAGTTTATTTACGTAAACTGTTCGCAAGTCAATAAACTTAAATGGGCATTAAGTTTTGAGTAAGACTTGTATAACTGATGCTAGGACGTATGCATGTCTTGATAGCATAGTTATAAGTATATTGGTGGGACCAGTATACTCGAACACGACTCATACTTGATTCAGTCACACGGTATTCACTCTGAGAGTCGATGACGAATCGAAAGGTTGTGATAGTATACATGGACCTTTGACTTGAGGGTTCAATAGAAGATGTGCCTGTGACGTTTAGTTTGTCATTGGAGTAGTTAGACTCATTCGCTTAATTGCTGAGTCAACCTCAAAGTGCGGACTATACGGACAGGTATGAATTTATCATCTCTCTATTTATATTGGATATTGGATATCTAATTATAATTTATTGGATAAATTAAAAGCGGTATTATGAATTGAAATTAAGTTACTAGGTAATTAATTTAATTCATAATTATATTTCTTAGAGAAATATTTTTGTATTTCATAATAACTAATTAATTGGATTAATTAATTTATATAAATACATTGGAAATTAAACTGAGTGTATTTAATGGAGTCGTTTGACGAACGTCCTGTACACGAGCCGAGGGACTTGGCCAGTTTCTTGGAAATATCCCTTAAGCCCCCCCATGTGTGCTCTTGGCTGCTGTTGTTTCCTTGCATGTGGTGATGTCTTCCTTCCTCACATGGTGCCATGTTGTTGAAATATGTATTGATATTTTAATCAACTAAATCATGAGATGAGTCATTAGTATCACCATACATTTCTAACACCATTTTGGAACACTTCTGCACCATTTTGGCCGAGAGCTACATAGAGAGTGAGAGAATTTATTTCTTCAAGTGTTGTTTTCATTTTGGAAGTGAAAACAAGTAAGAAATATTGAGAGAAAAATTCCTATAGTGATTCCTAGCCGTGTTCCCTCAAGAACAAATTACTGTAAATTTTTCCGGGTAACTTCCGACGCGTGGTAACGTAGAGGCATCGTGTTTTCGGTGTTTGGAACGAAGGGATTTCGTGCTCGTGCTCGGGTTCATGAACAACATCAACTTACGAAGATATTATCAAAGGCTTCAAGGGTATGGGACTTTAAACCTTTCCTCTTCGTATTTTTATTTTCGTATATACGTTACTTGATCGATCCTGTTTGGGATTCGTTAGTATTTTTTCGCTACGTATTTCGTTTTGTTTTCGGAATCCCAACACGAAGAACCTACCAAACGGGGCGGGTGCATTCTCATCACATCTCGTAACCACTTACTCGCTCCATTATCCTCATCTGGGATCCCATCCCGGTGTACGGTCTGATTCATATGTGCCAACTGGTCAACCACCTGACGAAGGATGGTGGCGGCGCCAATGTCAACATTACCTCTGGTTGATTGCTGTTGATCATGCGATTGGTCAACATGACCCTCTGTACTGAGCTGATTGGCGCTCGACAACGAGCGAGTCGCCCTCTCATGCTCCTGATTACGACCACTCCTATGACCACGTCCTCGGCCTCGACCTCTCGACATACTGAACGGACAACCATTCAGAATAACACAACAAAATAAACATCACAACATCAACATAGGACAACAAACAGCAGCACGATAATACATTAACTCCAAGTCATTATACGAGTACACGAACTAACACTGCAATAATAGAACTTAAATTCAAAAGTAATTCGCACGTTCACATCAACAGAGATGTACGACCTTTACCAAAACAAACACGGTCAAAATCACATATATATCATTGGGATCAAATACTTGTAACATTCTTTAAAAATAAAAATTTTCCGAGGTATTTGTTCAAATGATAATATTTTAAAATTCGTGAGTTTGAAAGATTTTGCTAAAATGAAATTTTTGAAAACACTTTTAATACCTCGTCGTTTAATCAAAACCATGAGCCCATTATCAAAACTGTTTTGCTTGAAATTATTTATAATACAACACGTTGAAACTTCAATCTTCTCGATAAACGATATCATCGAAATGACCTTATCAATATATATCATTATCATCGTTAACGACATACAGGGTAACCACATGTTACCACGCCAACCATCACGAAGAGTAACGCACATGATAATCCGCGGCCATGCCCCTCGGCATCGACCCCCAAAGGTTTCGCCAAACCAATCCCGGGTGGAATACCTCTTGTGCTCGCACTCAACATTTCCACAGATTAGCTACCACATCAGGTTAATGTCATAGAATAATACGATCAAATCATACTATGCAGTCACAACACTTATATGTACAACCCAAATTTCCTAGCAAGAATGGTAACGATCAACAACACGTCAACGATACCCATACAGGATAACCAATCGAGTGCGACATTACCGATATAATAGTTAAAATTCACAGTCGTCACTGGAGGACCATACGACTATGTCAACTGAAATCAAGTGGTTGGTAGAAGGCGCAGATACAACTATAACAACAAGGTTACTACCGTGATAGTCAAAAGCTTACGGCCGTAATAACATGTAGTTTACGGCCGTAAAAACTATGAGCTTACGGCCGTAATGGTAAACATCTTACGGCCATAATCACTAGCTGCAGGACAGCAGAATTGTCCCAGCAGCCCCGACACGGCTCTGAAGGTTAAGGATCGACTCCTAACAATGTATTCCGACATTTGGAAAACACTGCAACATTCTTCGACGAGTATAACAACATAACAAACTTGTCGCAACGACTTAGTCCCAACACACAAACACATAACATTTTGAATTCCGAAAACCAAGGTCGTTTTGCAAAACAGAAATTTTCCCAAAATCCTTTCGATCATAAACAAAAATGACGGTAATATTTTGCAATGTCTGAAGTATTTTAAAACATATTTTCCAAATACCGTCTGATGGTGCCATTAGATACATGACCAACTTGTCAAAATTCAACCAATTTCAAAATCCATACAAACCGTGGTGTTACCGCACCATCAAAATACTTTCAAAAATTGATTTCCACAAAAATGTTCAAACCCGCAAAGTCCTCCAGAAAAACGTTCTCAATCCTACCTGCAGCGGGCATAATTACAACAATCCAAAAACAATCGAGCTTAAAACCACATGCCCAAACGGCAAACAGGATCGCCAATTCAATAAAATGTTGGAAGTAAAAACGCAGTGGAAGCGAAGTTTGGGAAAGTTGATAATCGCGTTTTATACATCCACGGGCATAAGATTTATTTAGGCATGCTTATTAATTAATTACTAAGACTAAAAACCAATTTAAATATTATTTATTATTTATTAAATAAATATGTTGGTTATTAAAATATCCTAATCTAGATCTAAAAGATCATAGGATATTACCTTTGAAGCAAATTGGTTGCTTTCGTCTTGATCACCTTGTATTTCTACCTTTAGACCTTCTAGAGTATGATCCGCCTTAACCCGGACCTTGTGTGGGCAACAAGCTACCGGATCTTGCTTGGACACTAATGGGATCGGCCGAAATTCTCTTGTATGTGGTCACACAATTTTTCTTTGCTTTCTAGTATTTTATGAACACTCTTAGCAAATTAATATGTTATCTAAATTGTAGAATCAAAGACACAAGTCTAGATCTATAATTAAACACAAGAGGAAAAATTTTATCTCACAACCTCACCAAGACATACAAAATCGGCCTCCCCTCATAAGTCCTATATATAGGCTCTTGGACTACTACTAGGGATCTTAAGGAGGATTATGGAAGGTCTCCGAGTAAATTTATCTTACCTTATTAGGACTCTTCCTAATATAATGAATCTATTAATATCAACTTAGTCCACTAAAAGGTTGATATTGCACCTCCTACCAAAATTCCAAATTACGAAATTGGGCTCCTTATTAAATATATTATTTCCCGTGTTTAAGATATCGAATGTCCATTAATTAATTATAAGCTCTTGTGACTTTAATTAATTAATATCTTATCCAAGAGTAGTACCACTCGAACCTTATTATTATATCGGAATTAAATCCACCTGCAGGGTTTAATATAATAATTATTATCGAGCTCCTCAAGGGGACATCATCAAACCTCACGAGTCGGGACACGATTTCTAGTAATAATAATAATAGTCGTATAAATAATATTATTGCCCAAGATACGGGGCTTATTGAGTCGATCATTTTGACTCTCACCCATGGTAAATCAAAGCAATAAGTATTATAAATATACAATTAAATATTATATACATAGAATTAGGAAATAATAATTATCCGAGATTTACGTTCTTCTTACAGTCAGTACAGAAGACACTATCTCACCTCGATCCAGTTCAACATATGCAAATACGCTAATGTATGGTAATAGTCAAGACCAACTAATCTCATGCATACACTACAACCTTTTTATATAATTTATCTAATAATTATATAGGTTGTAGACTATTATATTATTTTATAAGGCACCGATAATGTGATCTTCCGTGTGACACCAACACACCACATTATCTACAATATAAAATAATTAGACATTTCATTTGCATCATGTGAATAAATATGCAAAACATGTGATTAAATGTAATTAATATTCTCATAGGTAGTTTAAGAGAAATTAGGTAATACAAGCATAAAGTATGCTATGCAGTATACAATCCTAACAATCTCCCACCGATAATGTGATCTTCTGTGTGACACCAACACACCACATTATCTACAATATAAAATAATTAGACATTTCATTTGCATCACGTGAATAAATATGCAAAACATGTGATTAAATGTAATTAATATTCTCATAGGTAGTTTCAGAGAAATTAGGTAATACAAGCATAAAGTATGCTTTGCAGTATACAATCCTAACAATCTTCCACTTATACTCAAAGCATGCTTTTAAGTATACTACTCTATTACATACTCTCTTATTTCTCCCACTTATACTCAAAGCAATGCTGCCATACACCGTAATCCCATTCCTTCCACATGCCTTTCAAAAAAATTTGAGGGTGGGCCTTTCGTGAAAGGATCAACAAGATTATCTTCCAATGCAACTCTGGCTACAACTACGTCTCCTTCCTTTACGAAATGTCGTATGATGTGGTACTTGCGGTTCATATGTTTACTTGCCTTGTGGGATCGTGGTTCCCTCGAATTTGCGACTGCACTAGTATTATCACAATAAAGTGTAATACCCTTTGGCAAATCGGGAATCACATCTAAGTCCTGCAGGAAGTACTTGAGCCACACCGCCTCCTTGGCTGCCTCAGAGGCTACCACGTACTCGGCTTCCATGGTAGAGTCTGAAATGCATTTCTGCTTCACACTCCTCCAACTAATGGCTCCACCTCCTAGGCTAAACACATAACCCGAAGTAGACTTGGACTTTTCTTTGTCCGATGAAAAATATGAGTCAGTGTAACCCACCGGACACAGGTCGTCTGACTGATATACAAGCATGTACTCCCTAGTCCTTCTCAGGTACTTGAGTATGTGCTTGACAGCAATCCAGTGTCCTCGTCCTGGGTTTGACTGATATCTAGCAGCCATGCCTACGACATGACAGATATCTGGTCTAGTGCAAAGCATAGCATACATGAGGTTTCCCACAGCTGACGCATAAGGAACCATCTTCATGTCATCCATCTCTTTTTGTGTCTTGGGACACATATCCTTAGATAGTTCCATGTCTGTAAGGTAGAAAACCTTTCTTGGAATTCTCCATGCTAAACCGCTTTAGCACTGTATAGATATAGGATGCCTGGGATAAGCACAACATCCTTTTCTTCCGATCACGAAAGATCCTGATTTCAAGGATGTGTCCTGCTTCTCCCAGATCCTTCATATCGAACTGCTCAGATAGCCATACTCGTACGTCCGACAATTCCTTCACGTTGTTTCCAATCAGAAGGATATCGTCTACATACAGTACAAGAAACACCAACACGTTTCTATCGAATTTCTTATACACACAACTCTCACTCGTACATTGGACGAATCCATATGACTGGACAACTTTGTCAAAACGAGTGTTCCAAGATCTAGATGCTTGCTTAAGTCCATAAATGGATCTCTTAAGCTTGCACACCAAGTGCTCTTTTCCTTCAGCAATGAATCCCTCTGGTTGGCGCATATAGATTTCCTTGTCTAGACTCCCATTCAAGAATGCAGTCTTGACATCCATTTACCAAATCTCCAGATCCAAATGCACAGCTATAGCTAAACGAATCGGGATTGACTTAAGCATGGCTACTGGCGAAAAGCTTTCATCATAATCGATACCCTCTTTCTGAGTGTAACCTTTTGCAACAAGCCTCGCTATGAAGGTTTCAACCTTCCCGTCACCTTATTTCTTTCGCTTGTAGACCCATTTACTCCCAATGGATTGCATACCATTAGGTAGCTCTACTAGCTCCCACACTTGATTGGAATCCATAGATCCCATTTCTGATTCCATTGCTACTTGCCAGGAGTCAGCATCTTTATCTTGGATTGCCTCCTTGTAGGTCCAGGGATCTAATTCATCTTCGCCTTGGATTGAGTCCGAAGACTTTCCCATGCCTATGAATCATTCCGGCTGACGAACAACCCTCCCACTACGATGAGGCAAATCCTGAGTTGGTGTAAAAGTCTCAGAATTGATACGTGGTGCAATGTTAGTTGGTGCTTGTACGATTGGTATAGATGGAGTCTCGCCCCTCAGCTCTTCCATAATTATCTCACTCATGGGCTTGTGACTAATCATATAATCTTCTTCCAGGAATACGGCATTGGTGCTAACAATGACCTCCTGATCCTGGGGACTATAGAACAAGCCACCCTTCGTTCCCTTAGGATATCCTACAAACACTCGCACTTCTGTACGAGATGCCAACTTATCACCTTCCTTATTCAGCACATGTGCTGGAGTACCCTAAATCCGAATATGTCCTAGACTGGGCTTACGCCCACTTCACAGTTCTATGGGTGTTTTTGGAACTAATTTCGAAGACACCAGGTTTAGAATGTACGCCGCTGTTTCTAAGGCGCATCCCCAAAACAAAATAGGTAAATCTGAATAACTCATCATTGACCTAACCATTTCTAAAAGAGTTCTATTTCTTCTTTCAGCCACACCATTTTGTTGTGGAGTTCCTGGCGCGGTGAGCTGGGACGAAATCCCCTCATTTGCCAAGAAATCCAAAAACTCTCCACTAGGGTATTCAACACCACGATCAGATCGTAGTGACTTGATACACTTCCCATGACGCTTGTCTGTTTCAGCCTTGAAGTCTCTGAACTTGTCAAAGGCTTCAGACATACATCACATCAAATAGATGTATCCATATCTCGAATAATCATCTATAAATGTGATGAAGTTTTCGAAACCACCCCTAACCTGGATATTCATTGGACCACATACATCTGTATGAACCAATTCTAACACATTTTGAGCACGGTTTCCCTTGGTTTTAAAAACCCTTTTGGTCATCTTACCTTCGAGACAGGATTCACAAATTGGAAATGACTCAACTTTGGAGATCATCCAATGGGCCATCATCTACCAATCTTTGAATCCTCCCAAGGTTTACATTCCCTAACCGTAAATGCCACAAATATGTTTGATTTATGCTTGAAGGTTCTTTTCTCTTTTTAGGTTTAGACAAAGAGTTAAGTGATTTATGCATAGGACTTTGTGCAATATTAACGACATATAGTTCATCATTAAAAATACCTTTGCAAATATATTCACCGTTTCATTTCCTAATAATGGCATCCTCATCAAAAGAAACTGAATAACCATCGCAATTTAATTTAGAAACCGAAATTAAATTCATTTTAAAATCCGGTACTAATAATAAATTATTGAGGACTAATAATTTATCATTAATCTTCAACTGCATGGCTCCCACTGCAATAGCCATAAGCCTGGAATAATTACGTCAGTTAATAGTAATCTCACCCGCACTAAGGTACTTGGTTACCTGAAAACCATGTGAGTCAAAGCAAACATGATCAGTGGAGCCTGAATCAACTATCCACGAAGTGGAAGAACAAGCTGTCAAACATGTTTTGACTACTAGTGCACGAGACATACCTTTCTTAAGAGCAAGGCAGTCCGCTTTAAAATGTCCTTTCTGACCACACTTGTAGCACTTTCCCTTTGGCTTTTTGTTCGCCTCGGGGTGAGGAGCCTTGCTTTTCACCTTGAGGGTTGCCACTTGCTTCTGGCCAACCTGCTTTTTCTTCTTTCCCCATTTGGGTTTGGAAGAAGTAGCACAGGTTGCCGCAAGAATCTGATGATAACCTTGTTTGAAGAGACCTTCAGCAGATTGAAGCTCTGTCAGCAGTTCCGCCAAATTATATGTCCTATGGTTCATATTGTAGTTAAGGCGGAACTGCTCAAAGTCCCTTGGTAAGCTGCCTAAGATAATATCGACCTGTGTTTCCGCATCGATAGTAGCCCCCAGTATGCTCAGTTCGTTCAAATGAGGCATCATTTTTAGAACATGATCCCTTACTGGGGTCCCTTCAGACATTTGAGTTGTCATCAATACCCTCATTACATTTTGTCTAGCCGCCCTGTTCTGATGACCAAACATCTCGGTGAGACTTTTCATCATTTCTGCAGCTGAGCCCATCATCTGATGCTGATGCTGCAATACATTTGTCAGTGAAGCCAAAATCTAACAGCGAGCCATCTCATCAGACTTCTTCCATTTTCGGAATTCATCTAACTCTCCAGGAGTGGCATCCGGTTCTGGATCCAGAGGGCTCTCCTCAGTTAAGACAAATTTATGCCCCTCAGCAGTCAGGACAATATCAAGATTTTTTTTCCAATCGGCAAAGTTAGTGCCATCAAGTTTATTTTCTTTTAGAATAATAGCTAGTGGATTGAAAGACATGTGAGATATTGAAACATCCATCACATAATGCATAGCAAAATATATCGAAAAACCTCAAAACACAATATATATGCTAGCAACCAACACCTCAAAAAATCCGCATATGCAAGCCACGATCGTGTGGACATTTACACACATATTTTTCAAGTAGAGTTTTACGTCTTTAATTTTACTATCTAGTCAACTTACGTTATGACAAGTAAAATTAATAGTTGGTTCCTCTTGGCCATGTATAATTAACATAGATTCCGATGGGGAGCTTATTAATTAATACACCTAAGTGAATACCATAATTTAACATTCTTAAAATATTATCTTTTAAATAATAGTCCTACAGATGGAGAGGTCCTATCATAAAAAAATAATATTTACCTAATGTTATCATTTTGAAATTTAAAACTAGTGAACCTATAATTAGCACATCCGATATGGAGGAAGACCCTAATGTCAACGCGCATGCTAATTACTTCACAATTTAAATAAATTATGGAGGCCAATTTGATTTTATTTTTTAAAAAAAAATCAATTTAATCACTTAGTTATTTTAGCCTTTAGGTTTTTAATTTTCTCGTTCTAACATGCAGAAAACATTTCACGCATACATTCATACATGCCATACATCAAATCAATAAAAACCAAAAACAAAGCATGGATAATTAAATTATCCAATTATCATGGTCTTCTTCCTTGAGTTGAACCCGAGAAAATTTTCGAATCGATCTCTCCCAATGAATCAAGCATCTCGTCGCTCCTCCCCGGTCGGGCCATGGATTTCCAAAATTAAAATTTCACTTTTATGCAAAATTAATTACATAAAAAAAATTTAATTTTAAATCCCGACTCTCCAGCGGACACAACGAACGACGGCGAAACGGGCCGGACCAAAAAATGGACGACCCGACCGGACCAGTGCCGCGGCTCTGGCGGCCTTTGCTGCTTGTCGGCCTTGCCAGCGATCGGTTCTGCTCTATTTCTTCGTGATCCCGTCTTTTCCGAATTCAATTACAATTTTATACAAAATAAAATACATCGAAATTACAGCAAGATTACACGAAAAATAAAACACCTAGAACTACCCGCGTATTTTCTCACGGGAAAAACCATTACATGCCTCAAAACCGGGTCAAACCAACAATTGCATAAATAATAAAAATAAATAAATAAACCATTCACATAAACCATGATAATTGGATCATATCACCTGCAAGAACACATCTAGCAAAATATTCCAACATCAAAATACATGAATATTTAAATTGCTATCAATTAATCACCAAAATTAATTAAAATAGCAAAAACCTAAAAATCCGGTTCCGATACCAATTGTTGGAAGTAAAAACGCAGCGGAAACGAAGTTTCGGAAAGTTGATAATCGCATTTTATGCATCCACGAGCATAAGATTTATTTAGGTATACTAATTAATTAATTAATTACTAAGACTAATAAGTAATTTAAATATTATTTATTATTTATTAAATAAATATATTGGTTATTAAAATATCCTAATCTAGATCTAAAAGATCATAGGATATTACCTTTGAAGCGAATTGGTTGCTTTCGTCTTGATCACCTTGCATTTCTACCTTTAGAGCTTCTAGAGCATGATCCGCCTTAACCCGGATGTTGTGTGGGCAACGGGCTACCGGATCTTGCTTGGACACTAATGGGATCGGCCGAAATTCTCTTGTATGTGGTCACACAATTTTTCTTTGCTTTCTTGTATTTCATGAACACTCTTAGCAAATTAATATGTTATCTAAATTGTAGAATCAAAGACACAAGTCTAAATTTACAATTCAACACAAGAGGAAAAATTTTATCTCACAACCTCACCAAGACATACAAAAATCGGCCTCCCCCCATAAGTCCTATATATAGGCTCTTGGACTACTACTAGGGATCTTAAGAAGGATTATGGAAGGACTCCCAATAAATTCATCTTACCTTATTAGGACTCTTCCTAATATAATGAATCTATTAATATCAACTTAGTCCACTAAAAGGTTGATATTGCACTTCCTACCAAAATCCCAAATTACGAAATTGGGCTCCTTATTAAATATATTATTTCCCGTGTTTAAGATACCAAATGTCCATTAATTAATTATAAGCTACTGACAACTTTAATTAATTAATATCTTATCCAATAGTAGTACCACTCGAACCTTATTATTATATCGGAATTAAATCCACCTGCAGGGTTTAATATAATAATCATTATCGAGCTCCTCAAGGGGACATCATCAAACCGCACGAGCCGTGACACGATTTCTAGTAATAATAATAACTGTCGTATAAATAATATTATTGCCCAAGATACGAGGCTTATTGAGTCGATCATTTTGACTCTCACCTATGGTAAATCAAAGCAATAAGTAATATAAATACACAATTAAATATTATATACTTAGAATTAAGAAATAATAATTATCCGAGATTTACGTTCTTCTTACAGTCAGTACAGAAGACACTATCTCACCTCGATCCAGTTCAACGTATGCAAATACGCTAATGTATGCTAATAGTCAAGACCAACTAATCTCAAGCATACACTACAACCTTTTTACATAATTTGTCTAATAATTATATAGGTTGTGAACTATTATATTATTTTATAAGGCACCGATAATATGATCTTCCGTGTGACACCAACACACCGCATTATCTACAATATAAAATAATTAGACATTTCATTTGCATAACCATAACGTGAATAAATATGCAAAACATGTGATTAAAGGTAATTAATATTCTCATACGTAGTTTCAGAGAAATTAGGTAATACAAGCATAAAGTATGCTTTGCAGTATACAATCCTAACATAAAATACATCTCGTGGGCATCAAGTTTAAACATACAACAAAACCATTCATCGGAGTTTCTCACAAACTCTACTGTCGATACCTTTTTCGAAACCCATCAAGGTTCACAACTTTCACATCATACCACCCCACACGGTGGTTCAAAAGCAAAACATCAATACGTCTAGTTCTATACACATACAGTGTGTCACAAGTATCGAATACAATCTCCATTACACAACACCGTGCAAATAAAATTATGCACCACAATTAACTCACATAGATGAAATCATGAAACACAAGTACCTCGCATAAAAGTGGAGACTTACGTCCACAGGCCACACGGAGATGACGGTCGCCCTCGATAGTAATCTCATCCGACAACATATCCGACACTTTGTGACTACGCACAACTCAACTTGTCACCCGACAACTCGAATGACACGACAACACACTACTCGACAAATCACGACTCGACTTGACCCGACAACCTAGGTTTCCGCAACCTAAGCTCCGATACCATAAATGTAACACCCCCAAAACCGCACTACAAGCCGTAGATCCTTCCCACGAGGATCTACTAGGCTAAACATCATAAAACGACCAAGTGTTCGCCCGGCCGGGGCAAACAATACAATGATACGGACCGTTAAGGTCAATTATAAACAACTACACGGACCGGTGAGGTCGTACGACTGACGTAAACAGAAATATACAACTCTTTACAATGAATACCCACGCAGGGGTAAAGATACAAAATAGCGGAAGGCGGAATACGACTCTGACGATACAACACAACTCGACTTAACTCCCAACTCTCGATTAGTATCGTAGCCCGTCACTTCCTATGCCGATCCTGTGACTGCTCCCCGAACCTACAAGCACCTGGACACAAAAACAAACATCCACCCCCGATTACTCGGGGGTTAGCAAAATTCCACTATTTTGCTGGTGAAAGTATAATACGATACGAAATGCAACAAGTGAATATCAGACACGAATTTGATACGTAAATCAACTATCAAAATGTTCCCGAGAAGTTTTAGAATTTCGAACTCAAGCAAAGAAGTATTTGAAAAGAACTCATCATCTCGGGGATTTTTAAAGTAGAAATTCTTTTGGACCTCGAGTCTCAATTCACAAAACCTTTTCGAAAGCGTTAGGGCCTCAACCCGATTTTCGTTCCAAAACACATTAGTTAAGATATCATCATGGGTCCGTGACCCAACTTTAAAATATTATCCAATCAATCAACATTACGATCCTTTGTTGTACATCATGTACCAAACTACAGATGCCTCGACGGACCCTACCCGGACGACACGCATTATTCGTACACCTCATGTACCGAACTCCAGAGGCCTCGACAGACCCTACCCGGACCACACACATCGTTCATACACATCATGTACTGAACTCCAGAGGCCTCGACGAACCCTATCCGGACCACACACATCGTTCGTAAACATCATGTACCGAACTCCAGAGGCCTCGTCAGACCCTACCTGGATCCCACACCTTGTTCGTACACATCATGTACCGAACTCCAGAGGCCTCGTCAGACCTTACCTGGAACACACACATTATCACGACACAACTCATATTGATCAACTCAACACATCACCACGAGCAACACACATTATTATGAATATGTCAAACCATTCCAAAATACACCGTAATACATATTCAAGTATGAAATCAAACCGACACAAATATCATAATCATCACGATAACTCAACCATGTCCAATCACGCACGACACAAACCATATGGACACAACCAACGTAATTCCACGACATTAACCAAGCGAGGACATCATCACTACCATCAATCGTTCACAATGATCAAATCACACGAAACATATTCACGAAGATAAACCAATTCATCATAACCCTAACACGAAGTCCCTATTCACAAGACACAAATTTTATAGCAAGATACTTGCCTCGATAACCGATACTGAACACTCCAGCGAACACGGCTCAACCAGGAAACCTCGAACACCTACAATCCTCCGGCAAAAACAACGAAGATACGATTACAACGAGAATCAAGACCCATAACAACGGAAATCCCACCAAACTATCGAAGGAAAACTCATTGGGACATTTAATCGAACATTAAATGTTCAATAACTCCTAAGAACACTCGAATCGCCAATCGAGATAAACAGACTCGAAATATGAATATCCAACCCATAGAACACGATTAATAATGCTCAATAACATCAACCGATTCATCAAAATCGGACGAACACGAAGATCAAGAAGGAATCCCGAAAATCAACTCAAGGAGATTTCAAGAATTTACCTCGATCCGACGAAGAACAAGGATTAGATGATGATTGACACGAACTAAGCTTCCCAAAATGATGCACGATGATACCTCCGATCACCACCTAGGAGTTCCAGCCGAGAATCGCGGAAGAAGGAGGAGGAAGGGTGAGAAATGAACAAAAATCCGTCGGCAGGCCTATATATACCCGCGCAGGTTACGGCCGTAACAGGCGGTACCTTACTGCCGTAACTCGGCCCTTAAGGGTGTAATCGGCATCTGCTTACGGACGTAACCGGCACCTCCCAGGCCACTTCCCAACACGCTCGGCATATTACGGCCGTTACCAGGCAAAGCATTGCGGCCGTAACCGGGCATTACGGCCGTACCAAGCCACACATTACGTGTACTATCCGTGTTTTCTATTTTCGGTAATTTCTATTTTTGGCGTATGTTCGTTTCGGACAACTCGCTTATCACTGTTTTGGAATTCTGAATCTATTTTGTTCTTGGAGTTTTTCCGTCTGGTCGAGTTTCAAGGATGTTTTTGCGTAATTTCATCTTGAATTATATCTTGCCGCATGTGCGTTCGATTCTCGTAAAACTTGTTCGTTTTCGTTGTTTCTAGATTTGTATAAGTTTGTATGGTTGAGTTGATAGTGTTGAAACTTTTGGTTTGTTAATCCGACGTTGTACCGCGATTTTTCGGGCACTTGGGCCGTTTTTGTAATTTTCATAAGTTTGGGGAATTTCGCTTTAGTCGCTTCATTTCAGACTCTTTAGTGATCGGGATTATATTATGTTTCAACGCTCAGCTTTGTCATCTTGATTATTACGTGTTTATGTTTCCGGATTCTGGTCTGGCTTCGCATTTCGACACTTTCGTCTTTGTTGGCGGCGGATGTATTGTGCGATCTTGAGCTGGCCCGAGTAGCGCACGCTACTCCGGACTTACTGCGTGCGCTATCATCGTGTGGTTAGCGTCGCTGACACAGGTCCGTGGCGTGCGCTAACGATTTCGCGGCACAGGCCGGTAGGTTCGGTGTTTACATCTTGGACCAGGTAGCGCACGCTAATTCAGCGTTAACGCACGCTAATTCCTAATATTAGCGCACGCTAACCATGTAAGCTTGCGCGCGTTAACTGTAGGACAGTAGGCAGACTGTTCTTCCACGCCCCGTTAGCGGACGCTAATGCTTGTGCGTAGCGTGCGCTAAGACTGTTTAATATAAATAGGACAACAGTAGTCAACTTCGTCATTTTTCCATCATTGCTTATCCTTCTTGGCTTTGAGCGATTCCAGACGAGGGTTAGGGCCGATTTCGACTGAAGTTCATCATTCACTACCACCGGGCACTCCTTGCGTGAATTCTTCAAGTTCCTAATCACTTCCACCATCCAAATCAAGGTAAAAATTCCCAAAACCCTTGTTTTGAGATTTCGCGGGAAATTTTGGGGATTTCTTGGGATTTGACTCTTTTGGTCCGAATTATCACTGGATTATTGCTAGACTTCTATCATGTACTTGTAATCCTTCGTTTTATTGGTGATTTGTGATTTTAAACTCCAAGTTCTCCATTGTTCGTCACTTATAGTCGACGATACCCAAGTTATGTTCGACTAAGGGTTGTAGCGGGTAGAACTAGGATGTATTCCAACATTTTCGTAGTTTTAAGATTTGTTGTTCATCGTTATTGTGTTAGGATTGGATTTGTGAAGGTTATTCAGGCCAAAACCTTTCCGTTCGCCGATACTAATGGGTACGGCCACGGAAGTGGACTTGGGTGCGTGCGTTGATGTTCTTCCACCTGGGGACGGTTCGACGGGACCTCTGGGGGCCGATACTAATGGGTACGGCCGCGGAAGTGGTTTCTCACCTAGGGACGGTCCGACGGGACCTCTGGGGACCGATACTAATGGGTACGGTCGCGAGTTACCAAGCGTGGATAATCGTGATGTGGAAACTTGTTGATATATTGTTTTGGTGTTAATGTGATATTCTGGAATATTGATTTTCAAAATGAATTCCTTAACGATTTGTTTGCGTTGAATAGTGTATGTATATAATGTTGTGTAATTGTGTACTTGCACTAGCTATTCGAATGCTAACCCCTTAAATGGGGGAAATGCGTCTTATGCATTTCAGGTACTGGTCGAGTTGAGGAGCTGGCACGGGATGCGCATACAAAGGATGGGTTGGCATGATGATGTGGCTCGAGTCTGTATTTTTATGTTTTGTCATTGCATTTGTCGAGTACCGGAGTTAGACTGTTTACTTTGAAACTTAGTTTAAGTCCCCTGCGTGGGCAATGAATTGGATTTATCTTATGTTCATATACTCCGTTAAAATGTTTTGGCCGAGGCCACGACCTTACTTACTTTTTGAGTGCATCATTTGGGATTATATTGTGGTTTATGTGTCATGTGTTAGCCTGGTAGACCTCACGAGGGTTCTACGGCGTGTAATGTCCCATTTGTGAATTGGGGTGTTACATTTATGGTATCGGAGCTTAGGTTTTGAATACCTAGGCTGTCGGTTAATTTTTGGGTCTGTTAGTGGCATCATTAGAGTCAGTCGTTGAGCCTAATATCATCATGCTACCGTCTTTTCGTGCGACCCGTGGCTGTAAGTCTCCTCGAACTCTTATATTTCTGTATTCGTTTTCTTGCGTTGTTCGGAATTGAGAATTATGATACCAACCTTGTAGATTGTGAATCTTTCTGATCTTGTTCCTTTCGTATTTTCTTCAGTATGTTGAGAGGTCGTGGTAGACCAGCTAGGGGACGCGGTCGAGGCCGTGGTTGGGGTGCTGATAATGAAGAGGGCTCACTTTCTCAGTCCTCTGCAGACTCAGCCCCTCACTCAGTGCCGTCGGGTAATAATGCCGACGCCGGGGCTACTGCCGTACTTCAGCAATTAGTAGCCCAGATTGCTCAGATAGCTCAGGGTGGACGCCAGGATCCACCTCCGACACCTGAAGAGGAAGCTAGTAAGTGGCTTCAGACGGTGACTAAGATGCACCCTCCTCGTTTATCCGGATCTTCTGACTCTCTCGTTTGGGAGAATTGGCTCTTTCAGTTGTCCAGGACCTTCGATGCCGTAGCTTGTCCTGAAGACAGGAGGGTACATATTGCCCAGTACCTCCTGGATAAGGAAGCTGCGGAATTGTGGGAGGCCGTTGCGCCCAGAGACCGTCGGGCCACTTGGGATGAGTTCAGGGCTGCTATGGAAGCAGAATATTGTCCGCCGCCAGTCAAAGAACGCAGAATTGTGGAGTTCTTCACTGCCACACCCCAGGATGTGCCGATTTCCCAGGCCATTATCTCTTACAATCAGCAGTTGGGTTTCGTGAAAGATCAGGTGAGGATGGAGGCTGATAAAATCCGTTACTTCAATATGCGCATGAAGCCGCATATTAGACAGAGTATGGCACCACTCATGTGTTCCACTTTGAAGGAATACCAGGATCGCGCTCTGGAGATCGAGATGGCTGTCCCGGAATCAGAGTCGGTTTCGGAAGCTAAGAAGCAGAAGACTATTGGTGGGTTCTCGGCAGGAAAAGGTGGTCAGTTTTCGAGGTCTCGTTCTGCTCCTACACCTGGGAAGAGGCCGTATCATCAGGCCGGTGGATCTCAAGGTAACCGTTCAGTCCAGTCTGTTGCACCTGGCGGGAGAGTTTGTTTTAATTGCAGTCAGCCCGAGCACGTTGTGAAGGATTGCCCATTTCCGTTAGTTGCTTGCTTTACTTGCGGACAGACCGAGCATCGGGCAGCTCATTGTGAGAGGGCCACCAGGTCCGCTAGAGTTCCGACTACCACTGCCGATCAGAGGGATCACAGCTCTCCAGCTACTCATGTTCCGCAGGGTTCGAGTCGTGGTAGAGGTCGGAGTCTGCCGGATCGCCGCGCAGCGTCGAGTTCAGGCTCAGTCCATCCCCGATTGTATCAGATGAGGCGCACAGAGGAGGCAGACGTTCCGGTGGCGTCAGGTACCACTCAGATCCTTTCTCATCCAGTTTCAGTTCTTTTTGATTCGGGTGCGACCCATTCCTTTATAGCTTCGGATTGTGTGAGTCGTATTGGCTTTGACTGCTTGTTTGAGTGTGAGCCGTTTGTAGTGGGTACGCCCAGCGGGGATCGTATGGTTGGGGACCGGGAAGTTAGGGATTGCCCAGTGAGAATCGGGAGCCGGGATTGGCCCTCGAATCTCATTGTTATAGACCTTAAGGGTGAGGATTTGATCCTCGGGGACGATTGGTTGGATCGTCATGGTGCTATCATGAACTATCGGACTCGTACCATCTCGATAGTTGCCGAGGACGGCACCGAACATACTCTCGTCGACCGTAAACCGGGTAGATCGGGGAGTGTGATTAGCGCCTTGAAGGCGATGAAACTTCTGAACCAGGGTTGTGTCGGCTACTGGTGTTTCGCTCTGCAGGCGGAAGATGGTGGGGTTGACATATCGTCGATTCCAGTTGTTAGCGAGTATCCCGATGTATTTCCGGATGACTTGCCGGGATTACCACCACATCGAGAGGTGGAGTTTCCTATTGATCTTGAGCCTAATGCGGCCCCTATTTCTCGAGCACCGTACCGTATGGTACCGTCGGAGATGCTAGAGTTGAAGAATCAGTTGGGAGAGTTGTTAGATAAAGGGTATATTCGACCGAGCGTGTCGCCTTGGGGTGCGCCTGTACTTTTTGTTAAGAAGAAGGATGGATCGCTTCGTTTATGCATCGATTATCGAGAATTAAACAAGTTGACCATCAAAAATAAATACCCTTTGCCCCGGATTGACGACTTGTTTGATCAGCTTCAAGGGGTGACAGTCTTTTCGAAGATTGACTTGCGATCGGGTTATTACCAGTTGAGGATTCGGGACAGCGATATACCGAAAGCTGCCTTTCGGACGAGATATGGCCATTACGAGTTTGTGGTTATGCCTTTCGGGCTAACCAATGCCCCAACAGTGTTCATGCAGTTGATGAACAAAGTTTTTATTGAGTATCTGGACAAATTCGTAGTCGTCTTTATCGATGACATTCTTATCTATTCACGGAGTCGGGAGGAGCACGCCTTACATCTCCGGATTGTATTAGACATTTTGAGAACTGAGCAGTTGTATGCGAAGTTCTCTAAGTGTGAGTTTTGGCTCGAGGACGTGATGTTCCTCGGACATGTGATTTCAGCAGAGGGAGTTCGGGTAGATCCGCAGAAGATAGAGGCGGTGATGGCTTGGGAGCCGCCTAAGAATGTGAAGGAGGTGAGGAGTTTTCTGGGTCTCGTCGGTTATTACCGTAGATTTGTTGAGGGGTTTTCTAAGATCGCTAGACCACTCACTCAGTTGCTCCAAAAGACTCAGAAATTCGAGTGGACCGCAGACCGACATAGTAGTTTTGACGAGTTGAAGAGACGACTAACTACCGTACCCGTTTTAGCATTGCCTCAGGGGAACGAGAATTTCGTAGTGTATAGTGATGCTTCGGGCCTTAGGCTCGGATGTGTTTTGATGCAGAGAGATAGGGTTATCGCTTATGCGTCCCGCCAGTTGAAACCGTATGAGGCGAATTACCCCACGCACGATTTGGAGTTAGCTGCGGTCGTTTTCGCCTTAAAGATCTGGAGGCATTATCTCTATGGTTCGTCGTGTAAGATTTTTACGGATCACAAGAGCTTGAAGTATATCTTCAGTCAGAAAGAGTTGTATATGAGACAGCGTAGGTGGTTGGAGCTAATTAAAGATTACGACCTCGAGATACTTTACCATCAGGGTAAGGCTAACGTAGTGGCTGATGCGTTAAGCCGGAAGCCGATGGAATTACAGATGTTAGAGGTACTTACACCACAGAGTAGGATCCAGCGAGATCTTATTTGTCAGAATATCGAGGTTTGGGTTCAGAGAGTTCAGGGTCAGTTATGTGCGTTAGAGATCACTTCATCCTTGACTGATGATATCAAGGCGAAGCAGTATGACGATCCGTTTTTGGTCCAGTTGAGGGAGGATGTGAGGAAGGGGAAAGCCCCTGGATTTGTGGTTCACAATGATGGAGTTTTGAGATTTCGCGGCAGACTATGTGTACCGAATGTTGTTGAGCTGAGACAGAAGATCTTGAGTGAAGCTCATACCACACCTTACTCCATACATCCTGGTACGAGTAAAATGTACAAAGATGTGAGGAGTAACTACTGGTGGAGTAATTTGAAGACAGACGTTAGCGAGTTCGTGTCGAGGTGTTTGACCTATCAGCAGGTCAAGATCGAGCATCAGCAACCCGCGGGGCTTTTACGACCACTCCCTATCCCGGAGTGGAAGTGGGAGGATATTTCTATGGATTTCATTACCAGTATGCCTTGGACTCGGACTGGAATGAACATGATTTGGGTTATTGTCGATCGACTGACCAAATCAGCTCATTTCCTGGGTATTAAGGACACTTGGGGTCCAGAGAGGCTGGCACGAGTGTTTATTGCAGAGATCGTGAGATTGCATGGGACTCCTAAGAGTATTGTTTCGGATCGTGATGGCCGGTTTGTGTCACATTTTTGGCAGGCTGTTCATCGAGCTTTGGGGACTAAGTTGAGACTCAGTACGTCTTACCACCCTCAGACTGACGGGCAGTCAAAACGAACGATCCAGACGTTGGAGGATATGTTGAGAGCATGTGCCATAGATTGGAAGGATGATTGGGAGTCGCACTTTCCGTTGATCGAATTCACGTACAACAATAGTTGGCATGCCTCGATAAAAATGGCACCATTTGAGGCATTGTATGGGAGGAGCTGCAGATCGCCGTTGTGTTGGGACGATGCGTCCGAGCTGATTGGTACCGAGCCCGATATGGTAGTTGAGACAAGAGAGAAGATTACTCTGATTCGTGACAGATTGTTGACGGTCCAGAGTTGGCAGAAGTCTTATGCCGACACGCGTCGCCGGCCGTTGGAGTTTGAGGTGGGGGATCATGTTTTGCTTAAGGTGTCGCCGACACAGGGAGTTTACCGCTTCGGCCGGAAGGGTAAACTTAGTCCAAGATATATTGGGCCGTTTGAGATTTTAGAGAGAGTGGGAGAGCTTGCCTATCGGTTAGGCTTGCCGCCGTCTTTGAGTCACGTTCATAACGTATTTCATGTTTCCCAGCTTAGGAAGTACGTATCGGACCCTAGCCATATTATTGATTTTGGAGAGATCGAGTTGGGACCCGACATTACCATCGAGGAGAGGCCGATTCAGATTTTAGAGCGTCGGGTGAAGCAACTTCGTCATAAAACCATTCCTCTGGTTAAAGTTCAATGGTCGAGACATGGATCCAAGGAAGCCACATGGGAGACGGAAGAGAGCATGCAGTCGAGATACCCCGAGTTGTTCGCGTTGTAAGTTTCGGGACAAAACTTATTTTTAGGGGGAGATAATGTAATATCCGTGTTTTCTATTTTCGGTAATTTCTATTTTTGGCGTATGTTCGTTTCGGACAACTCGCTTAGCACTGTTTTGGAATTCTGAATCTATTTTGTTCTTGGAGTTTTTCCGTCTGGTCGAGTTTCGAGGATGTTTTTGCGTAATTTCATCTTGAATTATATCTTGCCGCATGTGCGTTCGATTCTCGTAAAACTTGTTCGTTTTCGTTGTTTCTCGATTTGTATAACTTTGTATGGTTGAGTTGGTCATGTTGAAACTTTCGGTTTGTTAATCCAACGTTGTACCGCGATTTTCGGGCACTTGGGCCGTTTTTTTAATTTTCATAAGTTTGGGGAATTTCGCTTTAGTCGCTTCATTTCAGACTCTTTAGTGATCGGGATTATATTCTCTTTCAACGCTCAGCTTTGTCATCTTGATTATTACATGTTTATGTTTCCGGATTCTGGTCTGGCTTCGCATTTCGACACTTTCGTGTTGTTGTCAGCAATGTACTGTGCAGTACTGAACTACTGCCTGAGTAGCGCACGCTACTCCGGACTTACTTGCGTGCGCTATCACTGTGTGGTTAGCGTACGCTGACCTGGGGTCCGTAGCGTGTGCTAACGATTTAAGCGGCCTGGACAGTAGGTTCAGTGTTTCTGTACTGGACCAGGTAGCGCACGCTAATTCAGCGTTAACGCACGCTAATTCCTAATATTAGCGCACGCTAACCATGTCAGCTTGCGCGCGCTAACTGTAGGACAGTAGGCAGACTGTTCTTCCACGCCCCGTTAGCGCACGCTAATGCTTGTGCGTAGCGTGCGCTAAGACTGCTTAATATAAATAGGACAGCAGTAGTCAACTTCGTCATTTTTCCATCATTTCTTATCCTTCTCGGCTTTGAGCGATTCCAGACGAGGGTTAGGGCCGATTCCGACTGAAGTTCATCATTCACTACCACCGGGCACTCCTTGCGTGAATTCTTCAAGTTCCTAATCACTTCCACCATCCAAATCAAGGTAAAAATTCCCAAAACCCTTGTTTTGAGATTTCGCGGGAAATTTTGGGGATTTCATGGGATTTGACTCTTTTGGTCCGAATTATCACTGGATTATTGCTAGACTTCGATCATGTACTTGTAATCCTTCGTTTTATTGGTGATTTGTGATTTTAAACTCCAAGTTCTCCATTGTTCGTCACTTATAGTCGACGATACCCAAGTTATGTTCGACTAAGGGTTGCAGCGGGTAGAACTAGGATGTATTCCAACATTTTCGTAGTTTTAAGATTTGTTGTTCATCGTTATTGTGTTAGGATCGGATTTGTGAAGGTTATTCGGGCCAAAACCTTTCCGTTCGCCGTTTTCCTTCACGTCGTATTAATCAGGCAAGTACTTGTATTATATTTCATTATGTGTGTACGGATTTGATGCGAATGATGTAAACTGTATTATTGAATGAATGTGATGGTTACTCTTCCACCCGGGGATGGCATGTGGCCTCTGGGGGCCGATACTAATGGGTACGACCACGGAAGTGGACTTGGGTGCGTGCGTTGATGTTCTTCCACCTGGGGACGGTTCGACGGGACCTCTGGGGGCCGATACTAATGGGTACGGCCGCGGAAGTGGTTTCTCACCTGGGGACGGTCCGACGGGACCTCTGGGGACCGATACTAATGGGTACGGTCGCGAGTTACCAAGCGTGGATAATCGTGATGTGGAAACTTGTTGATATATTGTTTTGGTGTTAATGTGATATTCCGGAATATTGATTTTCAAAATGAATTCCTTAACGATTTGTTTGCGTTGAATAGTTTATGTATATAACGTTGTGTAATTGTGTACTTGCACTAGCTATTCGAATGCTAACCCCTTAAATGGGGGAAATGCGTCTTATGCATTTCAGGTACTGGTCGAGCTGAGGAGCTGGCACGGGATGCGCATACAAAGGATGGGTTGGCATGATGATGTGGCTCGAGTCTGTATTTTTATGTTTTGTCATTGCATTTGTCGAGTACCGGAGTTAGACTGTTTACTTTGAAACATGGTTTAAGTCCCCTGCGTGGGGAATGAATTGGATTTATCTTATGTTCATGTACTCCGTTAAAATGTTTTGGCCGAGGCCACGGCCTTACTTACTTTTTGAATGCATCATTTGGGATTATATTGTGGTTTATGTGTCATGTGTTAGCTTGGTAGACCTCACGAGGGTTCTACGGCGTGTAATGTCCCATTTGTGAATTGGGGTGTTACATTACGGCCGTAATCGATCCTCCCTGGGCTGCTGCCCAACCTGTGCGGGTGCCTTACGGTCGTAACCGGCAAGGCATTGCGGCCGTAACCGGCCATGCATTACGGCCGTAACAGGCCCTGCATTGCGGCCGTAACTCGGCCAGGCCTTACGGTCGAAACTCAATCATTCCGAAAGTCCGATTAGGCGCTCGATAACGTCTCGATCACACTAGCGCGCCAGCTATGATTCAAAACAATAACGAGCAATTTACGAAACATAACATACCACACCACACGCACACATTTAGTCAAAGAAACGCACACAACAACAAGTCTCACTCGACGAATACTACAACAGAATATATCATACCGTTCATGACAGAAAAACGAATTCCACATAATCATAACGACACGAAATAACCGACACCAAACGACAAATAGTTCATGGCAACCAGAATAAAAATCTAGGGTATTACAGTTCGATGACCGGCGACGACCGATGGTGGTGATACCCACTAGTGGTGGTACACGAATGCAGTTTATAATGATCACTTGGTAAAAATTATTCCACTATTATTTAATGCAAGTGACATTTAAGGAATTTTCAAAATATTATTATTTTAATTATGTATCTTAAGGACTATAACAATGTTTTATGTCAAAAAATTAAAGTAAATACGTTTTGGGGCAAAAAGAATTTATGATTGCAGTTTTGGGTCAAAACCCCTATTTCTTATTTAAAAAGTCATTCTCATTTTAGCCATCTTTTTTATATATATATATATATATGTGTGTGTGTGTGTGTGTGTGTGTGTGTGTTACCAAAAATTATTGTGATAAACGGATTTCATAGTAATACAATTATACTTACTGTATGTTAGTTAAATACGAAACACTATATACATATCAATCCAAAACTATTTTGATTAATATATTTAATCCTAATAAAATTATATTTATGTTGTTAGTTAGTTATTTTAATATGTTCTAATATCGTCGGCTAAAGTATTTTAGCCGACGACATTTACATGGTCGGCCAAAATGGTGACTTTAGGTAACGACTCGGAAGGATTGTTTGTTCTTCGACCGATTGTCGACTAACGTGGTAATTTTGGTAGTGTTTAGGACATACTTTAAATACTCAATTAGTGTATATCTCATTTTGGTAGTGTTTAGGAGATACTTTAAATACTCATTTTGGTAGTTATGTGAGAAGAAAAAACTCAAGAGTTATAGGTAATCCTGAATAGCCAAACCAGAAGAGTTAATCTCAAACAGAAGAGACAGTTAAACCATAAGAGTCGAGTCAACCCGAGTTTTTATTGAACTTAACCTCGAGCTTTTTCTTATGAGTCGATCCAAACTCGATAAGCTTATCGGACAAGAAATTTGTGCAAACTTGAGCTTGTTTTCTTATCAAATCAAGTCGAGTCGAACTTATCGAGTTCGAGCTAGAGCTTCTTATCAAGCAGCTCATTTCGCTTGGGCTCTGGTTAAACATATAGTTTTGTCAAGCTCAGGTCCACCATGATCGTTCAAAGCCCAAGTCCACAACCCAAGTCCATGCACAGGCCAAGACGACTCGAGCTAAGCCAGTCGGATGGGGTGGGCGGGTGCGCACGCGGCCGATTCACCTCCAAAACTTGGGCATCGTCTTAGTCAATGTTGCATATTCTTCCATCCTCTCTAATTTGTTAAGTGTCTTTAATGTTTTTAAATATTCATTGTGAGATGATATTTTATATTACCATGTTCTAACAAAATGCTCTTTCAAATGATAAACTTTACTCAATAATTTATCACTCAACAAAATTAATTTTGAGAAATTTGATATAGTACGACCATCTACTCGAAATATAGATTAATCATGAACTCTTTAATTTTATATAAATTAAGTTTTTAGTCACCAAAAAATCAATTAAAAGCTATATTTTCCAAAAGATCTTTTATGTATAATATATTCATTTGGAAAATAATATCGAAATGTTGTCAAACATAAATTGAAAAAATAAATTATTATGGGATTAAAATCGTAAAAGCAAATATTTTATGAGACCAAATGTGATTTTTGGCCATAAGTTTTTTGTGAAGATTAAATGATGTGAGTATGATTGTTTGATTTGATTGTGTAAAAATGATCAATGTAAATTTTGTAAAGAAACAAATTTTGAATAAAGTATAAATATTTGAGCGGGACGATTGAGTATTTTAAAAGTAAAAAAAAAAAAGTTGAAAGAAAAGCAAGTCAAATTAGGGATGGCAAAAGTAGACATGGGTTCGAGTTGTTTTGACCTTAACGAGCATGGCTTGTTGCTGTTCACTCGAGCTCGAATGATTTAAAAGTCAAATATCAAAGAGTTTTATAAGGGGATGTGACATCATTTTTAGGGATTCATACACCCATTAATATGGGGTGTATGAATCTTGCCCCACATAAAAGAATCTCAATATTGTTCACAAGAGTGCAACAATTGTGACGTTTGTACGAAAAAATTAATGTATTTTAGAAAGATCGAATATAATCGATACGTAAGTTTCACAAGTTTTAATGACGAGCATAGAGTATATTAAAAGTACAAAGCATGGTGAATATGTGATGTAAATTAAAAGATAAAGGATGATAATTTAATATATTTAAAGGTATTTAATAAAAAGTAACATTTTAAAGAGATATTTTAGGTGAATAGTAGCACTTCATATGGGACAAATGAAATACTATATTGTTCTCTTATAATAGCAATGTATGGATTTCACGCTTGTTAATGTATAATATTATTAATTATTCATCACCAAAAATTATAAAAACTTAATATTTTGAAAGTATATATCTAAACGGATTTACAATATCTCATATGATTTTTGTTTTCGGATGAAGAATCCATCATCATCCACAGACCAGAATCTTCAAAGATGTTTGTCTATCTGTTATAACTCATCTACTCAAATTAGAATTGGACCCTGAAGCAACTGTTGAAGTTAGAAGTTAGAACTACAAGGAGATCCCTTGTAATTTAGCCAATATAAGATATTGTTCTTCACGTAATTTCTACCATTTTAAAATCTCAAAGTCGGCATCAAGCTCATGCAAACACGTAAAATACTCATTTAAAATTTGACTAGAAGAAGTTGAAAAAATAGAGCTTGATGACGTTTTTGTTTTTTTTTGAAAATAATTGAAGATGTAAATTGATCAAATCTATTTTTATGTTTTGAAGTTGAGTGAGATGCTAGAAACTCCGGTTTATATTTTTTAATATACAAATCAACTAATGAAGCTAATATTTTATGCACTCATCCATTATTAAAAGAAGTATTACTTAACGCATTATAATAATGGAAAATGAATTTTTTGACACTCAACTATTAGCTCTTTTAGAAACCTATTACTCAAAAGTTTATTTATTGTAGGCACTAACTTACACATGTTTACTGTCTTAGTCATTTAAGTATATTTGTTTTATTATTTTAAAATATTATATATATATATATATTATATTAATTAATTATATTTTTAAATTGTATATAATAGAATAAAAGTTATTTTTCAACTTGCATAATTTCGTTTCAATGGTTAAATTTAAAAATGTGCCCCTCGTGGGGCCTGTTCTAAGAATAAAAATATTTTTAATGGTTAAATTTAAATATTATAACTATTAAATTTAGAAATTATAAATATTTTTAATTAATTTAAAAAGGCTATATTGGTCTCCCTTTAAGTTAAAAACTGATAATAAGACATATAATTATGATATTATTATAATGGGATATATTTATAAATTAACCCATTAATTTATGATATATTATACAAATTCCCTTTTTATTTAGTTTTTTGTTTTTTTTTGAAATATATTAAAATATAAAATTTCCCATGAAAGTATTATTTTCTGAATTTTTTAACTAGTATAGCAGATACGTCAGGGTGTAAAAAACAAAATTTTCCCTTAAAATTTATTTTTTTAACGAAAAACTGAAAGAATTAACGGAATGGTAACGGAATGACTAAAACGTTAAACATGTGTAACGTTAGTGTCTACGATAAATAAACTTTTATTTGAGTGGTAAGTTTCTAAAAGAGCTAATAGTTGAGTGACAGAAAATCCGTGAAAATTACCGAGTGCTTTTTTTTGAACACTCGGATCAAGAAGACATGTAACACCATATATGTAAGGAAATTTATCCAAATACTCCAACTATTTCTTACATTTTAGAAATAACTTCAGTAAATATATATTATTTTGGTGATCATTTAAAGCACCAATAATTTTACAATATTCTAAAATAACCAAATGCACATTAGGTCCATAAACATAAGAACATAAATACAATCTTCCAAGAGAAACCAATATTTTTGTTTTCTTTTTTGCATACAAAATAAATCATTTTGCAATGGATTTGGTATGGTGCCGAGACTCCTCTCATAATATGCTCAAACCCATGTTGATTCTTATTTGAAGCTGCGATCGTAGGTTTGGGCGGAGATGTCATGATGTTAGAGCTTTGAGAGAGGTTGTGAACTAATAACAATTTATAATTAATTTGTAATAGACATTATAACTTTATAACAAATTACAATACTAAATAAATAAACATATATAAGTATAACAAAGTAGAAATAATATACTTACCGAAATGCAAGTTGGTGCCTTTATTACTGGTTCCTTCACGATGAACCTTCCTTGATCCGTATGCCATAATATTTTTTCATAAAGATAGATCGACACAAAGTTACTTAACAAATAATAATACGAAATTATAACTTTCTAATTAAAGCCAAAACTCAAGAGTTGAACGGTCAACCAGTTAAGTTTCTCACTCTTAGACCGACTTATAATTATTATAATTTATTTAGACGTGGACAAAATACATGATCACACTACCTTCACGACGTCCAATCAATTTCAACCGTCACCCTTTATTTATCAAAAATCGGACCGCCGCTTGATTATTTAATTATTAAAATTCAAAAGGTCTTTTCATCTGGGTATATAAGACGGCGGAAATCATTTCACAAACCTTTATCGTCTTCAAGCTCTTAGAACCTTAATTTTTCAAAAGCAGAAAAACTCTTTGAAAATTCACTACACTCAATCGAAGATCTTATTTTTTGCAGAAATAGACTCTTACTTCAAAGGTGTGAACCTAAAGCTGGTGAAGGAGCAAGTCATCTTCAGTATTGTTTTCGAATTCGAAGGATTAGTGGCAACCAAAAATACGGATGAGATGTCGTAATCCGGACGATGAAGAAGAATGGCATCTATCACTTTCTGGACATTTTCCCAAAGCAGCTCTTCAAGGAAGCTGTCATCTGCTTCTTCAAGGAAGCACAAGTCACAGAGCACTGTATGACGAGCTCGATTTTCGGAGAAGAAATAAACATCACACCTCAAACCATCGCCGATGCTTTCAAAATGGAGAACCGGGGCATCGCCGTCGAAGGTCTGAAGCAGAATCCGACCGAGACGTGGTACGAGATCAAGTTACCACAGGAGCCAACTAAGGTCAAACTTACGGCGAGGAAAAATGACCTTAAGCAAGAATACAAGTATGTCCTGGACATCAATAACAAGATCGTCATGGGCATGGCAGGCAACTATGATCAACTATCATCTGCCAAGTATGTTGTAATGGGAGTGCTGATATAGCAGAAGGAGATTAACTGGCCTGCCTACATTTAAAGGCAGTTAGTCAGGGAAATTAATAAAGTTAGCTGGGATGAGTATGAGAAGAAATTCAGGCAGAAGCTGGCATATGGAACCCAAATAAGATGGATCTTGGAGTTCCTTGGAAAGGCCAAGGGAAGGGCAGACCCCTTTCACCTCAGCAAGAGACTTGGTCACTTGGACCATGAAACCCTAAAGAATATAGGGGATAAGAAACAAAAGGCAACTGAGAAAATCAAGGAAATGACCTCTGGAACGTCTGAGTACATAGGACCCTAAGACTCTGAAGCAGAGCAGTTAGATGCAACTGCCCAACCCCCATCTGATGCTATTGTAGAGGAGATGACTCCAGCTCCCCCTGCAACTAAGATTTTGTCAAAGTCACCTGCACCTGAGATCCCACCTGCAGATGACTCTGACGCAGACAACACTCCTCTGTCCAAGATGTTCAAGAGGAAATCACCTGAAGTCGTACACATCCACTCCTCACCTGATCAGCCCTACAAGAGACAGAGAGGTCTGGTCGACTACTCTTCAGAATAAGAAGAACCACATACTACCACATCACCTGAACCCATTGCAGCTCAACCAGATCAGATGCAGATGATCATATCACCTGCATCAGCTGCACTTGAGGATCAAACTGCTCACTCCTCAGAGCTAGTGGTAGAGATAGTTCCCCTCTTAACACTCCTAAGTGTTACTGAGGAAGAAGAGGACGAGGAAACCATTGATATCCCAGAAGCTGGATATCATCTCAATCTCAGGGAGAACAATCCTCTGAACCTCACCTCAGATAAATTGAGAATGGTAAAACAACAATCTCTTAAGTTTTCATTTTGTCAATATTTTTGAAGAGTGGAAGGAATTAAAAACCCTCACCTTCACTCAATTAAGAGAGTTTGTTGAGAGGAGTACCTGGGAACACGCCCAGTCTACTGAGCAACTTATCATGTTTTTCTGTCAAGAGACAGATGTAAAGCGGTTGCTCCAGGAGAAATGGTCCATGTCTCACTTCAAACAAAACTTGGACCACTTCGTCCTCCATGTTATGAGGGGTGTATCACAAGGTGAAACCCTCGGAGAGGAAGACAGAGTAGAAAAGGAATAAGGAGGAGAAAAAGAAAAGGAAATCACAATTGTTGAAGTTGAAAAGGATGAAAGTATTGAAAAATAATAGAAAAAGAAAAAGAAGATGGAGTTGAAGAAAAGGAAGAACAGAAAGAAGAAGAAAAAATTGAAAAAGAAGAAGTTGAAAAGATTGAAGAGAAAGAGGAAAAAGAAGAAGATGAGGAGGAGAAAAAAGATGAATAAAAGAAGGAGGAAGAGAGAAAAGATGATGATGAGGATTATGATCGACAGTCACCTGATCATGCTCCTGAAGCTGATGAAGCAGACAATCAGGGAACAGCCTGAGAAAACTCCCTCCGAAAACAAGAAGTCATCTGCAGAGAGGAAGTCCTCTCCAGAGAAGAAGATAAAGTCCCCTGCAGATGAGTACTTATCAGATGGCAAATCAGAAACTCCTGAGAAGACCCCATCTAATCAGGCGCCAACAGACAGGCAGGTCTCATCCGAGAAATCTATTGCTTAGAGGCCAACTGCACAAGAGGATTCAGGAGAAAGTTTTGTTCGTGCAGAGCCACCTATGTATCAGCTACCTCCAAATATCACTGAGCTGATTAGAGGCATAGTCAAAGAGACTGTTCCTGAGCTTCTAGCGACTGATGTTAAGCCTGAGCTAGTGTCTCTAAATGAAAAAATGGACACCCTGCTTAACAGGAAAGAACCCTCTCCAACACCTTCAAGTTCAAGAATGCCTCTTGGCATGTCTGATTTCATGCACAAGGTGGAGGAGCAGATAGCACTTATTATTGATGCTGGCAAAAAGAGGGAATGAGGCAGACAGGGGGAAGCAACGAATAAGGGGGAAGGCAGAAAAAAAATTAGGAAAAATCAACAAGACCTCCCTCTGATTTAGGCAGGCAGTTCTAGCCTAAAAAGGAAAGATCCAGCTGCACCTGAAGACCCACATGCAGCCAAAAGAAAGAGGACAAGACAAGAGCCTGAAGTAAGATACCAATGGGAAGGTAAGGAACTCCAATATGTTAAAGAGTTCATGCCTGCTGAAGCAGAACATGTGTGGGGATGTGCAAGAAAGCAATTCATTGAGAAGCACTACCTCTGGGAAATACTTCAATATAAGGACTGCTCCCCACAGGAAACATTCATCAATTTCATGGACATGAATTTCCCCAAGCTCTGGGAAATTTTTAAGAAATACGATGCAAAAGACTTCAATGCATACCCTATGATTCCAAATTTCAGGCCTGAAGAAGCACCAACACTCATGAATGGAGAACTTGATGAAAGTGCCCTTCAGAAAGAGATTAGAGAAGTATGCATTGAGAATAATTTCACATCTCCAGAACAGCAACAATTTGCTTCATTAGTGGTCAAGAGGAAATATGGGTTAGCCCCAATTACAAGAAGACCTATTGGAGCCAAGCCTTTGAAGTCACTCCCTCCACCAAAGCAGATCAGAGGAAGAGGAAGAGGCAGAGGCAGAGGCAGAGGAGGAAGATGATTTTTCATTTTTGCTTGTTTTGTAATTTACAGTTTATTTGTAAATTTCAGTTTTACTTGTAATTTTTCATTCAGACTGTACTGCACTGTAATGTATTAACTCTGAAAGTTTATAATAGTCACTTGAATGACAACCACTAGTTGTCTCAAACAGACTGAGTTTTATTTTTTCCTTGCACTTTGTTGGAGCAATTTCGGTATTAGCGCCGTTGTGCGGAAGCGTAAAATAAAAGTGCGGAAAATAAATCGACACAAGGATTTATAGAGGTTCGGCTAAACGTGCCTATGTCCTCTCTCGTTATCTTTTTCTATAGGCTTAAGATATAAACCTCTGCACCTCTATTCTATCGGTCGAGGGATTACCGTTACAAGCTCGTCTTCTATCGGTCCGAGTAAACCGTTCTCTTACTTGTCTTTTTGTCGGTCCAAGTTAAACCGTTTTCCTTTTCTATTGGACAAGGAAACAACCACTCTAACTTTTTATCAGTACTAGATAAACCTCACTTAGATATCGATTGCGATTCTAACAATTTCGGATCCTTGATCCTAATAACACCGAATCCAATCATATCTTTTCTTTTTCCTCTCGTGTATATGTTGAATGTATATACACTCAAACTAACAATATAAGATCAATATCACAACAACAATATAATTAATATGAATATCATATCAATGTCTTTATTGCTTGAAGTTGTTGTATGGTTTGATACCAAGGATGTGGTATTTATAGCCTTCTTCATCAAACTAGCTGTTGCTGACTGTTGACTTGCTAGCGTGCGCTAGCTCTTCTTCTTAGCATGCGCTATCGTGCATTTTTGCCTGTAGCGTACATTATGTACAGCATGTAGCGTACGTTAACGTCTTGTAATTCCACTCCAATGGCTACCGTCTCTCTATGTTAGCGTGCGTTAATCATTCCTTGTAGCGTGCGCTAACAACACATCATTGCATGCGTCATATATCCGTTTATACTTTTTGACTTTGCATCAGAATCTTCCCAACGGATTGATTGACTTGAATTCAAAATGCTATTTAGCATGCGCTAAATATCATCAGTAGTGTGCACTATGTCTTACTTCACTGCATACGTCATTCTGTGTTTGAATGTCTTCACAACGGTAAAATAATCTTTGATAGCGTGCGTTAGTAATCATGAGTAGCGTGCGCTATATTCATCAGATGACTTGTCTTCAGGTAACTTTGAACTCGTCTGATCTGCAGCCGGGACCCGTTAGCGTGCGCTAACTTATATGTCTTGCGTGCGCTATCTTTGTATTTTGTCCAACTTTTTTGCGTCTTCATCTGCTTCGTTGTTTTGCTTCCCCTCTTTGTTGTTTTGTTTTGTTAAGCAACTTAATCATCAAAACACTATTTATGAATATGTGGAATAAATATTCCAACAATCTCCCCCTTTGTGATGATTACAAAACAACCCTTGAATTGGATAAAACATGCAAAATAAAAATATATATTTGTACGTTTCAATGTTTTCGTCTTTGATCGTTTCGTTAGTTTCACCCATTTTCTTTTCTTTTGTCATTCTCGACTATTTTTCAACTCCTTCGTTTCTCCCCCTTTTTGTATGCTTTCTTCTCCTTTTCGACTTTTTCGGTTTTTATTATTTTCTCCTCCTTTTTGCCTTTTTATTTTTCTCGTCATATCTTTCATGACGCTTTTTATCCGATTCAACTCCTTCTCCCCCTTTTTGTATTCAGCACAAAGTGTAAAAAAAAATATAGCAATTGAATAGAGGATACCAATTATTGAATATGCATGATACCAATTGATGAATATAATTATGCATGAATAGGAAATAACTCCCCCTGAAAATATTATCTCCCTCTTTGTAAAATATCAAATGTTAAAAATTAATTTTTGGGGATCCAACCGAAAGTCGGTTTTTGTTTTGAGACATAGACGATGTTTGGGATGGTGGTTCCTTTAGGAATCCAAATCTCTTTGATTTTAATTGTCCGTCTTGGGCTTTTGCAATTCGAAATGTGATGCCCGATTTTCAAACAGTTTTCACACCGGGGTATTTTAGAATTTATGGATTTATTTTTAGAATGCGGTTTGAATCCCAACCCCTGTTTATTTAAAGTAAACTTTTGCACCGAGAGCACTTGTTCAAATTTCTCGTTTCCACATGAGAATTTCTTCGTTAAATTTTTGAGCTCGGTTTGAACTTTAACAAGATTATCCTTTAAAATATTTTCATTTTCAACACATTTTGAATGATCGATTTCAATAAATTTCCCTTTTTCAAGAATTTTGGAATTTTCATTTTCCAATAATTTGTATTTAGATTTAATGGATTTAATTTTACTTAAAGCATTTTGATAGTCCGTATGTAATAACTCGAATGCTTCAAAAAGTTCGTCGTAAGAATTACTTACTTGACTTTCGACATCGCTATCGTCGAAGGAACTCCGTGCCATGAGAGCGAGATTAGTTTGATTTAGAAAATCTTCATCTTAGTCTTCATCGCTCCATATTGCAATTAAAACCTCCTTCTTGGGTTTCGCTCGGCAATTCTTCGCAAAGTGGCCTGGTTTTCCACATGTTGTTACCCAAAATATTATCCGGAGATGATATGCTGGAATGGATGAGTAACAAACAAAATGCGAGAGCACGTCCGTTGGGAAGTAAATAACACAAGATTTGCCAGGTTGATAGTCTCGGGCTTGAATGCTCTCGCGAGATATTATTAATACGAATACTTGGGAGTACGGATATTAATGTAAGAGTACAATTACAATGAGTGTAAAGACCCTAGTTATCTAGCTCTTAAGTGCTGCTCTGCGAGTTCTTGAACTGTAGGGAGTTCTCGTTTCAGCCGACCATCTTTTGGTTAAGAGGTTCTGAGAGAGAAATCCTAGACAGAGTCAAGAGAAAAGCCGAGAGAAAAGCCCTGACCCATTTCCAAGTGCAGGAAGCCTTCTATTTATAGGAGAGGAGGTAACTGGGATGTCTTGATCCCGAGCGGGCGATCGCATTTCTTGCATTATAATAAGCGGGCGATCGTCTCATCACGTGGGTCGGTTCCCTTAAAGTACGCGGTTGCTACTGACAGCCAGCTGTGCGAACCAGTGAGAAGATGCCATGTGCCTTACGTCGCTGTCTTGGGAGGTCCACTTTGGACCTTTCAGCGGGTCTGTCGGTAGGTGAGGTTTATCCTTGTCGTTGACAGCTGTTGATGGGCTGGAGTCAAAGGCCTTTTCCTACGGCGCCTTTTCCGGATCTGCACGTGGGTCTTTACTCCGAGATCCAGTCTTGGTAGATACGATGAATGTTGGTAATACATGTGGCATGAGGTGGTCGTCCTTGGTCGGGAACCGGAGTCGATCGCTATGTGCCAAGAGACGATCGCCCTTGATGTCGATCGCTCGGCACTTGGACTTGATCCGGGATCTTCGTTTGGTAGGTGTGCCGTGGCTCATTTGACGCTGACTCGGTCGCTCGGCCCTTACGTCAATCGCCGTCGAGATGTGTTAATTGCGACACAACAATTGCCCCCCAGCTCGCTCCGATGCTGTAGGCATTGGGTGAGGTGGTGTTACCGGCGATCGTTTGAATTACAGACGAGCGACACAACTCTTTATGGACCAGACGATCGTTTTCTTGAGCGGACTGATTCTTGGCTCTTTGCTGTCTTCAATTTTGTAGATTCCTCGAGGAAGGACGATCATCTCGGTCTTGAGGAACCGTGCACGGTCGCGGAGTTCGATGGACCGACCTCCATGACCATGTCTTGTGCGCGAGCGACATTCCACCTGTAGGTTTGTCTCGCGACTCACTTTATTGTGAGGGTCCTCCATTAGGCTGCGCCCGCCTCGTATTTAAACGAAGGGCGAGCGGTCTTGGTCTGGAGGTGTCCTTGCACGGGGCATCGTCGGATTAATCGACTCCACGACCGCGGCTTGTTAGCACTTTTCTACCTCGGACTATCATGTTAGATGGCAATCCTCGAAGGTATACATTATGACGGGGGTACGGATGCGTCGCATTGTCCGGGTCCACCATGTTAGATGATGAACCTTTGAGGGCAGGCGAGCGTGTCCACAGATTTGTTTAAAGGGTCCTTCGGTTATGCCCGCCTCGTATTTAAACGAAGGGTGACCGATCGCAGCCCAAAGGAACCTTGCATGGGCAAAGCTGTCGGTTTCATCGACCTCCAGGACCATGGCTGAACTCTTCTACCTCGGATGGTTATATTAGATGGCGATCCTCGATGGTATACGTTGTGCTGAGGGAGGCGATCTCGTGCCTAGGTCCATCATGTTAGATGATGCACTTTAGATGGCGAGCGAGTCCTCCATTTTTTAGAGGCGTTGCTTTGGGCAGTGGCCTTTCGTTTGACGTGGTGGGAATCGGGGAAAGACTTCCGAAGTGCCAACCTCTTGATTGAAGCATATAGATCCGGACGCCGAGGTTGATCGGGGGGTCGACTCGTATGAGTCTTTCGGCCTGTCTAATTCGACTTTGGCGACCGGTTTGGGAGATTGACGGGGCTCCGACTAGGCCAATAAACTATTCAGCTTGCCCTCCTCGAACATTCTCCAGAGTTGTCTGAGGAGGTCGCGGCATTGGTTGGTGCTATTACCAGGACTCTTGTGGTAAGCACAGTATTTATTGTGGTCCAGATGACCGTTGTCCCTTATTGCCTTTGGCTTGCTTAGTGGTTCGCGCCCCTGGATAGCGTAGAAAATTTGAGCCGGAGATAGATAGAGGTTGTGGTAGAGATGGGCTTCCACATCCTCGAAGGTCCTGAAATCACCGGGTGGCTTGGCGACCGCCTTGTTGGACTTGACGATCGCCGTCTCTACCCCCTCGCCTTGGCGAAGGGCGAGCAACCTCCGCCTGGCCAAAAAGTCTGCGGCCTTGGCGCGGAAGATTGCGTAGGTCGTGGGATGTCCTTCGTAAGGTGCCTGAACATGGACGAAAGACCATCGAATCCCCCTAGGACCTAGTAGAGGGAGATCTCGTCGCTTACGTGGTGCAGTGTTAGTTGGTGCTTGTACGATTGGTATAAACGGAGTCTCTGTAACACCCCCAATCCGCTCAGGGATATTACATGCCGTAGAACCTTTCCTCAAGGATCTACCAGACTGGTAACAACATATAACAACTCAACCATGCCTTTAAGGCTAAAATGACTCAGTAGACCGATTTGGTCTTTCAATAAGTACATACAACTCAAATACAACTCATGCCCATGCAGGGTCAAAATACAACCACACCCGTACAACGGGAAAAATATAGCAGCGGAAAATAAAGTACAACTGAACCAATAAACAATGTACGGTTCCTCATGTGATTAGTATCGATCATCTTTCATCATCCTTCGTGCCGACCCTGTGTTATGCTCCAAAACCTGAATGCAAAAACAGACATCCACCCCCCGAATACTCGGGGGTTAGCAAAACTCCACTGTTTTGCTAGTGCAAGTACAAGTGCAAAAATACGAGTCATACAATTCACATTCTACGAACAATAATAATTCGGAATCCTCAAAGATTCAAATACAACAAGATGAACACCTCCCGAGGCAAGAGTTTGAGAAAAATATTCCAAAACCGAAAGATCACAAATCAATGGAAATAATTTATAAAACGGTTTAGAATGCCATCGAGAGTTTTAGTAGAAAACAATTTAGGATTATCAAATCCCACCTTTCAAAACCCAAAAGACAAAAAGGGGGTCACCGCCCCAAAAATTTACTTTCCGTAAAATAACCTTTACCAAACCGTTGGGATTTTAGCCCCAGATCCGTCAAATGACTTTTACAAAACCATTGGGATTTTAGCCCCAAATCTCATCAACTCACAGTACACAAGAACGACCACAAAGTTCGTCTCCCAACATCAAAATCCACAAATAAAGGATTTAAAACAAACAACAAAATACTCTAGTGCCATCCAAGCTAAGTAGGCCAAACGAACAACTTACCTCTTACACACTTAGTCAATGCATGCAATCATGAAAACCGTTCAAAAGCACTCATTTCAGGAAATGCCGATATCAAATCACATTTGCAAAATGCACCACAATTAACCGCGGATCCACCCCTCCGTGGACCCCTACCGAGACCCCGTCGGATCTAACCCATAGTGGTTAAAAGCAAGCTCGCGGATCCACCCCTTCGTGTACCCCTACCGAGACCCCGTCGGATCTAACCCATAGTGAGCATACACACACACACACGTTACTCATGCAATACTAATATGCTAAGAATGTAAGTTCATTAAGAATACTAACTAGAGATGGCCACTTACTCGACGCCGTTATCAAACTCTTCAAAACACAATAACAAGATTAAACACGGAATACACGATTCCATAACTTTAAACAACAGGGATATCATCAAAGCCTTCACGTTCAAAATGATCAAATCATAAACAATTCCCAAAACACACCGTTCACAAAACACACACACATTTTGAAAGAGAGCCTTTAACGAGGCCAAACCGAAATATTTTGAAACTTCATTTCAAATAACCAAACAAACACACCAAGATGACCACCGATCATCATATCCACAAAACGAGAAGCGTATGAACAAGGTACTTGCCTCGAATAACCACAACGCGGAGAATCGGCCGAAGTAGGTTGGCACGAACCGACTACGAACTCGCCGACTCCACCGAACGACAATCCGTAACAATGAACTACGAACAAAAAAAATAACAACGAAAATGAATTCCAAAGTACGACCCAAAGCCGCTGAATTCAAAGAACAAATGACGAAGGTTCTAGGATTTCCCCCAAAACGGCCAAGAACACGATTCGTCCCGTCAAAACACGAAAACGGAATTCCAAGTTGAAATATGAATATATAATCCATAGAATGTGTTTAACAACATCATTTAACCACAATCGATCCATCAAAAACGGATGAAAAACGAGATCGAGAACAAATCCCCCAAAAAGTCGATTCGAAGGAAATCAAGAAGTATACTTCGATTCGACGAAGAACAATGGATTAAATGATGTTAAACACAAGAATACTACCAAGATTAATCATACCCATCATGAATTAATCAACAACACGGAACGAATCGGACAAAAATGCAAAAACCCCCAAATTCACGAAATTAGGGTTCTAAGGAAGATTACCTTGATTCGCTGAATCAAAGGATGATAACGGATGATTGATTGATGTTATGAACTCAAGAACTTCGTGGATTTGTTGTTGAACAACATGGCTTCGCCACCTCCGAATCGCCAGCCGCGAAATGAAAATGAAGGAAATCAAAAATGAGAGGAAATGTGACTGCTCGGTCACATTTATACTAGGCCGAACTAGCGCGCGCTAGGCTGCCGAGCTAGCGTGCGCTATCGGCCCAGGCCGCAGTCCAGTGCCCACACTGCCCGACTGACTCGGCCAGGTAGCGTGCGCAGCCTTCCGGCCGTAGCGCGCTACCTGCCGGTCATAGCGTGCGCAATGCCCGGCAGTAGCGTGCGCTACCTGCCGAGCCTAACCGATTCCAGAACCCTTGGACTCCACCGCCTGCACTCCGATAAGCGTCGTTAGGCCCGATAGCGTGCGCTACACTGCCGGTTAGCGCGCGCCGCCGTTCTCGCCGCACCGTCCGGCCGGTGCCGCAATCGTCCGGCCGATCCAAGAACCGTCCGGCCAAGATGCGACCACTGTGGCTCGACGACCCGATTTCCAAAACGCACGAACGAACACGACGAAAAGTTCGCAGACGACATCAACGACCCGAAATGAAAACATAATACAATAATTAATCATACGCGACCAAGAAATGGGTCGAGACAACAATTACAGATACAGATACCCATAACTTTTAAGAAATTACAAAATGGCCCAAAATGCCCGAAAATCACGATACGTGATCGAATAACCAAACCGAAGTTCACAACTTGTCTAACAAAGTTAAACGGACTTACAGGAAACTCAAATGTTAGCCAACGAGATTCGCAAGAATCGAACTCAAGTGCGGAAAAGTCGCCAAAAAGCACGGAACTCAACAAAACGACACCGAAAGGAACTCGGATGACAAAAAGTGCAGAATTAATCATTCTCAGAATGACGAAATGGTCATGAGCGAGTTGTCAAAACGGACTCCGACCGAAAAAAGAAATTTACCGAAAATCGAAAATTGCGGATATTACATTCTATCCTCCTTAAAAGAAGTTTCGTCCCGAAACATAAAACAAGTAGGGAGCAGCAATATCCCGCCAGGAAAACTCAACGAGATACGCAAGAAACGCGTAACTAACGCCCAACGGCGAAACGTTACAAACAACGCAACGGAATATACGGTGTGAAAACACGCTCCACGACGACCAACACAACGTCGCCGTTAGGGATATAATAAAACCAACAAGTGACAAGCGTCATCAAATGGATAATACAATCAAGTCAATTATCCGACAATCACAAAACACAACGAACAAAAATCAACATGATTGACCAACCCAACGGTACATCAATCGAAACGCGAACCATTCGCTAAACCAATACGGAATTCCACCGCCCAAATGTTGGAAGATTGAAAACGAGACTAATTTCCCGAACTTAAGGGAATTACGAAGGATCCTGAACGCTCAACAATCACGAAACAAGAACAAAAACCGAACAAACAAACGATCGAGACAACAAAGAATCGAACAATCATGTCCGAAACACGAAGGACAATAATATTCAAACAACAACTCCCAGGATGATCTGGTGAGGACAACAAGACATGCATTCACATAAGATCCACATGAAAGGGAATAGCGATTGAAAAGTCACAACGACAAACGAGTTATTCCGAAACAATACTACCATCGTTCGATCAACAAAAGCAAGGGATAGGGAAAGTTCAGAAAATGTTAACGAGCATAAACGAGTCGACAGAGTCGAAAACACATGAGTTCCAAATCCGATCCACTTCGAATAAAAGAACTAATAGAACCAAATGATGTCACTTCCGAACAAGGTTCACAAGAATCGAACCGAACTCGAAAAAGTCACAGCGATAACCAGGTCAACCCACAACAAGATCACAGTTCGTTCGGACAATGAAACCGAAATACAGAACAAGTTCATAAAGTATCAACGAACATGAGCGAATCGATAGACTAGAGAAAGAGAAAATACCGAAGTCAAAATAGTACGGGTATTACCTTCGACCTCGCCCACGAAATTCACAAAAACCAGAAGCAAGGTAACAATACATTAAACAACCGACACATAATGGAATAATCACCGATGCACACGGTCGTACCAAACAAGCTCTAACAGTTCGCAGCGATAACGCAGAAATCACTACAGGGCGACAATATTCAACACCAACATCTCACCTCTCACAGAGGGCTAACACGACAAATGTGGGGAAAACGACTCAACGCTCACACCGCCGATTCGATCATACTCGGGAGCAAACATCAAAATGACAATGCGAACATCATACATACATACCCAGCCCTCAAACGGGAATGGATAGGTTTTAAAAATGAAAACCTCATTTTGAATATAATTTAGAAGAACACCGGTTGATCTTGAGTATCACCTTTCAAAAAGTACAAATGTGAAACATCGTTATCGAGACTTTGGAGAACCATTTCGCATTTGATAAAAATGAGGACACTTTCTCTTAGTGAAAACTTTCAGAATATTCGACCCTCGGGTCTAAATAAAAGTGTTTCTAAAACATTGAAAATATCTCAAAGCATTTTGGTCCTTAAAGTAGAAATTTTTTGAAATATATTGTGGCACCTTGGATGTACCACAAGAAAATAACTCATTTGAAAAGTACGTCTCAAAATTTATTTTTCTAAGATACTCAAGGTTTTCAAAAATCCAATAGGCCAGAATGCCCAAACTCACACATATAGACGTTCACTAAAACAACTCCTAGTACACGCATCGAAACGTTTAAAATAAAGACAATACATGTCTTTAAACGGAAATAAACGATAAAATACCACATTTAGAACAAAACCACTGACCCCATTCGAGGCCTCTAAAGACCCTCCCGCAATGGCTAGTGAACAAGTCGAACGCGTATAAGCACAAAGCCTCCACGAGAGAACTTGTAAAACGTGCAAATCGATTCGAAAATCATCAGCAACGGACAAAAACAACAATAAAAAGATCTCACAAGCGACGACACTCCTCGTATAAATCAAATACGAGAGTCGACTAAATACATATCGTGAAATCAAAATCCACATGAGGATTCCATCACTTAACAAATAATCATAAAAATAGCTCGTGTCACACGAGGCACAACACAAAGAGGGAGACTTACATCCACAGGTCGCACGAAGATGATGATCGCCCCACGATACTAATCACGACCAACAAACTCAGACGACGCATCGCGACACGACTCAGTCAGATAAAATACGACGAAACAAGACTCAAACAACACGACTTGACCCGACGGCCTAGGTTTCCTCAACCTAAGCTCTGATACCATTTATGTAACACCCCCAATCCGCTCAGGGATATTACACGCCGTAGAACCTTTCCTCAAGGATCTACCAGGCTGGTAACAACATATAACAACTCAACCATGCCTTTAAGGCTAAAATGACTCAGTAGACCGATTTGGTCTTTCAATAAGTACATACAACTCAAATACAACTCATGCCCACGCAGGGGTCAAAATACAACCACACCCGTACAACGGGAAAAATATAGCAGCGGAAAATAAAGTACAACTGAAACAATTAACAATGTACGGTTCCTCATGTGATTAGTATCGATCATCTTTCATCATCCTTCGTGCCGACCCTGTGTTATGCACCAAAACCTGAATGCAAAAACAGACCTCCACCCCCCGAATACTCGGGGGTTAGCAAAACTCCACTATTTTGCTAGTGCCAGTACAAGTGCAAAAATACGAGTCATACAATTCACATTCCACGAACGATAATAATTCGGAATCCTCAAATATTCAAATACAACAAGATGAACACCTCCCGAGGCAAGAATTTGAGAAAAATATTCCAAAACCGAAAGATCACAAATCAATGGAAATAATTTATAAAACGGTTTAGAATTCCATCGAGAGTTTTAGTAGAAAACAATTTAGGTTTATCAAATCCCACTTTTCAAAACCCAAAAGACAAAAAGGGGGTCACCGCCCCAAAAATTTACTTTTCGTAAAATAACCTTTACCAAACCGTTGGGATTTTAGCCCCAGATCCGTCAAATGACTTTTACAAAACCATTGGGATTTTAGCCCCAAATCTCATCAACTCACAGTACACAAGAACGACCACAAAGTTCGTCTCCCAACATCAAAATCCACAAATAAAGGATTTAAAACAAACAACCAAATACTCTAGTGTCATCCTAGCCAAGTAGGCCAAACGAACAACTTACCTCTTACACACTTAGTCAATGCATGCAATCATGAAAACCGTTCAAAAGCACTCATTTCCGGAAATGCCGATATCAAATCACATTTGCAAAATGCACCACAATTAACCGCGGATCCACCCCTCCGTGGACCCTTACCGAGACCCCGTCGGATCTAACCCATAGTGGTTAAAAGCAAGCTCGCGGATGCACCCCTTCGTGAATCCCTACCGAGACCCCATCGGATCTAACCCATAGTGAGCATACACACACACACGTTACTCATGCAATACTAATATGCTAAGAATGTAAGTTCATTAAGAATACTCACTAGAGATGGCCACTTACTCGACGCCGTTATCAAACTCTTCAAAACACAATAACAAGATTAAACACGGAATACACGATTCCATAACTTTAAACAATAGGGATATAATCAAAGCCTTCACGTTCAAAATGATCAAATCATAAACAATTCCCAAAACACACCGTTCACAAAACACACACGCGTTTTGAAAGAGAGCCTTTAACGAGGCCAAACCGAAATCTTTTGAAACTTCATTTCAAATAACCAAACTAACACACCAAGACGACCACCGATCATCATATCCACAAAACGAGAAGCGTATGAACAAGGTATTTGCCTCGAATAACCACAACGCGGAGAATCGGCCAAAGTAGGTTGGCACGAACCGACTACGAACTCGCCGACTCCACCGAACGACAATCCGCAACAATGAACTACGAACGAAAACAATAACAACGAAAATGAATTCCAAAGTATGACCCAAAGCCGCTGAATTCAAAGAACAAATGACGAAGGTTCAAGGATTTCCCCCAACACGGCCAAGAACACGATTCGTCCCGTCAAAACACGAAAACGGAGTTCCAAGTTGAAATATGGATATATATAATCCATAGAATGTGTTTAACAACATCATTTAACCACAACCGATCCATCAAAAACGGATGAAAAATGAGATCGAGAACAAATCCCCCAAAAAGTCGATTCGAAGGAAATCAAGAAATATACTTCGATTCGACGAAGAACAATGGATTAAATGATGTTAAACACAAGAATACTACCAAGATTAATCATACCCATCATGAATTAATCAACAACACGGAACGAATCGGACAAAAATGCAAAAACCCCCAAATTCACGAAATTAGGGTTTTAAGGAAGATTACCTTGATTCGCTGAATCAAAGGATGATAACGGATGATTGATTGATGTTATGAACTCAAGAACTTCGTGGATTTGTTGTTGAACAACATGGCTTCGCCACCTCCGAATCGCCAGCCGCGGAATGAAAAGGAAGGAAATGAAAAACGAGAGGAAATGTGACTGCTCTGTCACATTTATACTGGGCCGGACTAGCGCGCGCTAGGCTGCCGAGCTAGTGTGCGCTATCGGCCTAGGCCGCAGTCCAGTGCCCACACTGCCCTACTGACTCGGTCAGCTAGCGTGCGCAGCCTTTCGGCCGTAGCGCGCGCTACCTTCCGGTCGTAGCGTGCGTAATGCCCGGCAGTAGCGTGCACTACCTACCGAGCCTAACCGATTCCAGAACCCCTGGACTCCACCGCCTGCACTGATAAGCAAGCGTTAGGCCGGTAGATAGCGTCGCTACACTGCCGGTTAGCGCGCAGCCCTTCCGGCCGTGGCGCGCTTACGCCGGTTCCCCGCACCGTCCGGCGGTGCCGCAATCGTCCGCCGATCCCTAACCGTCCGCCAAGATGCGACCACCAGGGCTCGACGATCCCATTTCCGAAAACGCACGGAACGAACACGACGAAAAGTTCGCGGACGACATCAACGACCCGAAATGAGAACATAATACAATAATTAATCATACGCGACCAATAAACGGGTCGAGACAACAATTACAGATACGGATACCCGTAACTTTTAAGAAATTACAAAATGGCCCAAAATGCCCGAAAATCACGATACGTGATCGAATAACCAAACCGAAGTTCACAACTCGTATAAAAAAGTTAAACGGACTTACAGGAAACTCAAATGTTAGCTTGAGCGAGATTCGCAAGAATCGAACTCAAGTGCGGAAAAGTCGCCAAAAAGCACGGAACTCAACAAAACGACACCGAAACGAACTCAGATGACAAAAAGTGCAGAATTAATCATTCTCAGAATGACGAAACGGTCATGAGCGAGTTGTCAAATGGACTCCGGCCGAAAAAAGAAATTTACCGAAAATCGAAAATTGCGGATATTAGAGTCTCGCCCCTCAGCTCTTCCAGAATTATCTCACTCATGGGCTTGTGACTAATCATATAATCTTCTTCCATGAATCCGGCATTGGTGCTAACAATGACCTTCTGATCCTGGGGACTATAGAACAAGCCACCCTTCGTTCCCTTAGGATATCCTACAAACACTCGCACTTCTGTACGAGATGCCAACTTATCACCTTCCTTATTCAGCACATATGCTGGAGTACCCCAAATCCGAATATGTCCTAGACTGGGCTTACGCCCACTTCACAGTTCTGTGGGTGTTTTTGGAACTAATTTCGAAGGCACCAGGTTTAGAATTTACGCCGCTGTTTCTAAGGCGCATCCCCAAAACAAAATAGGTAAATCTGAATAACTCATCATTGACCTAACCATTTCTAAAATAGTTCTATTTCTTCTTTCAGCCACACCATTTTATTGTGGAGTTCCTGGCGCGGTGAGCTGGGACGAAATCCCCTCATTTGCCAAGAAATCCAAAAACTCTCCACTAAGGTATTCAACACCACGATCAGATCGTAGTGACTTGATACACTTCCCATGACGCTTCTCTGTTTCAGCCTTGAAGTCTCTGAACTTGTCAAAGGCTTCAGACTTACATCGCATCAAATAGATGTATCCATATCTCGAATAATCATCTATAAATGTGATGAAGTATTCGAAACCACCCCTAGCCTGGATATTCATTGGACCACATACATCTGTATGAACCAATTCTAACACATTTTGAGCAGGGTTTCCCTTGGTTTTAAAAACCCTTTTGGTCATCTTACCTTCGAGACAGGATTCACAAATTGGAAATGACTCAACTTTGGAGATCATCCAATGGGCCATCATCTACCAATCTTTGAATCCTCCCAAGGTTTACATTCCCTAATCGTAAATGCCACATATATGTTTGATTTATGCTTGAAGGTTCTTTTCTCTTTTTAGGTTTAGACAAAGAGTTAAGTGATTTATGCATAGGACTTTGTGCAGTATTAACGACATATAGTTCATCATTAAAAATACCTTTGCAAATATATTCACCGTTTCATTTCCTAATAATGGCATCATCATCAAAAGAAACTGAATAACCATCGCAATTTAATTTAGAAACCGAAATTAAATTCATTTTAAAATCCGGTACTAATAATAAATTATTGAGGACTAATAATTTATCATTAATCTTCAACTGCACGGCTCCCACTGCAACAGCCATAAGCCTGGAATAATCACCCCAGTTAATAGTAATCTCGCCCGCACTAAGGTGCTTGGTTACCTGAAAACCATGCGAGTCAAAGCAAACATGATCAGTGGAGCCTGAATCAACTATCCACGAAGTGGAAGAACAAGCTGTCAAACATGTTTTGACTACTAGTGCACGAGACATACCTTTCTTAAGAGCAAGGCAGTCCGCTTTAAAATGTCCTTTCTGACCACACTTGTAGCACTTTCCCTTTGGCTTTTTGTTCACCTCGGGGTGAGGAGCCTTGCTTTTCACCTTGAGGGTTGCCACTTGCTTCTGGCCAACCTGCTTTTTCTTATTTCCCCATTTGGGTTTGGAAGAAGTAGCATAGGTTGCCGCAAGAATCTGATGATAACCTTGTTTGAAGAGACCTTCAGCAGATTGAAGCTCTATCAGCAGTTCCGCCAAAGTATATGTCCTACGATTCATATTGTAGTTAAGGCGGAACTTCTCAAAGTCTCTTGGTAAGCTGCCTAAGATAATATCGACCTGTGTTTTCGCATCGATAGTAGCCCCCAGTACGCCCAGTTCGTTCAAATGAGGCATCATTTTTAGAACATGATCCCTTACTGGGGTCCCTTCAGACATTTGGGTTGTCATCAATGCCCTCATTGCATTTTGTCTAGCCGCCCTGTTCTGATGACCAAACATCTCGGTGAGACTTTTCATCATTTCCGCGGCTGAGCCCATCATCTGATGCTGATGCTGCAATACATTTGTCAGTGAAGCTAAAATGTAACAGCGAGCCATCTCATCAGACTTCTTCCATTTTTAGAATTCATCCAACTCTCCAGGACTGACATCCGGTTCTGGATCCAGATGGCTCTCCTCAGTTAAGACAAATTTATGCCCCTCAGCAGTCAGGACAATATCAAGACTTTTTTTTCCAATCGGCAAAGTTAGTGCCATCAAGTTTATTTTCTTTTAGAATAATAGCTAGTGGATTGAAAGACATGTGAGATATTAAAACATCCATCACATAATGCATAGCAAAATATATCGAAAAACCTCAAAACACAATATATATGCTAGCAACCAACACCTCGAAAAATCCGCATATGCAAGCCACGATCGTGTGGACATTTACACACATATTTTTCAAGTAGAGTTCTACGTCTTTAATTTTACTATCTAGTCAACTTACGTTATGACAAGTAAAATTAATAGTTGGTTCCTGTTGGCCATGTATTAATTAACATAGATTCCGATGGGGAGCTTATTAATTAATACACCTAAGTGAATACCATAATTTAACATTCTTAAAATATTATCTTTTAAATAATAGTCCTACAGATGGAGAGGTCCTATCATAAAAAAATAATATTTACCTAATATTATCATTTTGAAATTTAAAACTAGTGAATCTATAATAATACATCCGATATGGAGGAAGACCCTAATGTCAACGCGCATGCTAATTACTTCACAATTTAAATAAATTATGGAGGCCAATTTGATTTTATTTTTTAAAAAAATTAATTTAATCACTTAGTTATCTTAGCCTTTAGGTTTTTAATTTTCTCGTTCTAACATGCAGAAAACATATCACGCATACATTCATACATGCCATACATAAAATCAATAAAAACCAAAAATAAAGCATGGATAATTAAATTATCCAATTATCATGGTCTTCTTCCTTGAGTTGAACCCGAGAAAATCTTCGACTCGATCTCTCCCAATGAATCAAGCATCTCGTCGTTCCTCCCCGGTCGGGCCATGGATTTCCAAAATTAAAATTTCACTTTTATGCAAAATTAATTACATAAAAAATTTTAATTTTAAATCCCGACTCTCCAGCGAACACAACGAACGGCGGCGAAACGGACCGGACCAAAAAATGGACGACCCGACTAACCGGTGAACCGACCGGACAGTGCCGCGGATCTGGCGGCGCACATTGCCGTCATCGGCCGCTGGGCTAGCCCGGTTCTGCTCTATTTCTTCGTGATACCGTCTTTTTCGAATTCAATTACAATTTTATACAAAATATAATACATCGAAATTACAGCAAGATTACACGAAAAATAAAACACCTAGAACTACCCGCGTATTTTCTCATGGGAAAAACCATTACATGCCTCAAAACCGGGTCAAACCAACAATTTCATAAATAATAAAAATAAATAAATAAACCATGATAATTGGATCATATCACCTGCAAGAACACATCTAGCAAAATATTCCAACATCAAAATACATGAATATTTAAATTGCTATCAATTAATCACCAAAATTAATTAAAATAGCAAAAACCTAAAAATCCGGTTCCGATACCAATTGTTGGAAGTAAAAACGCAGCGGAAACGAAGTTTCGGAAAGTTGATAATCGCGTTTTATGCATCCACGAGCATAAGATTTATTTAGGTATACTAATTAATTAATTAATTACTAAGACTAATAAGCAATTTAAATATTATTTATTATTTATTAAATAAATATATTGGTTATTAAAATATCCTAATCTAGATCTAAAAGATCATAGGATATTACCTTTGAAGCGAATTGGTTGCTTTAGTCTTGATCACCTTGCATTTCTACCTTTAGACCTTCTAGAGTATGATCCGCCTTAACCCGGGCGTTGTGTGGGCAACGGGCTACCGGATCTTGCTTGGACACTAATGGGATCGGCCGAAATTCTCTTGTATGTGGTCACACAATTTTTCTTTGCTTTCTTGTATTTCATGAACACACTTAGCAAATTAATATGTTATCTAAATTGTAGAATCAAAGACACAAGTCTAAATTTACAATTAAACATAAGAGGAAAAATTTTATCTCACAACCTCACCAAGACATACAAAAATCGGCCTCCCCCCATAAGTCCTATATATAGGCTCTTGGACTACTACTAGGGATCTTAAGGAGAATTATGGAAGGACTCCCAATAAATTCATCTTACCTTATTAGGACTCTTCCTAATATAATGAATCTATTAATATCAACTTAGTCCACTAAAAGGTTGATATTGCACTTCCTACCAAAATCCCAAATTACGAAATTGGGCTCCTTATTAAATATATTATTTCCCGTGTTTAAGATATCGAATGTCCATTAATTAATTATAAGCTACTGACAACTTTAATTAATTAATATCTTATCCAAGTGTAGTACCACTCGAACCTTATTATTATATCGGAATTAAATCCACATGCAGGGTTTAATATTATAATCATTATCGAGCTCCTCAAGGGGACATCATCAAACCGCACGAGTCGTGACACGATTTCTTGTAATAATAATATTATTGCCCAAGATACGAGGCTTATTGAGTCGATCATTTTGACTCTCACCTATGGTAAATCAAAGCAATAAGTATTATAAATACACAATTAAATATTATATACTTAGAATTAAGAAATAATAATTATCCGAGATTTACGTTCTTCTTACGGTCGATGTAAGACACTATCTCACCTCGATCCAGTTCAACGTATGCAAATACGCTAATGTATGCTAATAGTCAAGACCAACTAATCTCAAGCATACACTACAACCTTTTTACATAATTTGTCTAATAATTATATAGGTTGTGAACTATTATATTATTTTATAAGGCACCGATAATATGATCTTCCGTGTGACACCAACACACCACATTATCTACAATATAAAATAATTAGACATTTCATTTGCATAACCATAACGTGAATAAATATGCAAAACATGTGATTAAAGGTAATTAATATTCTCATACGTAGTTTCAGAGAAATTAGGTAATACAAGCATAAAGTATGCTTTGCAGTATACAATCCTAACATAAAATACATCTCGTGGGCATCAAGTTTAAACATACAACAAAACCATTCATCGGAGTTTCTCACAAACTCTACTGTCGATACCTTTTTCGAAACCCATCAAGGTTCACAACTTTCACATCATACCACCCCACACGGTGGTTCAAAAGCAAAACATCAATACGTCTAGTTCTATACACATACAGTGTGTCACAAGTATCGAATACAATCTCCATTACACAACACCGTGCAAATAAAATTATGCACCACAATTAACTCACATAGATGAAATCATGAAACACAAGTACCTCGCATAAAAGTGGAGACTTACGTCCACAGGCCACACGGAGATGACGGTCTCCCTCGATAGTAATCTCATCCGACAACATATCCGACACTTTGTGACTACGCACAACTCAACTTGTCACCCGACAACTCGAATGACACGACAACACACTACTCGACAAATCACAACTCGACTTGACCCGACAACCTAGGTTTCCGCAACCTAAGCTCCGATACCATAAATGTAACACTCCCAAAACCGCACTACAAGCCGTAGATCCTTCCCATGAGGATCTACTAGGCTAAACATCATAAAACGACCAAGTGTTCGCCCGGCCGGGGCAAACAATACAATGATACGGACCGTTAAGGTCAATTATAAACAACTACACGGACCAGTGAGGTCGTACGACTGACGTAAACAGAAATATACAACTCTTTACAATGAATACCCACGCAGGGGTAAAGATACAAAATAGCGGAAGGCGGAATACGACTCTGACGATACAACACAACTCGACTTAACTCCCAACTCTCGATTAGTATCGTAGCCTGTCACTTCCTATGCCGATCCTGTGACTGCTCCCCGAACCTATAAGCACCTGGACACAAAAACAAACATCCACCCCCGATTACTCGGGGGTTAGCAAAATTCCACTATTTTGCTGGTGCAAGTATAATACGATACGAAATGCAACAAGTGAATATCAGCCACGAATTTGATATGGAAATCAACTATCAAAATGTTCCCGAGAAGTTTTAGAATTTCGAACTCAAGCAAAGAAGTATTTGAAAAGAACTCATCATCTTGGGGATTTTTAAAGTAGGAATTCTTTTGGACCTCGAGTCTCAATTCACAAAACCTTTTCGAAAGCGTTAGGGCCTCAGCCCGATTTTCGTTCCAAAACACATTAGTTAAGATATCATCATGGGTCCGTGACCCAACTTTAAAATATTATCCAATCAATCACTGTTACACGATCACTATTCGTACACATCATGTACCAAACTACAGATGCCTCGACGGACCCTACCCGGACGACACGCATTATTCGTACACCTCATGTTCCGAACTCCAGAGGCCTCGACGGACCCTACCCGGACCACACACATCGTTCATACACATCATGTACCGAACTCTAGAGGCCTCGACGGACCCTATCCGGACCACACACATCGTTCGTAAACATCATGTACCGAACTCCAGAGGCCTCGTCAGACCCTACCTGGATCCCACACCTTGTTCGTACACATCATGTACCGAACTCCAGAGGCCTCGTCAGACCTTACCTGGAACACACACATTATCACGACACAACTCATATTGATCAACTCAACACATCACCACGAGCAACACACATTATTATCAATATGTCAAACCATTCAAAAATACACCGTAATACATATTCAAGTATGAAATCAAACCGACACAAATATCATAATCATCATGATAAGTCAACCATGTTCAATCACACACGACACAAACCATATGGACACAACCAACATAATTCCACGACATTAACCAAGCGAGGACATCATCACTACCATCAATCGTTCACAATGATCAAATCACACGAAACATATTCACGAAGATAAACAAATTCATCATAACCCTAACACGAAGTCCCTATTCACAAGACACAAATCGTATAGCAAGATACTTGCCTCGATAACCGATACTGAACACTCCAGCGAACACGGCTCAACCGGGAAACCTCGAACACCTACAATCCTCCGGCAAAAACAACGAAGATACGATTACAACGAGAATCAAGACCCATAACAACGGAAATCCCACCAAACTATCGAAGGAAAACTCATTGGGACATTTAATCGAATATTAAATGTTCAATAACTCCCAAGAACACTCGAATCGCCAATCGAGATAAACAAACTCGAAATATGAATATAAAACCCATAGAACACGATTAATAATGCTCAATAACATCAACCGATTCATCAAAATCGGACGAACACGAAGATCAAGAAGGAATCCCGAAAGTCAACTCTAGGAGAGTTCAAGAATTTACCTCGATCCGACGAAAAACAAGGATTAGATGATGATTGACACGAACTAAGCTTCCCAAAATTATGCACGATGATACCTCCGATCACCACCGAGGAGTTCCCGCCGAGAATCGCGGAAGAAGGAGGAGTAAGGGTGAGAAATGAACAAAAATCCGCCGGCAGGCCTATATATACCCACGCAGGTTACGGCCGTAACAGGCGGTACCTTACTGCCGTAACTCGGCCCTTACGGCTGTAATCGACATCTGCTTACGGACGTAACCGGCACCTCCCAGGCCACTGCCCAACATGCTCGGCATATTACGGCCGTTACCAGGCAAAGCATTGCGGCCGTAACCGGGCATTATGGCCGTACCAAGCCACACATTACGGCCGTCATCGATCCTCCCTGGGCTACTGCCCAACCTGTGCGGGTGCCTTACGGTCGTAACCGACAAGGCATTGCGGCCGTAACCGGCCATGCATTACGGCCGTAACAGGCCCTGCATTGCGGCCGTAACTCGGCCAGGCCTTACGGTCGAAACTCAATCATTCCGACAGTCCGGTTAGGCGCTCGATAACGTCTCGGTCACACTAGCGCGCCATCTATGATTCAAAACAATAACGAGCAATTTACGAAACATAACATACCACACCACACGCACATATTTAGTCAAAGAAACGCACGCAACAACAAGTCTCACTCGACAAATACTACAACAGAATATATCATACCGTTCATGACAGAAAAACGAATTCCACATAATCATAACGACACGAAATAACCGACCCCAAACGACAACTAGTTCAAGGCAACCAGAATAAAAATCTAGGGTATTACAGTTCGATGACCGGCGACGACCGATGGTGGTGATACCCACTAGTGGTGGTACACGAATGCAGTTTATAATGATCACTTGGTAAAAAATATTCCACTATTATTTAATGCAAGTGACATTTAAGGAACTTTCAAAATATTATTATTTTAATTATGTATCTGAAGGACTATAACAATGTTTTATGTCCAAAAATTAGAGTAAATACGTTTTGGGGCAAAAAGAATTTATGATTGCAGTTTTGGGTTAAAACCCCTATTTCTTATTTAAAAAGTCATTCTCATTTTATCCATCTTTTATATATATATATATATATATATATATATATATATATATATATATATATATATGTGTGTGTGTGTGTGTGTGTGTGTTACCAAAAATTATTGTGATAAACGGATTTCATAGTAATACAATTATACTTACTGTATGTTAGTTAAATACGAAACTCTATATACATATCAATCCAAAACTATTTTGATTAATATATTTTATTCTAATAAAATTATATTTATGTGGTTAGTTAGTTAGTTTAATATGTTCTAATATCGTTAAAGTATTTTAGCCGACGACAGTTACATGGTCAGCCAAAATGGTGACTTTAGGTAACGACTCGGAAGGATTGTTTGTTCTTCGACCGATTGTCGACTAACGTGGTAATTTTGGTAGTGTTTAGGACATACTTTAAATACTCAATTAGTGTATATCTCATTTTGGTAGTGTTTAGGAGATACTTTAAATACTCATTTTGGTAGTTATGTGAGAAGAAAAAACTCAAGAGTCATAGGTAATTCTGAATAGCCAAACCAGAAGAGTTAATCTCAAACAGAAGAGACAGTTAAACCATAAGAGTCGAGTCAACCCGAGTTTTTATTGAACTTAACCTCGAGCTTTTTCTTATGAGTCGATCCAAACTCGATAAGCTTATCAGACAAGAAATTTGTGCAAACTTGAGCTTGTTTTCTTATCAAATCAAGTCGAGTCGAACTTATCGAGCTCGAGCTAGAGCTTCTTATCAAGCAGCTCATTTCGCTTGGGCTCTGGTTAAACATATAGTTTTGTCAAGCTCGGGTCCACCATGATCGTTCAAAGCCCAAGTCCACAACCCAAGTCCATGCACAGGCCAAGACGACTCGAGCTGAGCCAGTCGGATGGGGTGGGCAGGTGCGCACGCGGCCGATTCACCTCCAAAACTTGGGCATCGTCTTAGTCAATGTTGCATATTCTTCCATCCTCTCTAATTTGTTAAGTGTTTTAATGTTTTTAAATATTCATTATGAGATGATATTTTATATTACCATGTTCTAACAAAATGCTCTTTCAAATGATAAACTTTACTCAATAATTTATCACTCATCAAAATTAATTTTGAGAAATTTGATATAGTACGACCATCTACTCGAAATATAGATTAATCATGAACTCTTTAATTTTATATAAATTAAGTTTTTAGTCACCAAAAAATCAATTAAAAGCTATATTTTCCAAAAGATCTTTTATGTATAATATATTCATTAGGAAAATAATATTGAAATGTTGTCAAACATAAATTGAAAAAATAAATTATTATGGGATTAAAATCGTAAAAGCAAATATTTTATGAGACCAAATGTGATTTTTGGCCATAAGTTTTTGTGAAGATTAAATGATGTGAGTATGATTGTTTGATTTGATTGTGTAAAAATGATCGATGTAAATTTTGTAAAGAAACAAATTTTGAATAAAGTATAAATATTTGAGCGGGACGATTGAGTATTTTAAAAGTAAAAAAAAAAGTTGAAAGAAAAGCAAGTCAAATTAGGGATGGCAAAAGTAGACATGGGTTCGAGTTGTTTCGACCTTAACGAGCATGGCTTGTTGCTGTTCACTCGAGCTCGAATGATTTAAAAGTCAAATATCAAAGAATTTTATAAGGGGATGTGACATCATTTTTAGGGATTCATACACCCATTAATATGGGGTGTATGAATCTTGCCCCACATAAAAGAATCTCAATATTGTTCACAAGAGTGCAACAATTGTGACGTTTGTACGAAAAAATTAATGTATTTTAGAAAGATCGAATATAATCGATACGGAAGTTTCACAAGTTTTAATGACGAGCATAGAGTATAATAAAAGTACAAAGTATGGTGAATATGTGATGTAAATTAAAAGATAAAGGATGATAATTTAATATATTTAAAGGTATTTAATAAAAAGTAACTGTAGCGACCACTTTTCTAAAATATAACTCTTCTAATTTTAAAAAGAGTAAATAAAAATTTTGCAGCGGAAATACATTTTTAAGAAAAATAATCTTAATAATCGCAAGTAATAATCCCAAGTCACCATTAAATAAAAACATAATTTGACTTTAAAATAAAACAAATGGAACAATTTTTCATAAAGCGTAGCTTGAGAAAAATAATAGTAAATAAATAAATAACAACTCATGAAGCTTGATCATCCCACACTCATGCGCATGCCACATCGAGCTCCTCAACCTGAAAGGGGGTAAAATAGTGGGGTGAGATTCCAACTCGCTCAGTGTGGAGAGTACGCAATATGTCTACGTTAATTACTAAATATATTAGCAAGTATAAACAACATGACTGATAAATTCTGAAGCCCGTCGGCTAGCCCGAAGGCTTTATGCACAATTAAGTGCTTCTGACTGATTTGCACATTTAAGTGCTTCTGACTGGTTGCACATTTAAGTGCTCCTGACTGGTTGCACATTTAAGTGCTTCTGACTGATTGCACATTTAAGTGCTTCTGACTGATTTCACGTGCACATACGAGACAATATATAAAGCAATTAAAATAAACAAAAGCGTAATAAATCCCCACACCTGGATAAAATGCAGTTCTGAACTTGAATGTGATGAAGATGCTTGACTCGACAATTCTAGGCCCGTAAATTCTTGTTATTATCTACAATTAATAATAACAGAACATTATTATTATTATATGACTGAGAATTAAATTATGAGTGAATAATAATATCAATTGAAAAGGTCAACATGTTAAAAGCTTGGTGGAAAGGGACTGATTTTTTTTAAAATATTGAATCTGGCTGGGGGAATTAAAAAGGATTAAAAAAATTCAGGGACTGAAATTAAATACACTAAAAAGTTCATTTGGGGTCAAATCGAGAAGGTCTGGAACTATGGGGACTAAATTGATAAAACCTAAAATATGGCAGGGTATAAAACAAACCCTTCTCTTCATAGTCCTCGGCCGACTCTCTCTCAATTCTCACTGTTCTCTCTCTCATAAAACACACACACACACACACTGGGAGAAGAAATGCGGCCGCACGATGGGCGACGGATGCAGCGCGCGGCGGAACAGGGCTGGGTTTGACTCAACGGTGGGTTGGCTAATAAAAGGCCGAATTGGAGACTCAAAATGGTGTTCGAGAAAACAGAACAAACCCACGAACGATGGGCAACAAGGCGGCGGCGGTCGCGACTCAGGTAAGGGTTTTAACTGGGATCGATGAAGATGAATGGGGTTAAGGGGTTCGGGCTTAATTTCGGGCCTATTTGAATCAGATTCTGGGTTGGTCGATAAAGGGGTCGGGTTTTAGAATTCGGGCTCGACCCGAATCTGGTTGAGATTGAATGGATGGATTCTGTGTTGAAGACGATCGTGTTTTCTGGTCTATGCCGAAAGGCTTAGCAACGGGGCTGTTCTAAGATGATAATACTCAAAATCGAATAGAAGATGTTAATGTTTAAAGGTTTACCTTTACTGTATAATTTCAGGATGATGAAATTGGTTGAGAATCGGACTGCCGAGAAGAAATGGTTGGTCGTGCGAACTCAAAACTAGGTTGAGAATTGGGTTTCTTCCAATTTGGCTCCTGCTTGTTGAACGGCAGTTTTTTTTTCTTTTTTTTTCTCTGCGAAGTGTTTCTACCGTGAAGTTGAAGGGGAAGATTTACAAGAGGTTTAATTGTGCAGATTTTTGATGTTGTAATTTGATTAAATAGGGGAAGTGTTTGTACATGATAAGGACTCTAAATTGATTGGGAGAGTAGGAGAGGATTGAGTACAAAGAGATTTTTAGTTTTGAAAAACTAGGAGGAAGAACCGTGAGCACAATTTTTTTTTTTACTAATTAGTCAATTAATTATACTTTAATTATTCTAAATGATAATTATGATATTGATGGTAATGATAGAAATAATGGTTATATTTATATTAATAATAATAATTAATAATAATAATATTATTATTTGACTTGTAAAATCTTTTGGTAATAATTAATATTGTTTAAAATTTGACTTGGGCCTAAGAATGACAAGATGAAATGATGAATTTAAAATGAGAAATGAAATGAACGAATCACGTGACTTGTCATGAATAAAAATGATATAAATGAAATTTGCATGATCCTGAGAATGAAACGAATTAAACGATAAATTATTCGGGCATTAATTTAATAAAATTGAATATGTTTTCTAAAATGCACAATAAATGTATATGCGAAATCGGGGCGTTACAACCTACCCCCCTTTAACAAATTTTCGTCCTCGAAGATTAAATTACGTACCTTGAAAAATGAATGTTGGATACTTAGAACGGATCTCCTCTTCACGTTCCCAAGTTGCCTCATTTGGTCCATGACGACTCCATTGAACTTTCACCAATTTAACCTCTTTATTCTGTAACTAATGTACCTTACGCTCCAAAACAGCTGTAGGCACCTCCTCATAAGTCAGGTTCTTGGCTACATGTAACTCTTTGAAATTGCTTACGTGACTAGGATCATGTATGTACTTTCTCAGCATGGAGACGTGAAAGACATTGTGCACTCCTGATAACTCCAACGGCAGTGCCAAACAATAAGCAAGGTCACCAACACGACCCAAAATCTCAAAAGGTCCGATATAACGAGGCTGTAGCTTTCCCTTTTTACCGAATCGTATCACTCCTTTCATAGGCGCTACCTTCAAGAACACTTTCTCTCCAATCTCAAATTGGATATCTTTCCTTCGTTTATCATCATAAGCCTTCTGCCGATCCTGGGCAGTCTTAATTCTGCTTCTGATCTCGGCTATTTTCTCTACAGTCTGCTCGATCAATTCTAGACCCAAAATTTTTCCTTCCCCAACCTCACTCCAATAAAGAGGCGATCGACATTTCCTTCCGTAGAGAGCCTCATACGGGGCCATTTGTATAGTTGCTTGGTAACTATTGTTATAAGAGAACTCTACTAACGGCAAAATATTCTCCCAATTATCACCAGTATCAAGAACACACACCCTCAACAAATCTTCAAGTGTCTTGATAGTTCGTTCAGATTGACCATCGGTTTGCGGATGATATGCAGTACTTGTAACACCCCCAAGATATTCGAGGTGTATTACAGCGCCGTGGACCCCTACATGGGACCCACCAGGCTAACACAAGAAAACACCACTCGACTAACCGCCTCGGTTAGCAAGGAAACAATTGTTAACAATAAGAACATAAAACAATACGTCCGGTACAACCGGCATAATAAACATCAACCGACAAATACAGTAACTCCAACGAATACCAATCACAATCCGAAAGGAAAAACCTAAGTACTCGCGAGTACAATCTATAAGTTTACAATTTGGAAAACATCCACATCAAAAGAGACAGTAGGAAATAACAAGACTCAATTACACATGTCAACAACCTTGGCCGACATCCTCGTACCATCCCAGCGCACCGCTCGTCTGGCCGAACATAACACGAAATCCATAACAAGAATTTCCCCGACAACGGGTCCCCAGAGGGGTTAGCAATTACGCTAGTACAAGTAATCAAGGCAAACCAATCGCTTACACATTTCATAGTACATGCACCAATATCATTTCAAAAACCAAAACCAGACATGTCTTTTCCGGAAATACACAGTCAAACAATTTGCCTTGGGAACAGAGTCATATCATAATTCCCGCACGAGGCCTCTAAGGACCCTCCCGCACTGGCTATATTATAAAGCAAAACACGCACATGCATCGCCTTGGGAACAGAGTCATATCATTAATTCCCGCACGAGGCCTCTAAGGACCCTCCCGCACTGGCTAGCTAAACAAACTCATGAATCCGGGACGAAAACCTTTGGATTCCCTCCTTGATCCCGTCGGACCAACACGAGGTGAGCAAATCACACACAAAATACATTACCATTCCATGTTAAGCATAAAAGTTTCCAAATTACTTGCCTTGAATTATTGACGACGCAACGAACGGAAAGGAAAGTCACCGACGAACGCTAGGAACCAACGAGACCGAACCTAACGATTCGAAGAATACAATCACAACCATTTCTAAATGAATACGGAATTGGAATACACCCGAAAACCCGCCTACGATTCATGTATATTCGTATATAAACAACAACGAGGGCGGACCACAACCAAACCCTCTCGATTCCGCAAAAATCACGAAATATACCATGAATCCGTAGGGAAACTAAGAATACCAACAAGATTAATCATATTCATCATGAATTAATCGACAAAACGGAACGAATCGGACAAAAACGTGAAAACCCCCAATTTTACCAAAAGTAGGGTTCTAAAGATCTAACATTGATTCGCTGGATCAAGGGATGATATCGGACGAATGATTGATGATATAACCTCAAGAACTCCATGGATATGTTGTTAAACAACATGGCTTCAAGCTTAGAACATGCCCAGCTGCGGAAGAGGAGAGGAAGAAGGTGAAGAAAAGGGGAAGAAATGAGCTGAAATGCTCAAAAAATGAATTTATAGGGTTGATCGCCTGCCGACACGGCCGTGGCCGATCGGCACGGCCGTGTCGCATACCTGGCCGAAAGGGACTCGACCGTGTCCCGCTTGACATGGTCGCGCGCGGAGGGCCTTCCGATAGTGACCCGTCCGACAAATGACTCGGCATGACTCGGCCGTGTCCCTGGAACACGGTCGCGTGTCAGCGATCGGCTACGCTTATCCGGAAGAGTTCGACTCGGCCGTGCCAGACGACACGGTCGGGTCCTGTGGCAGAAACTTCGGCATTTCCGGACGAGTACGGCACGGGCCGTGTCGGACGACACGGCCGAGTTCGGTCGGCAGTGATCGGCCAATAACTGAAAAATGAGCGGGTGAGCTAAAACGACCATAACTCTCTCGTCCGGACTCCGATTGACTCACCGTTTGAACCATTGGAAAGCTAACTCGATATTCTATAATATTGCAAAGATTTAGAATTTTTGGAGTCACCAAAAATTAATGGTGACTTTACAAAGTCGAACTCCCACGTGAAAAAGTCGATTAAGGACACAGAACTCAACAAAACGACACCGAAACGAACTCGGATGACAAAACGTGCAGAATTAATCATTCTCGGAATGATGAAACGGTCATGATAGAGTTGTCAAAACGAACTTCCTCCGAAAAAAAGAAAATTACCGAAATTCGAAATTGCGGATATTACATTCTACCCTCCTTAAAAGAAGTTTCGTCCCGAAACTTAAAACAAGTAGGGGGGAGCAATATACCCGCCAGGAAAACTCGACGAGATACACAAAAATAGAAAACTCGCGCCCAACGGCGAAACGCTACAAGAAACGCAAAGAGACATACGGCGTGAAAACACGCTCCACGACGACCAACACAACGTCGCCGTTAGGGATACAATAAAACCAACAAATGACAAGCGTCATCAAACGGATGATATAGCCAAGTCAATTATCCGACAATCACAAAACACAACGAACGAAAGTCAGTATGATTGACCAACCCAGCGGTACATCAATCGAAACGCGAGCCAATCGCTGAACTAATACGGAATTCCACCGCCCAAGGGTTGGAGGATCGAAATCGAGACTAATTTCCCAAACTTAAGGGAATTACGGAGGAGTCTGAACGTTCAACAATCACAAAACGAGAACAAAAACCGAACAAACAAACGATCGAGACAACAAAAATCGAACAATCATGTCCGAAACACGAAGGATAATAAAACTCAAATAACAACTCCCAGGATGATCTGGTGAGAATTACAAGGAATGCATTCCCATAAGATCCACAGGATAGGGAATAGCGATTGAAAAGTCACAGCGACAAACGAGTTATTCCAAAACAATACCACACTCGTTCGATCAACAAAAGCAAGGGATAGGGAAAGTTCAGAAATGTCAACGAACATAAACGAGTCGACAGAGTCGAAAATACAGAAGTTCCAAATCCGATCCACTTCGAATGAAAGAACTAGTAGAACCAAAAGACGTTACTTCCGAACAAGGTTCACAAGGATCGAACCGAACTCGGAAAAGTCACAGCGATAACCAGATCGACCCAAAACAAGATCACAGCTCGTTCGAATGATGAACCCGAAATACAAAACAAGTTCAGACAGTATCAACGAACACGAGCGAATCGATAGACTGGAGAAAGAGAAAATACAGAAGTCAAAATAGTATGGGTATTACCTTTGACCTCGCCCCCGAAACTCACAACAACGGAACCAAGGTAACAATACAACAAGCAACCGACACAACGCGGAACAATCACCGATGCACACAATCATACCAAACCAAGCTCTAGCAGCTCGCACATGCGCGACAACGTAGAAATCACTATGAGGCGGCAACATTCGACACTAACATCCCACCTCTCACAACTAATGCGTGGCAACGCCTCGACGTTCATGCCACCAATCTGATCATACTCGGGAGCAAACATCATAACGACAACGCGAACATCATACATATATACCCAACCCTCAAACGGGAATAGATAGGTTTTAAAAACGAAAACCTCATTTTGAAAATAATTTGCAAGCACCAGTTGATCTTGAGTATCATATATCAAAAAGTAGTACAAACATCGTCATCGAGACCTAAAAAAAAATCATCTTGCGTTTGATAAAAAAATGAAGACACCTTTCGTTAAATTAAAACGAAATATCTCAAAATATTTTGATCCTGAAAGTAGAATAATTTTGAAACATAGCGTAGCGCTAGTAGGCATCTTGAGAACACTGTGAGAAAATAATTCATTTTAAAAATATGCCTCGAGGTTTATTTTCTAAGATACTCAAGGTTTTTCGTATACAATAGCCAAAATGCCCAAAATTCACACGTATCCACATTCACTTAAACATATCATATCACACGCATTAAATCGTTCAAAATCACGACAGTGATATACAATCCTTAGGATATGTTTAACAACATCGTTAAAACAACAATCGGTTTATCAAAACTGGATGAAAAATGATATCGAGAACAAAACTCCAAAAAGTCAATTCTAGGGATTCAAGAAAATACCTAGATTCGGCGAAGAACAATGGATTAGATGATGTTAAAAATCATCTAGGATACTCCAAAACACCTTTGGATGGAAGAAAAATCAGCCCAGATGCGAACCCTAGTCGCTACGTCTCGAACTCATGGAGGAAGAAGAAGAAATGAAGAAAAATGCAACTTAGATCGGTGTCCAGATTTATATCGACACAATTAGCGTGCGCTAATCATTAAGGTTAGCGTGCGCTATCACGGCACCAAACAAAACTCCTGAACAAAAAATACACTGTTAGCATGCGCTAACCCCAAGTGTTAGCGTGCGCTAACGAGAACTTCAGACTACCCAAGTAGCTCGATCGCCTCGAACTACTGTGTAGCGTGCGCTATCCTCCGCTTAGCGTGCTACCAACGCACTCTCGCGCGCGCTAGCCGCAAAGCGTAGCGTGCGCTAACGACCCACAGAGACAACAACAGAACATATCAGAAAAATTACATGCCGTAAACCTTTCTCACACGGGTTTACCAGGCTAAGCACAATTTCCCATGTCATTTCGAAAATGCTAAAAAGACCAATGATCTCAAATGATGCGTCGCGATGCGACTAAGTCAGACAAAATCCGATGAGACAAAACTCAACAAACACAACTTAACTCGACAGCCTAGGTTTCCCCAAGCTAATCTGATTTTTAAAATCGTATACTCTAGTTATTCGAAAATAAAACCGATAAGTTAAAATCATTTTCTAGACCCTTTTAAATACGGCAAGGGTTTAACAGCGGTAGCATTTTATAAAATGTCCTAAACAATATTAAACACGACTTTTAAATACCGACACAAGGTTTTATTTGAAAATACAAGGCTGGCTCGCCCAAATTCATGTCACTTTTCAAAAACCCACAATACGATCAAGTCTAAGAAATTTTCAAGCATGCACGCCGCATGTATTATTATTAATAGAAACACATTGGTTGAAAATAACAATAATTAGCCAAGTACTAACGATTTCCAAAAACACGCGTATACGGCATTCAAAACTCACCGGACCAACAAGCGCAACTCTAAATACCAATTCCAAGCATATGTCAAACTATCTCTTCAAGTTTAATAGTATCACCAATGAACACCGATTCGAACACACGTCGAAACCATCTATGTGAGTTTCTCAACAAACTCTGCCATCGACACCTTTCCCGGAACATATCAATGTTCAAAACATTCACATCACATTGCACCCCTCGGTGTCCAAACCATCAGTACGTTCGGCTCAACATACATTTAGTATATCGCAATTACCAAACACATATCCCATCATACAACAAGAGACTAGAGAGTCAAGTCCTCTCACAATATACCACGGAGCAAATCTCGGATCTTTCGATTACCAATGATCCCACCAACATTAGGAAGTTTGGTGACGGAAGGCTCGCAAAACGACAAACGGTCAAGCCCAGAACGGCGCACACACTCCGAGAGAGATAAAGGATCGCGCAATACTAGAATCAAAAGTACATGAACCGGATGGATCGAAAAACAACTCGACGATAAGTACGAGAGAGACAATCACAGTTCAAGAAGTGGAAATACAATACGAGAAAACAAGAGGATCGAGTAAGGAAAACTTACAAGCGCTGGATGTACTGAGATGTCGGCAGCGGTGTGACAATGTGCAAAACAAAACGCAAATAGACCCAAATTAACCGACAAGCCTAGGTATCCATAAACCTAGAGCTCTGATACCATTTCTGTAACACCCCCAAGATATTCGAGGTGTATTACAGCGCCGTGGACCCCTACATGGGACTCACCAGGCTAACACAAGAAAACACCACTCGACTAACCGCCTCGGTTAGCAAGGAAACAATTGTTAACAATAAGAACATAAAACAACACGTCCGGTACAACCGGCATAATAAACATCAACCGACAAATACAGTAACTCCAACGAATACCAATCACAATCCGAAAGGAAAAACCTAAGTACTCGCGAGTACAATCTATAAGTTTACAATTTGGAAAACATCCACATCAAAAGAGACAGTAGGAAATAACAAGACTCAATTACACATGTCAACAACCTTGGCCGACATCCTCGTACCATCCCAGCGCCCGCTCGTCTGGCTGAACATAACCTGAAATCCATAACAAGAATTTCCCCGACAACGGGTCCCCAGAGGGGTTAGCAATTACGCTAGTACAAGTAATCAAGGCAAACCAATCGCTTACACATTTCATAGTACATGCACCAATATCATTTCAAAAACCAAAACCAGACATGTCTTTTCCGGAAATAAACAGTCAAACAATTTGCCTTGGGAACAGAGTCATATCATAATTCCCGCACGAGGCCTCTAAGGACCCTCCCGCACTGGCTATATTATAAAGCAAAACACGCACATGCATCGCCTTGGGAACAGAGTCATATCATTAATTCCCGCACGAGGCCTCTAAGGACCCTCCCGCACTGGCTAGCTAAACAAACTCATGAATCCGGGACGAAAACCTTTGGATTCCCTCCTTGATCCCGTCGGACCAACACGAGGTGAGCAAATCACACACAAAATACATTACCATTCCATGTTAAGCATAAAGGTTTCCAAAATACTTGCCTTGAATTATTGACGACGCAACGGACGGAAAGGAAAGTCACCGACGAATGCTAGGAACTAACGAGACCGAACCTAACGATTCGAAGAATACAATCACAACCATTTCTAAATGAATACGGAATTGGAATACACCCGAACACCCGCCTACGATTCATGTATATTCGTATATAAACAACAACGAGGGCGGACCACAACCAAACCCTCTCGATTCCATAAAAATCACGAAATATACCATGAATCCGTAGGGAAACTAAGAATACCAACAAGATTAATCATATTCATCATGAATTAATCGACAAAACGGAACGAATCGGACAAAAACGTGAAAACCCCCAATTTTACCAAAAGTAGGGTTCTAAAGATCTAACCTTGATTCGCTGGATCAAGGGATGATATCGGACGAATGATTGATGATATAACCTCAAGAACTCCATGGATATGTTGTTAAACAACATGGCTTCAAGCTTAGAACACGCCCAGCTGCGGAAGAGGAGAGGGAGAAGGTGAAGAAAAGGGGAAGAAATGAGCTGAAATGCTCAAAAAATGAATTTATAGGTGATCGCTCGCCGGACACGGCCCGCGGCCGATCGGCACGGTCGTGTCGCATACCGCCGACAGGACTCGACCGTGTCCTGCTTGACACGGTCGCGGCTCGGAGGGCCTTCCGATAGTGACCCGTCCGACAATGACTCGGCATGACTCGGCCGTGTCCTGGAACACGGTCGGGCGTGTCAGCGATCGGTTCGCTTATCCTAAGAGTTCGACTGCCGCGCTGCACGACACGGCCGGGTCCTGTGGCAGAAACTTCGGCATTTCCGACGAGTACGCACGCACGGCCGTGTCGGACGATACGGCCGAAGTTCGGCCGGCAGCGTGATCGGCCAATAACTGAAAAATGAGCGGGTGAGCTAAAACGACCATAACTCTATCGTCCGGACTCCGATTGACTCACCGTTTGAACCATTGGAAAGCTAACTCGATGTTCTATAATATTGAAAAGATTTAGAATTTTTTGAGTCACCAAAAATTAATGGTGACTTTACAAAGTCGAACTCCCACGTGAAAAAGTCGATTAAGGACACGGAACTCAACAAAACGACACCGAAACGAACTCGGATGACAAAAAGTGCAGAATTAATCATTCTCGGAATGATGAAACGGTCATGATAGAGTTGTCAAAACGAACTTCCTCCGAAAAAAAGAAAATTACCGAAATTCGAAATTGCGGATATTACAGTACTGAAATTTAACTTAGTGCCCAACGCACTCTGAAGACTCTTCCAAAATTTCGACGTAAATCACGGATCTCTATCCGAGATGATCGACACTGGAACACCATGTAGCCTCAAAATCTCCCGAATATAAATTCGTGGATAGTGTTCCATAGTATAAGTCATCCTCAGAGGTAGAAAGTGAGATGATTTCGTCAAGCGATCTACTATCACCCAGATATCATCGTTCTTCCTCACTGTTCGTGGCAGACCAACCACGAAATCCATTGTGATATGCTCCCATTTCCATTCTGGGATTTCCAACGGTTGGAGTAAACCTCCTGGTCGTTGGTGTTCTGCCTTCACCTGCTGACATATCATACACCTCTCTACAAATACACCAATGTCCCATTTCATTCCTCTCCACCAAAATAACTTCTTCAGGTCGTGGTACATCTTTGTACCTCCTGGGTGAGCGGACTATGGTGCACTGTGAGCTTCTTCAAGAATTTGCTTCCTAAGGGATGGATCCTTAGGAACACATAACCTCCCATCACAAGTCAAAACATCGTCTGCAGCAACGAAAAATTTCTCAATACTCCCATGTTGTGCCCGATCTTTCATCTTGCACAAGAACTTATCACGTGGTTGAGCCTCCTTAATCTTATCCCTCAAGTTTGGTTGCAAGACCAAAGATGATAGGATTGCTTTTGCACTCTTTGGAGACTCAACTACCTCAATCCTCAACTCGGAGAACTCCTTTATCAAACTCTCCTGATCGGTCAAGCAAGCTAACTCGCCCCTAGTCTTCCGACTCAAGGCATCGGCTACCACATTAGCCTTACCCGGATGGTAATGAATGGTACAATCATAGTCCTTGACCAATTCTAACCATCGCCTTTGCCTCATGTTAAGATCCTTCTGTGTGAAAAGATATTTCAAACTTTTATGGTCCGTGTATATCTCACACTTCCCTCCATAGAGATAGTGGCGCCAAATCTTCAGCGCATGAACTACAGCAGCCAACTCCAGATCATGCGTTGGATAGTTCAACTCATGTGGTTTAAGCTGTCTCGATGCATAGGCTACTACTTTACCATGTTGCATTAAAACACAACCCAAACCCTGCTTTGAAGCATCACTATAAATAACAAAGTCATCCGTCGGATCAGGAATCGTTAATACTGGTGCCGAGGTTAGTCTCCTTTTCAACTCTTGAAAACTTTCCTCGCACCTCTCACTCCATTCAAACCTCACGCCCTTCCTTGTTAATTGAGTCATAGGAGTGGCGATTTTAGAAAATCCTTCAATAAATCTTCTATAATAGCCAGCTAGGCCCAGAAAGCTACGAACTTCTCTCGCATTCTTGGGTACTCCCCAACTACTCACTGCTACAACCTTATCGGGATCTACCTCAATTCCTTTTGAGGTCACCACATGTCCAAGGAATCCAACTCTGTTTAACCAAAACTCACATTTCTTGAACTTGGCATACAACTTCTCCTTGCGAAGCGTCTCCAATGTAACTCTCAAATGCTCTTGGTGTTGTTCCTTGTCCTTAGAATACACCAAGATATCATCTATGAAGACGATCACGAACTTATCCAAGTAAGGTTGGAACACCCTGTTCATCAAATCCATAAAGATCACTGGTGCATTACTCGGACCAAATGGCATCACTACAAATTCAAAATGTCCATAACGGGTCCTGAAAGTCGTCTTGGGAATGTCACACTCCCTAATCTTCAATTGGTGGTACCCCGACCGCAAATCGATCTTCGAAAAGGTTCCGGATCCCCTCAACTGATCGAATAGATCCTCGATTCTCGGCAGCGGGTATTTATTCTTCACCGTGAGTCGATTCAACTCTCGGTAATCTATACACATCCGAAGTGACACATCCTTCTTTCTTACAAATGAAGACTGTGCACCCCATGGTGACACACTAGGACGAACAAATCCGAGCTCCAGCAACTCTTGAATTTGGACCTTCAATTCTTGAAGTTCCCTCGGAGCCATTCTATATGGCGCTTTGGACGTTGGGGCCGCCCCAAGGACTAAATCAATACTAAACTCCACTTGCCGATCGGGTGGGACTCCCGGCAAATCTTCTTGAAATACATCCAAAAACTCCCGTACTATAGGTACGTCTGTAGAGGACACCTCATTAGTACGGGTGTCGACCAAACTCACCAAGTAACCCTGACATTCCTCTTTCCTTAAACTTCTCAGTGCCTTCATGGCAGTGATTACTCTGGGTACTGTCCTACTCTTAGTACCATAAAAAGTGATCGACTCGCCGTCCGAACACCTGAATATTACCATCTTCTCACGACACCTTATATCGGCATCATGCCTATCGAGCCAGTCCATACCAAGGATCACGTCAAAATCCATCGAGTTAATTAAATACAGGCTAGCGTCAAATTCTCTACCTCCTATCTCAATATTCTCGTCAATCATTGTATTAGTGATGATCGTATTTCCTGACGGTAAGCTAACCTCCAGAGACTGAATAGTTCTAACGCTTCTATGACCAATAGCATGATAAAACTTTGCAGACATAAAAGTATGTGTGGCACCAGTGTCGAATAAAGCAAAAGCAGGCACATTAGATATCATAAGCATACCTAACACCGTGCCGGGATTCTCATCTGCGTCCTTTTGGGTCAAAGAATAAATACGAGCCTTTCCTCCAGAACCTTGACCTTTGGCCCTTTGGAGATGACAGTTCGAAGATGCATGCCCTGGCTCGTGATCCAGAAAGTGCATACACCCTTTCCATACAAACACTCTCCGCCATGATTCTTACCACACTTCGAACACTCTGGCTTACTGGTTTGAGGCTTAGGTCCCGACCTTTGATCAACCTTTGTTTGCTTATTAGAAACCACGGCCTTATTTTGATTCCCATTCTAATGCCTCTTACCGGTATTAGGCTTAGTAGACTGTTGCTGATCCATATTGTGACTAGCCTCAACCTCTTGAGCTCGAAACACTGTCTCCGTATACGGTAGCACTCCATGACCCGCCACGATGTGACGAATACTCGGGCATAAACCACTCCGAAACTTAAGGGCCCTCTTCCGATCTGTATCCACCATGTGCTCCACAAAGAAGCTGATTTGGTTGAATTTTCTCTCATATTCTTCAACCGTCATCCCTCCTTGTTCGAGATTCCAAAACTCTCTCTCCATCTTCTCTCGATAATGTCAGGTAGTACTGTTCCATCACTATTTCCTTGAATCGCTCCCAAGTCAATGCAGACGCCGGCCGCCGCCTCAAACGCCAATAGCTTATCCACCAAATACCCAAAGATCCTCCACCATTTGGTATTAGCCGCAAAGAATTCTTTGCGCATCAGTGCACCCAATGATCTCAAAGGTGCGCTCGAGTGACATGAACCATTCATCAACGAAAGCTGGTCCTTCTCGACCGTTGAATGTTGGTGGGGTGAAACGTCGGAACTGTTGCACGACTTGTGCCTGAGTAGGAGCTGGCACGTTATTATTGTGGTTATCCTGACCTCCGTCACCACCACCAAAGTTGGCATTCTCACCACCGAGATTATCTGCACCTCAGTTAGCTGGGCGTCCATGTCCACGAGTTGCCATTATCCTAAGGCACACCACACGCAACGATCGTTCAGCACTTACCCAACGAGAGGGAGAAATAAAAGGGGGAGTTACATTGCATCTATAGGTTGAGAACCAGAGATTTCTAGTAATGATGATTTACGCATGTCACACATATACTTATGAATTTATAAGAAAACAATTTCATGCCCAAATACTTTATCATAAAATTCTTATGCACAAAATAGACTGAAAATGCATTTGTAATACATGAATCATGGTTGATCTGGGATACTGCATTTATCGCATAATGAATAATCATAACTTAATGTACCTTGGAGTCGACGTGGTGCGGCAGAGGTGGATGATCATAATTGCTAAAAATATTTGATTACTTGTGGAAATGAAATTTTAGTTTTGAAAAAGAAACCATTTTAACGAGTCTACAGAATCGTAGACCGGCTCTGATACCACTTATGTAGCGACCACTTTTCTAAAATATAACTTTTCTAATTTTAAAAAGAGTAAATAAAATTTTTGCAGCGGAAATACATTTTTAAGAAAAATAAACTTAATAATCGCAAGTAATAATCCCAAGTCACCATTAAATAAAAACATAATTTGACTTTAAAATAAAACAAATGGAACAATTGTTCATAAAGCGTAGCTTGAGAAAAATAATAGTAAATAAATAAATAACAACTCATGAAGCTTGATCATCCCACACTCATGCGCATGCCACATCGAGCTCCTCAACCTGAAATGGGGTAAAATAGTGGGGTGAGCTTCCAACTCGCTCAGTGTGGAGAGTACGCAATATGTCTACGTTAATTACTAAATATATTAGCAAGTATAAACAACATGACTGATAAATTCTGAAGCCCGTCGGCTAGCCCGAAGGCTTTATGCACAATTAAGTGCTTCATCGATTTGCACATTTAAGTGCTTCGATCGTTGCACATTTAAGTGCTTCGATCGATTGCACATTTAAGTGCTTCGATCGATTTCACGTGCACATACGAGACAATATATAAAGCAATTAAAATAAACAAAAGCGTAATAAATCCCCACACCGGGATAAAATGCAGTTCTGAACTTGAATGTGATGAAGATGCTTGACTCGACAATTCTAGGCCCGTAAATTCTTGTTATTATCTACAATTAATAATAACAGAACATTATTATTATTATATGACCGAGAATTAAATTATGAGTGAATAATAATATCAATTGAAAAGGTCAACATGTTAAAAGCTTGGTGGAAAGGGACTGATTTTTTTAAAATATCAATGGGCCGGGGAATTAAAAAGGATTAAAAAAATTCAGGGACTGAAATTAAATATACTAAAAAGTTCATTTGGGGTCAAATCGAGAAGGTCTGGAACTATGGGGACTAAATTGATAAAACCTAAAATATGGCAGGGTATAAAACAAACCCTTCTCTTCCTAGTCCTCGGCCGACTCTCTCTCAATTCTCGCTGTTCTCTCTCTCATAAAACACACACACACACTGGGAGAAGAAATGCGGCCGCACGATGGGCGACGGATGCAGCGCACGACGGAACAGGGCTGGGTTTGACTCAACGGCGGGTTGGCTAATAAAAGGCCGAATTGGAGACTCAAAATGGTGTTCGAGAAAACACAACAAACCCACGAACGATGGGCAACAAGGCAGCGGCGGTCGCGACTCAGGTAAGGGTTTTAACTGGGATCGATGAAGATGAATGGGGTGAAGGGGTTCGGGCTTAATTTCGGGCCTATTCGAATCAGATTCTGGGTTGGTCGATAAAGGGGTCGGGTTTTCGGATTCGGGCTCGACCCGAATCTGGTTGAGATTGAATGGATGGATTCTGTGTTGAAGACGATCGTGTTTTCTGGTCTATGCCGAAAGGCTTAGCAACGGGGCTGTTCTAAGATGATAATACTCAAAATCGAATAGAAGATGTTAATGTTTAAAGGTTTACCTTTAAACATATAATTTCAGGATGATGAAATTGGTTGAGAATCGGACTGCCGAGAAGAAATGGCTGGTCGTGCGAACTCAAAACTAGGTTGAGAATTGGGTTTCTTCCGATTTTGCTCCTGCTTGTTGAACGACAGTTTTTTTTTCTCTTTTTTTTTCTCAGCGAAGTGTTTCTACCGTGAAGTTGAAGGGGAAGATTTACAAGAGGTTTAATTGTGCAGATTTTTGATGTTGTAATTTGATTATATAGGGGAAGTGTTTGTACATGATAAGGACTCTAAATTGATTGGGAGAGTAGGAGAGGATTGAGTACAAAGAGATTTTTAGTTTTGAAAAACTAGGAGGAAGAACCGTGAGCACAATTTTTTTTTACTAATTAGTCAATTAATTATACTTTAATTATTCTAAATGATAATTATGATATTGATGGTAATGATAGCAATAATGGTTATATTTATAATAATAATAATAATAAATAATAATATTATTATTTGACTTGTAAAATCTTTTGGTAATAATTAATATTGTTTAAAATTTGACTCGGGCCTAGGAATGACGAGATGAAATGATGAATTTAAAATGAGAAATGAAATGAACGAATCACGTGACTTTTCATGAATAAAAATGACATAAATGAAATTTGCATGATCCTGAGAATGAAACGAATTAAACGATAAATTATTCGGGCATTAATTTAATAAAATTGAACATGTTTTCTAAAATTCACAATAAATGTATATGCGAAATCTAAGCATAAGAATATTTTAAAGAGATATTTTAGGTGAATAGTAGCACTTCATATGGGACAAATGAAATACTATAATGTTCTCTTATAATAGCAATGTATGGATTTCACGCTTGTTAATGTATAATATTATTAATTATTCATCACCAAAAATTATAAAAACTTAATATTTTGAAAGTATATATCTAAACGGATTTACAATATCTCATATGATTTTTGTTTTCGGATGAAGAATCCATCATCATCCACAGACCAGAATCTTCAAAGATGTTTGTCTATCTGTTATAACTCATCCACTCGAATTAGAATTGGACCCTGAAGCAACTGTTGAAGTTAGAAGTTAGAACTACAAGGAGATCCCTGGTAATTTAGCCAATATAAGATATTGTTCTTCACGTAATTTCTACCATTTTAAAATCTCAAAATCGGCATCAAGTTCATGCAAACACGTAAAATACTCATTTAAAATTTGACTAGAAGAAGTTGAAAAAATAGAGCTTGATGACGTTTTTGGTTTTTTGAAAAGAATTGATGATGTAAATTGATCAAATCTATTTTTATGTTTTGAAGTTGAGTGAGATGCTAGAAACTCCGGTTTATATTTTTTAATATACAAATCAACTAATGAAGCTAATATTTTATGCACTCATTCATTATTAAAAGAAGTATTACTTAACGCATTATAATAATGGAAAATGAATTTTTTGACACTCAACTATTAGCTCTTTTAGAAACCTATTACTCAACTAAAAGTTTATTTATTGTAGGCACTAACTTACACATGTTTACTGTCTTAGTCATTTAAGTATATTTGTTTTATTATTTTAAAATATTATATATATATATATATTATATTGATTAATTATATTTTTAAATTGTATATAATAGAATAAAAGTTATTTTTCAACTTGCATAATTTTGTTTCAATGGTTAAATTTAAAAATGTGCCCCTCGTGGGGCCTGTTATAAGAATAAAAATATTTTTAATGGTTAAATTTAAATTTTATAACTATTAAATTTAGAAATTATAAATATTTTTAATTAATTTAACAAGGCTATATTGGTCTCCCTTTAAGTTAAAAACTGATAATAAGACATATAATTATGATATTATTATAATGGGATATATTTATAAATTAACCCATTAATTTATGATATATTATACAAATTCCCTTTTTATTTAGTTTTTTGTTTTTTTCTGAAATATATTAAAATATAAAATTTCCCATGAAAGTATTATTTTCTGAATTTTTTAACTAGTATAGCAGATACGTCAGGGTGTAAAAAACAAAATTTTCCCTTAAAATTTGTTTTTTTAACGAAAAACTGAAAGAATTAACGGAATGGTAACGGAATGACTAAAACGTTAAACATGTGTAACGTTAGTGTCTACGATAAATAAACTTTTATTTGAGTGGTAAGTTTCTAAAAGAGCTAATAGTTGAGTGACAGAAAATCCGTGAAAATTACCGAGTGCTTTTTTTTGAACACTCGGATCAAGAAGACATGTAACACCATATATGTAAGGAAATTTATCCAAATACTCCAACTATTTCTTACATTTTAGAAATAACTTCAGTAAATATATATTATTTTGGTGATCATTTAAAGCACCAATAATTTTACAATATTCTAAAATAACCAAATGCACATTAGGTCCATAAACATAAGAACATAAATACAATCTTCCAAGAGAAACCAATATTTTTGTTTTCTTTTTTGCATACAAAATAAATCATTTTGCAATGGATTTGGTACGGTGCCGAGACTCCTCTCATAATATGCTCAAACCCATGTTGATTCTTATTTGAAGTTGCGATCGTAGGTTTGGGCGGAGATGTCATGATGTTAGAGCTTTGAGAGAGGTTGTGAACTAATAACAATTTATAATTAATTTGTAATAGACATTATAACTTTATAACAAATTACAATACTAAATAAATAAACATATATAAGTATAACAAAGTAGAAATAATATACTTACCTAAATGCAAGTTGGTGCCTTTATCACTGGTTCCTTCACGATGAACCTTCCTTGATCCGTATGCCATAATATTTTTTCATAAAGATAGAGTGACACAAAGTTACTTAACAAAGAATAATACGAAATTATAACTTTCTAATTAAAGCCAAAACTCAAGAATTGAACGGTCAACCAGTTAAGTTTCTCACTCTTAGACCGACTTATAATTATTATAATTTATTTAGACGTGGACAAAATACATGATCACACTACCTTCACGACGTCCAATCAATTTCAACCGTCACCCTTTATTTATCAAAAATTGGACCGTCGCTTGATTATTTAATTATTAAAATTCAAAAGGTCTTTTCATCTGGGTATATAAGACGGCGGAAATCATTTCACAAACCTTTATCGTCTTCAAGCCCTTAGAACCTTAATTTTTCAAAAGCAGAAAAACTCTTTGAAAATTCACTACACTCAATCGAAGATCTTATTTTTTGCAGAAATAGACTCTTACTTCAAAGGTGTGAACCTAAAGCTGGTGAAGGAGCAAGTCATCTCCAGTATTGTTTTCGAATTCGAAGGATTAGTGGCAACCAACAACACGGATGAGATGGCGTAATCCGAACGATGAAGAAGAATGGCATCTATCACTTTCTGGACATTTTCCCAAAGCAGCTCTTCAAGGAAGCTGTCATCTACTTCTTCAAGGAAGCACAAGTCACAGAGCACTGTATGACGAGCTCGATTTTCGGAGAATAAATAAACATCACACCTCAAACCATCGCCGATGCTTTCAAAATGAAGAACCGGGGCATCGCCGTCGAAGATCTGAAGCAGAATCCGACCGAGACGTGGTACGAGATCAAGTTACCACAGGAGACAACTAAGGTCAAACTTGCGGCGAGGAAAAATGACCTTAAGCAAGAATACAAGTATGTCCTGGACATCAATAACAAGATCGTCATGGGCATGGCAGGCAGCTATGATCAACTATCATCTGCCAAGTATGTTGTAATGGGAGTGCTGATATAGCAGAAGGAGATTAACTGGCCTGCCTACATTTAAAGGCAGTTAGTCAGGGAAATTAATAAAGTTAGCTGGGATGAGGATGAGAAGAAATTCAGGCAGAAGCTGGCATATGGAACCCAAATAAGATGGATCTTGGAGTTCCTTGGAAAGGCCAACGGAAGGGCAGACCCCTTTCACCTCAGCAAGAGACTTGGTCACTTGGACCATGAAACCCTAAAGAATATAGGGGATAAGAAACAAAAGGCAACTGAGAAAATCAAGGAAATGACCTCTGGAACGTCTGAGTACAGAGGACCCTAAGACTCTGAAGCAGAGCAGTTAGATGCAACTGCCCAACCCCCATCTGATGCTATTGTAGAGGAGATGACGCTAGCTCCCCCTGCAACTGAGATTTTGTCAAAGTCACCTGCACCTGAGATCCCACCTGCAGATGACTCTGACGCAGACAACACTCCTCTGTCCAAGATGTTCAAGAGGAAATCACCTGAAGTCGTACACATCCACTCCTCACCTGATCAGCCCTACAAGAGACAGAGAGGTCTGGTAGACTACTCTTCAGAAGAAGAAGAACCACATACTACCACATCACCTGAACCCACTGCAGCTCAACCAGATCAGATGCAGATGATCATATCACCTGCATCAGCTGCACCTGAGGATCAAACTGCTCACTCCTCAGAGCTAGTGGTAGAGATAGTTCCCCTCTTAACACTCCCAAGTGTTACTAAGGAAGAAGAGGCCGAGGAAACCATTGATATCCCAGAAGCTGGATATCATCTCAATCTCAGGGAGAACAATCCTCTGAACCTCACCTCAGATCAATTGAGAATGGTAAAACAACAATCTCTTAAGTTTCCATTTTGTCAATATTTTTGAAGAGTGGAAGGAATTAAAAACCCTCACCTTCACTCAATTAAGAGAGTTTGTTGAGAGGAGTACTGAACACGCCTGCACGAGCAACTTATCATGTTTTTCTGTCAAGAGACAGATGTAAAGCGGTTGCTCCAGGAGAACTGGTCCATGTCTCACTTCAAACAAAACTTGGACCACTTCGTCCTCCATGTTATGAGGGGTGTATCACAAGGTGAAACCCTCGGAGAGGAAGACAGAGTAGAAAAGGAATAAGGAGGATAAAAAGAAAAGGAAATCACAATTGTTGAAGTTGAAAAGGATTAAAGTATTGAAAAATAATATAAAAAGAAAAAGAAGATGGAGTTGAAGAAAAGGAAGAACAGAAAGAAGAAGAAAAAATTGAAAAAGAAGAAGTTGAAAAGATTGAAGAGAAAGAGGAAAAAGAAAAAGATGAGGAGAAAAAAGATGAAGAAAAGAAGGAGGAAGAGAGAAAAGATGATAATGAGGATTATGATCAACAGTCACCTGATCATGCTCCTGAAGCTGATGAAGCAGACAATCAGGGAACATCCTGAGAAAACTCCCTCCGAAAACAAGAAGTCATCTGCAGAGAGGAAGTCCTCTCCAGAGAAGAAGATAAAGTCCCCTGCAGATGAGTACTTATCAGATGGCAAATCAGGAACTCCTGAGAAGACCCCATCTAATCACCCACCAACAGACAGGCAGGTCTCATCCGAGAAATCCATTGCTCAGAGGCCAACTGCACAAGAGGATTCAGGAGAAAATTTTGTTCGTGCAGAGCCACCTATGTATCAGCTACCTCCAAATATCACTGAGCTGATTAGAGGCATAGTCAAAGAGACTGTTGCTGAGCTTCTAGCGACTGATGTTAAGCTTGAGCTAGTGTCTCTAAATGAAAAAATGGACACTCTGCTTAACAGGAAAGAACCCTCTCCAACACCTTCAAGTTCAAGAATGCCTCTTGGCATGTCTAATTTCATGCACAAGGTGGAGGAGCAGATAACACTTATTATTGATGCTGGCAAAAAGAGGGAATGGGGCAGACAGGGGGAAGCAACGAATAAGGGGGAAGGCAGAGAAGAAATGAGGAAAAATCAACAAGACCTCCCTCTGATTTAGCAGGCAGTCCTAGCCTAAAAAGGAAAGAGCCAGCTGCACCTGAAGACCCACCTGCAGCCAAAAGAAAGAGGACAAGACAAGATCCTGAAGTAAGATACCAATGGGAAGGTAAGGAACTCCAATATGTTAAAGAGTTCATACCTGCTGAAGCGGAACACGTGTGGGGATGTGCAAGAAAGCAATTCATTGAGAAGCACTACCTCTGGGAAATACTTCAATATAAGGACTGCTCCCCACAGGAAACATTCATCAATTTCATGGACTTGAATTTCCCCAAGCTCTGGGAAATTTTTAAGAAATACAATGCAAAAGACTTCAATGCATACCCTATGATTCCGAATTTCAGGCCTGAAGAAGCACCAACACTCATGAATGGAGAACTTGATGAAAGTGCCCTTCAGAAAGAGATTAGAGAAGTATGCATTGAGAATAAATTCACATCTCCAGAGCAACAACAATTTGCTTCATTAGTGGTCAAGAGGAAATATGGGTTAGCCCCAATTACAAGAAGACCTATTGGAGCCAAGCCTTTGAAGTCACTCCCTCCACCAAAGCATATCAGAGGAAGAGGAAGAGGCAGAGGTAGAGGAGGAAGATGATTTTTTCATTTTTACTTGTTTTGTATTTTACAGTTTATTTGTAAATTTCAGTTTTACTTGTAATTTTTCATTCAGACTGTACTGCACTGTAATGTATTAACTCTGAAAGTTTATAATAGTCACTTGAATGACAACCACTAGTTGTCTCAAACAGACTGAGTTTTATTTTTCCCTTGCACTTTGTTGGAGCAATTTCGGTATTAGCGCCGTTGTGCGGAAACGTAAAATAAAAGTGCGGAAAATAAATCGACACAAGGATTTATAGAGGTTCGCCTAAACGTGCCTATGTCCTCTCTCGTTATCTTTTTCTATAGGCTTAAGATATAAACCTCTGCACCTCTCTTCTATCGGTCGAGGGATTACCGTTACAAGCTCGTCTTCTATCGGTCCGAGTAAACCGTTCTCTTACTTGTCTTTTTGTCGGTCCAAGTTAAACCGTTTTCCTTTTCTATTGGACAAGGAATCAACCACTCTAACTTTCTATCGGTACTAGATAAACCTCACTTAGATATCGATTGCGATGTCAAACAATTCCGGATCCTTGATCCTAATAACACCGAATCCAATCATATCTTTTCTTTTTCCTCTCGTGTATATGTTGAATGTATAAACACTCAAACTAACAATATAAGCTCAATATCACAACAACAATATAATTAATATGAATATCAGATCAATGTCTTGATTGCTTGAAGTTGTTGTATGGTTTGATACCAAGGATGTGGTATTTATAGCCTTCTTCATCAAACTAGCCGTTGCTGACTGTTGACTTGCTAGCGTGTGCTAGCTCTTCTTGTTAGCGTGTGCTATCGTCCATTTTTTCCTGTAGCGTACGTTATGTACAACATGTAGCGTACGTTAACGTCTTGTAATTCCAGTCCAATGGCTACCATCTCTCTATGTTAGCGTGCGTTAATAATTCCTTGTAGCGTGCGCTAACAACACATCATTGCATGCGTCATATATCCGTTTATACTTTTTGACTTTGCATCATAATCTTCCCAACGGATTGATTGACTTGAATTCAAAATGCTATTTAGCATGCGCTAAATATCATCAGTAGTGTGCGCTATGTCTTACTTCACTGCATACGTCATTCTGTGTTTGAATGTCTTCACAACGGTAAAATAATCTTTGATAGCGTGCGTTAGTAATCATGAGTAGCGTGCGCTATCTTCATCCGTCTTGGGCTTTTGCAATTCGAAATGTGATACCCGATTTTCAAACAGTTTTCACACCGGGGTATTTTAGAATTTACGGATTTGTTTTTAGAACGCGGTTTGAATCCCAACTCCTGTTTATTTAAAGTAAAATTTTGCACCGAGAGCATTTGTTCAAATTTCTCGTTTCCACATGAGAATTTCTTCGTTAAATTTTTGAGCTCGGTTTGAACTTTAACAAGATTATCCCTTAAAATATTTTCATTTTCAACACATTTTGAATGATCGATTTCAATAAATTTCCCTTTTTCAAGAATTTTGGAATTTTCATTTTCCAATAATTTGTATTTAGATTTAAGGGATTTAATTTTACTTAAAGCATTTTGATAGTCCGTATGTAATAACTCGAATGCTTCAAAAAGTTCGTCGTAAGAATTACTTACTTGACTTTCGACGTCGCTATCGTCGAAGGAACTCCGTGCCATGAGAGCGAGATTAGTTTGATTTAGAAAATCTTCATCTTCGTCTTCATCGCTCCATATTGCAATTAAAACCTCCTTCTTGGGTTTCGCTCGGCAATTCTTCGCAAAGTGGCCTGGTTTTCCACATGTTGTTACCCAAAATATTATCTGGAGATGATATGCTGGAATGGATGAGTAACAAACAAAATGCGAGAGCACGTCCGTGGGGAAGTAAATAACACAAGATTTGTTGGGTTGATAGTCTCGGGCTTGAATGCTCTCGCGAGATATTATTAATACGAATACTTGGGAGTACAGATATTAATGTAAGAGTACAATTACAATGAGTGTAAAGACCCTAGTTATCTAGCTCTTGAGTGCTGCTCTGTGAGTTCTTGAACTGTAGGGAGTTCTCGTTTCAGCAGACCATCTTTTGGTTAAGAGGTTCTGAGAGAGAAATCCTAGACAGAGTCAAGAGAAAATCCGAGAGAAAAGCCCTGACCCATTTCCAAGTGCAGGAAGCCTTCTATTTATAGGAGAGGAGGTAACTGGGATGTCTTGATCCCGAGCGGGCGATCGCCTTTCTTGCATTATAATAAGCGGGCGATCATCTAAGCACGTGGGTCGGTTCCCTTAAAGTACGCGGCTTCTACTGACAGCTAGTTGTGCGAACCAGTGAGACGACGCCATGTGCCTTACGTCGCTGTCTTGGGAGGTCCACTTTGGACCTTTCGGCGGGTCTGTCGGTAGGTGAGGTTTATCCTTGTCGTTGACAGCTGTTGATGGCCTGGAGTCAAAGGCCTTTTCCTACGCCGCCTTTTCCGGATCTGCACGTGGGTCTTTACTTCGAGATCCAGTCTTGGTAGATACGACGAATGTTGGTTATACATGTGGCATGAGGTGGTCGCCCTGGCCTGGGAACCGAGTCGATCGCTATGTGCCAAGAGACGATCGCCCTTGATGTCGATCGCTCGGCACTGGACTTGATCCGGATCTTCGCTTGGTAGGTGTGCCGTGGCTCATTTGACGCCGACTGGCCGCCGCCCTTACGTCGATCGCCGTCGAGATGTGTTAATTGCGACACAACAATTGCCCCCCAGCTCGCTCCGATGCTGTAGGCATAGGGTGAGGTGGTGTTACCGGCGATCGTTTGAATTACAGACGAGCGACTCAACTCTTTATGGACCAGACGATCGTTTTCTTGAGCGGACTGATTCTTGGCTCTTTGCTGTCTTCAATTTTGTAGATTCCTCGAGGAAGGCCGATCATCTCGGTCTTGAGGAACCGTGCACGGTCGCGGAGTTCGATGGACCGACCTCCATGACCATGTCTTGTGCGTGAGCGACATTCCACCTGTAGGTTTGTCTCGCGACTCACTTTATTGTGAGGATCCTCCGTTAGGCTGCGCCCGCCTCGTATTTAAACGAAGGGCGAGCGGTCTTGGTCTGGAGGTGTCCTTGCACGGGGCATCGTCGGATTAATCGACTCCACGACCGCGGCTTGTTAGCACTTTTCTACCTCGGACCGTCATGTTAGATGGCGATCCTCGACGGTATACGTTATGACGGGGGTAGGGATGCGTCGCATTGTCCGGGTCCACCATGTTAGATGATGAACCTTTGAGGGCAGGCGAGCGTGTCCACAGATTTGTTTGGAGGGTCCTTCGGTTACGCCCGCCTCGTATTTAAACGAAGGGCGACCGATCGCAGCCCAAAGGAACCTTGCATGGGCAAAGCTATCGGTTTCATCGACCTCCAGGACCATGGCTGCACTCTTCTACCTCGGATCGTTATATTAGATGGCGATCCTCGATGGTATACGTTGTGCTGAGGGAGGCGATCTCGTGCCTAGGTCCATCATGTTAGATGATGAACTTTAGATGGAGAGCGAGTCCTCCATTTTTTAGAGGCGTTGCTTTGGGCAGTGGCCTTTCGTTTGATGTGGTGGGAATCGGGGAAAGACTTCCGAAGTTCCCACCTATTGATTGAAGCATATAGATCCGGCCGCCGAGGTTGATCGGGGGGTCGACTCGTATGAGTCTTTCGGCCTGTCGCGTTCGACTTTGGCGACCGGTTTGGGAGATTGACGGGGCTCCGACTAGGCCAATAAACTATTCAGCTTGCCCTCCTCGAACATTCTCCATAGTTGTCTGAGGAGGTCGCGGCATTGGTTGGTGCTGTGACCAGGACTCTTGTGGTAAGCACAGTATTTATTGTGGTCCAGATGACCGTTGTCCCTTATTGCCTTTGGCTTGCTTAGTGGTTCGCGCCCCTGGATGGCGTAGAAAATATGAGCCGGAGATAGATAGAGGTTGTGGTAGAGATGGGCTTCCACATCCTCGAAGGTCCTAAAATCACCGGGTGGCTTGGCGACCGCCTTGTTGGACTTGACGATCGCCGTCTCTACCCCATCGCCTTGGCGAAGGGCGAGCAACCTCCGCCTGGCCAAAAAGTCTGCGGCCTTGGCGCGGAAGATTGCGTAGGTTGGGGGATGTCCTTCGTAAGGTGCCTGAACATGGATGAAAGACCATCGAATCCCCCTAGGACCGAGTAGAGGGCGATCTCGTCGCTTATGTGGTGCAGTGTTAGTTGGTGCTTGTACGATTGGTATAGACGGAGTCTCTGTAACACCCCCAATCCGCTCAGGGATATTACACGCCGTAGAACCTTTCCTCAAGGATCTACCAGGCTGGTAACAACATATAACAACTCAACTATGCCTTTAAGGCTAAAATGACTCAGTAGACCGATTTGGTCTTTCAATAAGTACATACAACTCAAATACAACTCATGCCCACGCAGGGGTCAAAATACAACCACACCCGTACAACGGGAAAAATATAGCAATGAAAATAAAGTACAACTGAACCAATAAACAATGTACGGTTCCTCATGTGATTAGTATCGATCATCTTTCATCATCCTTCGTGCCGACCCTGTGTTATGCTCCAAAACCTGAATGCAAAAACAGACATCCACCCCCCGAATACTTGGGGGTTAGCAAAACTCCACTGTTTTGCTAGTGCAAGTACAAGTGCAAAAATATGAGTCATACAATTCACATTCCACGAACGATAATAATTCGGAATCCTCAAAGATTCAAATACAACAAGATGAACACCTCCCGAGGCAAGAGTTTGAGAAAAATATTCCAAAACCGAAAGATCACAAATCAATGGAAATAATTTATAAAACGGTTTAGAATGCCATCGAGAGTTTTAGTAGAAAACAATTTAGGATTATCAAATCCCACTTTTCAAAACCCAAAAGACAAAAAGGGGGTCATCGCCCCAAAAATTTACTTTCCGTAAAATAACCTTTACCAAACCGTTGGGATTTTAGCCCCAGATCCGTCAAATGACTTTTACAAAACCATTTGGATTTTAGCCCCAAATCTCATCAACTCACAGTACACAAGAATGACCACAAAGTTCGTCTCCCAACATCAAAATCCACAAATAAAGGATGTAAAACAAACAACAAAATACTCTAGTGCCATCCTAGCCAAGTAGGCCAAACGAACAACTTACCTCTTACACACTTAGTCAATGCATGCAATCATGAAAACCGTTCAAAAGCACTCATTTCCGGAAATGCCAATATCAAATCACATTTGCAAAATGCACCACAATTAACCGCGGATCCACCCCTCCGTGGACCCCTACCAAGACCCCGTCGGATCTAACCCATAGTGAGCATACACACACACACACACGTTACTCATGCAATACTAATATGCTAAGAATGTAAGTTCATTAAGATTACTCACTAAAGATGGCCATTTACTCGACGCCGTTATCAAACTCTTCAAAACACAATAACAAGATTAAACACGGAATACACGATTCCATAACTTTAAACAACAGGGATATCATCAAAGCCTTCACGTTCAAAATGATCAAATCATAAACAATTCCCAAAACACACCGTTCACAAAACACACACGCGTTTTGAAAGAGAGCCTTTAACGAGGCCAAACCGAAATCTTTTGAAACTTCATTTCAAATAACCAATCAAACACACCAAGACGACCACCGATCATCATATCCACAAAACGAGAAGCGTATGAACAAGGTACTTGCCTTGAATAACCACAACGCGGAGAATCGGCCGAAGTAGGTTGGCACGAACCGACTACGAACTCGCCGACTCCACCGAACGACAATCCGCAACAATGAACTACGAACGAAAACAATAACAACGAAAATGAATTCCAAAGTATGACCCAAAGCCGCTGAATTCAAAGAACAAATGACGAAGGTTCAAGGATTTCCCCCAAAACGGCCAAGAACACGATTCGTCCCGTCAAAACACGAAAACGGAATTCCAAGTTGAAATATGAATATATAATCCATAGAATGTGTTTAACAACATCATTTAACCACAATCGATCCATCAAAAACGGATGAAAAACGAGATCGAGAACAAATCCCCCAAAAAGTCGATTCGAAGGAAATCAAGAAATATACTTCGATTCGACGAAGAACAATGGATTAAATGATGTTAAACACAAGAATACTACCAAGATTAATCATACCCATCATGAATTAATCAACAACACGTAACGAATCGGACAAAAATGCAAAAACCCCCAAATTCACGAAATTAGGGTTCTAAGGAAGATTACCTTGATTCGCTGAATCAAAGGATGATAACGGATGATTGATTGATGTTATGAACTCAAGAACTTCGTGGATTTGTTGTTGAACAACATGGATTCGCCACTTCCGAATCGCCAGCCGCGAAATGAAAAGGAAGGAAATGAAAAATGAGAGGAAATGTGACTGCTCGGTCACATTTATACTAGGCCGAACTAGCGCGCGCTAAAGCCGCGAGAAGCGTCGCTTATCGCCCGTGCCGCAGATCCGGCCCACACCGCCCGACCGACTCGCCAGCGTGCGCAGCCTTTTCCGGCCGTAGCGCTACTCCGGCCATAGCGTCGCAATGCCCGGCGAGAGCGTGCGCCACTGCCGAGCCTAACCGATTCCGTAACCTCGACTCCACCGTCTGCACTCGATAAGCGTCGTTAGGCGGCCGATAGCGTCGCTTACACTCGCTTAGCGCGCGCAGCCTTCCGGCCAGAAGCGCGCTACGCCGGTTCCTGCCGCACCCGTCCGGCCGGTGCCCGCAATCGTCCGGCCAGTCCCGCAACCGTCCGGCCAGTACCCGACCACCAGGGCTCGACGACCCGATTTCCGAAAACGCACGGAACGAACACGACGAAAAGTTCGCAGACGACATCAATGACCCGAAATGAAAACATAATACAATAATTAATCATACGCGACCAAGAAATGGGTCGAGACAACAATTACAGATACGGATACCCGTAACTTTTAAGAAATTACAAAATGGCCCAAAATGCCCGGAAATCACGATATGTGATCGAATAACCAAACCGAAGTTCACAACTTGTCTAACAAAGTTAAACGGACTTACAGGAAACTCGAAACAGCAGTTTCGAACGAGATTCGCAAGAATCGAACTCAAGTGCGGAAAAGTCGCCAAAAAGCACGGAACTCAACAAAACGACACCGAAACGAACTCGGATGACAAAAAGGCAGAATTAATCATTCTCAGAATGACGAAATGGTCATGAGCGAGTTGTCAAAATGGACTCCGGCCGAAAAAAGAAATTTACCGAAAATCGAAAATTGCGGATATTACATTCTACCCTCCTTAAAAGAAGTTTCGTCCCGAAACTTAAAACAAGTAGGGAGCAGCAATATCCCGCCAGGAAAACTCAACGAGATACGCAAGAAACGCGTAACTAATGCCCAACGGCGAAACGTTACAAACAACGCAACGGAATATACGGTGTGAAAACACGCTCCACGACGACCAACACAACGTCGCCGTTAGGGATATAATAAAACCAACAAGTGACAAGCGTCATCAAATGGATAATACAATCAAGTCAATTATCCGACAATCACAAAACACAACGAACAAAAATCAATATGATTGACCAACCCAACGGTACATCAATCGAAACGCGAACCATTCGCTAAACCAATACGAAATTCCTCCGCCCAAATGTTGGAAGATTGAAAACGAGACTAATTTCCCGAACTTAAGGGAATTACGAAGGATCCTGAACGCTCAACAATCACGAAACGAGAACAAAAACCGAACAAACAAACGATCGAGACAACAAAGAATCGAACAATCATGTCCGAAACACGAAGGACAATAATATTCAAACAACAACTCCCATGATGATCTGGTGAGGACAACAAGACATGCATTCACATAAGATCCACATGAAAGGGAATAGCGATTGAAAAGTCACAATGACAAACGAGTTATTCCGATACAATACTACCATCGTTCGATCAACAAAAGCAAGGGATAGGGAAAGTTCAGAAAATGTTAACGAGCATAAACGAGTCGACAGAGTCGAAAACACATGAGTTCCAAATCCGATCCACTTCGAATAAAAGAACTAATAGAACCAAATGATGTCACTTCCGAACAAGGTTCACAAGAATCGAACCGAACTCGAAAAAGTCACAGCGATAACCAGGTCAACCCACAACAAGATCACAGTTCGTTCGGACGATGAAACCGAAATACAGAACAAGTTCATAAAGTATCAACGAACATGAGCGAATCGATAGACTAGAGAAAGAGAAAATACCGAAGTCAAAATAGTACGGGTATTACCTTCGACCTCGCCCACGAAATTCACAAAAACCAGAAGCAAGGTAACAATACATTAAACAACCGACACATAATGGAATAATCACCGATGCACACGGTCGTACCAAACAAGCTCTAACAGTTCGCACAAGAGCGATAACGCAGAAATCACTACGGGGCGACAATATTCAACACCAACATCTCACCTCTCACAGAGGGCTAACACGACAAATGTGGGGAAAACGACTCAACGCTCACACCGCCGATTCGATCATACTCGGGAGCAAACATCAAAATGACAATGCGAACATCATACATACATACCCAGCCCTCAAACGGGAATGGATAGGTTTTAAAAACGAAAACCTCATTTTGAAAATAATTTAGAAGAACACCGGTTGATCTTGAGTATCACCTTTCAAAAAGTACAAATGTGAAACATCGTTATCGAGACTTTGGAGAACCATTTCGCATTTGATAAAAATGAGGACACTTTCTCTTAGTGAAAACTTTCAGAATATTCGACCCTCGGGTCTAAATAAAAGTGTTTCTAAAACATTGAAAATATCTCAAAGCATTTTGGTCCTTAAATTAGAAATTTTTTGAAATATATTGTGGCACCTTGGATGTACCACAAGAAAATAACTCATTTGAAAAGTACGTCTCGAAATTTATTTTTCTAAGATACTCAAGGTTTTCAAAAATCCAATAGGCCAGAATGCCCAAACTCACACATATCGACGTTCACTAAAACAACTCCTAGTACACGCATCGAAACGTTTAAAATCAAGACAATACATGTCTTTAAACGGAAATAAACGATAAAATACCACATTTAGAACAAAACCACTGACCCCATTCGAGGCCTCTAAAGACCCTCCCGCAATGGCTAGTGAACAAGTCGAACGCGTATAAGCACAAAGCCTCCACGAGAGAACTTGTAAAACGTGCAAATCGATTCGAAAATCATCAGCAACGGACAAAAACAACAATAAAAAGATCTCACAAGCGACGACACTCCTCGTATAAATCAAATACGAGAGTCGACTAAATACATATCGTGAAATCAAAATCCACATGAGTATTCCATCACTTAACAAATAATCATAAAAATAGCTCGTGTCACACGAGGCACAACACAAAGAGGGAGACTTACATCCATAGGTCGCACGAAGATGATGATCGCCCCACGATACTAATCACGACCAACAAACTCAGACGACGCATCGCAACACGACTCAGTCAGATAAAATACGACGAAACAAGACTCAAACAACACGAGTTGACCCGACGGCCTAGGTTTCCTCAACCTAAGCTCTGATACCATTTATGTAACACCCCCAATCCGCTCAGGGATATTACACGCCGTAGAACCTTTCCTCAAGGATCTACCAGGCTGGTAACAACATATAACAACTCAACCATGCCTTTAAGGCTAAAATGACTCAGTAGACCGATTTGGTCTTTCAATAAGTACATACAACTCAAATACAACTCATGCCCACGCAGGGGTCAAAATACAACCACACCCGTACAACGGGAAAACGATAGCAGCGGAAAATAAAGTACAACTGAAACAATTAACAATGTACGGTTCCTCATGTGATTAGTATCGATCATCTTTCATCATCATTCGTGCCGACCCTGTGTTATGCACCAAAACCTGAATGCAAAAACAGACATCCACCCCCCGAATACTCGGGGGTTAGCAAAACTCCACTATTTTGCTAGTGCCAGTACAAGTGCAAAAATACGAGTCATACAATTCACATTCCACGAACGATAATAATTCGGAATCCTCAAATATTCAAATACAACAAAATGAACACCTCCCGAGGCAAGAATTTGAGAAAAATATTCCAAAACCGAAAGATCACAAATCAATGGAAATAATTTATAAAACGGTTTAGAATTCCATCGAGAGTTTTAGTAGAAAACAATTTAAGATTATCAAATCCCACTTTTCAAAACCCAAAAGACAAAAAAAGGGGGTCACCGCCCCAAAAATTTACTTTTCGTAAAATAACCTTTACCAAACCGTTGGGATTTTAGCCCCAGATCCGTCAAATGACTTTTACAAAACCATTGGGATTTTAGCCCCAAATCTCATCAACTCACAGTACACAGGAACGACCACAAAGTTCGTCTCCCAACATCAAAATCCACAAATAAAGGATTTAAAACAAACAACCAAATACTCTAGTGTCATCCTAGCCAAGTAGGCCAAACGAACAACTTACCTCTTACACACTTAGTCAATGCATGCAATCATGAAAACCGTTCAAAAGCACTCATTTCCGGAAATGCCGATATCAAATCACATTTGCAAAATGCACCACAATTAACCGCGGATCCACCCCTCCGTGGACCCCTATCGAGACCCCGTCGGATCTAACCCATAGTGGTTAAAAGCAAGCTCGCGGATCCACCCCTTCGTGGACCCCTACCGAGACCCCATCGGATCTAACCCATAGTGAGCATACACACACACACGTTACTCATGCAATACTAATATGCTAAGAATGTAAGTTCATTAAGAATACTCACTAGAGATGGCCACTTACTCGACGCCGTTATCAAACTCTTCAAAACACAATAACAAGATTAAACACGGAATACACGATTCCATAACTTTAAACAACAAGGATATCATCAAAGCCTTCACGTTCAAAATGATCAAATCATAAACAATTCCCAAAACACACCGTTCACAAAACACACACGCGTTTTGAAAGAGAGCCTTTAACGAGGCCAAACCGAAATCTTTTGAAACTTCATTTCAAATAACCAAACTAACACACCAAGACGACCACCGATCATCATATCCACAAAACGAGAAGCGTATGAACAAGGTATTTGCCTCGAATAACCACAACGCGGAGAATCGGCCGAAGTAGGTTGGCACGAACCGACTACGAACTCGCCGACTCCACCGAACGACAATCCGCAACAATGAACTACGAACGAAAACAATAACAACGAAAATGAATTCCAAAGTATGACCCAAAGCCGCTGAATTCAAAGAACAAATGACGAAGGTTCAAGGATTTCCCCCAAAACGGCCAAGAACACGATTCGTCCCGTCAAAACACGAAAACGGAGTTCCAAGTTGAAATATGGATATATATAATCAATAGAATGTGTTTAACAACATCATTTAACCACAATCGATCCATCAAAAACGGATGAAAAATGAGATCGAGAACAAATCCCCCAAAAAGTCGATTCGAAGGAAATCAAGAAATATACTTCGATTCGACGAAGAACAATGGATTAAATGATGTTAAACACAAGAATACTACCAAGATTAATCATACCCATCATGAATTAATCAACAACACGGAACGAATCGGACAAAAATGCAAAAACCCCCAAATTCACGAAATTAGGGTTCTAAGGAAGATTACCTTGATTCGCTGAATCAAAGGATGATAACGGATGATTGATTGAAGTTATGAACTCAATAACTTCGTGGATTTGTTGTTGAACAACATGGCTTCGCCACCTCCGAATCGCCAGCCGCGGAATGAAAAGGAAGGAAATGAAAAACGAGAGGAAATGTGACTGCTCTGTCACATTTATACTGGGCCGGACTAGCAGGCGCTAGGCTGCCGAGCTAGCGTGCGCTATCGGCCTAGGCCGCAGTCCAGTGCCCACACTGCCCTACTGACTCGGCCAGCTAGCGTGCGTAGCCTTTCGGCCGTAGCGCGCGCTACCTGCCGGTCGTAGCGTGCGTAATGCCCGGCAGTAGCGTGCGCTACCTGCCGAGCCTAACCGATTCCAGAACCCCTGGACTCCACCGTCTGCACCGATAGCGTCGTTAGGCGGCCGATAGCGTGCGCTACACTGGCGGTTAGCGGCAGCCTTTCCGACGTAAGGCCGCGCTTACGCGGTTCGCCGCACCGTCCGACCGTGCCTGCATCGTCCGGCCATCCCCATAACCGTCCGGCCGATGCGACCACTGTGGCTCGGCGATCCGATTTCCAAACGCACAACGAACACGACGAAAAGTTCGCGGACGACATCAACGACCCGAAATGAGAACATAATACAATAATTAATCATACGCGACCAATAAACGGGTCGAGACAACAATTACAGATACGGATACCCGTAACTTTTAAGAAATTACAAAATGGCCCAAAATGCCCGGAAATCACGATACGTGATCGAATAACCAAACCGAAGTTCACAACTCGTATAACAAAGTTAAACGGACTTACAGGAAACTCGAAACATCAGTTTCGAACGAGATTCGCAAGAATCAAACTCAAGTGCGGAAAAGTCGTCAAAAAGCACGGAACTCAACAAAACGACACCGAAACGAACTCGGATGACAAAAAGTGCAGAATTAATCATTCTCAGAATGACGAAACGGTCATGAGCGAGTTGTCAAATGGACTCCGGCCGAAAAAAGAAATTTACCGAAAATCGAAAATTGCGGATATTATAGTCTCGCCCCTCAGCTCTTCCAAAATTATCTCACTCATGGGCTTGTGACTAATCATATAATCTTCTTCCATGAATCCGGCATTGGTGCTAACAATGACCTTCTGATCCTGGGGACTATAGAACAAGCCACCCTTCGTTCCCTTAGGATATCCTACAAACACTCGCACTTCTGTATGAGATGCCAACTTATCACCTTCCTTATTCAGCACATATGCTGGAATACCCCAAATCCGAATATGTCCTAGACTGGGCTTACGCCCACTTCACAGTTCTGTGGGTGTTTTTGGAACTAATTTCGAAGGCACCAGGTTTAGAATTTACGCCGCTGTTTCTAAGGCGCATCCCCAAAACAAAATAGGTAAATCTGAATAACTCATCATTGACCTAACCATTTCTAAAATAGTTCTATTTCTTCTTTCAGCCACACCATTTTATTGTGGAGTTCCTGGCGCGGTGAGCTGGGACGAAATCCCCTCATTTGCCAAGAAATCCAAAAACTCTCCACTAAGGTATTCAACACCACGATCAGATCGTAGTGACTTGATACACTTCCCATGACGCTTCTCTGTTTCAGCCTTGAAGTCTCTGAACTTGTCAAAGGCTTCAGACTTACATCGCATCAAATAGATGTATCCATATCTCGAATAATCATCTATAAATGTGATGAAGTATTCGAAACCACCCCTAGCCTGGATATTCATTGGACCACATACATCTGTATGAACCAATTCTAACACATTTTGAGCAGGGTTTCCCTTGGTTTTAAAAACCCTTTTGGTCATCTTACCTTCGAGACAGGATTCACAAATTGGAAATGACTCAACTTTGGAGATCATCCAATGGGCCATCATCTACCAATCTTTGAATCCTCCCAAGGTTTACATTCCCTAATCGTAAATGCCACAGATATGTTTGATTTATGCTTGAAGGTTCTTTTCTCTTTTTAGGTTTAAACAAAGAGTTAAGTGATTTATGCATAGGACTTTGTGCAGTATTAACGACATATAGTTCATCATTAAAAATACCTTTGCAAATATATTCACCGTTTCATTTCCTAATAATGGCATCATCATCAAAAGAAACTGAATAACCATCGCAATTTAATTTAGAAACCGAAATTAAATTCATTTTAAAATCCGGTACTAATAATAAATTATTGAGGACTAATAATTTATCATTAATCTTCAACTGCACGGCTCCCACTGCAACAGCCATAAGCCTGGAATAATCACCCCAGTTAATAGTAATCTCGCCCGCACTAAGGTGCTTGGTTACCTGAAAACCATGCGAGTCAAAGCAAACATGATCAGTGGAGCCTGAATCAACTATCCACGAAGTGGAAGAACAAGCTGTCAAACATATTTTGACTACTAGTGCACGAGACATACCTTTCTTAAGAGCAAGGCAGTCCGCTTTAAAATGTCCTTTCTGACCACACTTGTAGCACTTTCCCTTTGGCTTTTTGTTCGCCTCGGGGTGAGGAGCCTTGCTTTTCACCTTGAGGGTTGCCACTTGCTTCTGGCCAACCTGCTTTTTCTTATTTCCCCATTTGGGTTTGGAAGAAGTAGCACAGGTTGCCGCAAGAATCTGATGATAACCTTGTTTGAAGAGACCTTCAGCAGATTGAAGCTCTATCAGCAGTTCCGCCAAAGTATATGTCCTACGGTTCATATTGTAGTTAAGGCGGAACTTCTCAAAGTCTCTTGGTAAGCTGCCAAAGATAATATCGACCTGTGTTTTCTCATCGATAGTAGCCCCCAGTACGCTCAGTTCGTTCAAATGAGGCATCATTTTTAGAACATGATCCCTTACTGGGGTCCCTTCAGACATTTGGGTTGTCATCAATACCCTCATTTCATTTTGTCTAGCCGCCCTGTTCTGATGACCAAACATCTCGGTGAGACTTTTCATCATTTACGCGGCTGAGCCCATCATCTGATGCTGATGCTGCAATACATTTGTCAGTGAAGCTAAAATGTAACAGCGAGCCATCTCATCAGACTTCTTCCATTTTCAGAATTCATCCAACTCTCCAGGACTGACATCCGGTTCTGGATCCAGAGGGCTCTCCTCAGTTAAGACAAATTTATGCCCCTCAGCAGTCAGGACATATCAAGATTTTTTTTCCAATCGGCAAAGTTAGTGCCATCAAGTTTATTTTCTTTTAGAATAATAGCTAGTGGATTGAAAGACGTGTGAGATATTAAAACATCCATCACATAATGCATAGCAAAATATATCGAAAAACCTCAAAACACAATATATATGCTAGCAACCAACACCTCGAAAAATCCGCATATGCAAGCCACGATCGTGTGGACATTTACACACATATTTTTCAAGTAGAGTTTTACGTCTTTAATTTTACTATCTAGTCAACTTACGTTATGACAAGTAAAATTAATAGTTGGTTCCTGTTGGCCATGTATTAATTAACATAGATTTCGATGGGGAGCTTATTAATTAATACACCTAAGTGAATACCATAATTTAACATTCTTAAAATATTATCTTTTAAATAATAGTCCTACAGATGGAGAGGTCCTATCATAAAAAAATAATATTTACCTAATATTATCATTTTGAAATTTAAAACTAGTGAACCTATAATTAGTACATCCGATATGGAGGAAGACCCTAATGTCAACGCGCATGCTAATTACTTCACAATTTAAATAAATTATGGAGGCCAATTTGATTTTATTTTTTAAAAAAATTAATTTAATCACTTAGTTATCTTAGCCTTTAGGTTTGTAATTTTCTCGTTCTAACATGCAGAAAACATATCACGCATACATTCATACATGCCATACATCAAATCAATAAAAACCAAAAATAAAGCATGGATAATTAAATTATCCAATTATCATGGTCTTCTTCCTTGAGTTGAACCCGAGAAAATCTTCGACTCGATCTCTCCCAATGAATCAAGCATCTCGTCGTTCCTCCCCGGTCGGGCCATGGATTTCCAAAATTAAAATTTCACTTTTATGCAAAATTAATTACATAAAAAAATTTTAATTTTAAATCCCGACTCTCCAGCGGACACAACGAACGGCGGCGAAACGGACCGGACCAAAAAATGGACGACCCGACCCGAACCAGTGAAGCCGGACCAGTGCCGCGGATCTGGCAGCGCTGCTTTGCCATTTGTGCTGGCGGTCCAATGATGTTATGCTCTATTTCTTCGTGATACCGTCTTTTCCGAATTCAATTACAATTTTATACAAAATAAAATACATCGAAATTACAGCAAGATTACACGAAAAATAAAACACCTAGAACTACCCGCGTATTTTCTCACGGGAAAAACCATTACATGCCTCAAAACCGGGTCAAACCAACAATTGCATAAATAATAAAAATAAATAAATAAACCATGATAATTGGATCATATCACCTGCAAGAACACATCTAGCAAAATATTCCAACATCAAAATACATGAATATTTAAATTGCTATCAATTAATCACCAAAATTAATTAAAATAGCAAAAACCTAAAAATCCGGTTCCGATACCAATTGTTGGAAGTAAAAACGCAGCGGAAACGAAGTTTCGGAAAGTTGATAATCGCGTTTTATGCATCCACGAGCATAAGATTTATTTAGGTATACTAATTAATTAATTAATTACTAAGACTAATAAGCAATTTAAATATTATTTATTATTTATTAAATAAATATATTGGTTATTAAAATATCCTAATCTAGATGTAAAAGATCATAGGATATTACCTTTGAAGCGAATTGGTTGCTTTAGTCTTGATCACCTTGCATTTCTACCTTTAGACCTTCTAGAGTATGATCCGCCTTAACCCGGGCGTTGTGTGGGCAACGGGCTACCGGATCTTGCTTGGACACTAATGTGATCGGCCGAAATTCTCTTGTATGTGGTCACACAATTTTTCTTTGCTTTCTTGTATTTCATGAACATACTTAGCAAATTAATATGTTATCTAAATTGTAGAATCAAAGACACAAGTCTAAATTTACAATTAAACACAAGAGGAAAAATTTTATCTCACAACCTCACCAAGACATACAAAAATCGGCCTCCCCCCATAAGTCCTATATATAGGCTCTTGGACTACTACTAGGGATCTTAAGGAGGATTATGGAAGGACTCCCAATAAATTCATCTTACCTTATTAGGACTCTTCCTAATATAATGAATCTATTAATATCAACTTAGTCCACTAAAAGGTTGATATTGCACTTCCCACCAAAATCCCAAATTACGAAATTGGGCTCCTTATTAAATATATTATTTCCCGTGTTTAAGATATCGAATGTCCATTAATTAATTATAAGCTACTGACAACTTTAATTAATTAATATCTTATCCAAGAGTAGTACCACTCGAACCTTATTATTATATCGGAATTAAATCCACATGCAGGGTTTAATATAATAATCATTATCGAGCTCCTCAAGGGGACATCATCAAACCGCACGAGTCGTGACACGATTTCTAGTAATAATAATAACTGTCGTATAAATAATATTATTGCCCAAGATACGAGGCTTATTGAGTCGATCATTTTGACTCTCACCTATGGTAAATCAAAGCAATAAGTATTATAAATACACAATTAAATATTATATACTTAGAATTAAGAAATAATAATTATCCGAGATTTACGTTCTTCTTACAGTCAGTACAGAAGACACTATCTCACCTCGATCCAGTTCAACGTATGCAAATGCGCTAATCTATGCTAATAGTCAAGACCAACTAATCTCAAGCATACACTACAACCTTTTTACATAATTTGTCTAATAATTATATAGGTTGTGAACTATTATATTATTTTATAAGGCACCGATAATATGATCTTCCGTGTGACACCAACACACCACATTATCTATAATATAAAATAATTAGACATTTCATTTGCATAACCATAACGTGAATAAATATGCAAAACATGTGATTAAAGGTAATTAATATTCTCATACGTAGTTTCAGAGAAATTAGGTAATACAAGCATAAAGTTTGCTTTGCAGTATACAATCCTAACATAAAATACATCTCGTGGGCATCAAGTTTAAACATACAACAAAACCATTCATCGGAGTTTCTCACAAACTCTACTGTCGATACCTTTTTCGAAACCCATCAAGATTCACAACTTTCACATCATACCACCCCACACGGTGGTTCAAAAGCAAAACATCAATACGTCTAGTTCTATACACATACAGTGTGTCACAAGTATCGAATACAATCTCCATTACACAACACCGTGCAAATAAAATTATGCACCACAATTAACTCACATAGATGAAATCATGAAACACAAGTACCTCGCATAAAAGTGGAGACTTACGTCCACAGGCCACACGGAGATGACGGTCGCCCTCGATAGTAATCTCATCCTACAACATATCCGACACTTTGTGGCTACGCACAACTCAACTTGTCACCCGACAACTCGAATGACACGACAACACACTACTCGACAAATCACGACTCGACTTGACCCGACAACCTAGGTTTCCGCAACCTAAGCTCCGATACCATAAATGTAACACCCCCAAAACCGCACTACAAGCCGTAGATCCTTCCCACGAGGATCTACTAGGCTAAACATCATAAAACGACCAAGTGTTCGCCCGGTCGGGGCAAACAATACAATGATACGGACCGTTAAGGTCAATTATAAACAACTACACGGACCGGTGAGGTCGTACGACTGACGTAAACAGAAATATACAAATCTTTACAATGAATACCCACGCAGGGGTAAAGATACAAAATAGCGGAAGGCGGAATACGACTCTGACGATACAACACAACTCGACTTAACTTCCAACTCTCGATTAGTATCGTAGCCTGTCACTTCCTATGCCGATCCTGTGACTGCTCCCCGAACCTACAAGCACCTGAACACAAAAACAAACATCCACCCCCGATTACTCGGGGGTTAGCAAAATTCCACTATTTTGCTGGTGCAAGTATAATACGATACGAAATGCAACAAGTGAATATCAGCCACGAATTTGATATGGAAATCAACTATCAAAATGTTCCCGAGAAGTTTTAGAATTTCGAACTCAAGCAAAGAAGTATTTGAAAAGAACTCATCATCTCGGGGATTTTTAAAGTAGGAATTCTTTTGGACCTCGAGTCTCAATTCACAAAACTTTTTCGAAAGCGTTAGGGCCTCAGCCCGATTTTCGTTCCAAAACACATTAGTTAAGATATCATCATGGGTCCGTGACCCAACTTTAAAATATTATCCAATCAATCACTGTTACACGATCACTGTTCGTACACATCATGTACCAAACTACAGATGCCTCGACGGACCCTACCCGGACGACACGCATTATTCGTACACCTCAGGTTCCGAACTCCAGAGGCCTCGACGGACCCTACCCGGACCACACACATCGTTCATACACATCATGTACCGAACTCTAGAGGCCTCGACGGACCCTATCCGGACCACACACATCGTTCGTAAACATCATGTACCGAACTCCAGAGGCCTCGTCAGACCCTACCTGGATCCCACACCTTGTTCGTACACATCATGTACCGAACTCCAGAGGCCTCGTCAGACCTTACCTGGAACACACACATTATCACGACACAACTCATATTGATCAACTCAACACATCACCACGAGCAACACACATTATTATCAATATGTCAAACCATTCAAAAATACACCGTAATACATATTCAAGTATGAAATCAAACCGACACAAATATCATAATCATCACGATAAGTCAACCATGTTCAATCACACACGACACAAACCATATGGACACAACCAACATAATTCCACGACATTAACCAAGCGAGGACATCATCACTACCATCAATCGTTCACAATGATCAAATCACACGAAACATATTCACGAAGATAAACAAATTCATCATAACCCTAACACGAAGTCCCTATTCACAAGACACAAATCGTATAGCAAGATACTTGCCTCGATAACCGATACTGAACACTCCAGCGAACACGGCTCAACCGGGAAACCTCGAACACCTACAATCCTCCGGCAAAAACAACGAAGATACGATTACAACGAGAATCAAGACCCATAACAACGGAAATCCCACCAAATTATCGAAGGAAAACTCATTGGGACATTTAATCGAACATTAAATGTTCAATAACTCCCAAGAACACTCGAATCGCCAATCGAGATAAACAAACTCGAAATATGAATATAAAACCCATAGAACACGATTAATAATGCTCAATTAACATCAACCGATTCATCAAAATCGGACGAACACGAAGATCAAGAAGGAATCCCGAAAGTCAACTCTAGGAGAGTTCAAGAATTTACCTCGATCCGACGAAAAACAAGGATTAGATGATGATTGACACGAACTAAGCTTCCCAAAATTATGCACGATGATACCTCCGATCACCACCCAGGAGTTCCAGCCGAGAATCGCGGAAGAAGGAGGAGTAAGGGTGAGAAATGAAGAAAAATCCGTCGGCAGGCCTATATATACCCACGCAGGTTACGGCCGTAACAGGCGGTACCTTACTGCCGTAACTCGGCCCTTACGGCTGTAATCGACATCTGCTTACGGACGTAACCGGCACCTCCCAGGCCACTGCCCAACACGCTCGGCATATTACGGCCGTTACCAGGCAAAGCATTGCGGCCGTAACCGGGCATTACGGCCGTACCAAGCCACACATTACGGCCGTCATCGATCCTCCCTGGGCTACTGCCCAACCTGTGCGGGTGCCTTACGGTCGTAACCGACAAGGCATTGCGGCCGTAACCGGCCATGCATTACGGCCGTAACAGGCCCTGCATTGCGGCCGTAACTCGGCCAGGCCTTACGGTCGAAACTCAATCATTCCGACAGTCCGGTTAGGCGCTCGATAACGTCTCGGTCACACTAGCGCGCCATCTATGATTCAAAACAATAACGAGCAATTTACGAAACATAACATACCACACCACATGCACACATTTAGTCAAAGAAACGCACGCAACAACAAGTCTCACTCGACGAATACTACAACAGAATATATCATACCGTTCATGACAGAAAAACGAATTCCACATAATCATAACGACACGAAATAACCGACCCCAAACGACAAATAGTTCAAGGCAACCAGAATAAAAATCTAGGGTATTACAGTTCGATGACCGGCGACGACCGATGGTGGTGATACCCACTAGTGGTGGTACACGAATGCAGTTTATAATGATCACTTGGTAAAAAATATTCCACTATTATTTAATGCAAGTGACATTTAAGGAACTTTCAAAATATTATTATTTTAATTATGTATCTGAAGGACTATAACAATATTTTATGTCCAAAAATTAGAGTAAATACGTTTTGGGGCAAAAAGAATTTATGATTGCAGTTTTGGGTCAAAACCCCTATTTCTTATTTAAAAAGTCATTCTCATTTTATCCATCTTATATATATATATATATGTGTGTGTGTGTGTGTGTGTTACCAAAAATTATTGTGATAAACGGATTTCATAGTAATACAATTATACTTACTGTATGTTAGTTAAATACGAAACTCTATATACATATCAATCCAAAACTATTTTGATTAATATATTTTATTCTAATAAAATTATATTTATGTTGTTAGTTAGTTATTTTAATATGTTCTAATATCGTCGGCTAAAGTATTTTAGCCGACGACAGTTACATGGTCAGCCAAAATGGTGACTTTAGGTAACGACTCGGAAGGATTGTTTGTTCTTCGACCGATTGTCGACTAACGTGGTAATTTTGGTAGTGTTTAGGACATACTTTAAATACTCAATTAGTGTATATCTCATTTTGGTAGTGTTTAGGAGATACTTTAAATACTCATTTTGGTAGTTATGTGAGAAGAAAAAACTCAAGAGTCATAGGTAATTCTGAATAGCCAAACCAGAAGAGTTAATCTCAAACAGAAGAGACAGTTAAACCATAAGAGTCGAGTCAACCCGAGTTTTTATTGAACTTAACCTCGAGCTTTTTCTTATGAGTCGATCCAAACTCGATAAGCTTATCGGACAAGAAATTTGTGCAAACTTGAGCTTGTTTTCTTATCAAATCAAGTCGAGTCGAACTTATCGAGTTCGAGCTAGAGCTTCTTATCAAGCAGCTCATTTCGCTTGGGCTCTGGTTAAACATATAGTTTTGTCAAGCTCAGGTCCACCATGATCGTTCAAAGCCCAAGTCCACAACCCAAGTCCATGCACAGGCCAAGACGACTCGAGCTGAGCCAGTCGGATGGGGTGGGCGGGTGCGCACGCGGCCGATTCACCTCCAAAACTTGGGCATCGTCTTAGTCAATGTTGCATATTCTTCCATCCTCTCTAATTTGTTAAGTGTTTTAATGTTTTTAAATATTCATTATGAGATGATATTTTATATTACCATGTTCTAACAAAATGCTCTTTCAAATGATAAACTTTACTCAATAATTTATCACTCATCAAAATTAATTTTGAGAAATTTGATATAGTACGACCATCTACTCGAAATATAGATTAATCATGAACTCTTTAATTTTATATAAATTAAGTTTTTAGTCACCAAAAAATCAATTAAAAGCTATATTTTCCAAAAGATCTTTTATGTATAATATATTCATTAGGAAAATAATATCGAAATGTTGTCAAACATAAATTGAAAAAATAAATTATTATGGGATTAAAATCGTAAAAGCAAATATTTTATGAGACCAAATGTGATTTTTGGCCATAAGTTTTTGTGAAGATTAAATGATGTGAGTATGATTGTTTGATTTGATTGTGTAAAAATGATCGATGTAAATTTTGTAAAGAAACAAATTTTGAATAAAGTATAAATATTTGAGCGGGACGATTGAGTATTTTAAAAGTAAAAAAAAAGTTGAAAGAAAAGCAAGTCAAATTAGGGATGGCAAAAGTAGACATGGGTTCGAGTTGTTTCGACCTTAACGAGCATGGCTTGTTCTTTGTTCACTCGAGCTCGAATGATTTAAAAGTCAAATATCAAAGAATTTTATAAGGGGATGTGACATCATTTTTAGGGATTCATACACCCATTAATATGGGGTGTATGAATCTTGCCCCACATAAAAGAATCTCAATATTGTTCACAAGAGTGCAACAATTGTGACGTTTGTACGAAAAAATTAATGTATTTTAGAAAGATCGAATATAATCGATACGGAAGTTTCACAAGTTTTAATGACGAGCATAGAGTATATTAAAAGTACAAAGTATGGTGAATATGTGATGTAAATTAAAAGATAAAGGATGATAATTTAATATATTTAAAGGTATTTAATAAAAAGTAACTGTAGCGACCACTTTTCTAAAATATAACTCTTCTAATTTTAAAAAGAGTAAATAAAAATTTTGCAGCGGAAATACATTTTTAAGAAAAATAATCTTAATAATCGCAAGTAATAATCCCAAGTCACCATTAAATAAAAACATAATTTGACTTTAAAATAAAACAAATGGAACAATTGTTCATAAAGCGTAGCTTGAGAAAAATAATAGTAAATAAATAAATAACAACTCATGAAGCTTGATCATCCCACACTCATGTGCATGCCACATCGAGCTCCTCAACCTGAAAGGGGGTAAAATAGTGGGGTGAGATTCCAAATCGCTCAGTGTGGAGAGTACGCAATATGTCTACGTTAATTACTAAATATATTAGCATGTATAAACAACATGACTGATAAATTCTGAAGCCCGTCGGCCAGCCGAAGGCTTTATGCACAATTAAGTGCTTCTGACTGATTTGCACATTTAAGTGCTTCTGACTGGTTGCACATTTAAGTGCTCCTGACTGGTTGCACATTTAAGTGCTTCTGACTGATTGCACATTCAAGTGCTTCTGACTGATTTCACGTGCACATACGAGACAATATATAAAGCAATTAAAATAAACAAAAGCGTAATAAATCCCCACACCTGGATAAAATGCGATTACGAACTTGAATGTGATGAAGATGCTTGACTCGACAATTCTAGGCCCGTAAATTCTTGTTATTATCTACAATTAATAATAACAGAACATTATTATTATTATATGACCGAGAATTAAATTATGAGTGAATAATAATATCAATTGAAAAGGTCAACATGTTAAAAGCTTGGTGGAAAGGGACTGATTTTTTTTTAAATATTGAATCTGGCTGGGGGAATTAAAAAGGATTAAAAAAATTCAGGGACTGAAATTAAATACACTAAAAAGTTCATTTGGGGTCAAATCGAGAAGGTCTGGAACTATGGGGACTAAATTGATAAAACCTAAAATATGGCAGGGTATAAAACAAACCCTTCTCTTCATAGTCCTCGGCCGACTCTCTCTCAATTCTCACTGTTCTCTCTCTCATAAAACACACACACACACTGGGAGAAGAAATGTGGCCGCACGATGGGCGACGGATGCAGCGCGCGGCGGAACAGGGTTGGGTTTGACTCAACGGCGGGTTGGCTAATAAAAGGCCGAATTGGAGACTCAAAATGGTGTTCGAGAAAACAGAACAAACCCACGAACGATGGGCAACAAGGCGGCGGCGATCGCGACTCAGGTAAGGGTTTTAACTGGGATCGATGAAGATGAATGGGGTGAAGGGGTTCGGGCTTAATTTCGGGCCTATTTGAATCAGATTCTGGGTTGGTCGATAAAGGGGTCGGGTTTTAGAATTCGGGCTCGACCCGAATCTGGTTGAGATTGAATGGATGGATTCTGTGTTGAAGACGATCGTGTTTTCTGGTCTATGCCGAAAGGCTTAGCAACGGGGCTGTTCTAAGATGATAATACTCAAAATTGAATAGAAGATGTTAATGTTTAAAGGTTTACCTTTATTGTATAATTTCAGGATGATGAAATTGGTTGAGAATTGGACTGCCGAGAAGAAATGGTTGGTCGTGCGAACTCAAAACTAGGTTGAGAATTGGGTTTCTTCCAATTTGGCTCCTGCTTGTTGAACGGCAGTTTTTTTTTTTCTTTTTTTTTCTCTGCGAAGTGTTTCTACCGTGAAGTTGAAGGGGAAGATTTATAAGAGGTTTAATTGTGCAGATTTTTGATGTTGTAATTTGATTATATAGGGGAAGTGTTTGTACATGATAAGGACTCTAAATTGATTGGGAGAGTAGGAGAGGATTGAGTACAAAGAGATTTTTAGTTTTGAAAAACTAGGAGGAAGAACCGTGAGCACAATTTTTTTTTTACTAATTAGTCAATTAATTATACTTTAATTATTCTAAATGATAATTATGATATTGATGGTAATGATAGAAATAATGGTTATATTTATATTAATAATAATAATAATAATAAATAATAATATTATTATTTGACTTGTAAAATCTTTTGGTAATAATTAATATTGTTTAAAATTTGACTCGGGCCTAAGAATGACAAGATGAAATGATGAATTTAAAATGAGAAATGAAATGAACGAATCACGTGACTTGTCATGAATAAAAATGACATAAATGAAATTTGCATGATCCTGAGAATGAAACGAATTAAACGATAAATTATTCGGGCATTAATTTAATAAAATTGAATATGTTTTCTAAAATGCACAATAAATGTATATGCGAAATCGGGGCGTTACAACCTACCCCCCCTTTAACAAATTTTCGTCCTCGAAGATTAAATTACGTACCTTGAAAAATGAATGTTGGATACTTAGAACGGATCTCCTCTTCACGTTCCCAAGTTGCCTCATTTGGTCCATGACGACTCCATTGAACTTTCACCAATTTAACCTCTTTATTCCGTAACTGATGTACCTTACGCTCCAAAACAGCTGTAGGCACCTCCTCATAAGTCAGGTTCTTGGCTACATGTAACTCTTTGAAATTGCTTACGTGACTAGGATCATGTATGTACTTTCTCAGCATGGAGACGTGAAAGACATTGTGCACTCCTGATAACTCCAACGGCAGTGCCAAACAATAAGCAAGGTCACCAACACGACCCAAAATCTCAAAAGGTCCGATATAACGAGGCTGTAGCTTTCCCTTTTTACCGAATCGTATCACTCCTTTCATAGGCGCTACCTTCAAGAACACTTTCTCTCCAATCTCAAATTGGATATCTTTCCTTCGTTTATCAGCATAAGCCTTCTGCCGATCTTGGGCAGTCTTAATTCTGCTTCTGATCTCGGCTATTTTCTCTACAGTCTGCTCGATCAATTCTAGACCCAAAATTTTTCCTTCCCCAACCTCACTCCAATAAAGAGGCGATCGACATTTCCTTCCGTAGAGAGCCTCATACGGGGCCATTTGTATAGTTGCTTGGTAACTATTGTTATAAGCGAACTCTACTAACGGCAAAATATTCTCCCAATTATCACCAGTATCAAGAACACACGCCCTCAACAAATCTTCAAGTGTCTTGATAGTTCGTTCAGATTGACCATCGGTTTGCGGATGATATGCAGTACTTGTAACACCCCCAAGATATTCGAGGTGTATTACAGCGCCGTGGACCCCTACATGGGACCCACCAGGCTAACACAAGAAAACACCACTCGACTAACCGCCTCGGTTAGCAAGGAAACAATTGTTAACAATAAGAACATAAAACAACACGTCCGGTACAACCGGCATAATAAACATCAACCGACAAATACAGTAACTCCAACGAATACCAATCACAATCCGAAAGGAAAAACCTAAGTACTCGCGAGTACAATCTATAAGTTTACAATTTGGAAAACATCCACATCAAAAGAGACAGTAGGAAATAACAAGACTCAATTACACATGTCAACAACCTTGGCCGACATCCTCGTACCATCCCAGCGTCCGCTCGTCTGGCTGAACATAACCTGAAATCCATAACAAGAATTTCCCCGACAACGGGTCCCCAGAGGGGTTAGCAATTACGCTAGTACAAGTAATCAAGGCAAACCAATCGCTTACACATTTCATAGTACATGCACCAATATTATTTCAAAAACCAAAACCAGACATGTCTTTTCCGGAAATAAACAGTCAAACAATTTGCCTTGGGAACAGAGTCATATCATAATTCCCGCACGAGGCCTCTAAGGACCCTCCCGCACTGGCTATATTATAAAGCAAAACACGCACATGCATCGCCTTGGGAACAGAGTCATATCATTAATTCCCGCACGAGGCCTCTAAGGACCCTCCCGCACTGGCTAGCTAAACAAACTCATGAATCCGGGACGAAAACCTTTGGATTCCCTCCTTGATCCCGTCGGACCAACACGAGGTGAGCAAATCACACACAAAATACATTACCATTCCATGTTAAGCATAAAGGTTTCCAAAATACTTGCCTTGAATTATTGACGACGCAACGAACGGAAAGGAAAGTCACCGACGAACGCTAGGAACCAACGAGACCGAACCTAACAATTCGAAGAATACAATCACAACCATTTCTAAATGAATACGGAATTGGAATACACCCGAAAACCCGCCTACGATTCATGTATATTCGTATATAAACAACAACGAGGGCGGACCACAACCAAACCCTCTCGATTCCGTAAAAATCACGAAATATACCATGAATCCGTAGGGAAACTAAGAATACCAACAAGATTAATCATATTCATCATGAATTAATCGACAAAACGGAACGAATCGGACAAAAACGTGAAAACCCCTAATTTTACCAAAAGTAGGGTTCTAAAGATCTAACCTTGATTCGCTGGATCAAGGGATGATATCAGACGAATGATTGATGATATAACCTCAAGAACTCCATGGATATGTTGTTAAACAACATGGCTTCAAGCTTAGAACACGCCCAGCTGCGGAAGAGGAGAGGAAGAAGGTGAAGAAAAGGGGAAGAAATGAGCTGAAATGCTCAAAAAATGAATTTATAGGGGTTGACTGCCCTGCCGGACACGGCCCGTGCCGATCGGCACGGTCGTGTCGCACAGCTGGCCGACAGGGACTCGACCGTGTCCTGCTTGACACGGTCGCGGCGCGGAGGGCCTTCCAATAGTGACCCGTCCGACAGCTACTCGGCATGACTCGACCGTGTCCTGGAACACGGTCGGGCGTGTCGGCAGTCGGTTCTGGATTATGCGGAAGAGTTCGACTCGGCCGTGCCAGACGACACGGTCGGGTCCTGTGGCAGAAACTTCGGCATTTCCGGACGAGTACGGCACGGGCCGTGTCGGACGACACGGCCGAGTTCGGTCGGCAGTGATCGGCCATTAACTGAAAAATGAGCGGGTGAGCTAAAACGACCATAACTCTCTTGTCCGGACTCCGATTGACTCACCGTTTGAACCATTGGAAAGCTAACTCGATGTTCTATAATATTGCAAAGATTTAGAATTTTTGGAGTCACCAAAAATTAATGGTGACTTTACAAAGTCGAACTCCCACGTGAAAAAGTCGATTAAGGACACGGAACTCAACAAAACGACACCGAAACGAACTCGGATGACAAAACGTGCAGAATTAATCATTCTCGGAATCATTAAACGGTCATGATAGAGTTGTCAAAACGAACTTCCTCCGAAAAAAAGAAAATTACCGAAATTCGAAATTGCGGATATTACATTCTACCCTCCTTAAAAGAAGTTTCGTCCCGAAACTTAAAACAAGTAGGGGGAGCAATATACCCTCCAGGAAAACTCGACGAGATACACAAAAATAGAAAACTCGCGCCCAACGGCGAAACGCTGCAAGAAACGCAAAGAGACATACGGCGTGAAAACACGCTCCATGACGACCAACACAACGTCGCCGTTAGGGATACAATAAAACCAACAAATGACAAGCGTCATCAAACGGATGATATAGCCAAGTTAATTATCCGACAATCACAAAACACAACGAACGAAAGTCAGTATGATTGACCAACCCAGCGGTACATCAATCGAAACGCGAGCCAATTGCTGAACTAATACGGAATTCCACCGCCCAAGGGTTGGAGGATCGAAATCGAGACTAATTTCCCGAACTTAAGGGAATTACGGAGGAGTCTGAACGTTCAACAATCACAAAACGAGAACAAAAACCGAACAAACAAACGATCGAGACAACAAAAATCGAACAATCATGTCCGAAACACGAAGGATAATAAAACTCAAACAACAACTCCCAGGATGATCTGGTGAGAATTACAAGGAATGCATTCCCATAAGATCCACAGGATAGGGAATAGCGATTGAAAAGTCATAGCGACAAACGAGTTATTCCAAAACAATACCACACTCGTTCGATCAACAAAAGCAAGGGATAGGGAAAGTTCAGAAATGTCAACGAACATAAACGAGTCGACGGAGTCGAAAATACAGAAGTTCCAAATCCGATCCACTTCGAATGAAAGAACTAGTAGAACCAAAAGACGTTACTTCCGAACAAGGTTCACAAGGATCGAACCGAACTCGGAAAAGTCACAGCGATAACCAGATCTATCCAAAACAAGATCACAGCTCGTTCGAATGATGACCCCGAAATACAAAACAAGTTCAGACAGTATCAACGAACACGAGCGAATCGATAGACTGGAGAAAGAGAAAATACAGAAGTCAAAATAGTATGGGTATTACCTTTGACCTCGCCCCCGAAACTCACAACAACGGAACCAAGGTAACAATACAACAAGCAACCGACACAACGCGGAACAATCACCGATGCACACAATCATACCAAACCAAGCTCTAGCAGCTCGCACATGCGCGACAACGTAGAAATCACTATGAGGCGGCAACATTCGACACTAACATCCCACCTCTCACAACAAATGCGTGGCAACGCCTCGACGTTCATGCCACCAATCTGATCATACTCGGGAGCAAACATCATAACGACAACGCGAACATCATACATATATACCCAGCCCTCAAACGGGAATGGATAGGTTTTAAAAACGAAAAGCTCATTTTGAAAATAATTTGCAAGCACCAGTTGATCTTGAGTATCATATATCAAAAAGTAGTACAAACATCGTCATCGAGACCTAAAAAAAATCATCTTGCGTTTGATAAAAAAAATGAAGACACCTTTCGTTAAATTAAACGAAATATCTCAAAATATTTTGATCCTCAAAGTAGAATAATTTTGAAACATAGCGTAGCGCTAGTAGGCATCTTGAGAACACTGTGAGAAAATAATTCATTTTAAAATTACGCCTCGAGGTTTATTTTCTAAGATACTCAAGGTTTTTCAGAAGTACAATAGGCCAAAATGCCCAAAATTCACACGTATCCACATTCACTTAAACATATCATATCACACGCATTAAATCGTTCAAAATCACGACAGTGATATACAATCCTTAGGATATGTTTAACAACATCGTTAAAACAACAATCGGTTTATCAAAACTGGATGAAAAATGATATCGAGAACAAAACTCCAAAAAGTCAATTCTAGGGATTCAAGAAAATACCTAGATTCGGCGAAGAACAATGGATTAGATGATGTTAAAAATCATCTAGGATACTCCAAAACACCTTTGGATGGAAGAAAAATCAGCCCATATGCGAACCCTAGTCGCTACGTCTCGAACTCATGGAGGAAGAAGAAGAAATGAAGAAAAAATGCAACTTCTTGACTGGTGTCCAGTATTTATACTGGACACAATTAGCGTGCGCTAATCATTAAGGTTAGCGTGCGCTATCACGGCACCAAACAAAACTCCTGAACAAAAAATACACTGTTAGCGTGCGCTAACCCCAAGTGTTAGCGTGCGCTAACGAGAACTTCAGACCCAGTCCAGTAGCTCCGGACTGCCCTGAACTACCAGGTAGCGTGCGCTATCCTCCGCTTAGCGTGCTACCAACGCACTCTCGTGCGTGCTAGCCGCAAAGCGTAGCGTGCGCTAACGACCCACAGAGACAACAACAGAACATATCAGAAAAATTACATGCCGTAAACCTTTCTCACACGGGTTTACCAGGCTAAGCACAATTTCCCATGTCATTTCGAAAATGCTGAAAATACCAATGATCTCAAATGACGCGTCGCGATGCGACTAAGTCAGACAAAATCCGATGAGACAAAACTCAACAAACACAACTTAACTCGACAGCCTAGGTTTCCCCAAGCTAATCTAATTTTTAAAATCGTATACTCTAGTTATTCGAAAATAAAACCGATAAGTTAAAATCGTTTTCTAGACCCTTTTAAATACGGCAAGGGTTTAACAGCGGTAGCATTTTATAAAATGTCCTAAACAATATTAAACACGACTTTTAAATACCGACACAAGGTTTTATTTGAAAATACAAGGCTGGCTCGCCCAAATTCATGTCACTTTTCAAAAACCCACAATACGATCAAGTCTAAGAAATTTTCAAGCATGCACGCCGCATGTATTATTATTAATAGAAACACATTGGTTTAAAATAACAATAATTAGCCAAGTACTAACGATTTCCGAAAACACGCGTATACGGCATTCAAAACTCACCAGTTCAACAAGCGCAACTCGGAAATACCAATTCCAAGCATATGTCAAACTATCTCTTCAAGATTAATAGTATCACCAATGAACACCGATTCGAACACACGTCGAAACCATCTATGTGAGTTTCTCAACAAACTCTGCCATCGACACCTTTCCCGGAACATATCAATGTTCAAAACATTCACATCACATTGCACCCCTCGGTGTCCAAACCATCAGTACGTTCGGCTCAACATACATTTAGTATATCGCAATTACCAAACACAGATCCCATCATACAACAAGAGACTAGAGAGTCAAGTCCTCTCACGATATACCACGGAGCAAATCTCGGATCTTTCGATTACCAATGATCCCACCAACATTAGGAAGTTTGGTGACGGAAGGCTCGCAAAACGACAAACGGTCAAGCCCAGAACGGCGCACACACTCCAGAGAGATAAAGGACTGCGCAATACTAGAATCAAAAGTACACGAACTGGATGGATCGAAAAACAACTCGACGATAAGTACGAGAGAGACAATCACAGTTCAAGAAGTGGAAATACAATACGAGAAAACAAGAGTATCGAGTAAGGAAAACTTACAAGCGCTGGATGTACTAAGATGTCGGCAGCGGTGTGACAATGTGCAAAACAAAACGCAAATAGACCCAAATTAACCGACAAGCCTAGGTATCCATAAACCTAGAGCTCTGATACCATTTCTATAACACCCCCAAGATATTCGAGGTGTATTACAGCGCCGTGGACCCCTACATGGGACCCACCAGGCTAACACAAGAAAACACCACTCGACTAACCGCCTCGGTTAGCAAGGAAACAATTGTTAACAATAAGAACATAAAACAACACGTCCCGTACAACCGGCATAATAAACATCAACCGACAAATACAGTAACTCCAACGAATACCAATCACAATCCGAAAGGAAAAACCTAAGTACTCGCGAGTACAATCTATAAGTTTACAATTTGGAAAACATCCACATCAAAAGAGACAGTAGGAAATAACAAGACTTAATTACACATGTCAACAACCTTGGCCGACATCCTCGTACCATCCAGTAGCGCTCGTCTGGATGAACATAACACGAAATCCATAACAAGAATTTCCCGACAACGGGTCCCCGAGAGGGTTAGCAATTACGCTAGTACAAGTAATCAAGGCAAACCAATCGCTTACACATTTCATAGTACATGCACCAATATCATTTCAAAACCAAAACCGGACATGTCTTTTCCGAAATAAACAGTCAAACAATGCCTTGGGAACAGTCATATCATAATTCCCGCACGAGGCCTCTAAGGACCCTCCCTTGGCTATAATATAAAGCAAAACAAGCACATGCATCGCCTTGGGAACAGAGTCATATCATTAATTCCCGCACGAGGCCTCTAAGGACCCTCCCGTACTGGCTAGCTAAACAAACTCATGAATCCGGGACGAAAACCTTTGGATTCCCTCCTTGATCCCGTCGGACCAACACGAGGTGAGCAAATCACACACAAAATACATTACCATTCCATGTTAAGCATAAAGGTTTCCAAAATACTTGCCTTGAATTATTGACGACGCAACGAACGGAAAGGAAAGTCACCGACGAACGCTAGGAACCAACGAGACCGAACCTAACGATTCGAAGAATACAATCACAACCATTTCTAAATGAATACGGAATTGGAATACACCCGAAAACCCGCCTACGATTCATGTATATTCGTATATACAACAACGAGGGCGGACCACAACCAAACCCTCTCGATTCCGTAAAAATCACGAAATATACCATGAATCCGTAGGGAAACTAAGAATACCAACAAGATTAATCATATTCATCATGAATTAATCGACAAAATGGAACGAATCGGACAAAAACGTGAAAACCCCCAATTTTACCAAAAGTAGGGTTCTAAAGATCTAACCTTGATTCGCTGGATCAAGGGATGATATCGGACGAATGATTGATGATATAACCTCAAGAACTCCATGGATATGTTGTTAAACAACATGGCTTCAAGCTTAGAACACGCCCAGCTGCGGAAGAGGAGAGGAATAAGGTGAAGAAAAGGGGAAGAAATTAGCTGAAATGCTCAAAAAATGAATTTATAGGGGTTGACTGCCCTGCCGGACACGGCCCGTGCCGATCGGCACGGTCGTGTCGCACAGCTAGCCGACAGGGACTCGACCGTGTCCTGCTTGACACGGTCGCGGCGCGGAGGGCCTTCCGATAGTGACCCGTCCGACAGCGACTCGGCATGACTCGACCGTGTCCTGGAACACGGTCGGGCGTGTCGGCAGTCGGTTCTGGCTTATCCGGAAGAGTTCGACTCGGCCGTGCCAGACGACACGGTCGGGTCCTGTGGCAGAAACTTCGGCATTTCCGGACGAGTACGGCACGGGCCGTGTCGGACGACACGGCCGAGTTCGGTCGGCAGTGATCGGCTAATAACTGAAAAATGAGCGGGTGAGCTAAAACGACCATAACTCTCTCGTCCGGACTCCGATTGACTCACCGTTTGAACCATTGGAAAGCTATCTCGATGTTCTATAATATTGCAAAGATTTAGAATTTTTGGAGTAACCAAAAATTAATGGCGACTTTACAAAGTCGAACTCCCACGTGAAAAAGTCGATTAAGGACACGGAACTCAACAAAACGACACCGAAACGAACTCGGATGACAAAAAGTGCAGAATTAATCATTCTCGGAATGATGAAACGGTCATGATAGAGTTGTCAAAACGAACTTCCTCCAAAAAAAATAAAATTACCGAAATTCGAAATTGCGGATATTACAGTATTGAAATTTAACTTAGTGCCCAACGCACTCTGAAGACTCTTCCAAAATTTCGACGTAAATCACGGATCTCTATCCGAGACGATCGACACTGGAACACCATGTAGCCTCAAAATCTCCCGAATATAAATTCGTGGATAGTGTTCCATAGTATAAGTCATCCTCACAGGTAGAAAGTGAGATGATTTCGTCAAGCGATCTACTATCACCCAGATAGCATCGTTCTTCCTCACTGTTCGTGGCAGACCAACCACGAAATCCATTGTGATATGCTCCCATTTCCATTCTGGGATTTCCAACGGTTGGAGTAAACCTCCTGGTCGTTGGTGTTCTGCCTTCACCTGCTGACATATCATACACCTCTCTACAAATACACCAATGTCCCATTTCATTCCTCTCCACCAAAATAACTTCTTCAGGTCGTGGTACATCTTTGTACCTCCTGGGTGAGCGGACTATGGTGCACTGTGAGCTTCTTCAAGAATTTGCTTCCTAAGGGATGGATCCTTAGGAACACATAACCTCCCATCACAAGTCAAAACATCGTCTGCAGCAACGAAAAATTTCTCAATACTCCCATGTTGTGCCCGATCTTTCATCTTGCACAAGAACTTATCACGTGGTTGAGCCTCCTTAATCTTATCCCTCAAGTTTGGTTGCAAGACCAAAGATGATAGGATTGCTTTTGCACTCTTTGGAGACTCAACTACCTCAATCCTCAACTCGGAGAACTCCTTTATCAAACTCTCCTGATCGGTCAAGCAAGCTAACTCGCCCCTAGTCTTCCGACTCAAGGCATCGGCTACCACATTAGCCTTACCCAGATGGTAATGAATGGTACAATCATAGTCCTTCACCAATTCTAACCATCGCCTTTGCCTCATGTTAAGATCCTTCTGTGTGAAAAGATATTTCAAACTTTTATGGTCCGTGTAAATCTCACACTTCCCTCCGTAGAGATAGTGGCGCCAAATCTTCAGCGCATGAACTACAGCAGCCAACTCCAGATCATGCGTTGGATAGTTCAACTCATGTGGTTTAAGCTGTCTCGATGCATAGGCTACTACTTTACCATGTTGCATTAAAACACAACCCAATCCCTGCTTTGAAGCATCACTATAAATAACAAAGTCATCCGTCGGATCAAGAATCGTTAATACTGGTGCCGAGGTTAGTCTCCTTTTCAACTCTTGAAAACTTTCCTCGCACCTCTCACTCCATTCAAACCTCACGCCCTTCCTTGTTAATTGAGTCATAGGAGTGGCGATTTTAGAAAATCCTTCAGTAAATCTTCTATAATAGCCAGCTAGGCCCAGAAAGTTACGAACTTCTCTCGCATTCTTGGGTACTCCCCAACTACTCACTGCTACAACCTTATCGGGATCTACCTCAATTCCTTTTGAGGTCACCACATGTCCAAGGAATCCAACTCTGTTTAACCAAAACTCACATTTCTTGAACTTGGCATACAACTTCTCCTTGCGAAGCGTCTCCAATGTAACTCTCAAATGCTCTTGGTGTTGTTCCTTGTCCTTAGAATACACCAAGATATCATCTATGAAGACGATCACGAACTTATCCAAGTAAGGTTGGAACACCCTGTTCATCAAATCCATAAAGACTGCTGGTGCATTACTCAGACCAAATGGCATCACTACAAATTCAAAATGTCCATAACGGGTCCTGAAAGTCGTCTTGGGAATGTCACACTCCCTAATCTTCAATTGGTGGTACCCCGACCGCAAATCGATCTTCGAAAAGGTTCCGGATCCCCTCAACTGATCGAATAGATCCTCGATTCTCGGCAGCGGGTATTTATTCTTCACCGTGAGTCGATTCAACTCTCGGTAATCTATACACATCCGAAGTGACCCATCCTTCTTTCTTACAAACAGCACTGGTGCACCCCATGGTGACACACTAGGACGAACAAATCCGAGCTCCAGCAACTCTTGAATTTGGACCTTCAATTCTTGAAGTTCCCTCGGAGCCATTCTATATGGCGCTTTGGACGTTGGGGCCGCCCCAGGGACTAAATCAATACTAAACTCCACTTGCTGATCGGGTGGGACTCCCGGCAAATCTTCTGGAAGTACATCCAAAAACTCCCATACTATAGGTACGTCTATAGGGGACACCTCATTAGTACGGGTGTCGACCAAACTCACCAAGTAACCCTGACATTCCTCCTTCCTTAAACTTCTCAGTGCCTTCATGGCAGTGATTACTCTGGGTACTGTCCTACTCTTAGTACCATAAAAAGTGATCGACTCGCCGTCCGAACACCTCAATATTACCATCTTCTCACGACACCTTATATCGGCATCATGCCTATCGAGCCAGTCCATACCAAGGATCACGTCAAAATCCATCGAGTTAATTAAATACAGGCTAGCGTCAAATTCTCTACCTCCTATATCAATATTCTCTTCAATCATTGTATTAGTGATGATCGTATTTACTGACGGTAAGCTAACCTCCAGAGACTGAATAGTTCTAACGCTTCTATGACCAATAGCATGATAAAACTTTGCAGACATAAAAGTATGTGTGGCACCAGTGTCAAATAAAGCAAAAGCAGGCACATTAGATATCATAAGCATACCTAACACCGTGCCGGGATTCTCATCTGCGTCCTTTTGGGTCAAAGAATAAATACGAGCCTTTCCTCCAGAACCATGACCTTTGGCCCTTTGGAGATGACAGTTCGAAGATGCATGCCCTGGCTCCTTGCATCTGTAGCAGACACCCTTTCCATACAAACACTCTCCGCCATGATTCTTACCACACTTCGAACACTCTGGCTTACTGGTTTGAGGCTTAGGTCCCGACCTTTGATCAACCTTTGTTTGCTTATTAGAAACCACGGCCTTATTTTGATTCCCATTCTAATGCCTCTTACCGGTATTAGGCTTAGTAGACTGTTGCTGATCCATATTGTGACTAGCTTCAACCTCTTGAGCTCGAAACACTGTCTCCGTATACGGTAGCACTACATGACCCGCCACGATGTGACAAATACTCGGGCGTAAACCACTCCGAAACTTAAGGGCCCTCTTCCGATCTGTATCCACCATGTGCTCCACAAAGAAGCTGATTTGGTTGAATTTTCTCTCATATTCTTCAACCGTCATCCCTCCTTGTTCGAGATTCCAAAACTCTCTCTCCATCTTCCCTCGATAATGCTGTGGGTAGTACTGTTCCATCACTATTTCCTTGAATCGTTCCCAAGTCAATGCAGCACGCTCGGCCGCCGGCCTCAAACGCCAATAGCTTATCCACCAGCGTCCAGCATCCTCCACCATTTGGTATTGGCCGCAAAGAATTCTTTGCGCATCAGTGCACCCAATGATCTCAAAGGTGCGCTCGAGTGACGTGAACCATTCATCAACGAAAGCTGGTCCTTCTCGACCGTTGAATGTTGGTGGGGTGAAACGTCGGAACTGTTGCACGGCTTGTGCCTGAGTAGGAGCTGGCACGTTATTATTGTGGTTATCCTGACCTCCGTCACCACCACCAAAGTTGGCATTCTCACCACCGAGATTATCTGCACCTCAGTTAGCTGGGCGTCCACGTCCACGAGTTGCCATTATCCTAAGGCACACCACACGCAACGATCGTTCAGCACTTACCCAACGAGAGGGAGAAATAAAAGGGGGAGTTACATTGCATCTATAGGTTGAGAACCAGAGATTTCTAGTAATGATGATTTACGCATGTCACACATATACTTATGAATTTATAAGAAAACAATTTCATGCCCAAATACTTTATCATAAAATTCTTATGCACAAAATAGACTGAAAATGCATTTGTAATACCTGAATCATGGTTGATCTGGGATACTGCATTTATCGCATAATGAATAATCATAACTTAATGTACCTTGGAGTCGACGTGGTGCGGCAGAGGTGGATGATCATAATTGCTAAAAATATTTGATTACTTGTGGAAATGAAATTTTAGTTTTGAAAAAGAAACCATTTTAACGAGTCTACGTAATCGTAGACCGGCTCGATACCACTTATGTAGCGACCACTTTTCTAAAATATAACTTTTCTAATTTTAAAAAGAGTAAATAAAATTTTTGCAGCGGAAATACATTTTTAAGAAAAATAAACTTAATAATCGCAAGTAATAATCCCAAGTCACCATTAAATAAAAACATAATTTGACTTTAAAATAAAACAAATGGAACAATTGTTCATAAAGCGTAGCTTGAGAAAAATAATAGTAAATAAATAAATAACAACTCATGAAGCTTGATCATCCCACACTCATGCGCATGCCACATCGAGCTCCTCAACCTGAAATGGGGTAAAATAGTGAGGTGAGCTTCCAACTCGCTCAGTGTGGAGAGTACGCAATATGTCTACGTTAATTACTAAATATATTAGCAAGTATAAAAACATGGTGATAAATTAAGCCGTCGGCTGGCAGAAGGCTTTATGCACAATTAAGTGCTTCACTGATTTGCACATTTAAGTGCTTCATTCGTTGCACATTTAAGTGCTTCGATCGATTGCACATTTAAGTGCTTCTGACTGATTTCACGTGCACATACGAGACAATATATAAAGCAATTAAAATAAACAAAAGCGTAATAAATCCCCACACCGGGATAAAATGCAGTTCTGAACTTGAATGTGATGAAGATGCTTGACTCGACAATTCTAGGCCCGTAAATTCTTGTTATTATCTACAATTAATAATAACAGAACATTATTATTATTATATGACTGAGAATTAAATTATGAGTGAATAATAATATCAATTGAAAAGGTCAACATGTTAAAAGCTTGGTGGAAAGGGACTGGTTTTTTTTAAAATATTGAATCTGGCTGGGGGAATTAAAAAGGATTAAAAAAATTCAGGGACTGAAATTAAATATACTAAAAAGTTCATTTGGGGTCAAATCAAGAAGGTCTGGAACTATGGGGACTAAATTGATAAAACCTAAAATATGGCAGGGTATAAAACAAACCCTTCTCTTCCTAGTCCTCGGCCGACTCTCTCTCAATTCTCGCTGTTCTCTCTCTCATAAAACACACACACACACACTGGGAGAAGAAATGCGGCCGCACGATGGGCGACGGATGCAGCGCACGGCGGAACAGGGCTGGGTTTGACTCAACGGCGGGTTGGCTAATAAAAGGCCGAATTGGAGACTCAAAATGGTGTTCGAGAAAACACAACAAACCCACGAACGATGGGCAACAAGGCAGCGGCGGTCGCGACTCAGGTAAGGGTTTTAACTGGGATCGATGAAGATGAATGGGGTGAAGGGGTTCGGGCTTAATTTCGGGCCTATTCGAATCAGATTCTGGGTTGGTCGATAAAGGGGTCGGGTTTTCGAATTCGGGCTCGACCCGAATCTGGTTGAGATTGAATGGATGGATTCTGTGTTGAAGACGATCGTGTTTTCTGGTCTATGCCGAAAGGCTTAGCAACGGGGCTGTTCTAAGATGATAATACTCAAAATCGAATAGAAGATGTTAATGTTTAAAGGTTTACCTTTACTGTATAATTTCAGGATGATGAAATTGGTTGAGAATCGGACTGCCGAGAAGAAATGGCTGGTCGTGCGAACTCAAAACTAGGTTGAGAATTGGGTTTCTTCCGATTTGGCTCCTGCTTGTTGAGCAGCGCTTTTTTTCTCTTTTTTTTTTCTCAGCGAAGTGTTTCTACCGTGAAGTTGAAGGGGAAGATTTACAAGAGGTTTAATTGTGCAGATTTTTGATGTTGTAATTTGATTATATAGGGGAAGTGTTTGTACATGATAAGGACTCTAAATTGATTGGGAGAGTAGGAGAGGATTGAGTACAAAGAGATTTTTAGTTTTGAAAAACTAGGAGGAAGAACCGTGAGCACAATTTTTTTTTTACTAATTAGTCAATTAATTATACTTTAATTATTCTAAATGATAATTATGATATTGATGGTAATGATAGCAATAATGGTTATATTTATTATAATAATAATAATAAATAATAATATTATTATTTGACTTGTAAAATCTTTTGGTAATAATTAATATTGTTTAAAATTTGACTCGGGCCTAGGAATGACGAGATGAAATGATGAATTTAAAATGAGAAATGAAATGAACGAATCATGTGACTTTTCATGAATAAAAATGACATAAATGAAATTTGCATGATCCTGAGAATGAAACGAATTAAACGATAAATTATTCGGGCATTAATTTAATAAAATGGAACATGTTTTCTAAAATTCACAATAAATGTATATGCGAAATCGGGGCGTTACAGTAATATTTTAAAGAGATATTTTAGGTGAATAGTAGCACTTCATATGGGACAAATGAAATACTATATTGTTCTCTTATAATAGCAATGTATGGATTTCACGCTTGTTAATGTATAATATTATTAATTATTCATCACCAAAAATTATAAAAACTTAATATTTTGAAAGTATATATCTAAACGGATTTACAATATCTCATATGATTTTTGTTTTCGGATGAAGAATCCATCATCATCCACAAACCAGAATCTTCAAAGATGTTTGTCTATCTGTTATAACTCATCCACTCGAATTAGAATTGGACCCTGAAGCAACTGTTGAAGTTAGAAGTTAGAACTACAAGGAGATCCCTGGTAATTTAGCCAATATAAGATATTGTTCTTCACGTAATTTCTACCATTTTAAAATCTCAAAATCAGCATCAAGTTCATGCAAACACGTAAAATACTCATTTAAAATTTGACTAGAAGAAGTTGAAAAAATAGAGCTTGATGACGTTTTTGGTTTTTTGAAAAGAATTGATGATGTAAATTGATCAAATCTATTTTTATGTTTTGAAGTTGAGTGAGATGCTAGAAACTCCGGTTTATATTTTTTAATATACAAATCAACTAATGAAGCTAATATTTTATGCACTCATTCATTATTAAAAGAAGTATTACTTAACGCATTATAATAATGGAAAATGAATTTTTTGACACTCAACTATTAGCTCTTTTAGAAACCTATTACTCAACTAAAAGTTTATTTATTGTAGGCACTAACTTACACATGTTTACTGTCTTAGTCATTTAAGTATATTTGTTTTATTATTTTAAAATATTATATATATATATATTATATTGATTAATTATATTTTTAAATTGTATATAATAGAATAAAAGTTATTTTTCAACTTGCATAATTTCGTTTCAATGGTTAAATTTAAAAATGTGCCCCTCGTGGGGCCTGTTATAAGAATAAAAATATTTTTAATGGTTAAATTTAAATATTATAACTATTAAATTTAGAAATTATAAATATTTTTAATTAATTTAACAAGGCTATATTGGTCTCCCTTTAAGTTAAAAACCGATAATGAGACATATAATTATGATATTATTATAATGGGATATATTTATAAATTGACCCATTAATTTATGATATATTATACAAATTCCCTTTTTATTTAGTTTTTTGTTTTTTTCTGAAATATATTAAAATATAAAATTTCCCATGAAAGTATTATTTTCTGAATTTTTTAACTAGTATAGCAGATACGTCAGGGTGTAAAAAACAAAATTTTCCCTTAAAATTTATTTTTTTAACGAAAAACTGAAAGAATTAACGGAATGGTAACGGAATGACTAAAACGTTAAACATGTGTAACGTTAGTGTCTACGATAAATAAACTTTTATTTGAGTGGTAAGTTTCTAAAAGAGCTAATAGTTGAGTGACAGAAAATCCGTGAAAATTACCGAGTGCTTTTTTTTGAACACTCGGATCAAGAAGACATGTAACACCATATATGTAAGGAAATTTATCCAAATACTCCAACTATTTCTTACATTTTAGAAATAACTTCAGTAAATATATATTATTTTGGTGATCATTTAAAGCACCAATAATTTTACAATATTCTAAAATAACCAAATGCACATTAGGTCCATAAACATAAGAACATAAATACAATCTTCCAAGAGAAACCAATATTTTTGTTTTCTTTTTTGCATACAAAATAAATCATTTTGCAATGGATTTGGTACGGTGCCGAGACTCCTCTCATAATATGCTCAAACCCATGTTGATTCTTATTTGAAGTTGCGATCGTAGGTTTGGGCGGAGATGTCATGATGTTAGAGCTTTGAGAGAGGTTGTGAACTAATAACAATTTATAATTAATTTGTAATAGACATTATAACTTTATAACAAATTACAATACTAAATAAATAAACATATATAAGTATAACAAAGTAGAAATAATATACTTACCGAAATGCAAGTTGGTGCCTTTATCACTGGTTCCTTCACGATGAACCTTCCTTGATCCGTATGCCATAATATTTTTTCATAAAGATAGAGTGACACAAAGTTACTTAACAAATAATAATACGAAATTATAACTTTCTAATTAAAGCCAAAACTCAAGAGTTGAACGGTCAACCAGTTAAGTTTCTCACTCTTAGATCGACTTATAATTATTATAATTTATTTAGACGTGGACAAAATACATGATCACACTACCTTCACGACGTCCAATCAATTTCAACCGTCACCCTTTATTTATCAAAAATCGGACCGCCGCTTGATTATTTAATTATTAAAATTCAAAAGGTCTTTTCATCTGGGTATATAAGACGGCGGAAATCATTTCACAAACCTTTATCGTCTTCAAGCTCTTAGAACCTTAATTTTTCAAAAGCAGAAAAACTCTTTGAAAATTCACTACACTCAATCGAAGATCTTATTTTTTGCAGAAATAGACTCTTACTTCAAAGGTGTGAACCTAAAGCTGGTGAAGGAGCAAGTCATCTCCAGTATTGTTTTCGAATTCGAAGGATTAGTGGCAACCAACAACACGGATGAGATGGCGTAATCCGGACGATGAAGAAGAATGGCATCTATCACTTTCTGGACATTTTCCCAAAGCAGCTCTTCAAGGAAGCTGTCATCTGCTTCTTCAAGGAAGCACAAGTCACAGAGCACTGTATGACGAGCTCGATTTTCGGAGAATAAATAAACATCACACCTCAAACCATCGCCGATGCTTTCAAAATGAAGAACCGGGGCATCGCCGTCGAAGGTCTGAAGCAGAATCCGACCGAGACGTGGTACGAGATCAAGTTACCACAGGAGACAACTAAGGTCAAACTTGCGGCGAGGAAAAATGACCTTAAGCAAGAATACAAGTATGTCCTGGACATCAATAACAAGATCGTCATGGGCATGGCAGGCAGCTATGATCAACTATCATCTGCCAAGTATGTTGTAATGGGAGTGCTGATATAGCAGAAGTGTAATATCCGCAATTTTCGATTTTCGGTAAATTTCTTTTTCGGCCGGAGTCCGTTTTGACGACTCGCTCATGACTGTTTCGTCATTTCGAGAATGATTAATTCTGCACTTTTTGTCATCCGAGTTCGTTTCGGTATCGTTTTGTTGAGTTCTGAGCTTTTTAGCGAATTTTCCGCACTTGAGTGCGATTCTTGCGAATCTCGTCCGAAAATGTTATTTCGAGTTTCTCGTAAGTTCATTTAATGTTATTATTCATGTTGCGAGCCTTGGTTTGGTGTTTCGATCGCTTATCGTGATTTTCGGACGTTTTGAGCCATTTTCGTAATTTCCCAAAGTTTTGGGTAATTACTTCCGTTGTCGAATTCCGAGCCTTCGGGTGGTCGGAATCGTGTGTTCTCTTAGTGCTCGGATTCATCTTTGCGAGTACTTCATAACCGTATCTTCGATTCGTACTCAGGTTCGGGTTTCGGTGTCGTTCGGGCCGTCGGAGTTGGTCCCGGCCGAGTCATGGCCGGGCATGCTCGAGCTAGGCCGGCCCTGGCCGAGTAACGTACGGTATTGATCGGCAGTTACGTACGTAATGCCGGTTACGTACGTAAGGCCCTGGCCGGTTACGTACGTAACGGGCCGGCAGTTTTGGGTCAGTGACTCGGTTACGTACGTAACCCGGCCGGTAGTCGGCCTATTTAAGGCCTGGCAGCGTATTTTTCACCCAGTTCCTCATTCCTTTTCTTCCCGTACGCGGCTGTGGGTGTATACATCATGGAGCCATGATGTTGTTCTTTCAATCCATGAAGTTTTGAGGCTCATATCATCAATCATACCTCCTATAACATCCTCCGATCTACCGAATCAGGTCAGATTTCCTAGAAATCTAATTTTGGGGATTTTGGGTATTTTGGTTGTTTTCGTCCGATTAATCCGATTTAACTTGGTATTATGATAGATTGATGATTATTAAGATGTATTACATCTTTTCCCTTGTTATTCCATGGTTGGATCGTATCGATTCGTTGTTTTGGTCGAGTTCTTGATCGACGCCTTGAAGGTGTCCGGTAAAATGTCATAGAGGGGTTTTCGGGCGTTCTACGATTATTCTTCCTCGTATGATCGATGATTTATTGATTATATGTTGTCAGGGTCGAATTCTTGCGAAGAACTCGAGTCGGAACCCTTCCGTTCGTCGTTTTCTTCAAGCTTTTCGATCGTGGGCATATTCTTTGTCTTCGCCGGAGAATTGTAGGTGTTCGAGGTGTCCCGACTGAGCCGTGTTCGTATGAGTGTCCGGTGTCGATTATCGAGGCAAGTATCTTGCCCATACATTACGTGTTTTGTGGATATAATGGTTGTTAATCGTCGATATGTGCTAAATAAATATTCATAACCATCTTTTTCAAAAGTATCGATATATTTACCATCATGGTTTTCTTAAAGACGACTCGTGTGTTCCGAGAATTAATATGCTTAATTGAATACATGTATTAATGTTGAGTATAAGATCGTAATACTTTTGTGTGATGTCTTTGTGTGTGATTACGTCGTCGATAAGTTTTGAAGTTTAATCCTTTGTTTAAGCTGTACGTGGAGACATGTGGTTATCGATGAATTATGTGAATTTATGTGTTATTGGTTGTGCTGTTCGGTGCTGTTGGAATAGTGTGTTTTCTTGTTGATAGTATTAGTTCTGGGTTGTGAGCATGTGTTGGATGAATTGGCCATTCTAGTAAGGTACCTCGACTATATATACGGTGATTGACCTTCGAGGCTTGTGGTTTGCAACTGTGATTTTGGAACGTGTGTGTGTGTTGTTCCTTCCACCCGGAGTGTCCGACGGGATGTCTGGGGGTCGATACTAAGGGGTACGGCCACGGAAGTGGACTTGGGTGCGTGTGTGGATGAACTTCCACCCGGAGTGTCCGACGGGATGTCTGGGGGTCGATACTAAGGGGTACGGCCGCGGAAGTGGTTTCCCACCCGGAGTGTCCGACGGGATGTCTGGGGGTCGATACTAAGGGGTACGGCCGCGGGTTACCAGTTGTGGTTTTCATCTTGAGGATGACGTTGATGTTTTTCGTTAATTGTGATATTGTCCGGAGTATCACAATGCTTTGCACTTGGGGTCGAGAGACATTATATATCGAGTCTTGGTGCTTGGCTAGAATGGCATAGGAATAATGTGTTATGTGTAATGTGTCCTCGTAAGTGAATTGAAGTGGATGATCAGGTCGTGGACCCTGTGTTTTGTGACCGGAATGGTTGGGTCGTGGACCCCGTGTTTTGTTAAACGGATTTGTATTTTGAAAAATGAACTTTGGGGCTGTGACCCTAAATGGCTTTCGAGGAATTAAGAGCATTTTCAATTTTTTTGATGTTTTCAAAAACTCCCGAGATTTGGAAATGTTTCCAAAATGCTTACTTGCTTCGTTTATGCCTTCAAGACTTGAACTATTTTTAACTAAATATATCTCGGGAAGTCTTTCGTTGTATTCTCGGAATGTGTTGTATATGGCTCGTATTTGCACTTTATACTTGCACTAGCGAAACAGTGGAGTTTTGCTAACCCCCGAGTAATCGGGGGGTGGATATCTGTATTGTGTCCAGGTACATGCAGGTTTTCGGGAGCAAGACACAGGATCAGCACGAGGGATGATGAAAGACGAATGATACTAATCACACGAAGGCCAGTTTTGGGTTCAGTTAGTCGGAGTGCATTGTATTGTCTTTTCCGCTGTCTTATTGTTCGTTGTTGCAAGTATTTTACCCTTGCGTGGGTATGAGTCTGGATGAGTTTATGTATTTTGATTTGTAAGTCAGTGACGAAAGACCAAATCGGTCTGTTGGTCCGTTATTTTGATTCGTCGGTATGTAATGTAATGTGTTGTTTTGATGTCTAGCCTGGTGGATACTCACGGAGAGGGTCTGCGGCGTGTAATATTCCCGGTTTGATCTGGGGGTGTTACATTTATGGTATCGGAGCTTAGGTTGAGGAAACCTAGGCTGTCGGGTCGAGTTATGTGTTGTTGAGTCTTGTATTGTCAGATTTTGTCTGACTGAGTCGTGTCGCGATGCGTCGTCTGGGATGTCGGCCGTGATTAGTATCAAGGTGCAGCCATCATCTTCGTGCGGTCTGTGGATGTAAGTCTCCCTACTACATGTTGTACCACGAGCTATACGAGCCTGTATGATTCTGTGTTATGTAGTAGTATTTGAAGGTGCATCGTGAGTAAGTGACATATATTTGTTAATTCCCGTATTGTGCTAGAATGAAAAATGATATGGCCAAATGTATCCTTGTATGAACTGTTTTTCTTGCAAGAGCAACAACCTTGGAATTTTTAGTTTCGAGGGCTTCCGGGGGGCCACGTAAATTTTTAAAATGTTCTCCAAGGGAGGAAAAATTTCGATTTTTGTATGATGACCTCAAGGTCGAAAATTTTTAGACTTCAAACTACCGATATTTCATTCTCATCTCATACTATAAGTTTTCAAAACTCGAGTTTTTAACTCAAATAAGGTCTTCAAAATATACTCAAGACGTGACTCTCGTTTGTAACTTTTCGGTTTCATGAATGTTGGTCAGAAGATGCGTATTGATGATGCTCTCGTTGTTGAGCAGTGGTGCCAGTTTTATGATTAAAATAGTGACGTGAAAGTTGAGTCCATCGGTATGTATGTGTTTAGATAGTCCTCTTTATTGAGAAGTAAAATTTTTGTTTTTGGTAGGATGATTTTCTTTTAATGGTTGCTTGTGAGATGTTATAATTATGTGAATCGATGACATTTAGACTCGTATGTTGTTGCTTATTTGTAACCTTCGAGTCTAGAATTACCTCATATATGTTTGCAATCGTGTTGGTGATTAGAGCAGTTAGCACAGGCTTAATACGAGCCTAACGCGCGCTAACGTGGCGTGTTTAGCACACGTTAATCTTTGTTGTAACGCGCGCTAATCAACCTGGGCAGAGGCTATGGAACCGCATTATAGCCGTCAGGTCTAACTTTTGCGGCCAGTCACCTGTAGTTGTATTCTCTACGTGGTGTCTAGTGATAACAACTGTTGTGCGTGAATGTGTGTTAAGACTTTTCGTATTGCTAGGTGATATTTGATTGTATTTGATGAATTGATAAATTATGTCTGCTGTGTGTGTTCAAAAATTTCCTGGAAACTTCACAAAGTTTTGAAGGTTCGATTAATCGGCGGCTCCGTGTATACTTTGAAAATTATTTGGAATTGGCAAGCCGGCCTTAGATTCTCAAATAAAACCTCGACGGTATTTGAAAGAGTTGTTTTAAAGTACCTTGAACATTTTGTAAAGTATTACCGTCGTTGATGTCTGTGAAGTGTTGGGAGGATTTTCGAAAATGATTTTAACGTATTGTTGCATTTTCAAATATTTCGAGTGAATGATTTTCAAAAATCTTTCACACCATAAAAATATTTTATTTCAAAAACCAATGCGATTTTTTTTATTTTCAAAAAAATATAGTGAAAGATGAAAAATCTCACTCGATGTAAAGTTCAAACTCGGAATTGGAAATGTTAGAGTATGTAAGAATGATTTGATGATCTTGCATGGTTAACTTGTTAGTTGTTAACGGTGATGATGATACGTGAGGCATGATGACTTCAAATGATTTCAAATGAGACGGTTAAAGTATGTTGTTTGCAAGTTTTGATGAAACAACCCGAGGTACCAAAAGTACTTTTAAAGTTTATTTTAAATAGCATACAATCCAAGGATTTTCAAAAGATTTCCTTTAAAAGGATACCTCGTGGATTTTCTTTTCGAGTTGTTATTAGTTACCTTATGTGATATGTCGTGCTGAGTTGGTACTTTAGTATAATATTTTGCGAAGTCGTGCAATCGTATTGAGTGGGAATCCGCTTAGTATGCCGATGGGCAGAGGATACAGTCGCGACCACGATACTAATGGCCATGAAGATCGGATGTGGACCAAGAGGATATGGTCGGGAAGGTTGCTATTCCAGCACTTCGTTCTCGTTGTTTAGGTTTCGGGACGAAACCTCTTTTAAAGGTGATATGATGTAATACCCGCATTTTTCTTTCTTTCTCTTCTGTTTCGTCCAACCGTATCGACTCGACTGTGTTCGTTGATGCTTCTGACCTGGTGTTGTTTCTCACCTTTGTCATTCGAGCGAGTTCTGATATTGTCTCAAATTAATCTATATATCGTTGTGACCTTTCCAAGTTCGAAAAAATTAGTCTCGTTTTCGATCTTCCAACCCTTGGGCGGTGGAATTCTGTATTTGTTCAGCGATTGGCTCGCGTTTTGATTGATGTACCGTTAGGTTGGTCAATCGTATTGATTTTCGTCCGTTGTGTTTTGTGATTGTTCGGATAATTGACTTGATTGTATTATCCATTTGATGACGCTTGTCACTTGTTGGTTTTGTTATATCCCTAACGGCGACGTTGTGTTGGTCGTCGTGGAGCGTGTTTTCACGTCGTATATTCCTTTGTGTTGCTTGTAACGTTTCGCCGATGGGCGTAAGTTACGCGTTTCCTTGCGTATCTCGTTGAGTTTTCCTGGCGGGATATTGCTTCTCCCTACTTGTTTTAAGTTTCGGGACGAAACTTCTTTTAAGGAGGGTAGAATGTAATATCCGCAATTTTCGATTTTCGGTAAATTTCTTTTTCGGCCGGAGTCCGTTTTGACGACTCGCTCATGACCGTTTCGTCATTTCGAGAATGATTAATTCTGCACTTTTTGTCATCCGAGTTCGTTTCGGTATCGTTTTGTTGAGTTCTGAGCTTTTTAGCGAATTTTCCGCACTTGAGTGCGATTCTTGCGAATCTCGTCCGAAACTGTTATTTCGAGTTTCTCGTAAGTTCATTTAATGTTATTATTCATGTTGCGAGCCTTGGTTTGGTGTTTCGATCGCGTATCGTGATTTTCGGACGTTTTGGGCCATTTTCGTAATTTCCCAAAGTTTTGGCTAATTACTTCCGTTGTCGAATTCCGAGCCTTCGGGTGGTCGGAATCGTGTGTTCTCTTAGTGCTCGGATTCATCTTTGCGAGTACTTCGTAACCGTATCTTCGATTCGTACTCAGGTTCGGGTTTCGGTGTCGTTCGGGCCGTCGGAGTTGGTCCCGACCGAGTCATGGCCGGGCATGCTCGAGCCAGGCCGGCCCTGGCCGAGTAACGTACGGTATTGATCGGCGATTCGTCGTAATGCGATTACGTCGTAAGGCCACGGCGATTACGTGCGTAACGGGCGGCGATTTTGGGTCGATGGACTCGGTTACGTCGTAAGCCTTGGCCGATTCGTCGTAACCCGGCAATCGGCCTATTTAAGGCTGGCGGCGTATTTTGACCCAGTTCCTCATTCCTTTTCTTCCCGTGACGCTGGCAGGTGTATACATCATGGAGCCATGATGTTGTTCTTTCAATCCATGAAGTTTTGAGGCTCATATCATCAATCATACCTCCTATAACATCCTCCGATCTACCGATCGAATTGATTTCCTAGAAATCTAATTTTGGGGATTTTGGGTATTTTGGTTGTTTTCGTCCGATTAATCCGATTTAACTTGGTATTATGATAGATTGATGATTATTAAGATGTATTACATCTTTTCCTTGTTATTCCATGGTTGGATCGTATCGATTCGTTGTTTTGGTCGAGTTCTTGATCGACGCCTTGAAGGTGTCCTAAAATGTCATAGAGGGTTTTCGGGCGTTCTACGATTATTCTTCCTCGTATGATCGATGATTTATTGATTATATGTTGTCAGGGTCGAATTCTTGCGAAGAACTCGAGTCGGAACCCTTCCGTTCGTCGTTTTCTTCAAGCTTTTCGATCGTGGGCGTACTCTTTGTCTTCGCCGGAGAATTGTAGGTGTTCGAGGTGTCCCGACTGAGCCGTGTTCGTATGAGTGTCCGGTGTCGATTATCGAGGCAAGTATCTTGCCCATACATTACGTGTTTTGTGGATATAATGGTTGTTAATCGTCGATATGTGCTAAATAAATATTCATAACCATCTTTTTCAAAAGTATCGATATATTTACCATCATGGTTTTCTTAAAGACGACTCGTGTGTTCCGAGAATTAATATGCTTAATTGAATACATGTATTAATGTTGAGTATAAGATCGTAATACTTTTGTGTGATGTCTTTGTGTGTGATTACGTCGTCGGTAAGTTTTGAAGTTTAATCCTTTGTTTAAGGCATGCGTGGAGACATGTGGTTATCGATGAATTATGTGAATTTATGTGTTATTGGTTGTGCCGTTCGGTCTTTGTTGGAATAGTGTGTTTTCTTGTTGATAGTATTAGTTCGGGTTGTGAGCATGTGTTGGATGAATTGGCCATTCTAGTAAGGTACCTCGACTATATATACTGTGATTGACCTTCGAGGCTTGTGGTTTGCAACTGTGATTTTGGAACGTGTGTGTGTGTTGTTCCTTCCACCCGGAGTGTCCGACGGGATGTCCGGGGTCGATACTAAGGGTACGGCCACTAAGTGGACTTGGGTGCGTGTGTGGATGAACTTCCACCGGAGTGTCCGGCGGGATGTCCGGGGTCGATACTAAGGGGTACGGCCGCGGAAGTGGTTTCCACCGGAGTGTCCGACGGATGTCCGGGGTCGATACTAAGGGGTACGGCCGCGGGTTACCAGTTGTGGTTTTCATCTTGAGGATGACGTTGATGTTTTTCGTTAATTGTGATATTGTCCTGAGTATCACAATGCTTTGCACTTGGGGTCGAGAGACATTATATATCGAGTCTTGGTGCTTGGCTAGAATGGCATAGGAATAATGTGTTATGTGTAATGTGTCCTTGTAAGTGAATTGAAGTGGATGATCGGGTCGTGGACCCCGTGTTTTGTGACCGAATGGTTGGGTCGTGGACCCGTGTTTTGTTAAACGGATTTGTATTTTGAAAAATGAACTTTGGGGTTGTGACCCTAAATGGCTTTCGAGGAATTAAGAGCATTTTCAATTTTTTGATGTTTTCAAAAACTCCGAGATTTGGAAATGTTTCCAAAATGCTTACTTGCTTCGTTTATGCCTTCAAGACTTGAACTATTTTTAACTAAATATATCTCGAAGTCTTTCGTTGTATTCTCGGAATGTGTTGTGTATGGCTCGTATTTGCACTTTATACTTGCACTAGCGAAACAGTGGAGTTTTGCTAACCCCGAGTAATCGGGGTGGATATCTCAGATTGTGTCCAGTACATGCGAGGTTTTCGGGAGCAAGAGACAGGATCAGCACGAGGGATGATGAAAGACGAATGATACTAATCACACGAAGGCGATTTTGGGTTCGATTAGTGAGTCCATTGTATTGTCTTTTCCGCTGTCTTATTGTTCGTTGTTGCAAGTATTTTACCCTTGCGTGGGTATGAGTCTGGATGAGTTTATGTATTTTGATTTGTAAGTCAGTGACGAAAGACCAAATCGGTCTGTTGGTCCGTTATTTTGATTCGTCGGTATGTAATGTAATGTGTTGTTTTGATGTCTAGCCTGGTGGATCCTCACGGAGAGGGTCTGCGGCGTGTAATATTCCCGGTTTGATCTGGGGGTGTTACAAGAAGGAGATTAACTGGCCTGCCTACATTTAAAGGCAGTTAGTCAGGGAAATTAATAAAGTTAGCTGGGATGAGGATGAGAAGAAATTCAGGCAGAAGCTGGCATATGGAACCCAAATAAGATGGATCTTGGAGTTCCTTGGAAAGGCCAACGGAAGGGCAGACCCCTTTCACCTCAGCAAGAGACTTGGTCACTTGGACCATGAAACCCTAAAGAATATAGGGGATAAGAAACAAAAGGCAACTGAGAAAATCAAGGAAATGACCTCTGGAACGTCTGAGTACAGAGGACCCTAAGACTCTGAAGCAGAGCAGTTAGATGCAACTGCCCAACCCCCATCTGATGCTATTGTAGAGGAGATGACGCTAGCTCCCCCTGCAACTGAGATTTTGTCAAAGTCACCTGCACCTGAGATCCCACCTGCAGATGACTCTGACGCAGACAACACTCCTCTGTCCAAGATGTTCAAGAGGAAATCACCTGAAGTCGTACACATCCACTCCTCACCTGATCAGCCCTACAAGAGACAGAGAGGTCTGGTAGACTACTCTTCAGAAGAAGAAGAACCACATACTACCACATCACTTGAACCCACTGCAGCTCAAACAGATCAGATGCAGATGATCATATCACCTGCATCAGCTGCACCTGAGGATCAAACTGCTCACTCCTCAGAGCTAGTGGTAGAGATAGTTCCCCTCTTAACACTCCCAAGTGTTACTAAGGAAGAAGAGGCCGAGGAAACCATTGATATCCCAGAAGCTGGATATCATTTCAATCTCAGGGAGAACAATCCTCCGAACCTCACCTCAGATCAATTGAGAATGGTAAAACAACAATCTCTTAAGTTTCCATTTTGTCAATATTTTTGAAGAGTGGAAGGAATTAAAAACCCTCACCTTCACTCAATTAAGAGAGCTTGTTGAGAGGAGTACCTGGGAACACGCCCAGGCTACTGAGCAACTTATCATGTTTTTCTGTCAAGAGACAGATGTAAAGCGGTTGCTCCAGGAGAACTGGTCCATGTCTCACTTCAAACAAAACTTGGACCACTTCGTCCTCCATGTTATGAGGGGCGTATCACAAGGTGAAACCCTCGGAGAGGAAGACAGAGTAGAAAAGGAATAAGGAGGATAAAAAGAAAAGGAAATCACAATTGTTGAAGTTGAAAAGGATGAAAGTATTGAAAAATAATAGAAAAAGAAAAAGAAGATGGAGTTGAAGAAAAGGAAGAACAGAAAGAAGAAGAAAAAATTAAAAAAGAAGAAGTTGAAAAGATTGAAGAGAAAGAGGAAAAAGAAGAAGATGAGGAGGAGAAAAAAGATGAAGAAAAGAAGGAGGAAGAGAGAAAAGATGATGATGAGGATTATGATCGACAGTCACCTGATCATGCTCCTGAAGCTGATGAAGCAGACAATCAGGGAACAGCCTGAGAAAACTCCCTCCGAAAACAAGAAGTCATCTGCAGAGAGGAAGTCCTCTCCAGAGAAGAAGATAAAGTCCCCTGCAGATGAGTACTTATCAGATGGCAAATCAGGAACTCCTGAGAAGACCCCATCTAATCACCCGCCAACAGACAGGCAGGTCTCATCCGAGAAATCCATTGCTCAGAGGCCAACTGCACAAGAGGATTCAGGAGAAAATTTTGTTCGTGCAGAGCCACCTATGTATCAGCTACCTCCAAATATCACTGAGCTGATTAGAGGCATAGTCAAAGAGACTGTTGCTGAGCTTCTAGCGACTGATGTTAAGCCTGAGCTAGTGTCTCTAAATGAAAAAATGGACACTCTGCTTAACAGGAAAGAACCCTCTCCAACACCTTCAAGTTCAAGAATGCCTCTTGGCATGTCTAATTTCATGCACAAGGTGGAGGAGCAGATAACACTTATTATTGATGCTGGCAAAAAGAGGGAATGGGGCAGACAGGGGGAAGCAACGAATAAGGGGGAAGGCAGAGAAGAAATGAGGAAAAATCAACAAGACCTCCCTCTGATTTAGCAGGCAGTTCTAGCCTAAAAAGGAAAGAGCCAACTGCACCTGAAGACCCACCTGCAGCCAAAAGAAAGAGGACAAGACAAGATCCTGAAGTAAGATACCAATGGGAAGGTAAGGAACTCCAATATGTTAAAGAGTTCATACCTGCTGAAGCAGAACACGTGTGGGGATGTGCAAGAAAGCAATTCATTGAAAAGCACTACCTCTGGGAAATACTTCAATATAAGGACTGCTCCCCACAGGAAACATTCATCAATTTCATGGACTTGAATTTCCCCAAGCTCTGGGAAATTTTTAAGAAATATGATGCAAAAGACTTCAATGCATACCCTATGATTCCGAATTTCAGGCCTGAAGAAGCACCAACACTCATGAATGGAGAACTTGATGAAAGTGCCCTTCAGAAAGAGATTAGAGAAGTATGCATTGAGAATAAATTCACATCTCCAGAGCAGCAACAATTTGCTTCATTAGTGGTCAAGAGGAAATATGGGTTAGCCCCAATTACAAGAAGACCTATTGGAGCCAAGCCTTTGAAGTCACTCCCTCCACCAAAGCAGATCAGAGGAAGAGGAAGAGGCAGAGGTAGAGGAGGAAGATGATTTTTTCATTTTTGCTTGTTTTGTATTTTACAGTTTATTTGTAAATTTCAGTTTTACTTGTAATTTTTCATTCAGACTGTACTGCACTGTAATGTATTAACTCTGAAAGTTTATAATAGTCACTTGAATGACAACCACTAGTTGTCTCAAACAGACTGAGTTTTATTTTTCCCTTGCACTTTGTTGGAGCAATTTCGGTATTAGCGTCGTTGTGCGGAAGCGTAAAATAAAAGTGCGGAAAATAAATCGACACAAGGATTTATAGAGGTTCGGCTAAACGTGCCTATGTCCTCTCTCGTTATCTTTTTCTATAGGCTTAAGATATAAACCTCTGCACCTCTCTTCTATCGGTCGAGGGATTACCGTTACAAGCTCGTCTTCTATCGGTCCGAGTAAACCGTTCTCTTACTTGTCTTTTTGTCGGTCCAAGTTAAACCGTTTTCCTTTTCTATTGGACAAGGAATCAACCACTCTAACTTTCTATCGGTACAAGATAAACCTCACTTAGATATCGATTGCGATTCTAACAATTCCGGATCCTTGATCCTAATAACACCGAATCCAATCATATCTTTTCTTTTTCCTCTCATGTATATGTTGAATGTATAAACACTCAAACTAACAATATAAGCTCAATATAACAACAACAATATAATTAATATGAATATCAGATCAATGTCTTGATTGCTTGAAGTTGTTGTATGGTTTGATACCAAGGAAGTGGTATTTATAGCCTTCTTCATCAAACTAGCCGTTGCTGACTGTTGACTTGCTAGCGTGCGCTAGCTCTTCTTGTTAGCGTGTGCTATCGTCCATTTTTGCCTGTAGCGTACGTTATGTACAGCATGTAGCGTACGTTAACGTCTTGTAATTCCAGTCCAATGGCTACCATCTCTCTATGTTAGCGTGCGTTAATCATTCCTTTTAGCGTGCGCTAACAACACATCATTGCATGCGTCATATATCCGTTTATACTTTTTGACTTTACATCATAATCTTCCCAACGGATTGATTGACTTGAATTCAAAATGCTATTTAGCATGCGCTAAATATCATCAGTAATGTGCGCTATGTCTTACTTCACTGCATACGTCATTCTGTGTTTGAATGTCTTCACAACAGTAAAATAATCTTTGATAGCGTGCGTTAGTAATCATGAGTAGCGTGCGCTATCTTCATCCGTCTTGGGCTTTTGCAATTCGAAATGTGATACCCGATTTTCAAACAGTTTTCACACCGGGGTATTTTAGAATTTACGGATTTGTTTTTAGAACGCGGTTTGAATCCCAACCCCTGTTTATTTAAAGTAAAATTTTGCACCGAGAGCATTTGTTCAAATTTCTCGTTTCCACATGAGAATTTCTTCGTTAAATTTTTGAGCTCGGTTTGAACTTTAATAATATTATCCCTTAAAATATTTTCATTTTCAACACATTTTGAATGATCGATTTCAATAAATTTCCCTTTTTCAAGAATTTTGGAATTTTCATTTTCCAATAATTTGTATTTAGATTTAAGGGATTTAATTTTACTTAAAGCATTTTGATAGTCCGTATGTAATAACTCGAATGCTTCAAAAAGTTCGTCGTAAGAATTACTTACTTGACTTTCGACGTCGCTATCGTCGAAGGAACTCCGTGCCATGAGAGCGAGATTAGTTTGATTTAGAAAATCTTCATCTTCGTCTTCATCGCTCCATATTGCAATTAAAACCTCCTTCTTGGGTTTCGCTCGGCAATTCTTCGCAAAGTGGCCTGGTTTTCCACATGTTGTTACCCAAAATATTATCCGGAGATGATATGCTGGAATGGATGAGTAACAAACAAAATGCGAGAGCACGTCCGTGGGGAAGTAAATAACACAAGATTTGCTGGGTTGATAGTCTCGGGCTTGAATGCTCTCGCGAGATATTATTAATACGAATACTTGGGAGTACAGATATTAATGTAAGAGTACAATTACAATGAGTGTAAAGACCCTAGTTATCTAGCTCTTGAGTGCTGCTCTGTGAGTTCTTGAACTGTAGGGAGTTCTCGTTTCAGCAGACCATCTTTTGGTTAAGGGGTTCTGAGAGAGAAATCCTAGACAGAGTCAAGAGAAAATCTGAGAGAAAAGCCCTGACCCATTTCCAAGTGCAGGAAGCCTTCTATTTATAGGAGAGGAGGTAACTGGGATGTCTTGATCCCGAGCGGGCGATCGCCTTTCTTGCATTATAATAAGCGGGCGATCATCTAAGCACGTGGGTCGGTTCCCTTAAAGTACGCGGCTTCTACTGATAGCTAGTTATGCGAACCAGTGAGAAGACGCCATGTGCCTTACGTCGCTGTCTTGGGAGGTCCACTTTGGACCTTTCGGCGGGTCTGTCGGTAGGTGAGGTTTATCCTTGTCGTTGACAGCTGTTGATGGCCTGGAGTCAAAGGCCTTTTCCTACGCCGCCTTTTCCGGATCTGCACGTGGGTCTTTACTCCGAGATCCAGTCTTGGTAGATACGATGAATGTTGGTTATACATGTGGCATGAGGTGGTCGTCCTTGGTCGGGAACCGGAGTCGATCGCTATGTGCCAAGAGACGATCGCCCTTGATATCGATCGCTCGGCACTTGGACTTGATCCGGGATCTTCGTTTGGTAGGTGTGCCGTGGCTCATTTGACGCTGACTCGGTCGCTCGGCCCTTACGTCGATCGCCATCGAGATGTGTTAATTGCGACACAACAATTGCCCCCCAGCTTGCTCCGATGCTGTAAGCATAGGGTGAGGTGGTGTTACCGGCGATCGTTTGAATTACAGACGAGCGACACAACTCTTTATGGACCAGACGATCGTTTTCTTGAGCGGACTGATTCTTGGCTCTTTGCTGTCTTCAATTTTGTAGATTCCTCGAGGAAGGCCGATCATCTCGGTCTTGAGGAACCGTGCACGGTCGCGGAGTTCGATGGACCGACCTCCATGACCATGTCTTGTGCGCGAGCGACATTCCACCTGTAGGTTTGTCTCGCGACTCACTTTATTGTGAGGGTCCTCCGTTAGGCTGCGCCCGCCTCGTATTTAAACGAAGGGCGAGCGGTCTTGGTCTGGAGGTGTCCTTGCACGGGGCATCGTCGGATTAATCGACTCCACGACCGCGGCTTGTTAGCACTTTTCTACCTCGGACCGTCATGTTAGATGGCGATCCTCGACGGTATACATTATGACGGGGGTAGGGATGCGTCGCATTGTCCGGGTCCACCATGTTAGATGATGAACCTTTGAGGGCAGGCGAGCGTGTCCACAGATTTGTTTAGAGGGTCCTTCGGTTACGCCCGCCTCGTATTTAAACGAAGGGCGACCGATCGCAGCCCAAAGGATCCTTGCATGGGCAAAGCTGTCGGTTTCATCGACCTCCAGGACCATGGCTGCACTCTTCTACCTCAGATCGTTATATTAGATGGCGATCCTCGATGGTATACGTTGTGCTGAGGGAGGCGATCTCGTGCCTAGGTCCATCATGTTAGATGATGAACTTTAGATGGAGAGTGAGTCCTCCATTTTTTAGAGGCGTTGCTTTGGGCAGTGGCCTTTCGTTTGATGTGGTGGGAATCGGGGAAAGACTTCCGAAGTTCCCACCTCTTGATTGAAGCATATAGATCTGGCCGCCGAGGTTGATCGGGGGGTCGACTCGTATGAGTCTTTCGGCCTGTCCCGTTCGACTTTGGCGACCGGTTTGGGAGATTGACGGGGCTCCGACTAGGCCAATAAACTATTCAGCTTGCCCTCCTCGAACATTCTCCAGAGTTGTCTGAGGAGGTCGCGGCATTGGTTGGTGCTGTGACCAGGACTCTTGTGGTAAGCACAGTATTTATTGTGGTCCAGATGACCGTTGTCCCTTATTGCCTTTGGCTTGCTTAGTGGTTCGCGCCCCTGGATGGCGTAGAAAATATGAGCCGGAGATAGATAGAGGTTGTGGTAGAGATGGGCTTCCACATCCTCGAAGGTCCTAAAATCACCGGGTGGCTTGGCGACCGCCTTGTTGGACTTGACGATCGCCGTCTCTACCCCATCGCCTTGGCGAAGGGCGAGCAACCTCCGCCTGGCCAAAAAGTCTGCGGCCTTGGCGCGGAAGATTGCGTAGGTCGGGGGATGTCCTTCGTAAGGTGCCTGAACATGGACGAAAGACCATCGAATCCCCCTAGGACCGAGTAGAGGGCGATCTCGTCGCTTATGTGGTGCAGTGTTAGTTGGTGCTTGTACGATTGGTATAGACGGAGTCTCTGTAACACCCCCAATCCGCTCAGGGATATTACACGCCGTAGAACCTTTCCTCAAGGATCTACCAGGCTGGTAAAAACATATAACAACTCAACCATGCCTTTAAGGCTAAAATGACTCAGTAGACCGATTTGGTCTTTCAATAAGTACATACAACTCAAATACAACTCATGCCCACGCAGGGGTCAAAATACAACCACACCCGTACAACGGGAAAAATATAGCAGCAGAAAATAAAGTACAACTGAACCAATAAACAATGTACGGTTCCTCATGTGATTAGTATCGATCATCTTTCATCATCCTTCGTGCCGACCCTGTGTTATGCTCCAAAACCTGAATGCAAAAACAGACATCCACCCCCCGAATACTTGGGGGTTAGCAAAACTCCACTGTTTTGCTAGTGCAAGTACAAGTGCAAAAATACGAGTCATATAATTCACATTCCACGAACGATAATAATTCGGAATCCTCAAAGATTCAAATACAACAAGATGAACACCTCCCGAGGCAAGAGTTTGAGAAAAATATTCCAAAACCGAAAGATCACAAATCAATGGAAATAATTTATAAAACGGTTTAGAATGCCATCGAGAGTTTTAGTAGAAAACAATTTAGGATTATCAAATCCCACTTTTCAAAACCCAAAAGACAAAAAGGGGGTCACCGCCCCAAAAATTTACTTTCCGTAAAATAACCTTTACCAAACCGTTGGGATTTTAGCCCCAGATCCGTCAAATGACTTTTACAAAACCATTGGGATTTTAGCCCCAAATCTCATCAACTCACAGTACACAAGAACGACCACAAAGTTCGTCTCCCAACATCAAAATCCACAAATAAAGGATTTAAAACAAACAACAAAATACTCTAGTGCCATCCTAGCCAAGTAGGCCAAACGAACAACTTACCTCTTACACACTTAGTCAATGCATGCAATCATGAAAACCGTTCAAAAGCACTCATTTCCGGAAATGCCGATATCAAATCACATTTGCAAAATGCACCACAATTAACCGCGGATCCACCCCTCTGTGGACCCCTACCGAGACCCCGTCGGATCTAACCCATAGTGGTTAAAAGCAAGCTCGCGGATCTACCCCTTCGTGGACCCCTACCGAGACCCCGTCGGATCTAACCCATAGTGAGCATACACACACACACACGTTACTCATGCAATACTAATATGCTAAGAATGTAAGTTCATTAAGATTACTCACTAAAGATGGCCATTTACTCGACGCCGTTATCAAACTCTTCAAAACACAATAACAAGATTAAACACGGAATACACGATTCCATAACTTTAAACAACAGGGATATAATCAAAGCCTTCACGTTCAAAATGATCAAATCATAAACAATTCCCAAAACACACCGTTCACAAAACACACACGCGTTTTGAAAGAGAGCCTTTAACGAGGCCAAACCGAAATCTTTTGAAACTTCATTTCAAATAACCAATCAAACACACCAAGACGACCACCGATCATCATATCCACAAAACGAGAAGCGTATGAACAAGGTACTTGCCTTGAATAACCACAACGCGGAGAATCGGCCAAAGTAGGTTGGCACGAACCGACTACGAACTCGCCGACTCCACCGAACGACAATCCGAAACAATGAACTACGAACGAAAACAATAACAATGAAAATGAATTCCAAAGTACGATCCAAAGCCGCTGAATTCAAAGAACAAATGACGAAGGTTCAAGGATTTCCCCCAAAACGGCCAAGAACACGATTCGTCCCGTAAAAACACGAAAACGGAATTCCAAGTTGAAATATGGATATATAATCCATAGAATGTGTTTAACAACATCATTTAACCACAATCGATCCATCAAAAATGGATGAAAAACGAGATCGAGAACAAATCCCCCAAAAAGTCGATTCGAAGGAAATCAAGAAATATACTTCGATTCGACGAAGAACAATTGATTAAATGATGTTAAACACAAGAATACTACCAAGATTAATCATACCCATCATGAATTAATCAACAACACGGAACGAATCGGACAAAAATGCAAAAAACCCCAAATTCACGAAATTAGGGTTCTAAGGAAGATTACCTTTGATGCGCTGAATCAAAGGATGATAACGGATGATTGATTGATGTTATGAACTCAAGAACTTTGTGGATTTGTTGTTGAACAACATGGCTTCACCACCTCCGAATCGACACCGCGGAATGAAAAGGAAGGAAATGAAAAACGAGAGGAAATGTGATCGCCTGTCACATTTATACTGGCCCGGACTAGCGCGCTAAGTCAGCTGAAGCTAGCGTGCCGCGCAGCCTACGGTCGCCACAGCGCGCGCTACCTTCCGGTCAGAAGCGCGCAATGCCCGGCGATGGCGTGCGCTACTCGCCGAGCCTAACCGATTCCGTAACCCCCGGACTCCACCGTCTGCACTCCGATAAGCGTCGTTAGGCCAGCCGATAGTGTGCGCTACACCTGTCGGTTAGCGCGCGCAGCCTTCCGGCCGTAGCGCGCGCTACGCCGGTTCCTGCTGCACCCGTCCGGCCGGTGCCCGTAATTGTCCGGCCATCCATAACCGTCGGCCAAGCACTCACCACTGTGGCTCGACGACCCGATTTCCGAAAACGCACCGAACGAACACGACGAAAAGTTCGCGGACGACATCAACGACCCGAAATGAAAACATAATACAATAATTAATCATACGCGACCAAGAAACGGATCGAGACAACAATTACAGATACGGATACCCGTAACTTTTAAGAAATTACAAAATGGCCCAAAATGCCCGGAAATCACGATACGTGATCGAATAACCAAACCGAAGTTCACAACTCGTATAACAAAATTAAACGGACTTACAGGAAACTCGAAACAGCAGTTTCGAACGAGATTCGCAAGAATCGAACTCAAGTGCGGAAAAGTCACCAAAAAGCACGAAACTCAACAAAACGACACCGAAACGAACTAGGATGACAAAAAGTGCAGAATTAATCATTCTCAGAATGACGAAACGGTCATGAGTGAGTTGTCAAAACGGACTCCGCCCGAAAATTTTTTTTTACCGAAAATCGAAAATTGCGGATATTACATTCTACCCTCCTTAAAAGAAGTTTCGTCCCGAAACTTAAAACAAGTAGGGAGCACCAATATCCCGCCAGGAAAACTCAACGAGATACGCAAGAAACGCGTAACTAACGCCCAACGGCGAAACGTTACAAACAACGCAACGGAATATACGGTGTGAAAACACGCTCCACGACGACCAACACAACGTCGCCATTAGGGATATAATAAAACCAACAAGTGGCAAGCGTCATCAAATGGATAATACAATCAAGTCAATTATCCGACAATCACAAAACACAACGAACGAAAATCAATATGATTGACCAACCCAATGGTACATCAATCGAAACGCGAACCATTCGCTAAACCAATACGGAATTCCACCGCCCAAATGTTGGAAGATTGAAAACGAGACTAATTTCCCGAACTTAAGGGAATTACGAAGGAGCCTGAACGCTCAACAATCACGAAACGAGAACAAAAACCGAACAAACAAACGATCGAGACAACAAAGAATCGAACAATCATGTCCGAAACACGAAGGATAATAATATTCAAACAACAACTCCCAAGATGATCTGGTGAGGACAACAAGACATGCATTCCCATAAGATCCACAGGAAAGAAAATAGCGATTGAAAAGTCACAACGACAAACGAGTTATTTCGAAACAATACCACCCTCGTTTGATCAACAAAAGCAAGGGATAGGGAAAGTTCAGAAAATGTTAACGAGCATAAACGAGTCGACAGAGTCGAAAACACAGGAGTTCCAAATCCGATCCACTTCGAATAAAAGAACTAATAGAACCAAATGATGTCACTTCCGAACAAGGTTCACAAGAATCGAACCGAACTCAAAAAAGTCACAATGATAACCAGGTCAACCCACAACAAGATCACAGTTCGTTCGGACGATGAAACCGAAATACAGAACAAGTTCATAAAGTATCAACGAACATGATCGAATCGATAGACTAGAGAAAGAGAAAATACCGAAGTCAAAATAGTACGAGTATTACCTTCGACCTCGCCCACGAAATTCACAAAAACCAGAAGCAAGGTAACAATACATTAAACAACCGACACATAATGGAATAATCACCGATGCACACGGTCGTACCAAACAAGCTCTAACAGTTCGCACAAGAGCGATAACGCAGAAATCACTACGGGGCGACAATATTCAACACCAACATCTCACCTCTCACAGAGGGCTAACACGACAAATGTGGGGGAAACGACTCAACGCTCTCACCGCCGATTCGATCATACTCGGGAGAAAACATCAAAATGACAATGCGAACATCATACATACATACCCAGCCCTCAAACGGGAATGGATAGGTTTTAAAAACGAAAACCTCATTTTGAAAATAATTTAGAAGAACACCGGTTGATCTTGAGTATCACCTTTCAAAAAGTACAAATGTGAAACATCGTTATCGAGACTTTGGAGAACCATTTCGCATTTGATAAAAATGAGGACACTTTCTCTTAGTGAAAACTTTCAGAATATTCGACCCTCGGGTCTAAATAAAAGTGTTTCTAAAACATTGAAAATATCTCAAAGCATTTTGGTCCTTAAAGTAGAAATTTTTTGAAATATATTGTGGCACCTTGGATGTACCACAAGAAAATAACTCATTTGAAAAGTACGTCTCGAAATTTATTTTTCTAAGATACTCAAGGTTTTCAAAAATCCAATAGGCCAGAATGCCCAAACTCACACATATCGACGTTCACTAAAACAACTCCTAGTACACGCATCGAAACGTTTAAAATCAAGACAATACATGTCTTTAAACGGAAATAAACGATAAAATACCACATTCAGAACAAAACCACTGACCCCATTCGAGGCCTCTAAAGACCCTCCCGCACTGGCTAGTGAACAAGTCGAACGCGTATAAGCACAAAGCCTCCACGAGAGAACTTGTAAAACGTACAAATCGATTCGAAAATCATCAGCAACGGACAAAAACAACAATAAAAAGATCTCACAAGCGATGACACTCCTCGTATAAATCAAATACGAGAGTCGACTAAATACATATCGTGAAATCAAAATCCACATGAGGATTCCATCACTTAACAAATAATCATAAAAATAGCTCGTGTCACACGAGGCACAACACAAAGAGGGAGACTTACATCCACAGGTCACACGAAGATGATGATCGCCTCACGATACTAATCACGACCAACAAACTCAGACGACGCGTCGCGACACGACTCAGTCAGATACAATGCGACGAAACAAGACTCAAACAACACGACTTGACCCGACAGCCTAGGTTTCCTCAACCTAAGCTCTGATACCATTTATGTAACACCCCCAATCCGCTCAGGGATCTACCAGGCTGGTAACAACATATAACAACTCAACCATGCCTTTAAGGCTAAAATGACTTAGTAGACCGATTTGGTCTTTCAATAAGTACATAAAACTCATGCCCACGCAGGGGTCAAAATACAACCACACCCGTACAACGGGAAAAATATAGCAGCGGAAAATAAAGTACAACTGAAACAATAAACAATGTACGGTTCCTCATGTGATTAGTATCGATCATCTTTCATCATCCTTCGTGCCGACCCTGTGTTATGCTCCAAAACCTGAATGCAAAAACAGACATCCACCCCCCGAATACTCGGGGATTAGCAAAACTCCACTGTTTTGCTAGTGCAAGTACAAGTGCAAAAATACGAGTCATACAATTCACATTCCACGAACGATAATAATTCGGAATCTTCAAAGATTCAAATACAACAAGATGAACACCTCCCGAGGCAAGAGTTTGAGAAAAATATTCCAAAACCGAAAGATCACAAATCAATGGAAATAATTTATAAAACGGTTTAGAATGCCATCGAGAGTTTTAGTAGAAAACAATTTAGGATTATCAAATCCCACTTTTCAAAACCCAAAAGACAAAAAGGGGGTCACCGCCCCAAAAATTTACTTTCCGTAAAATAACCTTTACCAAACCGTTGGGATTTTAGCCCCAGATCCGTCAAATGACTTTTACAAAACCATTGGGATTTTAGCCCCAAATCTCATCAACTCACAGTACACAAGAACGACCACAAAGTTCGTCTCCCAACATCAAAATCCACAAATAAAGGATTTAAAACAAACAACAAAATACTCTAGTGCCATCCTAGCCAAGTAGGCCAAACGAACAACTTACCTCTTACACACTTAGTCAATGCATGCAATCATGAAAACCGTTCAAAAGCACTCATTTCCGGAAATGCCGATATCAAATCACATTTGCAAAATGCACCACAATTAACCGCGGATCCACCCTCTCGCGGACCCCTACCGAGACCCCGCGGATCTAACCCATAGTGGTTAAAAGCAAGCTCGCGGATCTACCCTTCGTGGACCCCTACCGAGACCCCGCGGATCTAACCCATAGTGAGCATACACACACACACACGTTACTCATGCAATACTAATATGCTAAGAATGTAAGTTCATTAAGATTACTCACTAAAGATGGCCATTTACTCGACGCCGTTATCAAACTCTTCAAAACACAATAACAAGATTAAACACGGAATACACGATTCCATAACTTTAAACAACAGGGATATCATCAAAGCCTTCACGTTCAAAATGATCAAATCATAAACAATTCCCAAAACACACCGTTCACAAAACACACACGCGTTTTGAAAGAGAGCCTTTAACGAGGCCAAACCGAAATCTTTTGAAACTTCATTTCAAATAACCAATCAAACACACCAAGACGACCACCGATCATCATATCCACAAAACGAGAAGCGTATGAACAAGGTACTTGCCTTGAATAACCACAACGCGGAGAATCGGCCAAAGTAGGTTGGCACGAACCGACTACGAACTCGCCGACTCCACCGAACGACAATCCGAAACAATGAACTACGAACGAAAACAATAACAATGAAAATGAATTCCAAAGTACGATCCAAAGCCGCTGAATTCAAAGAACAAATGACGAAGGTTCAAGGATTTCCCCCAAAACGGCCAAGAACACGATTCGTCCCGTAAAAACACGAAAACGGAATTCCAAGTTGAAATATGGATATATAATCCATAGAATGTGTTTAACAACATCATTTAACCACAATCGATCCATCAAAAATGGATGAAAAACGAGATCGAGAACAAATCCCCCAAAAAGTCGATTCGAAGGAAATCAAGAAATATACTTCGATTCGACGAAGAACAATTGATTAAATGATGTTAAACACAAGAATACTACCAAGATTAATCATACCCATCATGAATTAATCAACAACACGGAACGAATCGGACAAAAATGCAAAAAACCCCAAATTCACGAAATTAGGGTTCTAAGGAAGATTACCTTGATGCGCTGAATCAAAGGATGATAACGGATGATTGATTGATGTTATGAACTCAAGAACTTTGTGGATTTGTTGTTGAACAACATGGCTTCACCACCTCCGAATCGACAGCCGCGGAATGAAAAGGAAGGAAATGAAAAACGAGAGGAAATGTGACTGCCCTGTCACATTTATACTGGGCCGGACTAGCGCGCCAGTCGCTGAAGAAGGTGCGCTTATCGCCAGCCGCATCCGGCCCACACTGCCCTACTGACTTGGCCAGCTAGCGTACGCAGCCTTCCGGCTGTAGCGCGCGCTACCTTCCGGTCGTAGCGTGCGCAATGCCCGGCAGTAGCGTGCGCTACCTGCCGAGCCTAACCGATTCCAGAACCCCTGGACTCCACCGTCTGCACTGATAGCGTCGTTAGGCCCGAGCAGTGTGCGCTACACCTGTCGGTTAGCGCGCGCAGCCTTCCGGCCGTAGCGCGCGCTACGCCGGTTCCTGCTGCACCCGTCCGGCCGGTGCCCGTAATTGTCCGGCCAGTCCCGCAACCGTCCGGCCAGTACCCGACCACCAGGGCTCGACGACCCGATTTCCGAAAACGCACCGAACGAACACGACGAAAAGTTCGCGGACGACATCAACGACCCGAAATGAAAACATAATACAATAATTAATCATACGCGACCAAGAAACGGATCGAGACAACAATTACAGATACGGATACCCGTAACTTTTAAGAAATTACAAAATGGCCCAAAATGCCCGGAAATCACGATACGTGATCGAATAACCAAACCGAAGTTCACAACTCGTATAACAAAATTAAACGGACTTACAGGAAACTCGAAACAGCAGTTTCGAACGAGATTCGCAAGAATCGAACTCAAGTGCGGAAAAGTCACCAAAAAGCACGAAACTCAACAAAACGACACCGAAACGAACTAGGATGACAAAAAGTGCGTAATTAATCATTCTCGGAATGACGAAACGGTCATGAGTGAGTTGTCAAACGGACTCACCAAAATTTTTTTACCGAAAATCGAAAATTGCGGATATTACATTCTACCCTCCTTAAAAGAAGTTTCGTCCCGAAACTTAAAACAAGTAGGGAGCACCAATATCCCGCCAGGAAAACTCAACGAGATACGCAAGAAACGCGTAACTAACGCCCAACGGCGAAACGTTACAAACAACGCAACGGAATATACGGTGTGAAAACACGCTCCACGACGACCAACACAACGTCGCCATTAGGGATATAATAAAACCAACAAGTGGCAAGCGTCATCAAATGGATAATACAATCAAGTCAATTATCCGACAATCACAAAACACAACGAACGAAAATCAATATGATTGACCAACCCAATGGTACATCAATCGAAACGCGAACCATTCGCTAAACCAATACGGAATTCCACCGCCCAAATGTTGGAAGATTGAAAACGAGACTAATTTCCCGAACTTAAGGGAATTACGAAGGAGCCTGAACGCTCAACAATCACGAAACGAGAACAAAAACCGAACAAACAAACGATCGAGACAACAAAGAATCGAACAATCATGTCCGAAACACGAAGGATAATAATATTCAAACAACAACTCCCAAGATGATCTGGTGAGGACAACAAGACATGCATTCCCATAAGATCCACAGGAAAGAAAATAGCGATTGAAAAGTCACAACGACAAACGAGTTATTTCGAAACAATACCACCCTCGTTCGATCAACAAAAGCAAGGGATAGGGAAAGTTCAGAAAATGTTAACGAGCATAAACGAGTCGACAGAGTCGAAAACACAGGAGTTCCAAATCCGATCCACTTCGAATAAAAGAACTAATAGAACCAAATGATGTCACTTCCGAACAAGGTTCACAAGAATCGAACCGAACTCAAAAAAGTCACAGCGATAACCAGGTCAACCCACAACAAGATCACAGTTCGTTCGGACGATGAAACCGAAATACAGAACAAGTTCATAAAGTATCAACGAACATGATCGAATCGATAGACTAGAGAAAGAGAAAATACCGAAGTCAAAATAGTACGAGTATTACCTTCGACCTCGCCCACGAAATTCACAAAAACCAGAAGCAAGGTAACAATACATTAAACAACCGACACATAATGGAATAATCACCGATGCACACGGTCGTACCAAACAAGCTCTAACAGTTCGCACAAGAGCGATAACGCAGAAATCACTACGGGGCGACAATATTCAACACCAACATCTCACCTCTCACAGAGGGCTAACACGACAAATGTGGGGGAAACGACTCAACGCTCTCACCGCCGATTCGATCATACTCGGGAGAAAACATCAAAATGACAATGCGAACATCATACATACATACCCAGCCCTCAAACGGGAATGGATAGGTTTTAAAAACGAAAACCTCATTTTGAAAATAATTTAGAAGAACACCGGTTGATCTTGAGTATCACCTTTCAAAAGTACAAATGTGAAACATCGTTATCGAGACTTTGGAGAACCATTTCGCATTTGATAAAAATGAGGACACTTTCTCTTAGTGAAAACTTTCAGAATATTCGACCCTCGGGTCTAAATAAAAGTGTTTCTAAAACATTGAAAATATCTCAAAGCATTTTGGTCCTTAAAGTAGAAATTTTTTGAAATATATTGTGGCACCTTGGATGTACCACAAGAAAATAACTCATTTGAAAAGTACGTCTCGAAATTTATTTTTCTAAGATACTCAAGGTTTTCAAAAATCCAATAGCGTAATGCCCAAACTCACACATATCGACGTTCACTAAAACAACTCCTAGTACACGCATCGAAACGTTTAAAATCAAGACAATACATGTCTTTAAACGGAAATAAACGATAAAATACCACATTCAGAACAAAACCACTGACCCCATTCGAGGCCTCTAAAGACCCTCCCGCACTGGCTAGTGAACAAGTCGAACGCGTATAAGCACAAAGCCTCCACGAGAGAACTTGTAAAACGTACAAATCGATTCGAAAATCATCAGCAACGGACAAAAACAACAATAAAAAGATCTCACAAGCGATGACACTCCTCGTATAAATCAAATACGAGAGTCGACTAAATACATATCGTGAAATCAAAATCCACATGAGGATTCCATCACTTAACAAATAATCATAAAAATAGCTCGTGTCACACGAGGCACAACACAAAGAGGGAGACTTACATCCACAGGTCACACGAAGATGATGATCGCCTCACGATACTAATCACGACCAACAAACTCAGACGACGCGTCGCGACACGACTCAGTCAGATACAATGCGACGAAACAAGACTCAAACAACACGACTTGACCCGACAGCCTAGGTTTCCTCAACCTAAGCTCTGATACCATTTATGTAACACCCCCAATCCGCTCAGGGATCTACCAGGCTGGTAACAACATATAACAACTCAACCATGCCTTTAAGGCTAAAATGACTTAGTAGACCGATTTGGTCTTTCAATAAGTACATAAAACTCATGCCCACGCAGGGGTCAAAATACAACCACACCCGTACAACGGGAAAAATATAGCAGCGGAAAATAAAGTACAACTGAAACAATAAACAATGTACGGTTCCTCATGTGATTAGTATCGATCATCTTTCATCATCCTTCGTGCCGACCCTGTGTTATGCTCCAAAACCCGAATGCAAAAACAGACATCCACCCCGAATACTCGGGGATTAGCAAAACTCCACCGTTTTGCTAGTGCAAGTACAAGTGCAAAAATACGAGTCATACAATTCACATTCCACGAACGATAATAATTCGGAATCTTCAAAGATTCAAATACAACAAGATGAACACCTCCCGAGGCAAGAGTTTGAGAAAAATATTCCAAAACCGAAAGATCACAAATCAATGGAAATAATTTATAAAACGGTTTAGAATGCCATCGAGAGTTTTAGTAGAAAACAATTTAGGATTATCAAATCCCACTTTTCAAAACCCAAAAGACAAAAAGGGGGTCACCGCCCAAAAATTTACTTTCCGTAAAATAACCTTTACCAAACCGTTGGGATTTTAGCCCCAGATCCGTCAAATGACTTTTACAAAACCATTGGGATTTTAGCCCCAAATCTCATCAACTCACAGTACACAAGAACGACCACAAAGTTCGTCTCCCAACATCAAAATCCACAAATAAAGGATTTAAAACAAACAACAAAATACTCTAGTGCCATCCTAGCCAAGTAGGCCAAACGAACAACTTACCTCTTACACACTTAGTCAATGCATGCAATCATGAAAACCGTTCAAAAGCACTCATTTCCGGAAATGCCGATATCAAATCACATTTGCAAAATGCACCACAATTAACCGCGGATCCACCCCTCTGTGGACCCCTACCGAGACCCCGTCGGATCTAACCCATAGTGGTTAAAAGCAAGCTCGCGGATCCACCCCTTCGTGGACCCCTACCGAGACCCCGTCGGATCTAACCCATAGTGAGCATACACACACACGTTACTCATGCAATACTAATATGCTAAGAATGTAAGTTCATTAAGAATACTCACTAGAGATGGCCACTTACTCGACGCCGTTATCAAACTCTTCAAAACACAATAACAAGATTAAACACGGAATACACGATTCCAGAACTTTAAACAACAGGGATATCATCAAAGCCTTCACGTTCAAAATGATCAAATCATAAACAATTCCCAAAACACACCGTTCACAAAACACACGCATTTTGAAAGAGAGCCTTTAACGAGGCCAAACCGAAATCTTTTGAAACTTCATTTCAAATAACCAAACAAACACACCAAGACGACCACCGATCATCATATCCACAAAACGAGAAGCGTATGAACAAGGTACTTGCCTCGAATAACCACAACGCGGAGAATCGGCCGAAGTAGGTTGGCACGAACCGACTACGAACTCGCCGACTCCACCGAACGACAATCCGCAACAATGAACTACGAACGAAAACAATAACAACGAAAATGAATTCCAAAGTATGACCCAAAGTCGCTGAATTCAAAGAACAAATGACGAAGGTTCAAGGATTTCCCCCAAAACGGCCAAGAACACGATTCGTCCCGTAAAAACACGAAAACGGAATTCCAAGTTGAAATATGGATATATAATCCATAGAATGTGTTTAACAACATCATTTAACCACAATCGATCCATCAAAAACGGATGAAAAACGAGATCGAGAACAAATCTCCAAAAAAGTCGATTCGAAGGAAATCAAGAAATATACTTCGATTCGACGAAGAACAATGGATTAAATGATGTTAAACACAAGAATACTACCAAGATTAATCATACCCATCATGAATTAATCAACAACACGGAACGAATCGGACAAAAATGCAAAAAACCCAAATTCACGAAATTAGGGTTCTAAGGAAGATTACCTTGATTCGCTGAATCAAAGGATGATAACGGATGATTGATTGATGTTATGAACTCAAGAACTTTGTGGATTTGTTGTTGAACAACATGGCTTCGCCACCTCCGAATCGCCAGCCGCGGAATGAAAAGGAAGGAAATGAAAAACGAGAGGAAATGTGACTGCTCTGTCACATTTATACTGGGCCGGACTAGCGCGCGCTAGGCTGCCGAGCTAGCGTGCGCTATCGGCCCAGGCCACAGTCCAGTGCCCACACTGCCCTACTGACTCGGCCACTAGCTGCGGCGCAGCCTTTCCGGCCAGAGCGCGCTACCTGCCGGTCGAAGCGAGCGCAATGCCCAGCAGTAGCGTGCGCTAACAGCCGAGCCTAACCGATTCCGTAACCCCCGACTCCACTGTCTGCATCCGATAGCGTCGTTAGGCAGCCGGAGAAGGCGCTACACCTGCCGGTTAGCGCGCGCAGCCTTCCGGCCATAGCGTGCGCTACGCCGGTTCCTACCGCACCCGTCCGGCCGGTGCCCGCAATCGTCCGGCCAGTCCCGCAACCGTCCGGCCAGTACCCGACCACCAGGGCTCGACGACCCGATTTCCGAAAACGCACAGAACGAACACGACGAAAAGTTTGCGGACGACATCAACGACCCGAAATGAAAACATAATACAATAATTAATCATACACGACCAAGAAACGGGTCGAGACAACAATTACAGATACGGATACCCGTAACTTTTAAGAAATTACAAAATGGCCCAAAATGCCCGGAAATCACGATATGTGATCGAATAACCAAACCGAAGTTCACAACTCGTATAACAAAGTTAAACGGACTTACAGAAACTCAAATGTTAGCCAACGAGATTCGTAAGAATCGAACTCAAGTGCGGAAAAGTCGCCAAAAAGCACGGAACTCAACAAAACGACACCGAAACGAACTCGGATGACAAAAGGTGCATAATTAATCATTCTCAGAATGACGAAACGGTCATGAGCGAGTTGTCAAAATGGACTCCGGCCGAAAAAAGAAATTTACCGAAAATCGAAAATTGCGGATATTACAGTCTCGCCCCTCAGCTCTTCCAGAATTATCTCACTCATGGGCTTGTGACTAATCATATAATCTTCTTCCAGGAATCCGGCATTGGTGCTAACAATGACCTTCTGATCCTGGGGACTATAGAACAAGCCACCCTTCGTTCCCTTAGGATATCCTACAAACACTCGCACTTCTGTACGAGATGCCAACTTATCACCTTCCTTATTCAGCACATGTGCTGGAGTACCCCAAATCCGAATATATCCTATACTGGGCTTACGCCCACTTCACAGTTCTGTAGGTGTTTTTGGAACTAATTTCGAAGGCACCAGGTTTAGAATGTACGCCGCTGTTTCTAAGGCGCATCCCCAAAACAAAATAGGTAAATCTGAATAACTCATCATTGACCTAACCATTTCTAAAAGAGTTCTATTTCTTCTTTCAGCCACAACATTTTGTTGTGGAGTTCCTGGCGCGATGAGCTGGGACGAAATCCCCTCATTTGCCAAGAAATCCAAACACTCTCCACTAAGGTATTCAACACCACGATCAGATCGTAGTGACTTGATACACTTCCCATGACGCTTCTCTGTTTCAGACTTGAAGTGTCTGAACTTGTCAAAGGCTTCAGACTTACATCGCATCAAATAGATGTATCCATATCTCGAATAATCATCTATAAATGTGATGAAGTATTCGAAACCACCCCTAGCCTGGATATTCATTGGACCACATACATCTGTATGAACCAATTCTAACACATTTTGAGCACGGTTTCCCTTGGTTTTAAAAACCCTTTTAGTCATCTTACCTTCGAGACAGGATTCACAAATTGGAAATGACTCAACTTTGGAGATCATCCAATGGGCCATCATCTACCAATCTTTGAATCCTCCCAAGGTTTACATTCCCTAACCGTAAATGCCACAGATATGTTTGATTTATGCTTGAAGGTTCTTTTCTCTTTTTAGGTTTAGACAAAGAGTTAAGTGATTTATGCATAGGACTTTGTGCAGTATTAACGACATATAGTTCATCATTAAAAATACCTTTGCAAATATATTCACCGTTTCATTTCCTAATAATGGCATCATCATCAAAAGAAACTGAATAACCATCGCAATTTAATTTAGAAACCGAAATGAAATTCATTTTAAAATCCGGTACTAATAATAAATTATTGAGGACTAATAATTTATCATTAATCTTCAACTGCACGGCTCCCACTGCAACAGCCATAAGCCTGGAATAATCACCCCAGTTAATAGTAATCTCGCCCGCACTAAGATGCTTGGTTACCTGGAAACCATACGAGTCAAAGCAAACATGATCAGTGGAGCCTGAATCAACTATCCACGAAGTGGAAGAACAAGCTGTTAAACATGTTTTGACTACTAGTGCACGAGACATACCTTTCTTAAGAGCAAGGCAGTCCACTTTAAAATGTCCTTTCTGACCACACTTGTAGCACTTTCCCTTTGGCTTTTTGTTCGCCTCGGGCTGAGGAGCCTTGCTTTTCACCTTGAGGGTTGCCACTTGCTTCTGGCCAACCTGCTTTTTCTTCTTTCCCCATTTGGGTTTGGAAGAAGTAGCACAGGTTGCCGCAAGAATCTGATGATAACCTTGTTTGAAGAGACCTTCAGCAGATTGAAGCTCACGCTAGCTCCGCCAAAGTATATGTCCTACGGTTCATATTGTAGTTAAGGCGGAACTGCCAAAGTCTCTTGGTAAGTCGCCTAAGATAATATCGACTGTGTTCCGCATCGATAGTAGCCCCCAAAGATGCTCGATTGCTCAAATGAGGCATCATTTTTAGAACATGATCCCTTACTGGGGTCCCTTCAGACATTTGGGTTGTCATCAATACCCTCATTGCATTTTGTCTAGCCGCCCTGTTCTGATGACCAAACATCTCGGTGAGACTTTTCATCATTTCCGCGGCTGAGCCCATCATCTGATGCTGATGCTGCAATACATTTGTCAGTGAAGCCAAAATGTAACAGCAAGCCATCTCATCAGACTTCTTCCATTTTCGGAATTCATCCAATTCTCCAGGAGTGGCATCCGGTTCTGGATCCAGAGGGCTCTCCTCAGTTAAGACAAATTTATGCCCCTCAGCAGTCAGGACAATATCAAGATTTTTTTTCCAATCGGCAATGTTAGTGCCATCAAGTTTATTTTCTTTTAGAATAATAGCTAGTGGATTGAAAGACATGTGAGATATTAAAACATCCATCACATAATGCATAGCAAAATATATCGAAAAACCTCAAAACACAATATATATGCTAGCAACCAACACCTCGAAAAATCCGCATATGCAAGCCACGATCGTGTGGACATTTACACACATATTTTTCAAGTAGAGTTTTACGTCTTTAATTTTACTATCTAGTCAACTTACGTTATGACAAGTAAAATTAATAGTTGGTTCCTGTTGGCCATGTATTAATTAATATAGATTCCGATGGGTAGCTTATTAATTAATACACCTAAGTGAATACCATAATTTAACATTCTTAAAATATTATCTTTTAAATAATAGTCCTACAGATGGAGAGGTCCTATCATAAAAAACTAATATTTACCTGATGTTATTATTTTGAAATTTAAAACTAGTGAACCTATAATTAGCACATCCGATATGGAGGAAGACCCTAATGTCAACGCGCATGCTAATTACTTCACAATTTAAATAAATTATGGAGGCCAATTTGATTTTATTTTTTAAAAAAAAATAATTTAATCACTTAGTTATTTTAGCCTTTAGGTTTTTAATTTTCTCGTTCTAACATGCAGAAAACATATCACGCATACATTCATACATGTAATATCCGCAATTTTCGATTTCCGGTAATTTCTTTTTTTTTCGGCGGAAGTCTGTTTTGACGACTCGCTCATGTCCGTTTCGTCATTCTGAGAATGATTAATTCTACACTTCTTGACATCCGAGTTCGTTTCGGTGTCGTTTTGTTGAGTTCCGTGCTTTTTAACGACTTTTCCGCACTTGAGTTCGATTCTTGTGAATCTCGTCCGAAACTGTTGTTTCGAGTTTCCCGCAAGTCCGTTTAACTTTGTTAGACGTGTTGTGAACTTCGGATTGGTTATTCGATCACGTATCGTGATTTCCGGGCGTTTTGGGCCATTTTGTAATTTCTTGAAAGTTACGTATCCAGATTCTGTAATTGTTGTCTCGACCCGCTTCTTGGTCGCGTATGACTAATTATGGTATTACGCTTTCATTTCGAGTCGCTTATGTTGTCCGCGAACTTTTCGCCGTGTTCGCCGCACGCTTTCGAAATCGGGTCGCCGAGCCACAGCGATGGCGGATCGCCGGACGGTGGCGGATCGGGCCGGACGATTGCAGGCACCGGCCGACGGTGCGGCAGAACCGCGAGCGCACGCTACGGCCGGAAGATCGCGACGCTAACCGGCAGTGTAGCGACGCCGCCGGTGGCATAGCGTATGCTATCGCCCGGGCAGTGGGGTTTCGAGGTTTTGACTCGGCCAGATCGGGCAGTGTAGCGCACGCCGCTGCCGGTCGTAGCGCACGCTAACCGGCAGGGGTAGCGACGCCGCCGGCCGACTAGCGACGTTACTGGATAAGTTGGTTAGTCCAGTGGCTACTTCGGACAGTGGCTAGCCGCGACGCTTCCGGCCAGTAGCGCACGCTAGCGGGAGTCGGTCGATGTGTTTGGTCGGGCAGGTTGGTTGGTGATGCCGGTCGTGTGGGCCCCGGCCGAGGGTACTGGCCGATACAGCCGATAGCGCACGCTAGTCCGGGAAGGCTAGCGCACGCTAGTCCGGCCCGATATAAATATGGCCGAGCCACATTTCACTTCGCTTTTCATTTCCTTCCTTCTCCGTCCGCGAATGGCGATTCATGGGCGATTTAAGCCATGTTGTTTAACAACAAATCCATGAAGTTCTTGAGTTCATAACATCAATCAATCGTCGTTATCATCCTTTGATCCAAATGAATCAAGGTAATCTTCCTTAGAACCCTAATTTCGTGAATTTGGGGGGTTTTGCATTTTTGTCCGATTCGTTCCGTGTTGTTGATTAATTCGTGATGGGTATGATTAATATTGGTAGTATTCTCGTGTTTAACATCATTTAATCCATTGTTCTTCGTCGAATCGAAGTATATTTCTTGATTTCCTTCGAATTGACTTTTCGGGGGATTTGTCCCCGATCTCGTTTTTCATCCGTTTTCGATGGATCGATTATGGTTAAATGATGTTGTTAAACATATTCTATGGATTGTATATCCATATTTGAACTTGGAATTCCATTTTCGGGTTTTGACGGGACGAATCGTGTTCTTGGCCGTTTTGGGGAATTCCTTGAACCTTCGTCATTTGTTCTTTGAATTCAACGGCTTTGAGTCGTGTTATGAAATTCATTTCATTGTTGTTATTGTCCTTCGTAGTTTATGACGCGAGTTGGCGATCGGTGGAGTCGGCGGGTTCGTAGTTGGTTTGTGTCAACCTACTTCGGTCGGTTCTTCGCGTTGTTCTTATTCGAGGCAAGTACCTTGTCCATACATTTCTTGTTTTGTGGATATGATGATTGGTGATCGTCTTGGTATGTGTGTGTGTTTGTTTGAAACGGGTTTTTCAAAAGATTCGACTAGCCTCGTTAAAGGCTCACTTTCAAAACGCGTGTGTTTTGTAAATTGTGTGGGTTGTAAGTGACTATGTGAATCCTATGGATATGTTTGGTGTTGATGTTGCGCTTGATAACGCGTGTGTGCATATATTATCTCATTTTTGGTGCATTGTGATTTGACGATTATGTCGTGCTTTGTGTTGGTTGCCTTTGGTGGATTGTATGAATATCCTTGTTGTGACATGTTAATTGTGTGAATGTATTTCGCTCACCTCGGGAGGGTCCGACGGGATCACGGAGGGAATTCCGATGGTATAGCCCTGGATTCACGAGTGCGGTTGTTTGTTTTGTGAATGTATTTGCTCACCTCGGGAGGGTTCGACGGGGCCACGGAGGGAATTCCAATGGTATAGCCCTGGTTTCACGAGTAATACTTCACGAGTGCGTTTGTATGTTTGGTGAATGTATTTGCTCACCTCGGGAGGGTTCGACGGGGCCACGGAGGGAATTCCAATGGTATAGCCCTGGATTCACGAGTAAAACTTCACGAATTGGTCGATATATGAAATCGAAAACGCAATCTACTCACCTAGGGAGGGTCCGACGGGGCCAAGAAGGGAATCCAATGGTATAGCCCTGGATTCACGAGTTGATGTTGTATTTTGGTGACCAAGGTTTACGTATCTTGGGCGATCATATTGTATTGATGTTATGTCCGCCGAAGACACGTGACATGGGTTTTAACCTTGTATATTGCTGTTGGTTTTCTAATTGCGAAAACAAAACCTTTGGGCTGTGACCTTGTTGATTTTGGAAAGATTAGGATTTGATAATCCTAAATTGTTTTCTATTAAAACTCTCGATGGCATTTTAAACTGTTTTACAAATTGTTCCCCTTAATTGTGGTCTTTCGGTTTCTTAATGTTTTACACAAACTCTTGCCTCTTGAAGTTCCTTACATTACTTTTGTATCTTTGATGATTACTTTTCATTTTTATTCTTGGTTTGTGAATTGTATGGCTTGTATTTTTTCACTTTGTATGTGCACTAGCAAAACAAAGGAGTTTTGCTAACCCCCGAGTATTCGGGGTGGATGTCTATTTTGCATTCGTGTTTTGGAGCATGGCACAGGTGGTCGGCACGAAGGATCATGAAAGATGAACGAAACTAATCACACGAGCATCCGTTGAAGTCGTATTGGTCTAGTTGTATTTTCTTTTCCACGCAAGATCTTTTCCCCGTTGTACGGGAGTTTATTATATTTTGACCCCTGCGTGGGTAAGTGTTTGTAATAGAGTTGTATGTTATTGTTGAAAGACCAAATCGGTCTACTGAGTCATTTTAGCCTTAAAGGCGATGTTTAGATGATTGATTTTAGTTATCAGCCTGGTAGATTCTCGAGGAGAGGGTCTACGGCGTGTAATATCCCTGAGTGGATTGGGGGTGTTACAATACATGCCATACATCAAATCAATAAAAACCAAAAATAAAGCATGGATAATTAAATTATCCAATTATCATGGTCTTCTTCCTTGAGTTGAACCCGAGATAATCTTCGACTCGATCTCTCCCAATGAATCAAGCATCTCGTCGCTCCTCCCCGGTCGGGCCATGGATTTCCAAAATTAAAATTTCACTTTTATGCAAAATTAATTACATAAAAAAAATTTAATTTTAAATCCCGACTCTCCAGCGGACACAACGAGCAATGCGAAACGGACTGACCAAAAATGGACGACCCGACCAACCAAAGGAACCGACCGACCAGCCGCCATGCTCTCGGCCGCGCTGCCATTGCCGGCCATGGCCGCCAGTTAGCCTGCTCGCTCTATTTCTTCGTGATCCCGTCTTTTCCGAATTCAATTACAATTTTATACAAAATAAAATACATTGAAATTACAGCAAGATTACACGAAAAATAAAACACCTAGAACTACCTGCGTATTTTCTCACGGGAAAAACCATTACATGCCTCAAAACCGGGTCAAACCAACAATTGCATAAATAATAAAAATAAATAAATAAACCATTCACATAAACCATGATAATTGGATCATATCACCTGCAAGAACACATCTAGCAAAATATTCCAATATCAAAATACATGAATATTTAAATTGCTATCAATTAATCACCAAAATTAATTAAAATAGCAAAAACCTAAAAATCCGGTTCCGGTACCAATTGTTGGAAGTAAAAACGCAGTGGAAACGAAGTTTCGGAAAGTTGATAATCGCGTTTTATGCATCCACGAGCATAAGATTTATTTAGGTATACTAATTAATTAATTAATTACTAAGACTAATAAGCAATTTAAATATTATTTATTATTTATTAAATAAATATATTGGTTATTAAAATATCCTAATCTAGATCTAAAAGATCATAGGATATTACCTTTGAAGCGAATTGGTTGCTTTCGTCTTGATCACCTTGCATTTCTACCTTTAGACCTTCTAGAGTATGATCCGCCTTAACCCGGGCGTTGTGTGGGCAACGGGTTACCGGATCTTGCTTGGACACTAATGGGATCGGCCGAAATTCTCTTGTATGTGGTCACACAATTTTTCTTTGCTTTCTTGTATTTCATGAACACACTTAGCAAATTAATATGTTATCTAAATTGTAGAATCAAAGACACAAGTCTAAATTTACAATTAAACACAAGAGGAAAATTTTTATCTCACAACCTCACCAAGACATACAAAAATCGGCCTCCCCCCATAAGTCCTATATATAGTCTCTTGGACTACTACTAGGGATCTTAAGGAGGATTATGGAAGGACTCCCAATAAATTCATCTTACCTTATTAGGACTCTTCCTAATATAATGAATCTATTAATATCAACTTAGTCCACTAAAAGGTTGATATTGCACTTCCTACCAAAATCCCAAATTACGAAATTGGGCTCCTTATTAAATATATTATTTCCCGTTTTTAAGATATCGAATGTCCATTAATTAATTATAAGCTACTGACAACTTTAATTAATTAATATCTTATCCAAGAGTAGTACCACTCGAACCTTATTATTATATCGGAATTAAATCCACATGCAGGGTTTAATATAATAATCATTATCGAGCTCCTCAAGGGGACATCATCAAACCGCACGAGTCGTGACACGATTTCTAGTAATAATAATAACTGTCGTATAAATAATATTATTGGCCAAGATACGAGGCTTATTGAGTCGATCATTTTGACTCTCACCTATGGTAAATCAAAGCAATAAGTATTATAAATACACAATTAAATATTATATACTTAGAATTAAGAAATAATAATTATCCGAGATTTACGTTCTTCTTACAGTCAGTATAGAAGACACTATCTCACCTCGATCCAGTTCAATGTATGCAAATACGCTAATGTATGCTAATAGTCAAGACTTTGTCTAATAATTATATAGGTTGTGAACTATTATATTATTTTATAAGGCACCGATAATATGATCTTCCGTGTGACACCAACACACCACATTATCTACAATATAAAATAATGAGACATTTCATTTGCATAACCATAACGTGAATAAATATGCAAAACATGTGATTAAAGGTAATTAATATTCTCATACGTAGTTTCAGAGAAATTAGGTAATACAAGCATAAAGTATGCTTTGCAGTATACAATCCTAACATAAAATACATCTCGTGGGCATCAAGTTTAAACATACAACAAAACCATTCATCGGAGTTTCTCACAAACTCTACTGTCGATACCTTTTTCGAAACCCATCAAGGTTCACAACTTTCACATCATACCACCCCACACGGTGGTTCAAAAGCAAAACATCAATATGTCTAGTTCTATACACATACAGTGTGTCACAAGTATCGAATACAATCTCCATTACACAACACCGTGCAAATAAAATTATGCACCACAATTAACTCACATAGATGAAATCATGAAACACAAGTACCTCGCATAAAAGTGGAGACTTACGTCCACAGGCCACACGGAGATGACGGTCGCCCTCGATAGTAATCTCATCCGACAACATATCGGACACTTTTGACTATGCACAACTCAACTTGTCACCCGACAACTCGAATGACACGACAACACACTACTCGACAAATCACGACTCGACTTGACCCGACAACCTAGGTTTCCGCAACCTAAGCTCCGATACCATAAATGTAACACCCCCAAAACCGCACTACAAGCCGTAGATCCTTCCCACGAGGATCTACTAGGCTAAACATCATAAAACGATCAAGTGTTCGCCCGGCCGGGGCAAACAATACAATGATACGGACCGTTAAGGTCAATTATAAACAACTACACGGACCGGTGAGGTCGTACGACTGACGTAAACAGAAATATACAACTCTTTATAATGAATACCCACGCAGGGGTAAAGATACAAAATAGCGGAAGGCGGAATACGACTCTGACGATACAACACAACTCGACTTAACTCCCAACTCTCGATTAGTATCGTAGCCCGTCACTTCCTATGCCGATCCTGTGACTGCTCCCCGAACCTACAAGCACCTGGACACAAAAACAAACATCCACCCCCGATTACTCGGAGGTTAGCAAAATTCCACTATTTTGCTGGTGCAAGTATAATACGATACGAAATGCAACAAGTGAATATCAGCCACGAATTTGATACGGAAATCAACTATCAAAATGTTCCCGAGAAGTTTTAGAATTTCGAACTCAAGCAAAGAAGTATTTGAAAAGAACTCATCATCTCGGGGATTTTTAAAGTAGGAATTCTTTTGGACCTCGAGTCTCAATTCACAAAACCTTTTCGAAAGCATTAGGGCCTCAACCCGATTTTCGTTCCAAAACACATTAGTTAAGATATCATCATGGGTCCGTGACCCAACTTTAAAATATTGTCCAATCAATCACTGTTACACGATCGCTGTTCGTACACATCATGTACCAAACTACAGATGCCTCGACGGACCTTACCCGGACGACACGCATTATTCGTACACCTCATGTACCGAACTCCAGAGGCCTCGACGGACCCTACCCGGACCACACACATCGTTCATACACATCATGTACCGAACTCTAGAGGCCTCGACGGACCCTATCCGTGTAGTACCCGTAATTTTTATCCCCGGAAATTTTCTATTTTTGACGGAAGTCTATTTTGACGACTTGCTTGGGACCGTTTCGTCTTCCTGAGAAATGATTAATTCTATACTTTTTGTCATCCGAGTTCGTTTCGGTATCGCTCGCTGAATTCCGTGTTCTTTATCGACTTTTTCACGTGGGAGTTCGACTTTGTTAGATCACCATTAATTTTTGGTAACTCCAAAAATTCTGAATCTTTGCAATATTATAGAGCATCGAGTTAGCTTTCCAATGGTTCAAACGGTGAGTCAATCGGAGTCCGGACGAGAGAGTTATGGTCGTTTTAACTCACCCGCCGTTATCGCCGATCACCGCCGGCCGAACTCGCCGTGTCGTCCGACACGGCCCGTGCTGCATTTCGTCCCGAAATGCCGGAGTTTCTGTCGACCAGACTCGCCGTGTCGCCCGACACGGCCCGTGCCGCATTTCTTCCGGATAAACTCGAACGATCGCCGACACGCCCGACCGTGTCCCGTGACACGGCCGAGTCATGCCTGCCGCCGCCGGCGGGTCGCTGCCGGAAGGCCCTCGGCCGCGACCGTGTCGGGCAGGACACGGTCGAGTCCTCGCCGCCAATCGCGGTAACACGACCGCGCCGACCGCACGGCCGTGTCCGGCAGCATCAACCCTATAAAAGGCCCCGCAGACGTTTTCTTGCCATTTTTCACCTTCTTCTTCTCCTCTTCCGTAGCCGGGCGTGTTCTAAGCTTGAAGCCATGTTGTTTAGCAACATATCCATGGAGTTCCTTGGGTTATATCATCAATCATTCGTCCGATAACATCCTTTGATCGAGCGAATCAGTCGATTTTCTAGAAATCTAATTTTGGGGATTTTGGGTATTTTGTTCGATTTCGTCCGTTTAATCCGATTTAACTTAGGATTGTGAAGGATTGATGATTATTTAGATGTATTGTATCATTTCCCTTGTTATCCCATGGTTGGATCGTATCGATTCGTTGTTTTGGTCGAGTTCTTGACCGACGCCTTGAAGGTGTCCTAAAATGTCATAGAGGGGTTTTAGGGCGTTCTACGATTAATCTTCCTCGTATTATAGATGATTTATTGAATTTATGTAGTTAGGGTCTAATTCTTGTGAAGAACTCGAGTTTAAACCCTTCAGTTCGTTGACTTACTCGTGTTTCAAACTTCCTGGCCGAACCGTGTTCTTCGGGATCTTCTATCGTTTATTAAGGCAAGTATTCATTTTTGATTGTACGTTCTCGACTTTGAAAGTATGAAATATTGATGGTATGATTATTTATAGCCACTCCGGGACGGGCCTATGGTCCTCTGAGGGTTTCGTAGCCTCTGGTGCGATTCCATGGTTGATATGAACGAACCGATTCTACGGCATTCATATGAAATAATGTTGGCATGCTTATTTATATCCACTCCGGGACGGACCGACGGGTCCTCTGAGGGTTTCGTAGCCTCTGGTGCGATTCCATGGAAAAAATGAATTAACCACTCCGGGACGGACCGACGGGTCCTCTGAGGGTTCCGTAGCCTCTGGTGCGGTTCCACGGTATTCATATATGTATTGATGAGATGCTATGAGATTTAGTTATTCCGGAATACTAGTCTTATATTGATGAATTGACGGATTACATTTACTTTATTGTCGAGAAGTATTATGTTTCATATTGTTATACTTGCACTAGCTATTCGACGGCTAACCCCTTTATGGGGGAAATACGTTTCATGTATTTCAGTTCCAGGAGAGCGGATGACGGGTACCGGTCGGCATGAAGATGATGGGCAAGTGTGATACCGTGTCTTGTCTCCTTATCTCTTTTGGTTTCCTCCATTCGGTGTTGTTGTATCGAATGGATTTTTAAATACTCGAGTATTGTATTTCGCTTCTTGATGTTCCGGCCTGTGTTGCCGAGGTATTGATTTGTGCAGTGATGTATATGGTTTCATTGTTTATGGTTTCGAATACCATTTGTATCGTCTTTCTTTCTATTGTATGTAGACCTTATCGGTCAAGTTTATAGTTCCGCGTATGTTTAGCCTTGTGGGTCCCACGGCGGGGCTCACGGCGCTGTAATATACCCTGAATAACTTGGGGGTGTTACAATCCGGACCACACACATCGTTCGTAAACATCATGTACCGAACTCCAGATGCCTCGTCAGACCCTACCTGGATCCCACACCTTGTTCGTACACATCATGTACCGAACTCCAGAGGCCTCGTCAGACCTTACCTGGAACACACACATTATCACGACACAACTCATATTGATCAACTCAACACATCACCACGAGCAACACATTATTATCAATATGTCAAACCATTCAAAAATACACCGTAATACATATTCAAGTATGAAATCAAACCGACACAAATATCATAATCATCACGATAACTCAACCATGTCCAATCACGCACGACACAAACCATATGGACACAACCAACATAATTCCACGACATTAACCAAGCGAGGACATCATCACTACCATCAATCGTTCACAATGATCAAATCACACGAAACATATTCACGAAGATAAACCAATTCATCATAACCCTAACACGAAGTCCCTATTCACAAGACACAAATCGTATAGCAAGATACTTGCCTCGATAACCGATACTGAACACTCCAGCGAACACGGCTCAACCGGGAAACCTCGAACACCTACAATCCTCCGGCAAAAACAACGAAGATACGATTACAACGAGAATCAAGACCCATAACAACGGAAATCCCACCAAACTATCGAAGGAAAACTCATTGGGACATTTAATCAAACATTAAATGTTCAATAACTCCCAAGAACACTTGAATCGCCAATCGAGATAAACAAACTCGAAATATGAATATACAACCCATAGAACACGATTAATAATGCTCAATAACATCAACCGATTCATCAAAATCGGACGAACACGAAGATCAAGAAGGAATCCCGAAAGTCAACTCTAGGAGATTTCAAGAATTTACCTCGATCCGACGAAGAACAAGGATTAGATGATGATTGACACGAACTAAGCTTCCCAAAATGATGCACGATGATACCTCCGATCACCACCCAGGAGTTCCAGCCGAGAATCGCGGAAGAAGGAGGAGGAAGGGTGAGAAATGAACAAAAATCCGTCGGCAGGCCTATATATACCCGCGCAGGTTACGGCCGTAATAAAGCGTACTCATCGCGTAACTTGGCCCTTACGGCTGTAATCGGCATCTGCTTACGGACGTAACCGGCACCTCCCAGGCCACTACCCAACACGCTCGGCATATTACGGCCGTTACCAGGCAAAGCATTTCGGCCGTAACCGGGCATTACGGCCGTACCAAGCCACACATTACGGCCGTAATCGATCCTCCCTGGGCTACTGCCCAACCTGTGTGGGTGCCTTACGGTTGTAACCGGCAAGGCATTATGGCCGTAACCGGCCATGCATTACGGCCGTAACAGGCCCTGCATTGCGGCCGTAACTCGGCCAGGCCTTACGGTCAAAACTCAATCATTCCGACAGTCCGGTTAGGCGCTCGATAACGTCTCGGTCACACTAGCGCGCCATCTATGATTCAAAAAAATAACGAGCAATTTACGAAACATAACATACCACACCACACGCACACATTTAGTCAAAGAAACGCACGCAACAACAAGTCTCACTCGACGAATACTACAACAGAATATATCATACCGTTCATGATAGAAAAACGAATTCCACATAATCATAATGACACGAAATAACCGACACCAAACGACAAATAGTTCAAGGCAACCAGAATAAAAATCTAGGGTATTACAGTTCGATGACCGGCGACGACCGATGGTGGTGATACCCACTAGTGGTGGTACACGAATGCAGTTTATAATGATCACTTGGTAAAAAATATTCCACTATTATTTAATGCAAGTGACATTTAAGGAACTTTCAAAATATTATTATTTTAATTATGTATCTTAAGGACTATAACAATGTTTTATGTCAAAAAATTAAAGTAAATACGTTTTGGGGCAAAAAGAATTTATGATTGCAGTTTTGGGTCAAAACCCCTATTTCTTATTTAAAAAGTGATTCTCATTTTATCCATCTTATATATATATATATATATATATGTGTGTGTGTGTGTGTGTTACCAAAAATTATTGTGATAAACGGATTTCATAGTAATACAATTATACTTACTGTATGTTAGTTAAATACGAAACACTATATACATATCAATCCAAAATTATTTTGATTAATATATTTTATTCTAATTAAATTATATTTATGTTGTTAGTTAGTTATTTTAATATGTTCTAATATCGTCGGCTAAAATATTTTAGCCGACGACAGTTACATGGTCGGCCAAAATGGTGACTTTAGGTAACGACTCAGAAGGATTGTTTGTTCTTCGACCGATTGTCGACTAACGTGGTAATTTTGGTAGTGTTTAGGACATACTTTAAATACTCAATTAGTGTATATCTCATTTTGGTAGTGTTTAGGAGATACTTTAAATACTCATTTTGGTAGTTATGTGAGAAGAAAAAACTCAAGAGTCATAGGTAATTCTGAATAGCCAAACCAGAAGAGTTAATCTCAAACAGAAGAGACAGTTAAACCATAAGAGTCGAGTCAACCCGAGTTTTTATTGAACTTAACCTCGAGCTTTTTCTTATGAGTCGATCCAAACTCGATAAGCTTATCAGACAAGAAATTTGTGCAAACTTGAGCTTGTTTTCTTATCAAATCAAGTCGAGTCGAACTTATCGAGTTCGAGCTAGAGCTTCTTATCAAGCAGCTCATTTCGCTTGGGCTCTGGTTAAACATGTAGTTTTGTCAAGCTCAGGTCCACCATGATCGTTCAAAGCCCAAGTCCACAACCCAAGTCCATGCACAGGCCAAGACGACTCGAGCTGAGCCAGTCGGATGGGGTCGGCGGGTGCGCATGCGGCCGATTCACCTCCAAAACTTGGGCATCGTCTTAGTCAATGTTGCATATTCTTCCATCCTCTCTAATTTGTTAAGTGTCTTTAATATTTTTAAATATTCATTATGAGATGATATTTTATATTACCATGTTCTAATAAAATGCTCTTTCAAATGATAAACTTTACTCAATAATTTATCACTCATCAAAATTAATTTTGAGAAATTTGATATAGTACGACCATCTACTCGAAATATAGATTAATCATGAACTCTTTAATTTTATATAAATTAAGTTTTTAGTCACCAAAAAATCAATTAAAAGCTATATTTTCCAAAAGATCTTTTATGTATAATATATTCATTAGGAAAATAATATCGAAATGTTGTCAAACATAAATTGAAAAAATAAATTATTATGGGATTAAAATCGTAAAAGCAAATATTTTATGAGACCAAATGTGATTTTTGGCCATAAGTTTTTGTGAAGATTAAATGATGTGAGTATGATTGTTTGATTTGATTGTGTAAAAATGATCGATGTAAATTTTGTAAAGAAACAAATTTTGAATAAAGTATAAATATTTGAGCGGGACGATTGAGTATTTTAAAAGTAAAAAAAAAAGTTGAAAGAAAAGCAAGTCAAATTAGGGATGGCAAAAGTAGACATGGGTTCGAGTTGTTTCGACCTTAACGAGCATGGCTTGTTGCTGTTCACTCGAGCTCGAATGATTTAAAAGTCAAATATCAAAGAGTTTTATAAGGGGATGTGACATCATTTTTAGGGATTCATACACCCATTAATATGGGGTGTATGAATCTTGCCCCACATAAAAGAATCTCAATATTGTTCACAAGAGTGCAACAATTGTGACGTTTGTACGAAAAAATTAATGTATTTTAGAAAGATCGAATATAATCGATACGTAAGTTTCACAAGTTTTAATGACGAGCATAGAGTATATTAAAAGTACAAAGTATGGTGAATATGTGATGTAAATTAAAAGATAAAGGATGATAATTTAATATATTTAAAGGTATTTAATAAAAAGTAACTGTAGCGACCACTTTTCTAAAATATAACTCTTCTAATTTTAAAAAGAGTAAATAAAAATTTTGCAGCGGAAATACATTTTTAAGAAAAATAAACTTAATAATCGCAAGTAATAATCCCAAGTCACCTTTAAATAAAAATATAATTTGACTTTAAAATAAAACAAATGGAACAATTGTTCATAAAGCGTAGCTTGAGAAAAATAATAGTAAATAAATAAATAACAACTCATGAAGCTTGATCATCCCACACTCATGCGCATGCCACATCGAGCTCCTCAACCTGAAAGGGGGTAAAATAGTGGGGTGAGATTCCAACTCGCTCAGTGTGGAGAGTACGAAATATGTCTACGTTAATTACCAAATATATTAGCAAGTATAAACAACATGACTGATAAATTCTGAAGCCCGTCGGCTAGCCCGAAGACTTTATGCACAATTAAGTGCTTCTGACTGATTTGCACATTTAAGTGCTTCGATCGTTGCACATTTAAGTGCTTCGATCGTTGCACATTTAAGTGCTTCTGACTGATTGCACATTTAAGTGCTTCTGACTGATTTCACGTGCACATACGAGACAACATATAAAGCAATTAAAATAAACAAAAGCGTAATAAATCCCCACACCTGGATAAAATGCAGTTCTGAACTTGAATTTGATGAAGATGCTTGACTCGACAATTCTAGGCCCGTAAATTCTTGTTATTATCTACAATTAATAATAACATAACATTATTATTATTATATGACTGAGAATTAAATTATGAGTGAATAATAATATCAATTGAAAAGGTCAACATGTTAAAAGCTTGGTGGAAAGGGACTGATTTTTTTTAAAATATTGAATCAAGGGGGAATTAAAAAGGATTAAAAAAATTCAGGGACTGAAATTAAATACACTAAAAAGTTCATTTGGGGTCAAATCGAGAAGGTCTGGAACTATGGGGACTAAATTGATAAAACCTAAAATATGGCAGGGTATAAAACAAACCCTTCTCTTCCTAGTCCTCGGCCGACTCTCTCTCAATTCTCACTGTTCTCTCTCTCATAAAACACACACACACACACACTGGGAGAAGAAATGCGGCCGCACGATGGGCGACGGATGCAGCGCGCGGCGGAACAGGGCTGGGTTTGACTCAACGGCGGGTTGGCTAATAAAAGGCCGAATTGGAGACTCAAAATGGTGTTCGAGAAAACACAACAAACCCACGAACGATGGGCAACAAGGCGGCGACGGTCGCGACTCAGGTAAGGGTTTTAACTGGGATCGATGAAGATGAATGGGGTGAAGGGGTTCGGGCTTAATTTCGGGCCTATTTGAATCAGATTCTGGGTTGGTCGATAAAGGGGTCGTGTTTTCGGATTCGGGCTCGACCCGAATCTGGTTGAGATTGAATGGATGGATTCTGTGTTGAAGACGATCGTGTTTTCTGGTCTATGCCGAAAGGCTTAGCAACGGGGCTGTTCTAAGACGATAATACTCAAAATCGAATAGAAGATGTTAATGTTTAAAGGTTTACCTTTACTGTATAATTTCAGGATGATGAAATTGGTTGAGAATCGGACTGCCGAGAAGAAATGGCTGGTCGTGCGAACTCAAAACTAGGTTGAGAATTGGGTTTCTTCCGATTTGGCTCCTGCTTGTTGAACGGCAGTTTTTTTTTCTTTTTTTTCTCTGCGAAGTGTTTCTACCGTGAAGTTGAAGTTGAAGATTTACAAGAGGTTTAATTGTGCAGATTTTTGATGTTGTAATTTGATTATATAGGGGAAGTGTTTGTACATGATAAGGACTCTAAATTGATTGGGAGAGTAGGAGAGGATTGAGTACAAGGAGATTTTTAGTTTTGAAAAACTATTTTGAAGAACCGTGAGCACAATTTTTTTTTTTTTACTAATTAGTCAATTAATTATACTCTAATAATTCTAAATGATAATTATGATATTGATGGTAATGATAGAAATAATGGTTATATTTATAATAATAATAATAATAATAATAATAATAATAATAAATAATAATATTATTATTTGACTTGTAAAATCTGTTGGTTATAATTAATATTGTTTAAAATTTGACTCGGGCCTAGGAATGACGAGATGAAATGATGAATTTAAAATGAGAAATGAAATGAACGAATCACGTGACTTGTCATGAATAAAAATGACATAAATGAAATTTGCATGATCCTGAGAATGAAACGAATTAAACGATAAATTATTCGGGCATTAATTTAATAAAGTTGAACATGTTTTCTAAAATTCACAATAAATGTATATGCGAAATCGGGGCGTTACAACCTACCCTCCTTTAACAAATTTTCGTCCTCGAAAATTAAATTACGTACCTTGAAAAATGAATGTTGGATACTTAGAACGGATCTCCTCTTCACGTTCCCAAGTTGCCTCATTTGGTCCATGACGACTCCATTGAACTTTCACCAATTTAACCTCTTTATTCCGTAACTGATGTACCTTACGCTCCAAAACAGCTGTAGGCACCTCCTCATAAGTCAGGTTCTTGGCTACATGTAACTCTTTGAAATTGCATACGTGACTAGGATCATGTATGTACTTTCTCAGCATGGAGACGTGAAAGACATTGTGCACTCCTGATAACTCCAACGGCAGTGCCAAACGATAAGCAAGGTCACCAACACGACCCAAAATCTCAAAAGGTCCGATATAACGAGGCTGTAGCTTTCCATTTTTACCGAATCGTATCACTCCTTTCATAGACGCTACCTTCAAGAACACTTTCTCTTCAATCTCAAATTGGATGTCTTTCCTTCGTTTATCAGCATAAGCCTTCTGCCGATCCTGGGCAGTCTTAATTCTGCTTCTGATCTCGGCTATTTTCTCTACAGTCTGCTCGATCAATTCTGGACCCAAAATTTTTCCTTCCCCAACCTCACTCCAATAAAGAGGCGATCGACATTTCCTTCCGTAGAGAGCCTCATACGGGGCCATTTGTATAGTTGCTTGGTAACTATTATTATAAGCGAACTCTACTAACGGCAAAATATTCTCCCAATTATCACCAGTATCAAGAACACACGCCCTCAACAAATCTTCAAGTGTCTTGATAGTTCGTTCAGATTGACCATCGGTTTGCGGATGATATGCAGTACTGAAATTTAACTTAGTGCCCAACGCACTCTGAAGACTCTTCCAAAATTTCGACGTAAATCGCGGATCTCTATCCGAGACGATCGATACTAGAACACCATGTAGCCTCAAAATTTCCCGAATATAAATTCGTGCATATTGTTCCATAGTATAGGTCATCCTCACAGGTAGAAAGTGAGATGATTTCGTCAAGCGATCTACTATCACCCAGATAGCATCGTTCTTCCTCACTGTTCGTGGCAGACCAACCACGAAATCCATTGTGATATGCTCCCATTTCCATTCTGGGATTTCCAACGGTTGGAGTAAACCTCCTGGTCGTTGGTGTTCTGCCTTCACCTGCTGACATATCATACACCTCTCTACAAATACACCAATGTCCCGTTTCATTCCTCTCCACCAAAATAACTTCTTCAGGTCGTGGTACATCTTTGTACCTCCTGGGTGAGCGGAGTATGGTGCACTGTGAGCTTCTTCAAGAATTTGCTTCCTAAGGGATGGATCCTTAGGAACACATAACCTCCCATCATAAGTCAAAACATCGTCTGCAGCAACGACAAATTTCTCAATACTCCCATGTTGTGCCCGATCTTTCATCTTGCACAAGAACTTATCACGTGGTTGAGCCTCCTTAATCTTATCCCTCAAGTTTGGTTGCAAGACCAAAGATGATAGGATTGCTTTTGCACTCTTTGGAGACTCAACTACCTCAATCCTCAACTCAGAGAACTCCTTTATCAAACTCTCCTGATCGGTCCAGCAAGCTAACTCGCCCCTAGTCTTCCGACTCAAGGCATCGGCTACCACATTAGCCTTACCCGGATGGTAATGAATGGTATAATCATAGTCCTTCACCAATTCTAACCATCGCCTTTGCCTCATGTTAAGATCCTTCTGTGTGAAAAGATATTTCAAACTTTTATGGTCCGTGTATATCTCACACTTCCCTCCGTAGAGATAGTGGCGCCAAATCTTCAGCGCATGAACTACAGCAGCCAACTCCAGATCATGCGTTGGATAGTTCAACTCATGTGGTTTAAGCTGTCTCGATGCATAGGCTACTACTTTACCATGTTGCATTAAAACACAACCCAAACCCTGCTTTGAAGCATCACTATAAATAACAAAGTCATCCGTCGGATCAGGAATCGTTAATACTGGTGCCGAGGTTAGTCTCCTTTTCAACTCTTGAAAACTTTCCTCACACCTCTCACTCCATTCAAACCTCACGCCCTTCCTTGTTAATTGAGTCATAGGAGTGGCGATTTTAGAAAATCCTTCAATAAATCTTCTGTAATAGCCAGCTAGCCTAGAAAGCTACGAACTTCGCTCGCATTCTTGGGTACTCCCCAACTACTCACTGCTACAACCTTATCGAGATCTACCTCAATTTTTTTTGAGGTCACCACATGTCCAAGGAATCCAACTCTGTTTAACCAAAACTCACATTTCTTGAACTTGGCATACAACTTCTCCTTGCGAAGCGTCTCCAATGTAACTCTCAAATGCTCTTGGTGTTGTCCCTTTTCCTTAGAATACACCAAGATATCATCTATGAAGACGATATACAATCAATTGATACGGGCGAGGGTTTACGCAAAATCTCGCCATATCGACAATTCACGGATTAAATTCGAGGAAAACGGTTTTTGAATCACTCAATAACAACAATCGATGAGTAATATCGCAATATGCGTGAATAATTCGAGATTAATCAACCAAAACCCGAAAACCCCCAAATCTACAAAGCTAGGGTTCCTGAAGAAAATACCTCGGACTGGAGTGGAGAAGATGGATTAAGATGATGATGTACTAAGCCTGGAACACAAGAATCGGTCTGCAATGAGACTCCACGGATTAGTCTCCACAATTCGCCCTAAAATCACCGGAATCGCCCAATGGAAGTGAAGAGAAGGAAAAATGACGGAAAAGGGGGCTGCTGTCCTATTTATATTAAACATAGTTAGCACATGCTAACCATAAAAACATAGCGCGCGCTAACGGGGATCGCAAGCAGTACAGAAGCATCCCGGTGTCGCTAGCGTGCGCTAGACATGTTTAGCGCGCGCTAAATACAACCCGATAGGGTACGCTACGGAAGCCTTAGCGCACGCTACCTGATGATCAGTGCACAGGATATGAATTCAGAACCCCCACTGCCCAGTACGCTGAAATCGTTAGCGCACGCTACAAACACCGAGTTAGCGTACGCTAACCACACAACGATAGCGCATGCAAGGAATCAAGGAGTAGCGTGCGCTACTCACGCAACAGTTCAGTACTACTCAGATCAGTACACTGCTGCAGACAGTACGACAATCGAAATGCAAAGCAAGGCCAGAATCCAGAAACATAAACACGGAATATTCAAGATGACGGAGCTAAGCGTTGAAAGAAAATACAATTCCAACCACCGGAGAGTCCGTAATGCGACAAAGAAAATGAAATTCCCTAAACTTATAGGAAATTACAAAAATGGCCCAAGTGCCCGAAAATCACGATACGACGTCGGATTAACAAACCGAAAGTCTCAACACGACCAACTCAACCATACGAACTTATGCAAGCCAATAAACAACGAAAACGAACGAGTTTTATGAGAATCGAACGTACATACGGCAAAACATGTCATAAAATGAAATCACGTGAAAACATCACCAAAACTCGTCCAAATGGAAAAACTCCAAGAATAAAGTCCATTCAAAATGTCGAAACGGTTACAAGCGAGTCGATAAAAATAGACATACACCAAAAAAAAATGGAACTGCTAAGAATGGAAAGGTACGGATATTACATTCTCCCCCTCTAAAAAGAAGTTTCGTCCCGAAACTTAAGAATCAAAAAGATCGTGGTGCCTCGAACGCATATCCTCTTCTAACTCCCACGTTGCTTCTTCTATTCCGTGCCTCGACCATTGCACTTTAACCAAAGGAATGGCTTTGTGCCTTAACTGTTTGACTTGACGCTCTAAAATTCTGACGGGCCTCTCCTCAAACGTAACATCCTTCTCGATCTCCACGTCTCCGAAATCAATAATGTGGGACGGGTCCAGAACATAGACATGAAACACACTATGCACATGACTCAACGACGGAGGTAATGCCAAACGGTACGCTAACTCGCCAACTCTCTCCAATATCTCGGAAGGTCCAATATACCTCGGGCTGAGCTTCCCCTTTTTCCCAAAACGAAAAACTCCTTTCGACGGAGACACTCTCAACAGACATAATCTCCCACCTCAAACTCCAAAGGTCGACGCCTAACATCCGCATAAGACTTTTGTCGACTCTGAGCTGCCAACATTCTCTTTCTAATGAACACAACTTTCTCCCTCGTCTCCAACACAAGGTCCGGCTCGGTGCCAACTAAATCGGATGGCTCATCCCAGCATATCGGTGATCGGCAACGTCGGCCATAAAGCGCCTCATACGGTGCCATCTTAATCGACGTGTGCCAACTATTATTATACGTAAACTCAATCAAGGCCAGATGCTCCTCCCAGTCACTACTCCAATCTAACGCACACGCGTGCAAAAAATCCTCGAATGTCTGAATGGTACGTTCGGACTGCCCGTCGGTCTGAGGGTGGAAAGATGTACTCAAACGAAACCGTGTCCCCAATGCCTTATGTACCGCCTGCCAAAAATACGATACAAACCGGCCATCTTTATCCAAAATAATAGTCTTCGGCGTACCATGAAGTCTCACTATCTGCGTGATAAAAATACGAGCCAATTTTTCTGGACCCCAAGTATCCTTGATGCCCAGAAAATGTGCCAACTTAGTCAGTCGGTCCACAATCACCCACACTATATTCATTCCGGTCTTCGTCCTCGGCAAGTTCGTGACAAAATCCATGGAGACATCTTCCCACTTACATTCCGGGACGGGAAGTGGTTTCAACAAACCGGCTGGCCGCAGATGCTCGATTTTGACTTGTTGACAAGTCAAACACTTAGCCACAAACTGAACCACCTCATTCTTCATGTCATTCCACCAGAAAATCTTTCTCAAATCTTTATACATTTTACTTGAGCCCGGATGGACTAAGTAAGGTGACGCGTGAGCCTCTCGCATAATACTCTGCCTCAATTCCAAGTTGTTCGGAACACAAAGCTGACCTTGGAATCTCAACACACCATCCTCATGTATCACGAATCCCGAGGCTTTCCCTTTCCCTACATTCTCTTGAAGCTGAATAAACATCGGGTCCTCTAACTATCCCGATTTAATGTCGTCGACTAGAGACGACGAAATCTCAAGTGTACGCAACTGCCCGGAACTCTCTGGTAGCACGATCTCAACGCTCAACCTCATTAATTCTCGCTGAAGTCCCGACTGGGCCGTAAGCTACTCAAGCGTCCGAAGCGATACCGATTTCCGGCTCAAGGCATCTGCCACCACATTTTCCTTGCCCGGATGGTAAAGGATCTCAAGGTCGTAATCCTTAATCAACTCCAACCATCTCTGCTGTCTCATGTTAAGCTCTTTCTGCATAAAAATGTACTTCAGGCTCTTGTGATTGGTGAAAATCTGACACGACGAGCCATACAAGTAATGACGCCAGATCTTCAACACAAATACAACTGCGGCCAACTCAAGATCGTGCGTAGGGTAATTCAACTCGTACGGTTTCAACTAACGTGAAGCATAGGCAATCGTCCTCCCGTGCTGCATGAGTACACATCCGAGCCCTTGGCCCGAAGCATCACAAAAAATTGAGAAACCCTCATTACCACTCGGTAAAGCCAAAACAGGAGCGATCGTCAACCGCTTCTTCAACTCCTCAAAACTATTCTGCCTCTCATCGGTCCACAAAAACTTATCTGACTTCTGTAACAACTGAGTCAGCGGTCAAGCGAGCTTAGAGAACCCCTCAACAAATATACGGTAATATCCGTCCAAACCCAGAAAACTATGGAGCTCCTTCACGTTCTTGGGCGGCGCCCAAACCAATACTACCTCTACCTTATGTGGGTCCACACGAACACCCTCGGCCGAGATCACATGACCGAGAAACATAACCTTTCGTAACCAAAACTCACACTTTGAGAACTTCGCCAAAAGATGTTGAGTTCTCAAAATATCTAACACGATATGCAAATGACGGGCGTGCTCCTCCTCGCTCCTCGAGTAAATCAGGATATCGTCGATAAAAACGACTACACACTTATCGAGGTACTCGATAAAGACCTAGTTCATAAGCTGCATGAACACGGTTGGGGCGTTGGTTAGCCCAAAAGTCATAACCACAAACTCGTAGTGACCGTATCTCGTCCGAAAGGCCGTCTTCGGAATATCGGAATCCTTCACTCGGAGCTAATAATACCCCGATCTCAAATCAATTTTCGAAAACATGGTCGCCCCTTGCAACTATTCGAACAAATCATCAATCCTCGAGAGCGGATACTTGTTTTTATTAGTCATTCAACTCACGATAGTCGATATACAAACGAAGTGACCCATCCTTCTTCTTCACAAACAGGACCGGTGCGCCCCAAGGCGAAGCGCTCGGTCGAATATACCCCATGTCTAGCAACTCTCCCAAGTGTTTCTTCAACTCCAACATCTCAGCAGGCGCCATACGATATGGCGTCTTAGAAATCGGTGCCGCACCCGGCTCCAAATCAACAGTAAACTCGACCTCTCGATCCGGCGGCAAACCCGGCAACTCATCTGTAAAGACGTCAGGATACTCACACACTACCGGAATAGACGAGAGATCGACTCCCCCTTCTTCCGATCTCAAAGCATAACACCAATAACCCGTTCAACCTCTTCGAAGAAGTCTCACCGCTTTCAAAGCGCTGATCAGAAATCTCTGGCTACCCCGCTTACGCCCCACAAAAGAATGCTCGTTACCGTCAGAGGCTAACATCTAAATGGTTCTTGTTCTATAATTCATGATCGCCCCATGACGGTCCAGCCAATCCTCACCAAGAATTAGATCCTCGTCTCTAATATCTACCGCAATCACATTAGAAGGCCAATCCCTCCCCGCGATACTCACAGGAAAATCTCGAATCTCACGGTCCCCCACGATGCTATCCCCACTAGGCAGTTTAACAACAAATGGTTCACACGCAATTAGGCAATCAACATGCATATGATGCACACAATCCGGAGATATGAAAGAATGCGTAGCACCAGAATCGAATAACACTGAAACAGGATGATCAAGAACGTGGACGGTACCTGTAGCTACCGTCGCGTCGGGATCCCCAGCTCGTCTCATCTCATATACTCGGGGCGGAAGAGACCCCGCACTAGAAGCTCCCCCTCTAGAAGGCTGTCCACGTCCTCAACCTCTACCAAAACTCTGCTGTGGCTGAGAAAGTGCCGGTGTCTGATTCACGCTCGGTTCTCCCGCAGCTGGGGCTGATATCTGAGTAACCGGTGCCCGAGCAGCATCTGTACAAAACTTGGCACGATGCCCCATCCGACCGCAGGAATGACACTGAATCGGAGGCCTGTCACACTCACTCATAATGTGTCCAGGGCGACCATAGTTAAAGCAATTAGGACCACACACTGAACCAGTAGGAGCAGACCTAGAACCGTTTCCTCGTCCGAATGACGGGGACTGACTCTCGAAGACTCGCGAACCAGACTGAGTCTTCTGATACCCTCCATACTTGCCTCCCAAATTATAGTCGGAGGTCTTCTGCTTCTTTCCCTCGGCTGGCGTCTCTGTCGCAAAAAACGACATCTCATAAGCCATCGCCTTATTCTGATACTCCTTCAAAGTCGTGCACCCCAGACCAAACATGTAGTGACGCACCCTCGGTTTCATCCGCATATCGAAGTGTCAGATCTTATCAAGCTCATCTCGGACTTGGTTTCTCACATAATGAAGTTGTTGGTTGTAGTCCTTGATTGCCTGCGAAATCGGGACATCTTGAGGCTTAGCCTCAAAGAAGGCTCGGATCCTCCCTTCTTTAACTGGCCACGGACAAAACTCGTCTTCCATCATCTCCCGGAACTCTGCCCATGTGGCTGCCCGGTCACGCGGTTTCACCGCTTGCTACCACGTTGCCGCCTCTTTGGCGAGGAAGTACTGAGCGATGGGTACCTTTCTCTCCTCAGAGCAGTTAGCAGCCTCAAATACCTTCTCCATCTCAAATAACCAACTCTCCCAACCGGAAGGGTCAGGAGCACCATCAAACTGCGGGGGACGCATACGAATCACGTCCTGAAGTAACTTATCATTACCGGATCCAGTAGGTGGAACCGGGTTAGCATTAGCCTGGCCGACCAAAACGGCCTGAGTCAGTAGCGTCATCTGGTTCGCTACTTGCTGTAAAATATTCGCCACTCCAACATTCTCATGTGCATTACCGGAGCTAGCAGACTGATCCTGCTGACCTCCGGAACTAGGTGGAACACTATTCGACAAGGAAGGCATCGCCGAATCAGTTCCCGAGTTATCGGACATGGCCGCCCCACCGGCTGCGCCACGTCCCCTACCGCTTCCGCGTCCTCTACCAGCAGGAATTCTGAAGAAGTCGTGGGTGAGTATAATTCAAACGTAAAACGCAACAAGATACCAAGAAACGAATAGAACAGAACAACGTAACGAGTCAAGTTATGAAAACTTACGAGCACCGGCGTACTGAGATGATGGCATGGCAGTGATACTGTTCAAAAACGACACTCGACTAGACCCAGATAACCGACAGCCTAGGTATTCATAAACCTAAGCTCCGATACCATATTCTGTAACACCCCCAAGACGTTCAGGGCGTATTACAGCGCCGTGGACCCCACACTTTGGAATCCACCAGGCTAACAAACCGACTCGACTAACAACAAGGACATACATCACTAATAATCGAACAAATTCTCAAACCACGACATTTAAATAAAAGACTAAAATCCGACAATAGAATCTGACATCAAATCCATTTCCCAAAACGGGAACACAACATTAACAAATTCAAAAAGGAAGTACTCGAGTACTTTAACCAATTTCATAATACAGAAACCCCAAAACAAGACATCAATAAATAAACGATAGGACAGAACACCGACAAATGACTACTGAACAGTATCATGCTTGCCTATCATCCTCATACGGCTCGTATGCTTGCTTGTCTCCAAGACCTGTACCTGAAATACAAAAAGTATTTCCCCCATTTAAGGGGTTAGCGGCAACTGCTAGTCCAAGTACAATCCATTCGAACTACCATTCTCATCAGATGAAAATATGCGCCAAAAATCATTTTAGAAATCATTTATATTCCGGAATATTTACGGTGCACACGCACAAAACACATTTTCTCCAACAAAACAATTCAAAGTTAACCCTGGTACGAGACTCACGGCCACCGTACCCCGCAGAGCCCCGTCGGACATCCCTGGGTGGTTAACCATAGTTCACGGTACGAAACTCACGGCAACGTACCCCTAGAGGCCCCGTCGGACCATCCCCAGGTGAACATACATATATCCATCCATACAACCACAATAAGCCATAATTCAAATACTAGAACGTGTAAACAAATGTAAAGTACTTGCCTTTGAGACATCTTCGACGAAATGGGGACGAACAACGACTACGAATGATCCGGAAGGAAAATGACCGTTCCTAAACGAATGGTTAACATAACTCAGACCTATACGACAACAATAATCGAAAGGAAGACTCCCACAACCCCGTTTACACGCTAAGACAATATACAATCTATTGATACGGGCGAGGGTTTACGCAAAATCTCCCCGTATCGATAATTCACGGATTAAATTCGAGGAAAACGGTTTGTGAATCACTCAATAACAACAATCGATGAGGAATATCGCAATACACGTAAATAATTCGAGATTAATCAACCAAAACCCGAAAAAACCCCAAATCTACAAAGCTAGGGTTCCTGAAGAAAATACCTCGGACTGGAGTGGAGAAGATGGATTAAGATGATGATGTACTAAGCTTGGAACACAAGAATCAGTCTGCAATGAGACTCCACGGATTAGTCTCCACAATTCGCCCTAAAATTGCCGGAATCGCCCAATGGAAGTGAAGAGAAGGAAAAATGACAGAAAAGGGGGCTGTTGTCCTATTTATATAAAACATAGTTAGCGCACGCTAACCATCAAAACATAGCGCGCGCTAACGTGGATCGCAAGCAGTCCAGAAGCAGCCCGGCGTCGCTAGCGTGCGCTAGACATGTTTAGCGCGCGCTAAATACTACCCGATAGCGTACGCTACGGAAGCCTTAGCATACGCTCTGATGATCAGTGCACAGGATATAAATTCAGAACCCCCACTACCCAGTACGCTGAAATCATTAGCGCATGCTACAAACACCGAGTTAGTGTATGCTAACCACACAACGATAGCGCACGCAAGGAATCAAGGAGTAGCGTGCGCTACTCACGCAGCAGTTCAGTACTGCTCAGATCAGTACACTGCTGCAGACAGTATGACAATCGAAATGCAAAGCAAGGCCAGAATCCAGAAACATAAACACGGAATATTCAAGATGACGGAGCTAAGCATTGAAAGAAAATACAATTCCGACCACCGGAGAGTTCGTAATACGACAAAGAAAATCACGATACGACGTCGGATTAACAAACCGAAAGTCTCAACACGACTAACTCAACCATACGAACTTATGCAATCTAAGAAACAACGAAACGAACGAGTTTTACGAGAATCGAACGTACATACGGCAAAACATGTCATAAAATGAAATCACGTGAAAACATCACCAAAACTCGTCCAAATGGAAAAACTCCAAGAATAAAGTCGATTCAAAATGTCGAAATGGTTACAAGCGAATCGATAAAAATAGACATACACCAAAAAAAATGGAACTGCTAAAATGAAAAGGTATGGATATTACACCAGGTGATAGCCAAGAGACCGACTCCACGACCTCTGACCAAGTGATGGTGGATGTAGACTCCGTGATATGGACTGTAGCGGTCTTTACATAGTTGGGACCTTCGTTTTGACGAGGCAGTCAAAGAGTTTGACTTCGTGCAAAATGAAGAGGAACCTTGTGTATACAAGAGGGTTAGTGGCAGCAAGATCACATTCTTAGTACTATATGTAGATGACATTCTACTAATAGGAAAACGATGTGGAAATGCTCAGTTCTGTGAAAGCTTGGCTTTCGAGTAGGTTCTCCATGAAAGACTTGGGAGAAGAAACCTATATTCTTGGGATTCGACTCTACTCGGATAGAGCGAAGAGAATGGTAGGTCTTTCCCAAGTCCTCTATATAGATAAGATCTTAAAGCGAATTAAGATGGATTATTCTAAAAGAGGGTTCCTACCGATGCGACATGGAATAAAACTCACCTTGAAGATGTGTCCTCATAGTGAGGAACATCGAAAGGAAATGAGTAATATACCATATCCTCCGGCCGTGGGTAGCCTTATGTATGCATTGTTGTGTACGAGACCTGACATTGCGCACGGTAAGTAGGTTTCAGGCAAACCCAGGTAGGAACATTGGACTGCTGTAAAGAACGTTCTCAAGTACTTAAGAAGGACTAGAGATCTGGTTCTTATGTATGGCGGTGGAGAACTGAATGTGATGGGCTTCACTGATGCAGACTTCCAAGGATAGAAAGACGACTCTATGTCTACTTCTGGCTACACTTTACTCTTAATGGAGGAGCAGTATCTTGGCATAATGTCAAGCATAGTGCGACTGATGATTCTACCTGTTAGGCTAAGTATAAAGGAAACTCGGAGGCTTCCAAATGAAGGGTTAAAAAGTTACTGGGTAAACTTCACGTGACACCATATGCTGCGCTGCCTGTTTTCATTTTTATACGATGTTTCATAATGGCACCAAAAATATCGAGAGAGAGTATCATCTCGTGAGAGAATTTGTTCGCAAAGGGATACATTGTGCTGCATAGAGTAGACTCGGCCGACAAACATCGATGATCCACTGACCAAGCCACTTTCTCAGATTAGCTTAGAGCGTCATTTGGAGAAAATGGGTATTAGATACCATAGTGTGTGGCATTGAGTGCAAGTGGGAGATTGTTAGGAGTATACCCTCGAATGCCACTCAGAGGATGTTGAATGAGGGCATTGTACTTGTTATGATGTAAATCATTATCAGAAGGCAAATGTATGTTTCTTTATTTACTGGTAGTCACTGCCATTCCTGAATCGTAAATATATATATATATATATATAGAAGCTAGTCCTTATATTTGAGAGCAAACCATTCCACCCCTTATTGGATAAGGGGATTGTCACTGGAAAGGTTTATGGCTCAAATACTTAATCGTTCGCAAGTCGATGAAACTTGACTGGGCGTTAAGTTTATGTGAAGACTTGTATGACGTGTTCTTTGACTTGGAGAGTGCCTGTCGAACACTAATGGTTAGTGGGAGCACACGTTTTAGGTATGCTAATGAGATTAGTATACTCGAACCGACTCACCCTCGATTCGTCACACGGATTTCACTCCGGAACATTCAATGACGGAATTGAAAGGTTGTGATAGGTATTCGTGAACCTTAGACTTGAGGATTTAGTAGGGATGTGCTTGTGACGTTAAGATTTTCATTAGAGTAGTTCGATCCAGGAAACCGGAAGGTGGGGGTCAACCTCGACGTGCGTCTTGACAGGCAAGTAGCAGGTTCTACTAAATACCAAGATACGATTCTTTCTCCTGTTAGTGAATGGGTTATATGTCCTATGCGGTTATTGGCAGATGAGATCATAAGTCTTTGCCCAAATCATTGGAGCTAGTTGTATTGGATACACGAGAGCTCGATGATCTCGATTTGCATTAACTCATGCATAATGTCAAGTACAGATAGGGTTTGACTAATCGTGACCCTATAACTTGATCGGGACATTTGAAAGAAGGGTTTATACGTATACTGGTATTCACGACAGGAAGGTTTTGGAATGATCCCAATCATTCGTTCTCAGTTAGGGTACAGTGTAGGCCGCCAGGCTGGCTAGGTGGTGCTACTACTCTTTGGTTCCTCCTATTGCTAACTGAGACGGACCTACCGAGTCGCGCAAAACGATTGACGATGGAAACAATCGAGCATATTCTCTCTTTATAAATATTAGATATTAGATATCTAATTTATTAGACGTTGGATATCTAATTAATTTTGGGACATTGGATGTCTAAATTAATTTATTCGATAAATTAATTACGGCCTAATGAATTAAATATAATACTTGGTGATTAATCTAATTCATGGATATAATTATTTCTTGGAGAAATTAATTATATTATTTTGTATTTGATATGATTAATTAATTGGATTAATTAATTGATATAAATACATCGGAACGGAATGGAGTTTTATCTGTTTGGACTCACGGGAGTCTGAAACAAACCAAACTCGTTCCGGATCTTCTAGAGGCCGCCTCCCTTCACCAACTTTCTTCTTGGTCTTTGTCTCCATTTTAATAAATAGAAGACCAAAGACTTTAGAGATTTTGATATCTCATTTTGAAATGGTGTAGGTGACTTTATATTAATTAGTTGAAGAATATAATGGAGTGACTTGATTTTTCTCTTCCACAACTTTGTACTCTCAGCCAGAACTTTGAAAAAGAGAGAGAGTAAGGTTTGAGTCTTTATTTTTCATTCTTCATTATTCTTAAGATTTTCTTAGAGAAAATTAAGATATATATTGAGAGAAATTATTTGATTAATATATTTGGAGTGTATTAATCAAATTAAATAGCTTCATCATCCTATTTTAGCTGTAACCTTGGAGGTTAATTGGGTGGTTGTCATTCCGATCGTTTCTCCGGCGCGTGGCAAGTAGAGACGCGGTGTTTTCGGTGTTGGATCAACTTAAAGGTTGTTGCGGATTGGATTCGCAAATGACATCATATTTTGACCATTCAATCAACGGATTACGAGGGTATGATTTTGAATCCTACATTCATTTTCATTTATTTATTCATATATACGTAGCTTGATCGATACTCTTATGGGATTCAGATCGAATTAGATTCGTATATTATTTCTGCTGCGCCTTCGTTTTAGGCACCGAATTCCAACACCATCATCATGCTGAAACACAGACTGGTGCACATCTCAAATGCACTAGTGCGGTTTTCATCAACCATGCAACAAAACTCATGCAAATAAAAGTAAGACAAGGTGAAGTTTTCTTATGGTAACAAAGATGGGGGGTCACGACATTAGGTTTTCTAGTGAACAACTTCCTGTAGGATTCAATGAGATCATCTCTAAAATTTTTCAGTTCATTGAGTGTGAGACCATTAGTAGGAAGTTTGTACACTTTCTCCAGTAACTCCTCTGTGATGGAGATCTGTCTCTTTTGCACGGTGCTCATAATACCAGTCACCAGTAAGCCTTTCTTGTCCGACTCGTACAAAAACTCAATGTCGAGATAGAATTCATTGATAATTTATTCATCGTAGTTCTCAGAATGTAGGTCTCCCAGCCTGTACAACCCTAACTGTTTCACACGAGTAACAACCGTGTTCATCACATTCATAACCTCTAACTCCAATATAATTGGCTCATGAAGGACGGATCAGGCGAAGATCATGCCGCCAATCACACGAGAGTACTTTTTCTTCATGGTTTAGGATGAAGTTTGAGAAGACACCATTGAAAGTAGTTGAGGAAAGGAGAGAAAAATTGCAGAAAATCTGAAGTATAAGATCTGTATACTATAGGCTCGAAATCTTACAAAAAGCAGTAAAGAGTGTATAGGTTAGCATTCATGTCCTTTTGTAGGTGTTGGATGTCTAGGTTACAGTAGAATGATTTGGATCAGGACATAACTGGTAAGTCTTATCCATCAATTTTGAAAGTTAACGCCAGTCGCACATCTGACACGTTACAACCTCCACTATAGCATGATTAACCATTTTAAAATTTTGAAATTACGAGTTTCAATGCTTTAAATTCCAACTGTTGTTTCAATTGTAAAGAATCATTTAGAATTCCGAAACCACACGTGGAATGAAAACGGTTTTGAAAAAGTTAATTGTATAGAATTGGATATGATTAAAATATTAACTGAAATCCTATATTATATTTACTGTATCCACAAAAATACGACATTCCTTCTTAATTGGTACATATATGATTCAACCCATATAACAAAAGATGATTAAGATTATACTTAAGTGTCTTACAATATTCCCTCTTGATTAATGTACACTACAGCTGTATGAAGGAAACTATATTATTTTTTCTTACACTAGTGATATGACTTTGTGAGTCTATCTGTATAGTTTACAAGTTTGGAAATTGTATTGATGGATCTACAGAATTCTCCCTCAATTGATGAGTAATAACGTAAAATTTTACAGGAATTTTAATCGATCTATAGCATTCCCAATTCCTTACGAGGCATATAGAACCTTATTGTGCTGAGAGGCTTTGTAAAGATGTTGGCGATCTGGAGGTCTGTATGGACTTTCTCAATTTGAACAACCTTGATCACAACATGATTTCTAATAAAATGATGCTTAATATCAATGCGTTTAGTCCTTGAGTGCAATAAATGATTTTGCGTGACTGCAATTGCACTCATACTATCACACATGACTGGAGTTTCTCTTGCCTCAATGCCATAGTCCTGTAGTTGTTGCTGCATCCACAGGATCTGCATACAACTTCCAGTAGCATAATACACAGCCTCGTAAACGCAAAGCTTCTCTTGTTCTTGCCTCAAGACCCATTCCTGATGCTGTTTAAGTTGGTTCAGCACTTGCCATAATGTTTTTGGCAGTAAGCGAAACACATCTTCCACATCATTAATTACAAATTTCAGCTTAGGGAGCTCGTCCCGTGCAGTCTCGCGCATCCATTCGAGTTCTTTACCAACGTCATACAGGGCCTTGACGGCGTCCTGCAGAAACACTATTTTTCGACCGATGGCTTGCAGTTTCTCAATGCAGGCGTTAGTGCGCGGGGAGCCAGGGCACGCAATTTTCGAGTCTGCAGGTTCTTCAAGATGTCGAAGAACCACGTGATGACGGGGTCTCCATGGTCTGTCTTCTGGCAGAAAACCGTCATCAAAATTGAATTTGGAACTGACAGAGATAGGAGATGAAGGGGAGTCGGAAGCAGGGGCTTCAGAAGGATGTGCCGTTGTGTCAGTCTGGGAGACAAAATGGACTGATTCTTACTGTATTTGTTGATTTTTTGTAGTCGGAACTACAGGAGAGACTGAATCCTCCTGCCGACTCTCAGCTTTCGCCTGTTCCGGAAGAGGGACAGATTCCTCTTGATAGACAGTGCTGACGGCATCTTCTTCTTGGGGGACAGGTTGGGCTTGATCTTCAATGATTACTGGAGGGACGGGTTCCTCCTGTTACTGTTCTTGATCTACTTGTTGTTGTGGGGGCGGGGACTGTTGTTTATTAGATATCCCCTGGCCCTTTTGGTTTTGAAAGTTGGCCATTTCTCCTTCCCTGGCCTCTTTCCGGATGATCCGAAGACCTGCCTGTAGGGCATCATCATCATCGTCCGAGTTAGGGTCGGAGTGGTGGCTTGGGGATGAAGCCTTATCACCGGACTGTGACTTCCCTTTTATTATGGCCTTTTCTTTTGTCGTGAAGTAATCCGAGATGATCTCATGGCAAAAGTGATCCTCCCAACGGATTAGGACCTCAACATTTTGGGTGTCTGTGACCTCCAAAGTGAATAACACCTCGTCCTTCCAGTCCTCCTAGTTGTACAGGGTGTCGTAAGGGGCGACCCTGTATGATTTCCAGACCTTGAAGCGTTCGTAAGATTCTCTATTTAGACTCGAAGGAGAGTGTTATTAATTATTTCAGTGGGGGGGGACTCCGTACAGTATGGATCTACTGTCCGGTTGGGATCCTCAACATGTATGGGAGCCTGTTGTGGAGAGGGATCACGAACATGAGTTGGTATCCTGTGGGGAGGGGGACTCCGTACAGGGGTGAGTGCCCTATTTGGAGTAGAGGCTTTCGGCTCCGAAGGGGTATCCGACTCACCAGAACTTCCAGCTTGGCAAACAATTGATCATCCGTCATAGCCGTCATAGGCTCAGGATCTACTGTTTCAACAACAACTGATTCTTCCAGAGGGGTTGCGCCCTGTGGGATTGTTTCAGCGACAGGAATATATGGGACTTCTACAGTGACTGTTGTAGTCACTGTAGGCTCAGCCTTGACTTTTTGGTCTTCTTTCTCTTCTTCTCTACAGCTTGAGGCGAACTGCTATCGGGAATGCTTCTCTTCCTTTTCTTCCCATCGGTCGAGATCTTCGAGGTGACGTCTCTTGGGTGACTTGAAATGGGCATGCTGTGAGTTTTGAGCCTCATAGCAATGAGCGATGATTTTTCGAAGACGGTGGGTCATATCCCGCCAATGAATTTTCCAGTGCCAATCTTCTTGGCATCAACAGATTTCTAAGTCCACGACAGGCTCTATTGGTGTTTGTGGATCATCGAGTGGAAAAATTCTGGATATCCTGGGTTATGCCTTCTACTCCTGTAGGATCACAATGGGGTTCATCGAATACTACATGGACAGATTCCTCTATTGTCAGCTTCCTTTTGTTAAATATCCTGAATGCTTTGTTGACAAAGGAATATCCTGCGAATATCCCTTCATCCGACTTTTCGTCGAAGGTCTTGAGTTGATCCTTACCATTGTCCAGAACATAACACCTGCATAAAAAAATGTAAAAGTATGCAATCATTGGAGTTTTACTGTTCCGTACATCATAGACTGCTTTGTTATGATGCTTGTCAGATAATACATCAGTTTTGTGTATAGCATGATGTATATATTGCTTCTCCCCAGACCCGCTGCGGCAATTTGCTTGTGGCTATCATGGTCCTTGTTGCTTCTTTGAGCATCCGATTCTTTCGCTCTGCAACGCCATTTTGTTGAGGAGTTCAAGCTGCTGAGTATTCGTGTTGTATTCCATTGTCCGAACAATATTGCTCTATAAAGTGATTTGTGAATTCGGTGCCTCTGTCGAAACGAATGGACACGATACTCAACCCTTTCTCATTCTTTAGCTTCTTCAGGTGCTCTGGAAACTTCATGATGGTATCTTTCTTCTTGCTTAGAAAGATTGTCCAGGCATGCCTGGAAAAATCGTCAACAATAACAAGACAATATTTCGTACCTCCCAAACTTACAGGGTCTACAGGGCCGTAGAGATCCATGTGTAGCAAATCCAGTACCTTATGGGTGGACAGGTATGACTTGATTTTCAGGGGGGTTTGATTTGTTTGCCTTTCTGACACGGTCCATAGATGCTGTCTTTATGAAATGACACATCGGGCAAACCTCTGACCATTCCATGTCTAGCGAGTTTGTTGATCATCTTGAAGTTGATATGAGACATCCTTTTGTTCCATAGCCAGCTTTGATCTGCAGTGCCTTGGCAACAAAACATGGAATAGTGGAGCCTGTAGGCTTCCAGTCAGCAATATACATATTACCTGATCTACTTCCTGTGAGGATGATTTCTTCGGTCTTGATGTCCTTCACCCTATGTGATCTATATAGAATTTGACCGAGAACTGTTTGTCACAGAACTAGCTAATACTAAGTAGATTATACTATAGGCCTTCAACATAGGCTATGTCAGTGACTTTGAATATTCTGACAATCAGGGTTCCCTTTCCTCTTGTTCTTCCTTTGGACTTATCACTGAAGCGCACCTTTGGACCATGACCTTATACATAATCTGACAGCTTGCTGATATCTCCTGTCATTTGCCGAGAACATCCACTGTCAAAATACCAGATGTCCTTTTCTTTGATATCCTATAAGCAAAGAATTTAACTATATTTAGGTCCCCTTTGTTTGTTATGTCCATGGATGTTAGTGCCTTTTGGTACCCAAAATTTCCTGACAGCAGTTGGTTTGTTGTAGGTTACTTTTGGTCCAGTCTTGTGATGTCTACGTGGGGCAAGCACGTAGTTGCTGTAACCTTGATTATTATGCATGTAAAATCTAGGTTTTTGATTCCAGTACGTCTTGGAGGGGGAACCATTTTCTTCGGCCTTACAGCTTGCCTTCTAGGACCCCAGTTGGATTCCCAGACCTGTTGGTGGTACTGCGCATCGATCTATTTTCTGGATGGATAACGGGGCTCCGGTATCTAATATCTAGGCGCATTGTACTGTTGATAGTACTGTGGTGCGTGCCTTTGATACTTGGATACAACCATCTTTCTGAATGGCTGCTGGCACTGTTGATATGCTCGGGGAGCATATTGTTGATCACGCCTTACAGGTCTGGGAAGATGAGGTTTCCGCTGTCTGTGATATGAATTTGGGGGAGGAATCGCAGCCTTCGCTGTACGGGGAGGGGCAATTGTAACCTTCGTGGGACTTGGGATCTCTTCGGGTTCAGAAATAGGTTCCACTCCCCTGACGAACACCGTACTAGATGTTCCTTTATGGGAGAACGAGTCATATCATAAGCCATGTTTATCATGGGCATGCTGCTCAGTGCTTAGAATTTCTTCCATCTTTCTTGAAGATTTTTCAAATGATTTCAGGATGGTCTCTAGTTCTCCTTCTCATTTCTCGAGAGTTTTCACTTTAGCTTCGAGTAAAGTATAATCATTTGTCTTGCACTTATTATGAGACTTTGCCTCATTTTTATCTTTGGCAAGTTGATGATTGCTTTCTGAGTTTTTCAAAGGTGACTTTGCTGTTTTCGCAATCAAGAGACATATTTTAATAGTTGTTTTTCAGCAAGTCATTTTCATCTTTGAGATCCAAGTTTGAAATTTCAAGTTGTATGGTTTCTCGTTTGAGTGTCTCATGTTTTCAAAAGTATGCGACACATTTATAGGAGTAGTTGAATTCGAACTTACTTCGTCATCGTTGTCATCATCATCATGTATTTCTTTGGCCATAAAGCACATGTATGCCTTATCCTCAATTTCATCATCGGAGGAGTCACTGTCAGTGATTGCCTGTAGGCACCCCTCGGTCTTGTTCGATGCGGGTGAGGCTTCTGATTCACCAATCAGGGCATTGAGCTTGTTTTTCCAGACACGTCTTTTCTCATCCCTTTCATGTTGCTCAGCTTCTGGCAACTTTTGCACTTTTGGATGTGGATACTTATTTGCATAATGTCTTGCTTTCCTACAGTTATAGCATAAGTTAGAATCACCAGATGAAGGAGATTCAGAGCTTACCTTGTGAAAAGGCTTGGGCCTGTATAGAGTCCTTCCAGAATTTTTGATGAACTTTTTGAATTTGTGCATGAGCAGAGCCATTTCATCTTGCGACAGGATGTCATCGTCGCTGTCTGTAGTCTTTTATGCCGATTTGGATGTCAAACTGCTGAGTAAGTTTAGAAATTTTGTTTTCTTTTGAGAGCTCAGTACCCTCGTAAATAAGCTTGAATTTCTCCCAGATTTGCTTAGATGTCTGACAGCTCTTTCCTTGGAGAATGTACCTTTATCGAGAGTGACAAATAGTGCATTCTTGGCGACATTGTCCAGGTTAGCACGCTTGCGCTCATCAGTCGTCCACTGATTGTGATCTTTCTCAAGAATCTCGGCATAAGGTTGCCCTTCCATTCTTGGGGCTATGTTGATCTTCCAAATCTGGGTCCTTCCTAGATGACATAAATCATTTCCTCGTGCATGGCCGCAAGATGGGCTTCCATCCTAATTCTCCAGTCATCAAATTCGTTAATGTAAAACATAGGAACCTTATTTATCATATATGAGTCCATCTTATACATAGGATGATGACAGTATAATACAAGGTTTTCAAAATCTAGTGATTTGTGGATCTGATTAAGTTAAAAATCGACTGATTCTTTTTAGAATCAACCGTTCTGATACCATTTGTTGGATACTAATTATACAATATACAACTTAGAAGGTAAAAATATAATAAGCTGTACGATTTTCAAAGTTAATTGCGTAGCGGAAGTGTGATAGTGAGTTGTTGTGAATACAGCAATTGGGTACTCTCCTGTTTGCTTGATTTGTATAGGGTTCTTACAATGTATACTATAATCACAGTTAAATGAAAACAGTAAGGATGGAAAGTAAATAACACACAGATTTAAGTGGTTCGAGGTAAACCCCTCTACATCCACTGGTCCTCCACACAGGAGTAAAATATTTATTAAAATCACTACGTACACAACTACGTGACTTTAAATAAACCTGTCTCTGTATCGTTCACACAGATTGACACAGGGACTGTAGCTTTGGCTATTCACACAGATTGGCTTTAGCTCTTTCGACTTGCTTCTTCTCACATAGATCGAAGCTTCGTTTTCAATTCTATTCTTCCCACACATGTCGGAATACACAAGGACTTAGTACACACAGGTCTAAGGTTGATCTCAATGGTAAATATGGTATAATGATTCCAAACAGCAGCTATATATTTTACGAGCGTTCGTTGTATGCTGTGCTGTTTATGTTGAGGACTTAGTATATTTCTTCACTTAGATACTGCTGTATGCTCAGGAAATATATTGCTCTTTTGTAGTTAGATTTTCAGAGCTATTTGCAGATGTATGCACGAGAATGAATAATGGAAGTGAGCAATGTCCTCTTACTATGGGCTATTTATAACCTTGGAAATAGTTCCGTTACAAATGTAGTTGTTGGCCGGTTTGTGAGATGAAGACGTCTCTGATCGGCAGCTGCTGAAAGTTTGAATTAAAGGCAGCTCACATTTAATGCTTCAGACATTCTTTTTGACTTTGCATTAAATGCTCTTCAGCATGTTCAAACTTGTCTCTTTTCGGTCGCATTAAATGCTATCCTATTAGCAATAAATGCTGCTTTTAACCATGAATACTTTATGAGTAAATAATATTTATCTCACAATGGTTTAAAGCTTTTTCTTCAGACCTGTTGGATGTGTTTTACTTTTCCCAAGTAAAATACTTACAGCCGGACTGCTGCATCCAATGCACTTAACTTCTGCTGTATGAAGATGTAGGCTCTGTAGGATTGGACTTTGTAGAAGATCTCTTGCTGTATGGGTGGGCTGTACGGAGTTTCCTAACAGCTTCCATGCTTAGCAAATTTCTTACTTCTTAAGACTTCTTTGTTGTACGTTGGTGATTATCAAAACAGGAATATTTATCCTAACAGTAAGATTCAAGAGTTTAAATTTAGATACATTTATCATATTATTGATATCCTATAGTGTATATGTTGTATCTACAAAAATACAGTGTTTCCCCTTACACTACAATGAAAATAGAATCATACAATGGTTTTTCACCATTGTTTGATATCAAAGGTCTTCGTTGACTATCGAGGCGATATCTGATTCTGATATATGCACGGACAACGATTTCCTAACCTCTGTTGGAAATAAAAATCAACAACGTTTTTCTCACGGTTGTTAGAAACAACACGACACAACACTGTCATAGTGGTGAACTATTGCTGGAACCTCGCAACACAATAGTTTGGTGGAAAAAGCACCTGTCTGTAATTCTTTCACACTACAGTTTATGTAATAGAGACCACTGTCAAGAACCGTTGTTTTCATTCATATAGAGCTATATTTTCTTGACAAACAACGTTTTAAAATGCAAATTGTTGTCTGAAATATTTAACGACAGTTTTAAGGAAAAACGCTTATGCCAGATTGTTTCAGACAACAGTTCAAAACATATCTTTCTCTATGTAAACGTTTGTGGAAAGATATGAGAAACAACGGGAGTTATTATTTTTCCATTGCCAAGAATGTGTAAAAGCAATAGTTTTGTTTAAGAAAAATGTTGTGTATTGCTTCATAATACAATGGCTTGATTGTCATTTGTTGTTATTTGAAATTTGTTTAAACAATTATTTGATTTGAAAACACATTGTTATTTAGCATTTACTACAATGTTGTTAATAAGAAATTGTGTTGTGAGTTATTCTTTTATACCATAATTTATAACTATTTACCAGTCGGAATGCCAGTGGCACAATGCTATTATAAAGGTAAATGTGGTGAGTTATACTTTCATACAACAGTTTCTCTTTATTTTATCACTGTTTGCATTAGTAAACTCACAATGGTTTCATAAATTTTACCAATTAGATTTTGTAGTTTCACTCAACTGTTACAACAATACTATAGTAAATGGACTGTTGTTGGAGTAACTTTGACACATTGGTTATCAAAGAATTCAAAACATCATTTTCTGTTGAATTGATTTTTTTTTTTGCAAACTATTCTTACGAACTTCCGCCTGCTACCAAATTGAAAATTAAACCACTGAAAATTAATGTACCATTCAAATCCATCATTTTACCATTTATAAATCCATCAACACCATAAAATCAATACCTAGGTTCATCGACCGCACTTAAAAACCATATATTCAACAAGCATAGATCATCGGCTACACTAGGAACCCATAATCCAATACCAAGCAAACCACGCCAACAACACAAAATAAATCCTAACTTTACAAATATTTAAACTACATGCATGACGCTTCACCACTAACTTCACAAAACAAGTCCACTTCACCAATAGTTCAAAATAAGCTACCTCTGAAACCTAACATGCATGACACTTCATTAAATATTTTGCAAAATCAGCCCTGATTTCATTAGTGTTATCTTCTGTATAAACCAAGTTGTCCCTATGCATCCACTGAAAAAAATAGACCAAAATTTCTGTAAGTCAGATGTGTTACCAGTTAAGACAGAGTAATTGACAAAATTAAGTTGTTAAAAGTTCAACTACAAACATGTTTAGCTTGATTAATTCATCATTAGGTGAAGTATATTGTAACACTAACATTATAACTACGAAATTATAGGGTGGAATCATATAACATACCTTCAGAAATGAAGAACACTACACCAAAATCACAAGAACACACTCTAAGCTTCAAGAATGACTCCAAACTTCCAATCAACAAGCTCCAAACCAAGATGTATAGCTCAATCACAAGTTGGAAGAAGGTATAAGTGATATAGGGAGGCAGGGGGATGTTTATACTGGAGAAATATCGAAGTTGGACGTGCAAAATGATAGACACAAGTTGTCTTTTTATAACAGCACAGTTCACTACGTACGTTATCACATGCAGATAACGTACGTTAGCCTCATTATGTACGCTATACAGAAATGTGTTACGTACGTAATACACTATCACACGTTACTGAACTAAAATACGAACATCATTATGTATGTTATGGCTTGAAGCCTTACATACGTAATGTAGATCAACTAGGTTGCCTCCAAAAGATCAGATACTCGAATCACGCCCGACCCCACATGTCGATAGTTGAGATCGGATACGACTACAAGTATTATGTACGTAAAAGGCACCTCCTTACATACGTAAATATCACACTATAGCGTACGTTATGCTAAAAGGTTAGCGTACGTTAAGCGCAGAATTACTAGCCCAAAAATGCTCGTATCTATACAACGTTGAGAAATCAAATCATAGAGCGATTGATAGTTATTATCAAGTCTATTATGATATATTTCAACATAAATAAACATTAAACAAACGCAACAAGACTACAACAGTATTGAATCATCCGAATAATACAACAATAGGTAAGAATTTCCGTCGGATATTACATACTCCCCCCTTAAAAGGAGTTTCGTCCCCGAAACTAAGGGGTAAACAATTCGGGATACCTCTCTTGCATACTGCTCTACGTCTCCCATGTGGCCTCCTCGACTCCATGTCGTGACCACTGAACTTTCAGTAGGGGAATCGTCTTGTTCCGCAATTGTTTGATCCTCCTCTCACGTATCCGTATGGGGCGCTCCTCGGACGAATGATCCTCTGCTATATCGATCTCATCGAACTGAAGTATATGACTCGGATCAACAACATATTTCCTTAAATGGGAGACATGGAACACGTTATGAATCCGGCTCAGAGCTGGTGGCAACGCCAGGCGATAAGCTAGATCGCCTACTCGTTCCAAAATCTCAAACGGCCCGACATATCTCGGACTCAGCTTACCTCTCTTCCCAAAGCGAAAAACACCTCGAGTATGGGACACCTTCATTAGAACATGGTCGCCGACCTCAAACTCAAGTGGTCGTCGATGGTTGTCTGCGTAAGACTTTTGTCGGCTTTGAGCCGAACGACTCCTAATCAGAGCGATCTTCTCACGGGCTGCTAACAACATATCGGGTTTCGTACCCAAGGTTTCAGATGGATTGTCCCAACACATAGGGGATCTACAACGACGGCCATACAACACTTCATAAGATGCCATCTGAATCGAAGCGTGCCAGCTATTATTATAAGTGAATTCCACCAAAGGTAGTTAGGCCTCCCAATCATCTTTCTAGTCAAGAGTGCACGCCCTTAACATATCCTCTAGAGTCTGGATAGTCCTCTCAGTCTGACCATCCGTTTGTGGATGAAATGCTGTGCTGAAGTTCAATTGCGTACCCATCGCACGATGAACTGCTTTCCAAAAATGTGACACGAATCGCCCATCATGATCTGATACAATACTCTTAGGGGTACCATGTAACCTTACAATCTCTTTGATAAATAGCTCGGCCAATTTCTCGGGTCCCCATGTGTCTTTTATCTCCAAAAAGTGGGCTGATTTGGTCAGACGGTCCACAATCACCCAAATCGTATTCATCCCTCGACGACTCGTCGGCAAGCTAGTGATAAAATCCATCGATATGTCCTCCCATTTCCACTCGGGAATCGGGAGCGGTTTCAGCATTCCTGCGGGTTGCTGATGCTCAATCTTAACTTGTTGACAGGTTAAACACCTCGAAACGAACTCTGCAACTTCACGTTTCATACTTCCCCACCAATAATATTGTTTCAAATCCTTATATATTTTGCTAGACCCCGGGTGAATGGAGTACAGGGTAGCATGAGCTTCTCTCAAGATAGAGTTCCTTAATTCGTCGTCTGCGGGTATACAAACTCGATTCCTGAAGCGTATCAATCCATCCTCATGGATCACAAATCCAGGTACTTTCCCTTGAGTTACTTCATCCCGAACTCGAGATAAGAATGGGTCCGTAACTTGCTTCGATTTAATTATATCCTCAAGGGACGATGAAATCTCAAGTGTACAGAGTTGTCCTTGAATACATTGTAACCAGACTTCAATTTCTGGCCTCGCCAACTCTAATTGCAATTTTTGCTGAACTGTCAAGCGGGTAAGCATCTGCTCCTGTACTGTTTTGCGGCTCAACGCGTCGGCAACTACATTTGCTTTGCCCGGATGATAAAGAATCTCGATATCATAATCTTTTATGAGTTCTAGCCACCTTCTATGCCTCATGTTTAACTCCTTCTGAGTAAAAATATACTTCAGGCTCTTGTGATCGGTAAAAATCTGACAGGTAACTCCATACAGATAGGGACGCCAGATTTTTAAAGCAAACACCACGGCTTCAAGTTCTAAATCATGGGTGGGGTAGTTGACCTCGTAAGGTCATAGCTGTCTCGATGCATAGGATATCACCTTCCCGTTATGCATTGGTACACATCCAGGGCCCTATTTAGACGCGTCAATATACACCACGAATCCTTCCGTTCCTTTCGGTAGAACCAAAATAGGTGCCAAAATCAACCGACTATTGAGTTCATAAAAACTCCGCTGACATGGCTCTGGCCATAAATACTTCTTATCCTTCCTCAACAGATTAATCATCGGTTGGGAAATCTTGGAAAAACCTTCCACGAACAGTCGGTAATAACCTGCTAGTCCCAAGAAACTACGTACTTCCTTAACATTCTTTGGTGGTAGCCAGTCTCGGATAGCTTCTATCTTCTGTGGGTCTACTCGCACCCCATCAGTTGATATCACATGTCCGAGAAAGAAAACTTCATGCATCTAGAACTCACATTTAGAAATTTTTCCATAAAGCTGCTCTCCCCTTAACGTCTCGAGAACTAGATGGAGATGACGCTCATGCTCTTCATGGTCATGAGAGTAGATCAGAATGTCGTCAATAAAAACGACTACAAAGCGATCCAGATAATTAATAAAGACTCGATTCATCAACTCCATGAATATTGCCGGTGCATTAGTCAGTCCAAAAGGCATCACTACGAACTCATAATGCCCATAGCGAGTACGAAAAGCGGTCTTCGAGATGTCAGACTCACGAATCCTCAGCTGATGGTAACCGAACCTCAGGTCGATCTTAGAAAACACAGCAGCTCCCTGAAGCTGATCCAATAAGTCATCAATATGTGGCAATGGATATTTATTCTTAATGGTTACCCTGTTCAGCTCACGATAATCAATACACAGACGTAGGGATCCGTCTTTCTTTCGTACAAATAGCACTAGTGCTCCCCAAGGGGACGCACTAGGTCGAATATAGCCCTTCTCGGTCAAATCCTCAAGTTGGCTCTTCAGCTCCTGCATCTCAGTTGGAGCCATACGATACGGTGCTTTTGAAAGCGGGGACGTACCAGGCTCTAACTCAATATTGAACTCTACATCACGATATGGAGGTAAGCCTAGCAACTCATCTGGAAATACGTCTGGGTAGTCTCGGACTACCGGAATATCGGCCAATTCGACTGGTCGATCCGCTGTTTTGGTCATGAAACACCAATAGCCAATACATCCCTGATTAAGCAGTTTCACTGCTTTCATAGCGCTAATGACTCTCCTGGAACGGCTGGGATTGTCACCCTGGAAAGTACACTCAACACCATCGTCAGATGTGACGGTCACTGTTCGTTTGCGGACGCTAAGTATGGCATCATGACGATCCATCCAATCGATACCCAAGATTACATCATCTTTAGGTTAATCGACCACAATTAAATTCGACAACCACTCACAGTCGTTCATGCGAATCGAACAGTTATGCACTTCACGATTCCCAACAATTCTTCTACCATCGGGTAGAACAATTATATAAGGTTCACAATTGGTAACATGATCTAATTGCAAATGACTCAAACAAGAAGCAGATAAAAAAGAGTGTGAAGCACCAGTATCAAAAAGAACACAGACATGCTGAGATCGGATCTTGAGAGTACCTGCAATCATGTTGGCTTCGGGATCGTCGACCTTCTTCATCTCGTAGACCCTGGGTTTTGCAACCCCAGTACTAGATGTACCAGCTTGATTTCCACGGCTCATCCCTCTGTTTGCCCCGGTAGTCTGATAAGAAGTGGACGGAGGTACACGGTCCTGGACGAAAGACTGAACTGGAGCATGAGGTGCTGCTGGAGTACGTCCTGGTCCACTCCTACAATAACAAGCACGATGTCCATTCTTCACACAAGTATGGCATGCAACGGCTGGCCTTGGGCATTTAGAATTGATGTCCCCATGGTCTCCACAGTTATAGCATACAACAGATAGGCTGACCGCTCAAGGTAGCGATCTGGTTGGCTTCGACGCCATGGGTTGCCGTTCAGAAAGATTTGGCACTGGTTGGGGACTCTTGAATGTTCCCCAGTTGCTATCAGTTTGGTTCTGGTTCCTGAATTTCTTGTTGTTGGACTGCGGTTGCTTCTTGGAAATTTCTTTCACTGTCAGTTCGTACTCCAGAGCTTTCTCGATGAACTCCGGTAGGGTCGCATAGTGATGGTTCAACAGCTGCATTCTCATTCGGGGTTTAAGCCTTTTGAGAAAGTATTTGATCTTATCGGCCTCCGTTCGGACAATCGTCGCGGCAAAAGGAAGAAGTGCCTGGAATTTCTCGGCAACAGATAGTACGTCATCATATTCGGACGGGTCTGGATTTACCAATTCTGATAGTTTGGCCTCGCGGAGAGGACCCGGATAGTAACGGTCTAGCATGAGATTCTTAAATTCCTCCCAAGTACATATGCCATCAGTTGGCCTCACCGAAAGCCACCAAGTGTGGGCGCTCTTGCCCAGGTAGTAAGCTGCTACGTAGACGCGATTCTCTGCTGGACAGTCTACCATATCGAACAATTTCTCGAAGTGTTCAATCCAATGCACAATATCAGCAGGCTCAGAGGAACCTTCAAAAATCGGGGATCGCTGGCGAGAGATGTCGCTGATAATCCGACTCACCGGTCCGCCATGTACAGGAGGTGGCCCCTGATGCTTGTCGGTAGCAGCTCTCTGCATAGTTTCCATTAACTGACCCATCTGAGTCATCTGAGCCATCATGCCCTGCATCACAGCGTAAGGATCGACACGGGCATCCTCGCGTCTAGTGTGGTGCGATTGGTCCCTAGAAGGCGAATCACTGCCTGTGGAACTATGATCTGCATTCGCACGCCTGTTGGCTCATGGTATCGGGATTCGGCCCCTTCCGCAACCTCGTCCCCCTCTGCCACGGCCTCTCAAATTTCTTTCCATACTGAAAGAATCAATTCATAAAGATAAATCATAAGTAAAGTTTATGATACCAATCAAATTTCATGCTAAGTTAATAGCAACAAGAGATTACATATTCAAGAAAACAGTTCATAATGAATTATCGACACTACGAGTGTCACACAGAATATCATATCGACGTTGAATCGAACAATTCCAATCATATAATAAATCCATAATTTACTTCGAATTATCAATCTGATAAATCCTGCCACAAATCCTCAAAATATCAAGATCAACAAAGAGATCCATTCCAATATCAATATCATGCCAGTAATTAAATCATTGCTCAAAAAGTACGTACCGCATTTGGCTCGTAGGATCAGGCGCTTGCACAGGTCACACGTGACACGAAGGTCTCTTGATACTAGTTCAATACACAAAGACTCAAAAGAAAAAAGAAAAACGACAGTGCTCTCTGATACCATCTTCTGTAACACCCCAAAAAGGCGGCCATTACTGTGCCGTGGACCCCACACTGGACCACCAGGCGATACCCAAAATACAGATTAAATACACAATACATGTGATACCGAACCACAATACATAGTACTTACTCCGATTAGGAGTTCACAGTAGTATGGCCAACGGCCTCATTACACACAGGATCCGAAATACGAGTATAATTCATATGGAGATGGAATATACCTTAAATACCAATACATAGTCCACAATTAAAAATAAAACGGAAAGATAACATTACACGGTTCGAACAAAATCGGACAATAAAAGACTTGGGCCCCCCGAACTAGTATCCTTCGAACCCTTCGCCGTCACCATGATCTTCCCGTGCCTTTCCTTTTCCTCGACCTAAAATACAACACACGTATTTCGCCCAACACAGGGTCAGATATACATGATAAATGATTTCTCAAGATATTATACAATTCACATATATTAGATCTCAAAGAAAACAACCCGACTAACGAACATACCCCTCGGGCGTATGAACGGTTAGTCACATAACGTCAAACACATCCAAATATATATATGGACTATGAACGACCAAAATAGTATGGCTCAAGATGGACATCACAGTACGCCCGATCCGGAAATGTGTTAGTGCACATGTCCACCCCGTATACGGAATCCAAGATATACGTGGGACAATGTACCTAATTAGCCTCACGAACTACGTCTCGTGTGCACAGTCCAATACGGAAACATCCATGCATGACTATATATGTGCCTGGCTAAAAATCATACACAATGACCAATCGGAACGCAGATATGATTCCGGAGATGTCACGATACAACATGACAACGAATTCAATAAATCACATATCCGATTAAGGATCAAGAAACTCACCGAAATGACAATAAGGATCAATGATATCAATGGTTCGAAAGTGAGGAACTTGGGAATGTAATCCCACGATGAAAATGGAACATCATCAAGAATAATATCAAACCACATATCACAAATTTATAAGTGTTTCACATACACGAAACGCATAATCATCGCAAGAATCCAAACATCATTATAACCAAGCAAGATAACTTGCCTCAATACGGAGGCGGGAATAGTCCTTCCTTGTCAAACGAACAAACGGTTTTAGACTTAATATCGGTTACTCGAACAATCAACCTTGTAAGGGATACAATCCATTCAATAACACATTCTCATAACTATCGATGTCTAGTTCAGCAAATCGATATATTAAATTCAATTCACTTAGTTCGACTATCTTTGTATTAATTCCATTTCAAATATTCATACTAACTTCAATTTATACTCATTATTGGTTATCATTCAAGGTGTTCTCAATTATTCGTATGGTTCAAATGGATGAGAATTTATCAAGAACAATCATCAAGGAGAACTTCTCTAAAATTGATATGCCGATAGAATTTCTTAAAACAACATCAATGTTTTGAAAGATATAATCCGAACAACTATGTTTCATAAAACATTGGTTAAAAAGAAGGTTACTCGGTGATTATCATTGTTCAACGAATCACGAGTTTGTAAAATTAATACTATGTTCATCGGTTATGAGTTCACCAAGTTAGGTTAATGATATAGTCGATTTATTCATCACAAGACTATCATGAAATCATCATCAAGGTGAATTAAACACCTCTGAATTAAATCTTATGTTGATATGATTCAATGTTCAACCAAATTAGATGATGATCTTAAGTTCATTTATTTTAGCATCTTCCTAAACATGATGGTTTGCTTCAATATAATGATAACAATCCTACAACTCAACCTATTTACAATGAAACTAAGGATCATTATTGTCTTAATGATGATAATAGTTCAGCAAGAAGAGTGAGTTTCTGTTAACCATGATTACTACCATTTAAAGCATCAAGAACACATCACTACAAAACCCTTAATCATTATATTCATCATTAAGTTGTTAAAAGTTCAACTACAAACATGTTTAGCTTGATTAATTCACCATTAGGTGAAGTATACTCTAACACTAACAGTATAACTACGAAATTATAGGGTGGAATCATATAACATACCTTCAGAAATGAAGAACACTACACCAAAATCACAAGAACACGCTCTAAGCTTCAAGAATGACTCCAAACCTCCAATCAACAAGCTCCAAACCAAGATGTATAGCTCAAACACAAGTTGGAAGAAGGTAGAAGTGATCTAGGGAGGCAGGGGGATGTTTATACTGGAGAAATATCGAAGTTGGACGTGCAAAATGAAAGACACAAGTTGTCTTTTTATAACAGCACAGTTCACTACGTACGTTATCACATGCAGATAACGTACGTTAGCCTCATTATGTACGCTATACAGAAATGTGTTACGTACGTAATACACTATCACATGTTACTGAACTAAAATACGAACATCATTACGTACGTTATGGCTTGAAGCCTTACGTATGTAATATAGGTCAACTAGGTTGCCTCCAAAAGATCAGATACTCGAATCACGCCTGACCCCACACGCCGAAAGTTTAGATCGGATACGACTACAAGTATTACGTACGTAAAATTCACCTCCTTACGTACGTAAATCTCACACTATCGCGTACGTTATGCTAAAGGGTTAGCGTATGTTAAGCGCAGAATTACTAGCCCAAAAATGCTCGTATCTATACAACGTTGAGAAATCAAATCATAGAGCGAGTGATAGTTATTATCAAGTCTATTATGATATATTTCAACATCAATAAACATTAAACAAACGCAACAAGACTACAACAGTATTGAATCATCCGAATAATACAACAATAGGTAAGAATTTCCGTCGAATATTACACTTAGCGCGTATTAAGATGCTATATGTGCGTAACATGGAATTATCAGTTAAGAGTTAGAGACTAAAGATTAAAGTAAAGTGATTGCTTATAAGGCCGTGTTGTTTAATTTATTGTCGTGTTACCATTCTCATCGGAGAATTATGGTTGTATACCGAATGCTATGATGTTGTGTGGTAACATGTGGATACGTTATGTATTGTTATTTGAGACGATGATAAGTGATGACATGGTCATCTTGATGATGTAAATCTCGAGGAAACTTGTTGTTCCAGGTTATAGTTTTACAAAGATTTTCAAAACAAACGGTTATGAACTGTGGTTCTAGTCTTGATAAAACAGCCCGGGGTACCAAAAGTACTTTCAAAATTTTATTTCGAATAGACATAAAGATTCAAAGATTTTCAAATGATATTATTTAAATGGATACCTTGTGGAGTTTTTAAAGGAATGTTAACAATGAATGGCTACCATGTGTGGTATATTGTGGCCGTGATTGTATCAATAATGGTCGTTAATTCTTTGTTGATACGGTCATGTGATCCGTGAGTTATGACCGTAAGTTTCAATTATTACATTTATAATTTTCGTATTCGTGTAATTACCCGGAGTGGATATTTTTATCATGTTACTATTTGTCGCATTATGTGGATGTGTTGTGCTGGTTTGGCATTTTAGTATATTGTTTTGTGATGCCTTGTTTCGTTGTGCATTATTATTTTGTATGGTGTTTTCCGGTCTCAGAATTAAATCAGGATGTATATGATTTACATTCGTTATTGGTATAACTGGGAACTGAGCATACTAGGACAAGGATACATGTTATTTATGGTGTTCGGTATCATTCGGTCATTTGAGAATATAAGATATGAAATACGATAAGGAGGTCTCGAGGTGAATGACCACGAGTGGGTAAGGATATGACCGTGAGATTTTTTTTTCTTTGTGATGTTGGAGTTTTTAAATATCTTGAAAACCTATGATTTGACATTATGTGGACAAATAGCCACGTAATTCGATGAAAAATAAACTTCTGATCAAACATTTTGGTAGAAGAGGAAAGATCCCAGTTTTTATATTTGGATTCCAAGTAACATTTCCAATTGTAAATGACGTCTTCGAATTTTTTTTTTTCAAATTTGACTTTCAAAGCCGATATGCGAATATAAAATTTCCTCTTCTAGAAAAGGAACAGTGTTGATGAGTTTTAGGAGAAATATGATTTGCCTTCTTCTTCAAAAGTTTTGTTTAGATGGAGTGAACGTAGTGTCAATATTATTACTTATGGCGATAATGCCGATTTCATAATTCATGTGATGGTACGAATACCCAGTCATATTGTTATGTGCATAATATTCCCGTCCTTGTTCAGAGATGAGAATGTGGTTATTGAAGTTAATACTCTTCGAGTTTTAATTCGTGACCCATATAGTGTTGTTTTCGAAGCGAGAGCGCTCAGACTCGGGTATGGTATGTATGCTCTACGATTTTGTATCGGGGTTGCCAATACTATTTTGGATCATTCTGAAACGATAGCTGATTTTTATAATTAAGCAACATCCGATCGTAAGATTTATGAAGATGGGAGTACCACTTCAGAGTTTTATATTGTGCCTTGTGCGGATACGTGGGGTGTTAATATATCGCGAAGTCGCTGCTAAGGTGTTTGGAGAGCGAATTCCTGTTTCCACTCCAGGAGAGCCAAACAGTAGTAAATGAAGATTCTGAGAGTCGTTGATCGGGATCGAGCTTGGTGTACAGATTCAATAACTAATGTTCTGCTCAGGTGAGCCATTTCCTTGTATCACGAATGAATGTTCATCGGAGTTACGCAGCAGAAGCAATATTTCTTTCTACCCTCCTATTTTGGGGTAAATGTGATAGCCGTTCCAGAGTAATCCGGAGATGCTACAATGTTGTCGCGTAAATATCGAACTCCATTGATCTAGTCCGTAATGGTTGGTTGTTTCCACAAGTTCATCTTAACATGTTCAATCGTGTTATGGACTTGCATGTTAACGCTTGGACACAAAACATTTTTTTTTCTCAGACGTTTGGGCCATTTTGTGATTTTCCTAAACTTTGGGGCATTTACTTTCGGACTCATATGCTTCCTAGCTGACTTGTTGCATTTGCATGTATGTTTATCGCCTCGACTCATGTATCAAGTGCTTGCTTAGTCAGTTCATCGTATTTCGGGGATTTCATGTTTACAGATTTTTCGTAACTTTTTGGAGCTGAGCATAATGTTTGTTTCATTTTGTTTGGTTGCCACCCTTCATTTTAAGTTCCGGGACGAAACTTCTTTTTAGTAGGGTAGAATGTAATACCCGAGATTTTCATTTCTGCTTACTTTGAAATAATTGTCGGTTGTGTCAGTTATTTTGTTCCGTTGATGATTAATTGGAACTTTCCCTATGTTGTGCACGGTATGATGTATTGTGTTGCGTTGAATTTCCGAAACTGTCCTATTGCCCTTTTAGTAGGCGTAGCGCACTCTAATAGTGGTAGTGTAGCGCGCGCTAATACTTGGTGATAGCGCACGTTATTGTGGCATGTAGCGCACGCTACCTGGATAGGCTGAGACAGTCCAGATGCTACTGCATTCGACTAGGGAGTTCGGCAGCGCACGCTACGCGGCTCTATAGCATGCGCTAGGGTTCAGCAGTTAGCGCACGCTACGGGGATTGTAGCGCACACTGACTGGTAGTTATGGGGCAGTCCAGAAGCTACTGGACTGAAATTGGGACTCGTTAGCGCATGCTAATATTCATAATTAGCGTACGCTAACTGTGATTTTTAGCAAGACATTGATTCGATAGCGCACGCTAATCTGGAGTGATTAGCGCATGCTAAGCTGTCCAATATATATAAACTGGACAACAGATCATTTTTCTCATTTTTTCACTTCTTTCTCTTCTCTCCGTGGGTGTGAGTCAAGGTCGAATAGGGTTCGTGATCTTGGTCAATTTTCTTTTATCCAGGGGTGTTTTGGAGCAATCCTAGGTGATTATAACATCATCTAATCCATTGTTCTTCGTCGGATCGAGGTATTTTTTTTATTTTCCTATAGTTGACTTTTTGGAAATTTGTTCTTGATTTCGTATTCAATCCGATTTTGATGAATCGATTGGTGTTAAATGATGTTGTTAAGCAGGTTCTATGGATTTTATATCCATATCTTCGATTCGTTCGACCCGATTGGATATTTTAGTGTTCTTTAGGAACTGTGAACATTTAATGTTCGATTGAATGTTCGTGTGAGTTTTCCTTCGTATGTTTGGGGCGAGTTCCATTGTTATTGGTCTTGATCCTCGTTGTGATCGTGTTTTCGTTGTGTCTTGCGGAAGTTGTAGGTGTTCGAGGTTTTCCGGTCGAGCCGCGTTCGTCGGAGTTTTCGATATCGTTTATCGAGGCAAGTATCTTGCCCATACATTTCATGTTCCGTAGATGTAATAATTAATAATCGACTATGTGTGTCTACTTGGAGTACTCATAACGAACTTTCAAGAGGATTAATACAATCCTATTAACGGGTTTCTTTCAAAATGCCATAGTGCTTTGCAAATAAATGAGTGTCACGGATATGTGTATTGTGGTTGCGAATTGGAATATATTGCCTTCGTGCTACGTGATTATAAAATCTATTTTCCCTTGTTAATGGTTGTATGCTCGAATGTGTATTCTTTTGATGAGTGCGCATATATTGTGTTGTATTGCTTGTCGACTCCCTTGTGAAGAGGTGGTACTATTCGGTGTTGTTGGGGATTATATATCCTCGTGGTTGTGATCATATCCATATATTCACTCTGGGAGGGTCCGATGGGGCCTCAGAGGGTTCCATTGCCGTTGGTGCGGTTCCACGAATATTTTGGGGTTAACCACTCTGCGAGGGTCCGATGGAGCCTCAGAGGGTCCCTTTGCCTCTGGTGCGGTTCCATGGTTAATCACGCATGTAAATGGAATGTGACGTATAATGGGACTTTATTACTCCGGAATACTTGTCTTGAATTCGATTAATTATATATATATTTAGTCTGGGAGGGTCCGAGTTTATTTAGGTCTGTTTACTGGGATTAAGACTAACTACATACACGGGGATGGTCTCTCTCGAAATCAGAGGTCCCGGAGCTACCGAATCTAAAGCCGAGTATCTGTGTAATTTGGTTCAGAAATCGAGGGCCATCAGATCTGTGATAATACTATTGTACCGCTAATAACACTATTGTACCGCTGAAGAACATCAGATCTGTGAGTCCGAACCATAAAGAAAAACATCAGATCTGTGGGTCTTGAACGGCTATCAATAGCCGTAAGATTAGATCTGCTTCGTTCAATTCACTGTTCACAAGCTTCTTCTAGAGACATCCCATCAGGAAACTGATCGATCTGTATTCATGTTTTACACCTCTTCAAAAAACAGTGTGGTCGGCGATCTGTATTCACGTTTCACGATCTGATTTTATGCTTTCTGTGTCTTGATTTTGGTTCTCGGTTTTTGTTGAACTGGTCTCTGTTGGTCGGTGATTTGGGTTGTTTGTTTGATTTTTCTGTACGATAACAGTGTGATTTTTAACTAACCCTTGAGCTTTGCCGTAACTTGCGCTTGCGCCGCCCCAGGCTGCTGGTCATCTCTGGCCGGCGTATCGCCGGAAGAATAACTTTACACCGCGGCATTCATCCCTCCCCGTCAATATAATAGTAGTATTGCATTTTAGCTGTCTGTTTTGCAGGTTTCCCATGCTGCTCCCAGGTGTCGTCGGCCTATCGATCGCCTTTTCCCTGTTCAGGAGTCGATCGGTTTTCAGCTTACGAGGTTTCTCCTCCCTCATCTCCAAGGCGTGTCGAAGTCCGGTATCATTGTACTTTTTTGTTAAATTTCATTTTTGTCTGCCATATATCTACCATTTACTGCGAATTATATGCGGTTTGCTTGCTTTTATATTGTCTTTGTCATTCTCATCTTATTTTCATTTTTGGCTTCACTACCACATTTTATTTCTCATAGTGCGTTTGGGTTTTGTATTGGTCGATGTCACACTGTTTGCGGGTTGGTAGTTGGAATTTGGGTACCTTGTCGGGTAAGCTTTTGGAGCTTATGGATGTTTTGGGTAAGAGAAGGGTTGATGTGGCTTGTATTCAGGAGACTAGGTGGAAGGGGGCGCAGTCCAGGGAGGTGAACGGTTATAAATTGTGGTATTCAGGCCTTGCTAACTCGAGTAATGGTGTGGGCATTCTTTTGTCTAAGGAGCTTAAGGACAACGTCATGGAAGTTAAGAGGTGCAATGATAGGATTATGTCCGTTAGAGTGGTGGTTGGGGAGAAGGTGGTTAATGTGGTATGTGCGTATGCCCCTCATGTTGGTTTGGGTGTGCTTGATAAGGAAGCTTTTTGGGTCTGTTTAGATGAGTTGGTCGGGTGTATTCCGGACGATCAATTTATTATTTTGGGGGGCGATTTCAATGGGCACATTGGTGAGGGGGTGGATGGTTATCATAGTGCGCATGGGGGTTTCGGCTTCGGAGTTAGAAATGCAGGAGGTTCCGCACTGTTGGAGTTTGCCACTGCGCATGAGTTGGTAATTGCTAACTCTGTTTTTCAGAAGAGAGCTGAGCACCTCATCACCTTCAGTAGTGGGGGGCACAACACGCAAATTGACTACCTTATTTTGCGCAGTCGTGATGCTAGGGCGTGCGTGGACTGCAAGGTGTTCCGGAGCGAGGCATGTGCTTCTCAACACCGGCTGCTGGCTATGGATTTATCCATGGGAGGTCGTGTTGTTAGCAGTGTTATAGAAGCTAGACCTAGGATTCTCCGGAAGGATCTGAAGGGTGAGAAGGCGACAGTATTCAAGGAGTCTCTGACCCGCGAAAGAGATTTTTTGCGTGCGGGCGATGCTAACCTTATGTGGACCAGCATGGCTAATGCTATTAGGAGAGTGGGCGAGAAGGTGGTAGGGGTTTCTTCGGGCAGGTCTAGTGGACCTAGGGAGGCTTGGTGGCGGAATGAGGAGGTCCAAAACAAGGTTAGGGCAAAACAAGCGCTATTTAAGGAGCTTTTGTCGGTTAGTGCTGGTGAGGAGAGAATCTTGAAGATTGTAGCGTACAAGGTGGCGAAAAGAGAGGCTAAGAAGGCAGTGGCTAAGGCTAAAGGTGAGGCTTACGAGGAGATGTACAAGCGCCTAGACACCAAAGAAGGAGCGAATACTATTTTTAAACTAGCGAAAGCTAGGGAAAGAGGGCGGCGCGACCTGGGTCCCGTTAAGTTTATTAAGGATGATTTGGGTCAAGTGTTAGTGAACGATGTGGCTATTAAGGAGCGGTGGAATAGGTATTTTTTCGAACTTTTCAATGAGTCTAGAGGTAGTGACTCGGTGGTGCAAGGAGTTAGTCTATCTTCTGCTCGTTCGTTTAGTTCTTGTGAGAGCATCAGCAAGGAGGAAGTAAAGGGTGCCCTAATGAAAATGGGTAGAGCTAAGGCTGTAGGCCCGTATCAGATCCCTATTGAGGTGTGGCTTTGTCTGGGGGAAGTCGGAGTTCAGTGGCTAGCAGAGCTGTTCAACATCCTCCTCAGAGGCTCTAAGATGCCGACAGAGTGGAGGCATAGTATTGTCATGCCTTTTTTCAAGAACAAAGGCGATGCTCAGAGTTGTAGTAACTATAGGGGTATTAAACTCTTCAGTCATACTATGAAACTTTGGGAAAGAGTGGTGGAATGCAGGGTTAGAAGAGAAGTTGAGATCTCAGAGAACCAATTTGGCTTCATGCCGGGGAGGTCCACGACTGAGGCTATTCATCTCGTCAGACGCCTTATGGAGAAGTTTAGAGAGCAGCGTAAGGACCTCCATATGGTGTTCATAGATCTAGAGAAGGCTTATGATAGCATTCCGCGCGATGTTATTTAGAGGAGCCTAGTAGAGAGGAGGGTGTCGTTGTCGTTCGTTAGGGCGATCCAAGACATGTACTCCCAAGCTAGGACATACGTTAGGACCCTAGTTGGTGACACCCAGTCTTTTCCGATTGAGATAGGGCTACACCAGGGGTCGGCGCTAAGCCCTCTTCTCTTCGCTCTAATCCTTGACGTCATTTCGCGAGGGATTCAAGATGGCATCCCATGGTGCATGCTTTTTGCTGACGACATTGTGTTAGTGGCGGAGTCGAGGAGGGAGGTGAACTCGAAGTTGGAGCTTTGGATGGCTAAGTTAGAATCCCAGGGCTTGCGTGTGAGCCGGTCTAAGACCGAGTATCTCTGGTGTAACTTTAGTGGTGAGGCCAACGAGGAAGATGTTGAGGTAATGATTGCGGATCAGATCGTACCCCGTACGGATAAGTTCAAGTATTTGGGTTCGATCATTCAGAAGGAAGGTGAGTGTGAAGATGATGTCACGCATCGCATCAAGGCGGGGTGGCTAAGGTGGAGAGCAGCGACAGGGGTCCTGTGCGACAAGAAAGTCCCTCTAAAGTTGAAGGGTAATGTCTATAGAGCGGCAATCCGACCTGAAATGTTGTATGGCTCCGAATGTTGGGCGATGAAGAAGTCGCTTGAGAGCACGTTGGAAGTGGCTGAATTGAGAATGTTACGTTGGTCGTGTGGTCGCACAATGTTAGATAGAATTGCGAACGGGGTTTTCAGGAACGCGCTGGAAGTGGCGCCCATTTCAGCGAAAGTTAGGGAAGGGAGATTGAGATGGTTTGGCCACGTCACGCACGGGAGGCGGTGGATCTGCTCCGGTGAGGAGGGTCGAGAGTTTAATGGTTGTCGGGAGAGAAGGAGAGGCATCGAGGAGGACGTGGGAGGAGCAACAGAGAATAGATTTGAAGGCCTTAAACCTTTCCGAGACCATGTTGATAGGTGCGCTTGGAGGCGCGGATCGAGTTGTGGATTCTTTTGTAGGGAGCGGTCTTGTAGTTGAGAGCTTCGGTTGGGTTGTCTCGGTTAGCTTTGACCTAGAGCATTGCATTTTTACTTTTATTGTATATTTTATCCTATTGTCTTTGCGTGTGGTGTATTTTTGACAGGAGGCGTGCGCAGAGCCAACCTCTCTTTTGTTAGAGCAGCGTTCATCGGGAGTGAAGTAGCCAAATTCCGCTTAGGTAAGTCCCATGTGGATCAAGCCATGGGCTCAGGTATGGTCTCGAGCTTTTTCGAATCATATGTTTTCCTTTGTATTTATCACACAAGATTCTGCTGTGCACTAAGCTGGGGGTCTTCACGGAAACAGCCTCCCTACCGTAATAAGTACGGGCATGGTCTGCGTACATCTTACCCTCCCCAGACCCTGCTATGAGCGGGATATACTGGGTATGCTTGGTTTGGTTTGGTTTACTCTGGGAGGGTCCGACGGGGCCTCAGAGGGTTCCGTTGCCGTTGGTACGGTTCCAATAATATTTTGGGTTAACCACTCTGGGAGGGCTCGACGGGGCCTCAGAGGGTTCCATTGTCATTGGTGCGGTTCCATGGTTAATCACGTATGTATCGAAAGGAGATGTTATGAAATTTAGTTATTTTCGGAATACTGATCTTGAATTGTACGATTACATTTATTCACCATCGATTCCTTGTGACCCTCAGTTATTTACCATTGTTTAGTCCAGATTATTATATTTTTGGAATACGTTGTGTATGGCTCGTATTTGCATTTTATACTTGCACTAGCGAAATAGTGGAATTTTGCAAACCCCTGAGAAATCGGGGGGTAGATGTCTGTATTGCATTCAGGTACATGCAGGTTTCTGAGGAGCATGACACGGGATGGGTACGAAGGATGATGGAAGACAAATGATACTAATCACATGAGGGCCAGTATTGAGATTTGTTGGTCGAATTGTATTTTTCTTTCCGCTGTAATGTTCTCCCGTCTTTTGGGAGTGTCGTTGTATTTTGAACCCTGTGCAGGTATGAGTTTTTTAATAGAGATGTACATGAAGTTTTGTATATTATCAATGAAAGATCAAATCGGTCTACTGAGTCAGTATTTAGCCATGCTGACATGAGATGTGATGTCTTGTTTTGGTATCTAGCCTAGTAGATCCTTTTAAAAGGGGTCTGCGGTGCTGTCCTATTCCCTAATGGGTTGTGGGCGTTACAGGATGTATCCTTTTGAGAGGTATATAAAGACATTCAAGGGATATATAAGGAATCGGGCTCATGAAGAAGGTTGCATTGCTGAGGCCAATATTGCAGAAGAGGCCGTTGAGTGTTTGGTGAACCATGAAGAAGCAACTATTGGGGTACCAAAAAATGGCAGGCGTACGAATTATGCCATTTGTAGGCCATTATTTGGTGCAACGATAACCCCAAGCAGCACTGATTTTTGCACGTCGCACATTTATGTCTTCTACAAAATACTACTGCTACTAGGCCATATTTTGAGTAAGTCATGAAATTATATTCATTATGTATACCATTTTCTGCACTCCTTTCACCTATATAATTGCTTACATATTTATATTGTCTATTGTAATTGCATGTAGTGAACACATGTCAATTTGATGAATAACTATCCAGAAAATGAAAATGAGGAAATGTGGCTAAAAAACAAGCAAAATGAGACATAACCAAAATGGTTTAAAGAGAAGGTATTATTTGCATTTCATAATAGTTCTTGTATATTGTTTTCACAACCCGCATAGCTCACATGAATCATTTTACAACTTATATATTTTTTGGCAGATTGCCTCAGATTTGTTTCATGAGAAAGAGGTACTGCAGGAGATAAGATGGATTGCAGATGGGCCCAACAAGGATGTTTCTACATTCAGCGGCTACAAAATGGATGGTGTTATCTACAGTACCATGGATCGTGGTGATTCACGTCAAGTTCAATGCAGTGGTGTGTGTACAAGCCGAGAAAATGGTTGTGCAGGGTAAGGATCAAAATATCGAGCATACATCACATACATTTTACGGAGTCATAACAAGTATATGGGAGTTGGAGAATAGCAACTTTAAAATCCCTATTTTTCATTGTAAGTGGGTAGATATGAATAAAGGGATTAAGGTCGATGAATTAGGATATACATTGGTTAATTTGAATAGGTTGGGGTTTTTGAATGATCCATTTGTGTTAGCAAAACATGTTAAGAAATTTTGTTACATCGACGATCCTCTTGACAAGTTATGGTCCGTTGTGTTAAAATTACCCGAGAAAAGGTACTTTGAAGACAATGAGGATGAAAATGAGGGATCTGTAGAAGTGGAACTTGAGAATGACTATTTTGTGTCAAATTTACCGGATGTTGATTTACTTGAGGAGGACGTGGCTAGTTACATGCGAGATGTAGATGAACTAATAGAACTTTCTTGATGTAATTTAATTTCTGTACTTTGAATTTGTAACTGTGATTCTGGTTTGCTTTCTTTCTATTAAGTTTCTGTACGTTGGAAATTGGTTTGCTGGTTACATGATGACATTTTGCTGGCAGGTTTGCTTTCTTTATGTTTATTTTTTTTAGAAGTACAGTAAATTAGACAACGGTTTTAACACTATAGTGCTTGTCTGTAAAATCAACATACAATATAGCTAAAACACTTGTATGTTAGCATGCAGTCAGACAACACTATAGAAGAATAACTTAAACAAAAATATGTACAAAACACTCGTCTCATTGCAACAACGGGTTTTTGCGACATTGTCTCAAGTTTAATCAGACAATACTTTTAGAAACAGTTGTTTAAATGTTCAAGTTTACACAACACCACTGGCAAATACCCTTGTCTAATTCGATTTACTAGATAATGGTTTTCAAACCGTTGTAATATCTCTGGATAAGATAATGCATTTTTGAAGATGAAAATAAAGGGTTGTCTTTTATTTTCGGACAATACTTTTCTATCAAACTGTTGTCTGATCAGTGTTGTCAGATGCAGTTTTTCTTGTAGTGACATAGGATTCAATAACCCTTATTGTAGTTTGGTAAAGACCACTACTTAGACTCATTAGTTTCTCAAGAATGCGGCGTCTTCCGCATTCTGCGAGAGTAACACACAAAAATTCCATCCTATTCTCACAATATGTATGAAGGTGATAACTGTTGGCACAGATGTCCCTAAAACTTAGCAAGATTCGATTTGCTCTAGGGGGTATAAAGAGCATTTGTGACATTGATATGCGTACCATTAGGTAGCAAGAAATGAGCAGGTCCCCTCCCTTGAATTACTTGGGAGGAACCAATCATTGTTGTCACTGAGCATATTATATATATATATATGTATGGGGTATAATATCCATCAATAGTTGCCTATTCCGAAGAATAGTGTGGGTTGTTCCACTATCAGCAAGGCACTCAATATCGCCATGATACATCTACAATAAGAGATGAAACTCGATTAGCCTTGTGTAAAGACATGACGAAAACTCACTAACTTCGAGTTTGGGGAAACTCGACCAATTTGGTTAGGGTCAAAGTTAGAACAATCGCTGGAAATAATTTCCGCACAGCTTGATATTTGTTCACTAAAACAGCAATAACTAATTCGTTAAGAAGCATATGGATAAACGGTCAGTTGTTCTGGAAACTAGACTTTCGTATATTTCCATCCATAGGTCGTTCCCTTCCAGGATGATTAAACTAAGATCATAGTGATCATTTCAAGTTGCTATTTTGGTATTTCCTTATTTTTTAGTGATGGAGCAAGGTTGAAGCCTTTTCAAAGGCATTAACGTTGATGCAATATTATGGCAATGATGGCCATTTGCGCATTTAAATATGTTAAAATGCAGCGGGGTATTCGATTTATATCTCGACTAATGGTCCTTTCGGTAACTCCAACTTTGTAGACTTGCAGAGAAAGTAGGAATCTCGGTACAACTAAGGATGTTTAAAAACCACTGATTCCGTTTGAACTTTCAAAGCATAAATAAATACCAATGAGGATGCGCCTAGTCGGTGATTAAAATTTTTGTTAAAATCCACTAGTGCATCAAATTAACCAAGCAATTCTTAAAGTGTAATTGTTTTGTAATAAACCAAACCAAACATGTTATTTGAAGGAAAAATAAAATTCATTTTTGCACAATCACAACAATTAATAGAATCTTATTCATCATGGCCAACTTTAGTACATTCACAGGAAATCCCAAAGTAGTTATCAAATGAAAACTAGAAACAAGACAAAACATAAAAAAGCGTAAAACTAGTCAAACTACGATGATCTAGTCAAAGTTAGCAACATCAAAATATTGATCTTTGTCCGCAACGGTGAGAGGAGGACTCTCAAAATGGTTCACCTCTATATTCTCATTATCTTTCTCCATGTAATTCGACTCTTGAGTCAAGTACTGTTTATACTGCTTGTAGTAGGCTTGGATGTTCTTTGGCGCCTTGTAATTGCAGTAAGTATGCTTCTTTGAACCCCAAGTATAGCAATTCTGGCCTTCCTTTGGAGTGGGTCCGTTCCCGGCAGCAGGAGGTGGCCCACGTAGTTGGGCTCCACTAGGACCGGCGGCTGAGCCACCTTGCCTCTTCCACATATTCGACGAACTCATCTTTTCCCTCACTTGCTCGAGTCATGCACTCGTGGTGCTTGCAAAAACTGAGGAGCATTGCCTTTTCTATTTTGTCGTGGTTCCTTACTGTGGATAGCCTGATTCACTTCCAGAATTAGCTTCGTAACAGCTGGGTGCGCATTGCTGTTGAGAATGATCTCATGATGCCTTTCTTTTTTTCACGTGGTGGGAGACAAGGTTGCTAATTTTTTTAATTCTCCCTTTCTCATAGGCAACGCGCAGCTGAAAAGCAATCACACTTGCTCCCACGGAAATGTGTTAAGGATCTTTTCTATCAAGTCATGATCAAACTTCTTGACACCATAAAAACTAAGATCCGCGCGAAAATCTAGGACAACTAGATTATAGGCCTCCATATTCGTATAATCAAGAACCGAATTTTCTCCCGTTGAAGTTGTAATTCGGGAAAGCGCTGATAAACGTTGTTCAAGTGTAAAATACTTCATTGGAAGTTTGCAAATTCATATAACACTTTTTTAACAACGAATGTATATGTCTACGCAAGTACATCGGTGCATTAGACTTGGTTTCCTCGCTCGGTTCTTGAGCGGTAGACTCATTAGAGAGAAAGATATTGGTAGTAATCTCTTACCGACGAACGCCAAGCGAACATCTGAGACCCACCTATGGTACTCCTTACCAGCATGGTCAAGAATTTCAAACTCCGTGTGAATATAGAGCTTTGCGCCATCTACAAGATATAAACAAGAGGAAGTTAGTCTTGTTGGATTTCCAGTGACAATGTAAACGGTCACAATTGATGCTTTAAAAGTGTGTAACATAACCGTTACTCGATATACTTCCCTTAATTGTTGTTAGTAAAGTCGACAAAATGGCGATATCAAATCGCAACAACCACAAGCATCGACCTTCAACAATTTCGTGACTCCATCAAGACCGTCACATAATTTTCTTCGACACGAAGAGATACCGACTTCTCTCGCGGTCTCATCTACCGCAAAATAGCGTGGGAGATAAAGAAATAACCCATGTCCCCAAAAAATTCCCAAAAATAGAGCTTTGAAATAGGGACAAGTTTAGATAATTACCACTATTATAAAAGTAGGCACGTGATATGGAGCAATATGGGGTGTGCTCCGATCTATCGATTGGTACTCGATGCGATGACGTGAAACTGGGGGCACAACTTTGGCAGGTCTAGAAAGTCACAAATTAAATCGGTGTTTGAATCTTTAGATCGAAAGTTTGAACCGGGTCTGACTGGTTGGACTGGATTGGATCGCGGCTTCGAGCAGCGGGCGGCTGGACGGCGGGGGCGATCTGGCTGAATCCGGTCAGGCCGTACGGCGAGAGGCGGAGCTTGCCGCAAGGATTGCGGGCGACTGGGTTGGATTGGACGACGGACGGCGGAGGGATCGACCGGGTCGGACTCGGTGGTCTTAGCACAAGCGAATCGGTTTGTGGGTGGCGGTGCTCGTTGTGGGGCTCGGGCGGGCACAGATCGCGGCAGACGCAGATGCATCACGGCGGATTCCGATGGGGATGGTTGGGTCGGACGACGGGTGATGAAGGTCGGGCGGGAAAACCGGGCAGGGTGATCAGAGCTCGGTTGTGGCGGTCGATGGCAGCGGGGACCGAGCAGAGTTGATCGGGGTGGATGGTCGGGCAATGAGGCGGGTCTGGCGGCCAGATCGGCTCGCGAGAAGCGCGGGCAGTGATCGGATCGGCTGCCGTGAGGCCGTGGCGGTCGATCGGCCCGGTTAGATGGGTCAGACAAGGGGCGGTGATGACCGTGGCTGATCTGGATCAGCTTGACGGAGTGGAGCTGGGCAGGTGTTGGTCCACGGCTCGGGGGGGATCCGGGTGGACTGGTCTGATTGGTCGATATGGCGGGTCAAGGCTGACTGGTCGCTGCGAAAGATGGCGGTGGTCGGGGGTTTCAGCCAATTTTTTTTTTTTCGGAATATGTAAAAGTTTGTGGAGCTACGTGCTGATAATGTGTTTCAGGAGAATGTAAGAAAGCAATAAAGATGAATCATCAATTGTATTCATAACACTGATAGAGGGCCTTTATATAAGCATTACAATGAGGGTCCTTCCATACATAAGATTCCTAAGTAAGGTAAGACATCTAATGGAATCCTACTACCTCTAATCCTACTACCTCTAGAAGAATCTAGAACCTTTCATCTATGTATCTTCCTACCATCAGTATTAGGCAAGACACCTACAATTGAAGGATATTCCGGAATAATATTTATTTTAATCTTAAAAATAAGAAAAGAAAAACTACACTATTATTTTTATAAAACTACAACATCTAAATTGTACCGTTAACATTCGATGCTCATGATCGATTCAACATAATTTTAACGAAGATAATTAGACTATCTGTATATAGATTAGTACAATGACGACGTGTTCCGAGACGCACCCCCCTTTTTATTCACAAAATGGGACAAATCCATTAAAATCTATTGATCTATAGAATTTTTCAAAACTCATAGATTTTTGGTACATTAAAATTTTAAAAGACTTTACAATATTATTATTAAATACCTCAAAATTTCAAAAAGTTTCCGGAATCCTTAATTGCACCAATACTCTCCCTTTACGCCTCTTGGTTCCAACTCCAACCTTCATCATCTATAAATTTCTTCCATTCCTCGCCAGAAAGTTAAACAAATCTTCTTCCCCCAAGGCCCAAAGGAGATGACAATAATTTACGGTAAAATTATTGCTGAGCAGCGCGATTGGAGTGGTCTCCCACCGGAACTCCTGGGATCGATCTCATCGAGGCTCTCCTTCTTCGACATGTTGAGTTTCAGAGGGGTTTGTTCATCCTGGCTCGTTGCAGCAAAAGCAACTCCCAATTGGAAAACGTTCCCGTTGCTGCTACTCTTTGCAGACACGCGACCAGAGTTTATGAAAAGATCTCAGATCCACAAATCATTTGCACCATCCTCATGGGATGTTAGGCCATGTCGATACCCACTCGGAGAAACGCAAAATTGCAGTAACTCCGTTATCAGTAGATCCTCCCAGATCAATAATCGAAGCAGCAAAGAGGAGACGCTCATAGAGATGTGCCGCCACATGGAGAGGATATTCAGGCAAGGTAGCAGCAGCGATAGAAGACTCACCCAGATCTTCGATAATAAAGTTGTCTTTTTTAGCATCAAGCCGGAAAGGTCATACTCATTAATGGAAACAAAATATTTCAACAATCTTGGTAAGATGGTTGGATCGCATCCTGATGGATGGATAGTCCTAATTGACGAGGACAATTCTCCCTATCTTCTCAGATTATTAGCTAAGACCCAACGAATTCATTTCCGTAGAATTCAACTCCCCAGGAGCTTGTTGCATTCTGATGGAACATTGAGAAGACTCAAATATACCATTCGCAGATCAGTTATGTCTGTTAATAGTAATTCAATTCGTCACCGAGGTGACGATCTCATTGTTATAGCGATAGACATTTTGAGCACGGCAATTTTAATCTGGAGGAACGGTGATAAGGGGTGGTCGGTTCTAGAAGGTCAATGTTACTATGATATTGCCTTATGTAACAATACACTGTATGCACTAAAAATATTAGGTCGGTTTGAATTTGTCTCGGTCGAAGCATGGGATTTTAGCACTACCGGTGGTGGTTCGTGTTCTCCTGAGATGAAGTTTAGCATTGAAGTGTCTCGTATGAGCGGTTGTATGAGCAACGGTGAGGATTGCTACTATCACACTACGAGACTGGTGGGTTCACCTACAACGGGTGAAATTTTTGTACTAGCATATGGAGGAAAATGCAAAGATGACCCCAATCCCAACTGGGTAATATTCAAGGTAGATTGGACTCAAAGACGATGCGTACAAGTGAATTCATTGAATGGTGAGGCTTTGCTTCTGGGTAACACTAGTTCAATATTTGTTTCATCTAAGGACGTAGAAGATCATGGATACAAGCCAAACTCTATTTACTTCGTCGGAGACTGGTGGAAAGGTACTACTACAGAAATCAAATTGAGCAACTTTAGTTTAGAAGATGCACGAGTTCAGCATATTTGGGACTCTGGCAAGAGTACTACAGTTGGTTTTGCTTGGATCGCTCCTTCTAACAAGTCAGGTAGTTGAAGCATCTGATTGCAGAATCAGGTCGGACTTGTTAATTAGTTGAATTTTAGAAATAGGAAACAGACTTGTCCATATCATTCGTTTTCAAGTGTCCATTTCCAGTTACTTTTTTTCATGTGATCGTTGTTCTTGTTTTTTACCCTTTATTTTACTTGCACAGTTGTAATGGTATTTGCAAAGATTTCAACTTTAAGCAGAAGGGCCACCCATCAAACATGTGCTGATTATAATGAAAATCGATATTTGCTTATCCCCCTCTAATTTTCCATATTTTTTTGTATCTTCCCTTATTGTTTGCTGTTAAGGAGTGATTACTAATCACGCTTTAATTATTGTGGGGTTTAATGTTAGTACTACGTGTGGTGGGAACATGTTTTTTGTTTTTCTTGTCAACATGACGTGCCTTTTCTGAGCACGTTCTTTGCCCTTTATAGTTTGTCAATGAGGCAAAAAACATTGGATATGGCAAATGCAAATAAGATTCGTGCAACTCAATGATACGCTTCAAATTGTCTGGTCTAATAATCTCTACAATAATATTCATATTACCAGGTAGATCATCCACATCTCTAACAACTAAAACTTACAAGCTTGAGGCAGCTTATAATGCCTTCACCAGAACTTATTAGGCTCTGTTCTTTTAGACTGAATGAATCTGAACTGAACTGAATGGGAATTGAATTGAATGGATTTGAACTAAACTGAAATGAAATATATATTAAGGGTAAATAATAATAATAATGGTAAATAATAATAATAATAGTAATCAACAACAACAACGATAATAGTAATATTATTAGTAATAATAACAATAATAATAATTAAGATTATGTTCCGGGAATTATTATTCCCGTGATGTGTCTTACCTAATACTGATTGTAGATACATAGATGGAAGGTTCCAGATCCTTCTAAAAGTAGTAGGATCCTATTAGATGTCTTACCTTATCTAGGAATCCTATGTATGGAAGGACTCTCATTGTAATGCCTATATAAAGGCCCCTCTATCAGTGTTATGAATGAATTGATTTGCTGTCTTTTACTTTCTCCTCAAACACGTTATCAGCACGTAGCTCGAACGAAAAAAAAAAAAAAATCGGCCAAGCCGACCGCTGCCAGACGCCCGCCGGACCACCGCCGCCCGCCGTCTGCTGCCAGCCACAGCCGCCGCCCAGAGCCGCCGCCAGAGCCGCCGGACCGCCGCCTCCGCCGCCGGACCGCCGTCGCCGACCGGCTCGATCCGGTCGGTTGTGACCGACCAGTTCTTGACCGATCGCTTTCGGCGATGCGTTTTCATCCAAGCCAATCATGCCTAAGGTGCGACCGTCCCGATCGAAGCATCGCGGATCTTGAAGCGGTTTTATGCACGTGATATTTAATGCTTGAAAACCTAGTGCAATCGAGACAAAACCTATCAAAATCGAAAAAAAAAAGCCGAGAGACGAGAATTTCCGCGTGAATTTTCTGCAAGCGATGTCTGAAAATCACGTTTCCCGTTTAGTTAACCGTCGGATCGGTGTGAAATTTTGGCAAGAACTTCCCAACACAAATATATGTATATTCAACGGTGGAGATCGGATTACTGTAATATTGGTTCTTGAATCTACCGCCGAATGAAGCAGATTTTACGAAGAAATTTGGAGATCCGACTCATCCAATACCGAGCCGCCGCATCGCGCGCTCGAGTCCTTTTTCGGCCGAATTATTGAGCCCAGTAGCCCTATCCGGCGTTTCTCAACTCTCCATTTTTTTCCTACTCAATGATTCATTTGTTCATTAATTTGTACACTTATGAATCTTACATGTTTATGTTTTACGTGTATATAGGAAAATACGTCGCTCATGATGATGTGCACGCTATGGAGAAAAGCCATATTTATCCTGTTCAAGGATCAAAGTAAATATAGAGCGAGTACCCACGGAAATATGTTGCTCATATGGAGAGAATCTCCCGTTCAAGGATCAAAGCATATATGAAACCAAGTACCGTAAGACTTTATTAAAGTTCTCGTTTTTCAATTCCTCTCTTTTGGGAATTTTTTTGAGGAATTGGGTATTTGGGTTCTTTATCTCCCACGCTACTTTGCGGTGGATGAGACAATGAGAGGTGGTATCACTCTCGGATGTCGAGTAAAGCGTGTGACGGTCTGGGAGTCACGGATAATTGTTGAAAGTCGATAGTTGTGGTTGTTGCATACACCACGTTTTGGGTGCGATTTGATGTCGCCGTTTTGTCGATTTTAAACCAACAATTAAATAAAACGAACATTGTCGGTAACGGTAAAGTTATGACTCGTTCATGATTAGTCACGGATTTGTGACATACACATGGGACAAACATCGATTGCGACGGATATGTCGTGGTTAAAATCGATTTGTGACGAAATTGTCACGTTGAATTGAGCGACCACCACGTTGGTCTTGACCCAATCCCATATTTGGAATACTCCATCTTTCAGCTTATTAAAAATAAAATATTGCATGTGGGTGTAGACATGTATCGTCTCCTTGCAATATGATATATGGAAGAATGTACGAGTAATTCTCATGAATTTTAACATGTAAGGCAATGGCATATTGCGGTAAATACATGAATTCGTTGACCTCGATTATAGTTCGTATGACTATAGGTCCGAATACTTTTCCGAGTATTTGTAAAGGCATGTGCCTTATACATTTGACTATATTTAGTCGATCTCATTGGATGGTCAAGACAAGTTGGTTATGGTATATTCATTATGTCTCATGGTTCAAAATGCTTAATTATGATACACCGCGTTGTATCTATATAACATGGCTATTATGACGTATACTTGCAAATTGAGAATTAAAATATTTGGTTGATTTGATGTACTTTGGTGGATTTTGTCTACACTTTTGATCATGACTAGGCGCATCCTCCTTGGTATTTGTTTATGCTTTGAAAGTTCAAACGGAATCAGTGGTTTTTAAACAGCCTTAGCTGTACCGACATTCCTACTTTCTCTGCAAGTCTACCAAGTTGGAGTTACCGAAAGGATCATTAGTCGAGATAAGAAATCGAACACTCTGCTGCGTTTAAACACGCATATGGCTGTCATTGCCATATTTTTGCATCAACACTTATGCCATTGGATATGGTCTCAACCTTGTTTTCTCACTAAACTTGGGAAAAACTAAACAGCCAATTAAAACATGCACTGTGATCTGAGTTTAATGATCCGTGTGGTGCACAATATATGGATAGAAAGATACGGAAGTCTAGTTTCGGAACATCTGACCGTTCGTCCATAGCCTTCCTAACAAGGGAGTTATCGCTGTTTTAGTGAACAAAGGTCAAGCTGCGCGGAATTTTATTTCCAGCGATTGTGCTAACTTTTGTCGCAACCAACTTGGTTCCCATTTTGAATTTGCAAGTGATCTTATGACACATATTTTTCAACCTCTTTTTGGCCGAATTTGCCATAGATGATGCAGTTTTTGGTATGCGTTATACGCTAAACTATCATCTTTCAAATGTTGAAAAACAGTTTCCTTGGGGAAGCCCAAAATACGCACCCTTATAAGAAGGTCGAGCGTGTGCATGGTAGTGTTACACCATACTTGTGTCGTAATTTTGCCCCTTAGGCATATAACCTTGCCATGTTATGCACTCAATATGATAGATCATTTTGATCATATCAAACATAAAATCTCTATGTTGTTAGAGTATTCGCTATGCTCATGATTATAAAATTTTGCAAGCGAAATTGAGTGCGTATTAAGCTATTTTCAAGGAACATGATATTTTGGATTTCGGTTTATAAATCCATTGTGACTATGATGAGTAGGTCATCACAATCAATGGGCGGTATGATGCTCAAGTTGTTGAATGCCGAATGGCGTTTTCTAGTCACATATGTTCCGTAACAATTGAACCATGTTATGACTCGATGATATATATACCAAAGTGTATCACTCATAGCATCTCATTGTGATTTGTGAGAAATAAAATCTTGTGCATCACTTGTATTGGATATGTGAAAAGGAAGAATATTCATGAGTCAATATGGTCCGGCTTGCATCGGTTTTTGTAACCAGAAGATGTATTGGGACATTGACACATTTAGGCTTTAATAGTCCGGAGTTTGGACAGTTTGATGATCCATATACCACGGTATTGTCATGGATATCATTGAACAAAGAAACTAGTTGGATCAAAGACACCAAAGTACATTGGTGGAGTCGTGAGCAGGGCTCATGACCGATGATGATATTTATGTCATCCGCGTCTTGCTTTCATAAGCATGTGTGACGCCAAAGACACCCCGATGATCCTTCTTAGCCATGTTCATTTATTTAAGCCTATTCTTTGGCACGATTAGGAGACGACACCCTCCTATGCTAAAGAGAATAATGTAGCGACTCGCATAAGCATGGTGTTGAGTCCTCCCTTTTCACTGAGTCCTTATACATACATGATCATAAGTATTAGCCTGGGTGGCTTATGATGCTATGATGGTGTTCACAAATGGTCGTACTCAAGTAATAACATTTATATGTTATGTGGTTCCTTTGACAATGATTGATAAGTTGATGAAACCTGAGTTATGGTTGTCCAACATGCGGACCAGTCATTGTAAAGGTCGGTTCACCCACTTTTTAGACCAAGTCTTAAAGTGAAATTTTAACGAGTACTTCCTAACATCCAAGGCTACCTTCTCACAAATTTTGGTACCATTTGGAGACTTGGAAGGAGGTGAACCACTTAAATGAAGTTTTCACATACCACCAGCCGTCCTAACGACTAGTTCGATGTCATTTCGATCAGTTTTTGACCACAAGGTTGATGGTTTTGGAATCCTAAACACCCGTTTATACATGCTCACGAAATTTTGAGGTGTTTGGGGCTGGTGAAGGGAGTGAACTCTTCAAGAAAGCACTAGAGGTTCGATAAAACCAACGGCCTATCATCGGTTCAATCGTTTCTTTATGTTCGATCCCGGTGGTGCATGGTGGCGGTTTTGTTGGATTCTCAAGACCGAGCTACGGCTATGTAGCATAGGTCAACATGTCATATTCACCTATACCTATCATCATTCAAATGCTTAGTTACGAGTGTAACAATATGCATTTTGTTAACTGGATTGTGTTAACAACTGAAAACCTTTATCGTCCACATGTTCATGTGCCAAAAGTGCGTCACCACAACGCATTATGACGGGTTATAAATGATGAATATGACATGCGCTTTCACTCATAGTCCGCTTAAAATGTACCTTGGCAGACGATCTCGTAAGTCACTTTGATGAGCCGCCTTCCGTCGTTAGGGGAGATGCGACGATCATGTTCGAGTAGAACGACTTGGAAATTGTCGTAGTTTGTCCCTCGTGTCTCACCAAGTTCCCTAAAGTGACGAGATTAAATACATGCTGCAAACATGTCTGCAAGGATTGTGTCCGGTCATGGACGTTCGTCACCTATAAATGGTGATATGGTAACACCACAAATTGTGGTAGATGGTGTTACTAGGCCGTGGATCTCATAGAGTATTGGGATGCCACTTGGTTCGATAAATACTCTCGCTAAGAATGTATGCGAGCTTGGTACATGAAACTTGATCATATGAACTCATCCGTCTCATGTGATTCTGGATTATAGTCATTATTGGGGGACGCCTCAATGAATGCAAATCCATAAAGAGTACTCTATGAATAAAGCCGGTTCATGAGGACGTGGAATGTGAGTTTAATCGAACCATACTTCGTTGAAAATCTACAACGTTGTAGCCTTGGCCTAAAATGGAAACATATGCGACTCTAGTATAAACAAAGTGATAGCCCTTTGTTGAAGTGGTACCGACACTCCAAAGATAAGATCTATCCGTAAACTTTGTTAAAGCGAGTGAGAGAAGGAGTTAAACTCACCTCATGGCGCGAGGTTTCTCATGAACGCACTGGAATCGACTACGATGACACGAAACTTAGTTGTGCTATCGTAATGGATGTTATAGCATCCACTATCTTTTCAGTTAGATAGTTTCCCAAAAAAAAACTGACGTGCAGCTTGTGGTTAAATCTTATCTTAGTGGGGAACTAAGTTAAGTGATAAAAAGGATCTCGTGGTGGATCAGACTCAAATCAAGTGGCTCCTGACCACGGAGCGCGTCGACAAGTGATTGTCGGGAACGCATACTAAGTATATACTTGATTTGGAAGAGATATGAAGCTTTTGCGTGTAAAACTAAGGGTTTATAGTGATGTACTCTTGTGAGACTAAGGGATTCCGCTAAATCCAAAGTTAAGAATGAAAGGATCTTGGGACACTTGATGATGCGTATTCATCAATCGGTTTAAGGCAATCTAAGGGACGGTTTCCCTAAGAGACGATAAAGTAATGCCTATATGATTCCCAATGATTAGTCGAAGTCATCATAAGACTTGGCTCACTTAAGTGATGATGCAGTCTTAAGAGAAAAGTACGGTATTATGTACTCATGTTTGACTCGATGCACTCATTCATAATAATCCGGTAAAGCCACTGTGATGATGGCCTAGGATGCGCTCACGCAATGTCTGTGATTGACAAGAAGCTTGAAGCTCGCTCTATCTCGATAAAAAGGACACTTGAAAACTGATACCCGAATCTACCCAGAATATGTTGGTCTATCTCCCATATGACCTACAGGGCAGCTCACTTGATGGAAAATGGTGAAATTGGTGCCATTGGAAAGGTTTGTGTCTACTTTCCAAGGAAACCAACCATTTGATCACATCCATCATGTTGAGTGACATATGACTATTGTTGCAAAGTAGGACGGGATATGTCCGTAATTTCTTGAGTCAACTTCGATAGAGCTTTGTGATCTGCTCAGTCGATCTAGGTTACGTCTCGTATGTGAATGAAAAGCTATGGGTGTCTAGTTTTCATAAGTTCTTACAGTTTCGTTGATACCTATTGAATCGAAGAAGTTATGACTGATTTGGTGCATAGAGGTCAAGACTTTGGAAAACTTGATAAGTCTTTAGTGACTCTGCACTTTGGATGTGTCGCGCTCTTTTTGTCCTTAGACCAAGGTTTGTTTTTCCCATTGGGTTTTCACTTGGTAAGGTTTTTAACGAGGCGACCTATGAGAACATCCAGGACAATGATGCGTTGTACTTGCTCAACTTAGACCAAGAGGTATTTTCCCAGGTTTTCCTTGGTATAGTTGTGAGGGCAACTTGGCATCTGACTCCTATGATTTGAGGTACTCATCAGGGGGAGTCGTTATGTATACATCAAGGGGAGTATACATGACATGTTATGTTGGTGCGTTTCAATCTTTTCCTCATCAAGCCTTTATTTTTCCCATGGGGTTTTGTTTTGGCTTGGAATAGGTTTTTACGAAGGCAACATCTTCTGCACCATTGTTGTATTAGTGCTCGACACAGGGGGAGTGTTCCGGGAATTATTATTCCCGTGATGTGTCTTACCTAATACTGATTGTAGATACATAGATGGAAGGTTCCAGATCCTTCTAAAAGTAGTAGGATCCTATTAGATGTCTTACCTTATCTAGGAATCCTATGTATGGAAGGACTCTCATTGTAATGCCTATATAAAGGCCCCTCTATCAGTGTTATCAATGAATTGATTTGCTGTCTTTTACTTTCTCCTCAAACAGATTATTAATAATAAGAATAAGAAGAATTGAACTGAACTGAATGGACCGAACTGAACTGAATGGACCTGAACTAAACTGAACTGAACTAAATGAACCTGAACTGAACTGAAAAGATATGAAGCGGAAAAAGTAGTGAAGAATTGCAGAATAAAATGACGAAATTACCTTACAACACGGATCATATTATGTATCTCATTCTTGGTATCATAAATATATAATTGAGCAAAATTACTTAAGAACTTTTAGTTGGCAACAAACTACCCATCAAATGATAATTTTCACCGTTCAATTTAAATACCGATGCAACTCTTCCATCATTCAAGGACATGTCTATCTTGCCACCCATTGATGTGAAGGAAAACATTGTATTGTACATTTGAACGCTCTCAGTGAACCACTTGCTAAATTTATTTATATTGTATAATATGTTTTTTTTGTACAGTTGTGGAGGCTCTCTTATGAATGATAATGGTATTTTTCCTCAAACAAAAGAAAAATATTATAATTGAAAAACAAAATAGAAATACTATATACCGAGCTATGACAACCAATAATAAAACTTACCATGTGTTCACTTATCTATTTTGGTACCCGCAAGTGTAGGAGTAGATGTAGATAGTGACGAGCAAGGTCTTATTAAAAAGAGACATGATTTTTATTGTGCTAAGTACTATACTGTAGTGCTTCCGATTTTATATAGACTATCAAAAGTGAGGGGATTGATTAAACTAAATTTAAGGGGAATATAAATAAAAATAATCGACAAGTAGAGGAATTTTGACAAATGGGTTTTAATGACTTAAAAAAGTAGATTTCGAGACTAGATTTTCATTGATTGCTAGAGTGAATCGGACTTAACGTACTTAATGTTCTACTTACCTTCCCTATATGATAGTCGCAAATGTTGTGTCGAGAATTATACTCTCCGACCGGCGATCGCCTCGGAGATCGGCCGACCTAGTCATTGCCGAGCAGCCAAGGCAGAACTGCCGACCAGAGATCGAGCGACCTAGTCTCAGCCCTGCAGCCAGGATAGATCGGCCGACCGAAGGTCCCAGGACAAGTCCCGGTGCCGAGCGATCGACATCTAAGACGATCGTCTCTCGGTACTTGGCGATCGACTCATGGTGGCCGACTAGCAGACGATCATCTCCCGGCACTTGCCGACCGACCCTTGGTGACCGACCGATGCCGACCCTCAGCAACTGGCCGATGCCGACCTCTGGTGACCGGCTAAAGATGACCGCCTCATGCCGCTCGAAGCCGATAGTCATCTAGTCGGCAAAGGCCGAGCCTCAGGACAGAACCCACGTGCAGTGCCAAGACAAGATCCGCATATCACGGATCGTTGACCACAGCCTGTCAGCATCTTCCCACCAGCCGACAGGCCCGCCGAAAGGTGTCAGTAGGACCGCATGTGACAATGACTCCGGACTCGTGTTGGCTCCTCATTGGACTGCACAGCTGGCTGCCAGCAGTTGCCTTGGACTTTAGGCAGACTGCCCATGTGACTTGAGGACGATCGCCCCATTATTATATTGGCTGAAAGACGATCGCCCGCCAGGAATCAAGGCTCCTCAGCCCCTATAAATAGAAGGCTCCCTACACTCGGCCAACTCTCTGGCATTCTCGCATTTCACACGCAATACAGAAGCAATACACACAACTTGGCTTTCTCCTACTCTTGGCAACAGCTATCTCTCGGTTCTTTCTTCTCTCGGCCTCTCTCATACAGAAGACGATCGGCAGGGATGAAGAACACCAAGCTTCGCTCAAGAGCTGGATTAACAAGATCTTTTTACACTCATTGTACTTAGATTCTCACATTAATACTTGTATCCATGAATATATGTATTAATAACATCTCGTGAGAGCATTCAAGCCCGGGCCTAACAAACTCGGCAAATCTTGTGTTTATTCATATTCTCTCGGAAGTGCTCCCGCAACCTTGTTTGTTGTCCGTCCATTCCAGCAGTATTTAATCTTCGGATAAATATTTTGGGCAACAACAATTGGCGCTAGAAGGAGGGCATCTAACCCTCAAAATTTTATTCCTACCGTCTCGAAGAACACTCACTGTTCTCCGGGGCATATACCTGAAGAAACACTCACTGTTCTTCAGAGAAAGCTTTCAGAATCATGTCTTCCGCCTCCGCGTCGAAGAAATCCGCTGGCCAGTCCGCCAGACGCCTCTTTCCGTCGTAGTCTGAGCCACAACCGATGGCGGAGGGTAGCCGCCGCGGTCCGAGACCCTCGATCCCGCCCCTGACGGGCGGCCCAAGCCTCTCGCTCGATCAGCTCCGAACCGCGGAACAGATCGACAAGGCCATGGCCGTCCTACATGAGGGACGGAGTGCTCTCGGCGCGCCTCCCGCTATCACCCCTTCGGCCATCCGCCAGAAGACCAAGCGGAAATTCAAGGCGTTACTGGCCGAGCGATCGCCAGGAGGCTCTCATCCGCAAGGAGAGGCGCTCGCCAATGGGCACCTCATTTCGATCGCACAGGCCGGCCGTCTTGGCGACCGGGCACCCGGCCCCAGCTACGAGACGACGGAGTTTGAGTCCGTCACCAGGAGCTCGGCCTATCCGACTCCCAGAAGGCAGCCCAGCCGTCTGGCTCCCCCTCGCCAAATAGCCGAGGTCGGCAGCAGTAGAATCAGGAGATCGGTACACGATCGCCTCGGCTCCCGCTCCCAAAGCCGATCCACGAGCGACTGAGCCACGGCGATGGCCGCGATGCAACATCAGCTCGACGACATGAAGGCGCTCCTGGAATCCGGGGCAGGCGCCAAGAAGAAGATCGCCGATCCGAGCGAGCCGCTCGCGGTCCACATCGAGCTCGCCCCCGTGCACCACAAGATCGCTCCTCCTCAAACACCTTTGTACGAGGGGAGATCGGACCCCTAAATGCACCTCAGCAAGTTCAACATCTACATGACCGGGTATGGGGCATCTGACGCGACCAGGTGCCGAATGTTCCCTATGACGCTGGACGACCTCACCTACAGGTGGTACGCCTCATTGCCGCCTCGGTCCATTGGCTCCTTTAACCAACTGGCGAACGTCTTCACGGAGTACTTCGCCACCAGGGTCGCTCGGCCAGAACGTCCCCATCGCATGATGCGAATCAAGCAAGGCGAAGAAGAGTCCGACTCGGTCTACATCGACCGGGTAGACGAGATCATCCTTAACGGCGAGCCCGTAAGCGATGAGATCGCCCTCTACGTGGTCCCAGGAGGATTCCATGGTCTTTCGCCTATGTTCAGGCATCTTACGAAGGACCAACCCACGACCTACGCGATCTTCCGAGCTAAGGCCGCAGACTTTCTGGCCAGGCAAAGGTTTCTTCTTAGCCTATGAGCAGCGCGATCGGCGCCCGAACGACGATCTCCCGCCCGATCACCGTTATCAACTTATGAATAATACGATTGGCAGCCGAGCGATGATCACCAGTCTTCCAGCCCGATCGCCAGTATCAATCTCTGAAAAACACGATCGGCACCCGAACGACGATCACCAGTCTTCCAGGCCGATCGCCAATATCAAGAAACATCAACAAACCGGAGGACTCGATCGCCATCTACAGTTCACCATATAACATGATGGACTAAGGCACGAGATCGCCTCCACCGCACATCATACAGCCATGGTCCTGGTAGTCGATGAAACCGGCTGCTTCGGCCATGCAAGGTCCCTTTGGGCCAAGATCGCCCGCCCTTCGTTTAAATACGAGGCCGGCGTAGTCTGAGGGCCCTCCAAAACTAATCAGTGGGCACGATCGCCCGCCCTCAAAGGATCATTATCTAACATGGTGAACCTGGACAATGCGACGTGCCACTACCCCCGTCTCAACGTACACCACCGAGGTTCGCCATCTTCATGGTAGGCCGAGGTGGAAGCAGAGCTAACAAGCCGCGGACGTGGAGTTGAATCATCCGACGCTGCCCCGCGCAAGGACTCCTCTAGACCAAGACCGCACGCCCTTCATTTAAATACGAGGCGAGGCGCAGCCTAACAGAGGACCCTCACAATAAAATGAGTCACGAGACACTCAATGTCTTCGCGCAGAAGACACGGTCATGGAGTCGGTCCATCGAACTCCGCGACTGTGCACGATTCCTCAAACGGCGAAACCATCAAGTTTCTGAGGGGGATCGGCCAATGTTGTTTTTTGCAGGTACTAGACCGAAAGATAGCTAGCCAATCGACCAGATCGCCCAAGTCCGAATCCAAAGTCAGCTCAACGGGTCGACTGTCCTCATCTTACACGATCGCCAGCAAGAACCACCTCGCCCCATGTCTTCAACATCGGAGCAAGCTGGGGGGCAATTGTTGTGACGAGAATTATACTCTCCGACCAGCGATCGCCTCGGAGATCGGGCGACCTAGCCATTGCCGAGCAGCCAAGGCAGAACTGCCGACCAGAGATCGGGCGACCTAGTCTCAGCCCGGCAGCCAGGATAGATCGGCCGAGCGAAGGTCCCAGGACAAATCCCGGTGCCGAGCGATCGACATCTAAGACGATCCTCTCTCGGTACTTGGCGATCGACTCCTGGTGGCCGACTAGCAGACGATCATCTCCCGGCACTTGCCGACCGACCCCTGGTGACCGACCGATGCCGACCCTCAGCAACTGGCCGATGCCGACCTCTGGTGACCGGCTAAAGACGACCGCCTCATGCCGCTCGAAGCCGATAGTCATCCAGTCGGCAAAGGCCGAGCCTCGAGATGTAACCCACGTGCGGTGCCAAGACAAGATCCGCATATCACGGATCGTTGACCCTGACTTGTCGGCATCTTCCCACCGGTAACAGCCCGCGAAAGGTGTCAGTAGGACCGCATGTGACAATGACTCCGGACGCGTGTTGGCTCCTCATTGGACCGCACAGCTGGCTGCCAGCAGCTGCCTTGGACTTTAGGCAGACTGCCCATGTGACTTGAGGACGATCGCCCCATTATTATATTGGCCGAAAGACGATCGCCCGCCAGGAATCAAGGCTCCTCAGCCCCTATAAATAGAAGGCTCCCTGCACTCGGCCAACTCTCTGGCATTCTCGCATTTCACACGCAATACAGAAGCAATACACACAACTTGGCTTTCTCCTACTCTTGGCAACAGCTATCTCTCGGTTCTTTCTTCTCTCGGCCTCTCTCATACAGAAGGCGATCGGCAGGGACGAAGAACACCAAGCTTCGCTCAAGAGCTGGATTAACAGGATCTTTTTACACTCATTGTACTTAGATTCTCACATTAATACTTGTATCCACGAATATTTGCATTAATAACATCTCGCGAGAGCATTCAAGCCCGGGCCTAACAAACCCGGCAAATCTTGTGTTTATTCATATTCTCTCGGAAGTGCTCCCGTAACCTTATTTGTTGTCCGTCCATTCCAGCAGTATTTAATCTTCGGATAAATATTTTGGGCAACAACAGCAAAGACAATTAAAAGTCTCTTTTGAGATCACTCAAATGTAGATTACATAACCTATAATGACGTCTACATCTATTATAAATTATCTAACTCCAAAAGGTTTACAAGATCAATTATCATCACAATTAATCACTGATTTCTCAATCTCATGATTAACTACATCAAACAATTGAGGTCTATTAACGCCTCCATCTCTCGAATTGAGCAATGATGTTAAACATGTAAAAAATTGATCAAGTACCAAACATGGATTAAAACCATTATTTTTGGGAACGAACTATAAGTAAACGAAATTAATAATAAGCCTAAAAAAACCCATCGCAATATATGTACTCACATGCCCAGAGTCTAACGAACTTTGCTGGACATGGTGAAACAAAAATAAGAAGAAATACTCGTATACATCATGTTCGAATCAGAATTTAAATATACAAGTATGGTAGAAGAGATAAAACTCGGGTATTGGATGATCTCTAGATCTATCTTGAGCCCTCGTTCCGGATCCTCTAGATTGCATGAATTTCCTCTTGATAGTGTTCTCATGCCTCTTGGACTGTTATATGACTTGATAATCTCGAGAATAGGCCTCTGAAGTTTTTATAGCCGCTAAATTGAGTCCAGGACAGTCAAAATGTGTAAAATGCATCAAACAAGGGAAGTGGAACCGCCCAGCGACACGGGCCGTGTAGAACTTCATGGATGTGTCGATATGTGCTGGAAACACCCATTTTCTTCTGTCTCGGTTACACAAATGGGTATAGGGCTGTGTCATTCGACATGGCCCATGTTGTCCTACATGGTCCCGGTCGTATTATACTGTTTGGATCCATTTGTCTCATTTTTTCTACTCATTTTCTTGTCTGTGCATCGTATCATTTCGTTCGGGGCATGGGACATCAGTCATGCTTGGAATTGGCCTTAAAAGCACCTAAAAATACAAGTAAACACGACTGAATGCAATCGAGTCCACAAATCAAAAATAAAGCATAAACACTATAATTATACACATGCACTGTAACAACCCCGTCCCGAGTCAGGATTACTACAAAACCGTGAATTAATTTTGGGAACACACAAGGCAGAAACCTGCAAACACAATAATACAATGACCATCCCGGTCGCATAATAAAACCAGACAATTCGTATCGACGGGCAAGGTCGATAAACAACACAATCTGATACTAAAGGACCTCACTAGAACAAAACTGTTTGACAAATATATGTTTAGCATCTAGAATACAATACCTAAACTGGGCCCACATATAGACATAACAAGCTAACCATAACAACACACGATACACACGAAGATACAAACAAAACACGAAATAACAACGATTAGATAAATAACTGGGACATCAGGAGCAGTATCACTGGTGCTCTTCGTCTATGTCCCCTCCCTGCGCCTGCTCGCCATGTAATCCTATACCTGAATACATAATAATGTATCCACCCCCATGGGAGTCATCAAACAGCTGGTGCAAGTACATTGATAATATGTGTTGGCCACAGAGTATACAGTAAACGACTTAGAAGGTAAAAATACAATAAGTTGTACGATTTTCGAAGTTAATAGCGTAGCGCAAGTCTGGTAGAGTTGTTGTAAATACAACAACTAGGTGTTCTCCTGTTTGCTTGGTGCGTACAGGGTTTTAACAATGTATACTTATAAATCACAATTAAATGAAAACAGTAAAGATTGAAAGTAAATAACACACAGAATTAAGTGGTTCGAGGTAAACTCCTCTACGTCCACTGGTCCTCCACACAAGAGTGAAGAGTTTATTAAAATCACTACGTACACAACTACGTGACTTTAACTAAACCTGTCTCCGTATCGTTTACACAGATTGATACAGGGACTGCAGTTTTAAGCCGTTCATATAGATTGCCTTGAGCTCTTTCAACTCACTTCTTCTCACACAGATCGAAGCTTAGTCTTCAATGCTATTCTTCCCACACAGGTTGGAATACGCAAGGAACCTTAGTCCACACAGGACCAATGATTATCTCAACAGTAAAAGGTAGAACGATTCCAAAAGCAACTATATATTTTACGAGCGTTCGCTGTATGTTGTGATGTTTGCGTTGAGAACTTAGTATATTTCTTTGCTTGAATACTGTTGTATGCTCACGAAATATACTGCCCTTTAATATCTAGTTTGTTTGAGTAATCTGACAAATGTACGCACAAGAATGAATAATCTTTCTTTTTTGAATGCGCAATGTCCTCTTACTTGGGGCTATTTATAACCTTGGAAATATATCCGTTATAAATGTAGCCATTGCTGGTTGGTGAGATGTTGACGTCTCTGATTGGAGGCTGCTGAATGTTTGAATTAAAGCAGATCGCATTTAATCCTTCATATACTTTTTGACTTCGCATTAAATGCTCTTCAGCGTGTTCAGACTTGTCTCTCTCCGGCTGCATTAAATGGTTTTATATCAGCAATAAATGCTGCTTTAACCGTGAGTACTTTATGAATAAGTAATGTTTATCTCACAACGATTTAAAGTTTTTTCCATTCAGTCCTGTTGGATTGTATTTTACTTTTTGTAAGTAAAATACCTACAGTCTGACTGCTGTATTCAACTTATTATCTCTTCTACTGTCTGATGCAAGAACTGTAGGATGGACTCTATAGAAGATCTCTTACTGTATGGATGGGATGTATGGCGATTATTGAAGCTTCCATACTCAGCAATTTTAAGACTTCTTTGTTGTATGTTGGTGTTGGGATAAACAATCCTGTATTGAAGTTTTGATAAAGTGCCAACATACAGCAAGCAGCTGTCCCGAAGACAATCGAAATTGTTGGGGTAAACAATCCTATATCGAAGTCTTCTCAAAGTACCAACATACAGCAAGCTGCTGTCCTGAAGTCAATCATACAGAAAGATGTCAAGTGCCTCCTCTTGAATACAGCAAAAGTATAAAGTTCTACCATACAGCTAGAAGCTCATAAGTCAGTATGATACCAAGTATGGAAGCTGTCCTGAAATATTCATACAACATCTCTCCATATAGCAGCACTATGGTTGCCTACAGTATTATGTTGGATACATCATACAGGATGTAAGTGTTGAGTCCTTCAACACTTATCCAACAGGACTGAAGACCGTTGAAACGGAATCTGCCTTATTCGCTAAAGTCAAGTCCCATTTGAAAAGAAGTATTTAGATACTGAAGGGATAAAGTATTTAAATACCAGCCAACACAGATCTTAAATCAAGGAGCAAAAACTGGATCGTGTTTTATTCAAATTAATCAACACGTTGAAATGGTCTATGGGCTCAACGGATCTATTCAGAGGCTATATATATCCCAGAGTTTGAAGATCAGATCATCTAAGATATAAAAGCTTACAAGCAATACACGAACGATCTATCGACTGAATATTCAATATCATCAGATCAAGCTTACAAGAGCAAAGTATATTTCTTCAAGTATCATTCATATCTGAAAAGACGAAATATACTTAATCAATCAAGAACAACCATCATCAGCTCAAGATCTTCATAGTCAAGCTGCTGTTCTTACCTGGTTACTTTACCTTTTACCTTCGAGTAAAAACCTAGTTCTGTGTGAACTAAAGAAGTTATTCCGACCTGTGTGGGATGAATAAGATGAAGCTTTAGAACTGTATGTGAAGAAGAAAGTCAAGAGTTAGCTTTGACCAATCTGTGTGAACGGTTGAAATCTACAGTCTTTGTATCAATCTGTGTGAACGATATGAGGATATGTTTGATTATAGACATGTAGTTATGTACGCAGTGTTTATAATAAAACGTTTTACACCTGTGTGGAGGACCAGTGGACGTAGAGGGGTTTACCTCGAACCACTTTAATTACTGTGTTAATTACCTTATGCATTTACTGCTTTCATTATTGTGATTTGTTTAAGTTTACTTCAAAAACCCTGTACGCACCAAGCAAACAGGAGATTAGCGCAGTTGCTGTATTTACAGCAACTTACTATTTCAAGACTTCCGCTACGCACTCTAATCTGAAATCGTATAGATTGTTGCTAAAATCTTTCCAAGCTGTATTTTGTATACTTAGTGGCCAACAAGTGGTATCGGAGCGGTTGATTCTAAAAAGAATCAGTCGTATTTTTAACCGAATCAGATCCCAAAATCACTCTATTTTTGAAAACTTCTTTATCTTTCCTATTCTTAGACATGGATACCTTACTTATTAATAAGGTACCAATGTTCTCTATTAATGAATGTGACGACTGGAGAATTAGGATGGAAGCTCATCTTGCTGCCATGCATGAAGAGATGCTTTATGTCATCCAAGAAGGGCCCATAAAAATCATGAAGGTAAATACGGCCGCAAGGGTTGAAGGCCCAAGCTCATGCCGAGATGCTCGTGAAAGAGCGTGAACAATGGACCACAGATGATCGAAAATGCACCAACCTATACAATGTTGCTAAGAACGCCCTATTTGTCACTCTTGACAAAGGCACGTTCTCGAAGGTATAGAGTTGTAAGACAGCCAAAGAAATCTGGGAAAAACTCAAGATGATTTGCGAGGGTACTGAGCTCTCAAAAGAAAACAAAATTTCAAAACTAACTCAGCAATTCGAATCTTTTGAAATGAAACCAAATGAAACTCTTGAGGAACTTGACCTCAGATTCACTGGCATTGTCGGTGAACTTGAAGCGTTGGGCAAAATATATACCCAAAAGGAGAAGAATTTAAAAATCTTCAGATCTCTCCCTGCCCGATGGGATATTAAGACAACAGCTATGCGTGTGTCATGCAATCTTAATGACATATCTACTTTTGACCTCTTTTCCGACCTCAAGGCATTTGAGTATGATATTAACAGGAGAGAGAAAGTTGAAGAATCGCCTGCGAGGACTACAACACTAGCCGCTGTATCCAACAGAAGGCATAGCATGCCCAGCACATCAAAGTCTACCCATAAGAATGCTGACAGTGATGACGATATCCTGTCACAAGATGAAATGGCGCTCCTTATGCATAAATTCAAGAAATTTATCAAGCAGTCTGGAAAGACTCCATACAGGCCCAAGCACATTCACACAATAATCGAATCTTCCTTTGGTGATGCTAACCTGTGTTATAATTGCAGGAAATCAGGACATTTTGCAAATAAATTTCCTCATCCTAAAGTTCAAAGGTTGCCGGAAGCCGAGCAACAAGAAAAATATGAAAGAAGACGTGCTTGGGAAAACAAGCTCAAGGCCCTGATTGGCGAATCAGAAGCCTCCCCCATGCCAAAAAAGTCCGGGGAATGTCTACAGGCAGTCACTGACAGTAACCCGCCAGATGATGAATTCGAAGATAAAGCATATATGTTCTTCATGGCCAAAGACATACCAGAAGATGAAGATAGCGATGATGAGGTAAGCTCAACCTCAATTACTCCTGCAAATGCATCTCATACATTTGAAAACATGATGAATGAATTCAAAAACATTCAAAAGGCCCATGAGACATTGAAAAATGAAAACATACAGCTCCAAATTTCTAACCTAGAGCTGAGGGAAGAAAACGACTTGCTAAAAGTAAATTACGAAAATATGTCTGTTGATTGTGAAAACAGCAAAGTCGATAACGAAAAACTCATGGAGAGCAATCATCAACTTTCTCACGAACTAAATGAGGCTAAATCTCACAGTGAAAGCAAGACAAATGATTTTGTTCTGCTCCAAGATAAAATAAAAACTCTCGAAAAACGAGAAGGAGAACTTGAGACCATCATGAAATCTTTCGAGAAATCATCTAAAAGGATGGAAGAAATTCTAAGCACTGAAAAATATGCTCATGATAAAAGTGGCTTAGGATACAGCTCATGTTCCAATAAAGGGAAAACTAGTACTGTGTTCGTTAGGGGTGTGGAACCCATTCCTGTATCGGAAGAAATTTCGAGTCCTGTGAAGGCACCTGTTGCACCGCGAACAGCAAAGGCTGCCATTTCACCACCTCAGTCATATTCCAAACAGCAGAATCCTCATCCATTCAGACCTGTAAGGTGTAACCAACAGCATGCTCCCCGAGCATATCAAAAGCGCCAGCAGCCATTCAGAAAGAAGATTGTACCCAAATATCAAAGGCTCGCACAATAGTACTTCTAACAGTACAGCGTGCCTAGATATTGGATACATGAGCCTCGTTATCCATCGCGAAAGCAGGTCGCCGCACAGTATTAGCAACAGCTTTGGGAATCCAATTGGAGACCCAGAAGGCAAGCTGTAAGGCCGAAGAAAATGGCTCCACCTCCAAGACGGCACTCGTACTGGATTAATAATAATAACCCTGAATTTTTCATGCATAATGATTATTATGGTTACAGCGACTACGTACCTACATCCAAGGACAGTATGCGCTTTTTCTGGCAAAAAGAAATAGATGTTCATCACAAAATTCAGCAAGAAACAACATTAAGTATAAAAAACCAAGCATTTGACTCCTTAATTACTTCACCAGGACATAATAATTGAAAACATTTTAAATGAAAAGCACATGGAAAGAGATGAACACCATTGCCGTGTTGTGCGGGGCTCAGAAAATGAATAGTCGCCGCTCTCTCTCACTCTGTAGGGTTGAGATGTGTTTCTCTCTCTAGAATTGACTTAGTTAAGAGAGCCCAGATGTCAAAAGGGTTTAGAAAATGGAGGTTAGGAAATGCATGTAGGTTAGAAAATTGACACATAGGTTAGGGATTTGACACGTAGAAATGTTTATAGCCACGTAGGTGATAGTCAGCAACTTAACAGCCACCTGGACAATAGTTAACGGAGACCAACGGAAAATGTTAAATTTGCTTAAAATTAGAAAGATAAAGGACTTAGTTGGGACAAAAAAAAGATAAAGGACTAAACCGTTATCTGAAATTAAGTTAAGGGACCCCAGGAGCATTTTAGCCTTTGAAATTCAAAACATTTGATTTTTTTTACTAACTCCCCCTCAAGACGTGTTCGCTCCTCTTTATCATTTTAAAGAACATATTTAGAGAAGTAAATTTGTTATTGGGTTTTTCGAGAGACATGTCGTTTGAAAAACTTGGGACCTTGTATAAAAATATTTTTGTATTTTTAATTTCATAATGTGGAAATATTTTTGTGGTTTTTTGGTTTTATATTTTTGTATTTTGTTTTTGTTTTTATAAAAGAAAAGGAAAATCTTTTTGGTTTTTCGTTTTACTTGAAAGTTGAAAAATAGAATAGAAATAAAATCTTTTTGGGTTTTTGAGTAACTATTTTGAAGAAGATTTTGCAAGACTTTCAAGTTGTTGAGGACTTAAACTTTGCATACCAAGGCGTTTTACCAAATAATCAAACCTTTCTTGTGGAAGGGCTTTGGTACAAAGATTCACCAGTTGGTAGTCAGTCTTAACAATATAGAGTTCAACCGTACATTTCTCCACATGTTCTTTGATGAAATGGTATCAAACATCAATATGTTTTGTCATTGAGTGTTGTACTGGGTTGCAGGATATGGCTATGACACTGTTTGAATCACAATAAATTGGGATCTTGTAAAAGAAGAAACCATAATCCGTCAGTTGTGTTCTCATCCAAAGAACTTGGTCACAACATCTGGATAGAGACACATATTCTGCTTCCGCGGTAGACATAGTTGTACATTTATGTTTCTTTGAAGACCAACTAACAAGTTTTTCTCATAAAAACTACACACTACATGATGTACTTTTTCGGCTATCTTTGCAACCTGCGTGATCAGCATCTGAAAAAGCTGTTAGTTCAATGCCGGTATCTTTCGGATACTAAAGGCCCATGTTGATGGAACCTCCAAGATACTGAAAGATACACATTACCTCTTTGAGGTGTTTTTTAGTAGGCTTTGCCTGATAACGAGCACACATGCAGGTGGCACACATAATGTCCAGTCTACTTGATGTGAGGTATATTAAGGACCCGATCATAATCCGGTATTTTGTCTGATCTACGGTTGTCCCCTGTAAATCCTCATCAATTTTACAACGATTCCCCATTGGAGTACCAATGGTGTCACAGTTTTCCATTCCATGTATTGTTAAAATTTTCAAAGCCAATTTTGATTGATTTATAAAAATTCCTCTATGAGATTGGCTTACTTATAAACCAAGGAAAAAGGATATTTCTCCCATCATGGACATTTCAAAACGGTTAGTCATCATTTTAGAAAATCTTGTGAAAATTTAGGATTGGTGGAACCAAAAATAATATCATCAACATAAATTTGTACCACCATGATGTCGTCACCGTATTTCCTTGTGAACAAAGTCGGATCGATCACGCCTTTTGTAAACTTCTCGTACCATGCGCGGGGAGCTTGTTTCAACCCATAGAGTGCCTTGTCGAGCTTGTAGACATAGTCCGGGTGTTCCGTATCAACAAAACCCTCTGGTTGGCTTACATACCCCTTTTCTTTCAAAACCCCGTTAAGAAAGGAAGTTTTCACATCCATTTGATAGATTGTGAAAGACTTGTGAGCTGCATATGCCAGAAATATTCTGATAGCCTCAATCCTCTCCACAGGTGCAAAAGATTTTTATAACTCTATCCCCTGTTCTTGACAATACCCCTTTGCAACCAGACGTGCTTTATTCTGAATAACTATTCTTTCTACATCCGGTTTGTTCTTGAAAATCCATTTTAGACCAGTAATGGTTTTGTTGGCTGGTTTAGGAACCAACCGCCAAACCTTAAGATGATCAAATTAGTGAATTTCATCTTGCATAGATTCTATCCAGCTTGATTCTTTCATTGCTTCTTTAATATTAGCTGGTTTAATGTCACTCATGAAAGCTAAGAAGAAGCATATTTCTGGATCAGTAGCAAGTTTTCGTCTTGTTGTAACTGGTTTTGAAGGATCTCCGGTGACTTGTTCAAGTGGATGAGCCTGTCCATTTGTATTTGTGGGGGTATGGTTGATAGAAAGTATGCATGTTTCATGGATCAACATATCTTGTCGATGATTATATGGATTCCGTTGATGGAGTGTCAAATAGATTGATAAAAGTGTTATCCTCAAACCCTGCATCTTCTGTTTGTTGCGTTTCTAGTGGCTCATCAACAATGTCATTAATAATTGGTGTAGTCAGTGATTATATAGATATATCAGTAGGTGATGGTGCATCAAGTTTAACCGTTGTTGATGTAGTCACTGGTGTAGGTGAATTTGATGAAGTATGGGTATTGTAATATCCGTACTTTTTCTATTTTTGGTAGTTTCCATTTTGGTGTATTTATCATTTTTAGCGACTCACTTGTAACCGTTTTAACATTTGAGAAAATTTAATTCTGCGTGTTTTGGCATCCGAGCATGTTTCGAAATTGTTGTACTCGATTTTGTGTTTAGTTATGATTTTTCCGCTTGTCGACTCGTTCGGTGCGTTTGTTGTGCGAAATTGTCGTTTCGAGTTTTGTGTGAGTTCATTTATTATTGTTAGTCATGTTGTGAGCTTCGGCACAGCTGTTCGTTTCCGTATCGTGGTTTTCGATCGTTTCGGATCATTTTGTAATTTCCTAAAAGTTTAGGGAATTTACTTGCGTGATCGTTTCCTAACCTTCGGATAATTGGGATCGTGTTTCCTTTTAGTGCTTAAGTTCGTCGTCTCGAATCTTTCACAAGCTTGCTCTAGTTTTGTGTTTTCGTCGTCTTGTGATCCCGTCGCATTCCTTATTGACAAACTGCTCTTAGCAACTGTGCTGGAACTGTCTTACATACGTTAATTTCAGATATTACGTACGTTAAGACTGTTACGTACGTTAAGGCCTTATTCCTAACGTACGTAATAGCCTTCCTGTTTTTAGGCAGGGAGTTCTGCAAATTCATTACGCACGTAAGCGTAAAAGGCTTTAGGTACGTTATAAAGCTTACGTACGTTAACCCTCTATGGATTACTTACGTAATCCAACCTGGATTTAAATACCCAGGAGCGGACTGAAGTCGCCCATTTCTTCTTTTCTTCCTCTCCTCCGCGGCTTGGGCAATTTTTGGGCGATTTTGGTGCGATTTCGAGCCTTCAACTGTCTGACTATCATTTTCCCTAGACTTGGTATAGATTAACAACACCAATTTGTCTCCTTCACCTTTGAATCGAGGTAATCTTCTAGAACTCTAGACTTTTTGGGATTTGGGGGGTTTCTTCGTAAAAATTCTCCGATTTTAGTCGTGGTTATGATGGAATCGTGTTGAGTATGGATTATCTACTCCTATTCATATTTTTCCTACGGGATTATTGTTGTATTCTTGGAATTTTCGAGAATCGAGAGGGTTTTGGTTGCGATCCGCCCTCGTTGAATATGATGTTGGATTATTTGTGTCATAGGCAGGATTTTTGGGAGTATTTCCATTTAATTTCCAATCGTACTATTGTTAATAGTCGTTTTACGAATCGTTTAGGTTCAAAGTCTCCAAATTCTTCTAACGGTGGTCGTTTACCATCTCATTTCAGTCCGCTATGTCTCAAAGGCAAGTAATTTTTACGAACTTACAATCATAAATGTGTAAAGTGATGTATTTGAGCGTTAGAGTGTTTATGTTCACTCTGGGAGGGTCCAACGGGGCCTCGGAGGGATCCACGCATGGTTGGGTCCATGAACTTTTGGGTTAACCACTCCGGGAGGGTCTATCGGGGCCTCAGAGGGATTCGCGCATGGTCGGGTCCATGGTTAATCGGGAGGAACTGTGTTTTGTGATACATGGTAGATTTTGCATTTCTGGAAATCATTATCTTACTCGTTTTCGAAAACCATTGATGCATGAGCTTTGATATTGTAAGATGTAAGAAATCGTTTGTGTTATACTAGCTATTCCACGGCTAACCCCATTTTGGGAGAAATACTTTTCATGTATTTTAGGCGCGAAGAATGTGATCGGAAGAGTGCTGGGGCAGTACGAGGATGAAGGCCAGGTGTGATACTGTGATGTGGTCGTCATGTTTATTTGCTTTGAGATTGGTTTTTGGGACTTTGTTTTTATTTGTCAAAAATTGTTAGATGGTACTCGAGTACTATAAGAGGGTTGTTTTTCTGCTGTCACGTTACATTAAAATTGTTGTTTTATTGTAGTTTAAATTTTGTTGTGGGAATTGCATCGGTTAATCCGACAAATGATGGGTGATTTTGATGTGTTCTGTTATGGATGTCGTATAAATTTAGCCTTATGAGTTCCGGATGGGATTCACGGCGCTGTGATATGCCCTGAATATCTTGGGGGTGTTACAGAATATGGTATTGGAGCCTAGGTTTATGGATACCTAGGTTGTTGGTCTTTTGGGTCTAGTCACATTGTTGTAAACACAGTATCATCGCGCTGCCATCATCTTAGTATGACCGGTACTCGTAAGATCTCTTACACTTTTATTGTCTTTACTGTCTTGTCTTCCGATTTCGTAATGTGGGGAACCGGTCACCATGACGGTTATTTTTCTTAACTGTACTTATGTTTTCCTATTTTTCTATCCCTTAGAATGTCAGCCGTAGAGGACACGGACGCGGTCGAGGACGTGGCGCAGCCGGTGCGGCGGCCATGTCTCTCGGTTCGGATGCTGGATTGACTACTCCTACTTTGTCGAATGTAGTCCATCCCATTATCGATGGTCATCAGGACCAGTCGGCCAGTTTGGGAGATTCAACGTGGAATAATGCGGTGTTGGTGTGGCCACTATATTACAGCAAGTGGCTAACCAAATGGCACTCGTGACCCAAGCAATTCAGCTCAATAATCCACCTCCTGTGGAGAATGCTGGGGATGTTATCCGTATGCGCCCTTCTCAGTTCATTAGTGTTACGGATCCGATCGGTTGGGAAGATTGGATCAACGAGATGAACAAAGTTTTTGTGGCGGTAAATTTTCCGGAGGCACGGAAGGTGGCGATTGCGCAGTACTTTCTGACGAGGGACGCTGCTAGCTGGTGGCAGGTGGTTACGCCTCAGGACCGTGAGGTTTCACGGGACGAGTTTAAAGAACTAATGGAGGCCGAGTATTGTCCGTGTCCTGTTCAGGAGGCCATAATTCGAGCCTTTTATGATGCTAAACCCCAGGACATCCCAGTATCTCAGGCGATCATCGAATATAACCAGCAACTTAACCATGTCAAGGGGAAAGTAAGAGAAGAGAGAGATAAGATCCGACATTTCGATATACGGATGAAGTCCAGAACTCGACATTACATGGCTGGGTTCGCTTGTACTACACTGAAGGAGTATCAGGGCAAGGCATTAGCCTATGATATGTCCTTCGTCTCTACGGAGACGGCTAGTGAGGGTAAGAAGCAAAAGACCTCAGTAAATTTTTCGGGTAGTAAGAACAACAACCATCAGAAATCTCAATCGGCGAATTACCCATCCCGAAAATCTCACCGTGCGTCTAGAGGCAACTGAAATTTCAGAACTGGTCCTAGTGTATCCAGCAGGGGTGTGATGTGCTTTAACTGTGGCCAGTAGGGCCATATCAATCATGATTGTGACCTGCCTTACCTGGAGTGCTATAGTTGCGTCCAGACGTGTCACAGAGCTGCGTATTGTACCGAGAGAGAAAAGACGCTTGGGGTTCAGGTATCTGTTCCTACACCTGGAGAACCAAGTGTTAATCAGAAGTCATCAGCTGGTCAGCCATCTCAGGGATTTGGTCAGGGACGAGGACGGGGTCAGTCTGTTAGAAGGGGAGCCTCTAGTGCTGGTTCAGTTCAGCCACGTGTTTATGAGATGAGGAGTGCGGACGATCCAGAAGCTACTGTGGCTACAGGTACCGTTCATGTTCTCTCTCATCCAGTTAGAGTGCTTTTCGATTCTGGTGCTTCTCACTCATTCATCTCTTTGGATTGTTTGCGTCGATTGAATATTGTATGTTTGTCTGCTTTTGAACCGTTTGTGGTTAAACTGCCTAGTGGGGATAGAATTGTGGGAGATAGAGAGGTTAGAGACTGTCCAGTGATGATCACAGATAGAGTGTTGCCTTCGAATTTAATCGTTGTCGATATTGTCGATGAGGATTTGATCCTCGAGGATGACTGGCTTGATAGACACGTTGCAGTAATGAATTATCGCACGAGGAGTATATCTATGTTGGCCGAGGATGGTACTGAGCATTCGTTTGTGGGACACCGTAGGAAGGGTCAGAAACTATTGATCAGTGCTACGAAGGTGGCGAAACTCATTAGGGATGGTTGTATGGGATATTGGTGTTATGCTACGAGAGTAGAGAATGAGAAGGTTGAATTTTCTTTGATTCTAGTGGTAAACGAGTTTCCAGACGTCTTTCCAGATGACTTGCCACGACTACCACCGGTGCGGGAGATCGAGTTCACGGTTGATTTAGAACCGAGTGCAGCTCCAATTTCTAAGGCGCCGTACCGTATGGCACCTTCAGAAATGCAGGATTTGAAGAGTCAGTTAGGGGAATTGTTAGAGAAGGGATATATCAGACCTAGCGCCTCGCCTTGGGGTGCGCCGGTCTTGTTTGTGAGGAATAAAGATGGTTCACTACGTTTATGTATCGATTATTGGGAACTGAACAAAGTGACTATTAAAAATAAATATCCTTTACCTCGTATCGATGATTTGTTTGATCAGTTACAGGGACCTATGGTGTTTTCGAAGATCGATTTGAGATCTGGGTACTACCAGCTTCGAGTGAGGGAGTCTGATATCCCTAAGACCGCTTTCGTACGAGGTACGGGCATTACGAGTTTGTGGTTATGCCGTTCGGGCTAACCAATGCGCTGGCAGTATTTATGCAGCTGATGAATAAGATATTTATCGAGCATCTCAATAAGTGTGTAGTTGTTTTTATGGATGATATCCTAGTCTATTCTCGTGATGACGATGCACACGCTCAGCATTTGCGACTAGTGTTGGAGATTTGACAGCTCAGCGTCTCTATGCGAAGTTCTTCAAGTGTGAGTTTTGGCTGAAGGAAGTTATGTTTCTCGGGCATGTGGCTTCAGCCGAAGGGGTCCGTGTAGATCCCAGAAAATCGAGGCTGTATTAGATTGGGCACCGCCTAAGGACGTGAAGGAGGTTCGTAGCTTTTTAGGACTTGTTGGGTATTATAGGTGGTTCATCGAGGGGTTCTCTAAACTTGCTCGACCGCTTACTCAGTTACTCCAGAAGTCCGAGAAATTCAAATGGAATGACGAGAGACAACATAGTTTCGAGGAACTAAAAAGGCATTGGACTATGGCGCCGGTGTTGGCCTTACCTCAAGGGGACGGTGGGTTTTCGGTTTACAGTGATACGTCAGGCCAGGGACTCGGGTGTGTTCTCATGCAGCATAATAGGACTATAGCTTTTGCGTCGCGACAATTGAAACCGTATGAGATGAACTACCTCACTCACGACCTAGAGTTGGATGCAGTGGTGTTTGCACTGAAGATCTGGCGTCACTATCTACACTGTTCTTTATGCCGGATTTATACCGATCATAAGAGCTTGAAGTATATTTTCAGCCAGAAGGAATTGAATATGAGACAACATCGTTGGTTAGAGTTAATAAAGGACTACAACTTGGAGATCCTTTATCATCCGAGAAAAGCCAACGTAGTGGCAGACGCATTGAGTCGGAAACCGGTATCACTCCAGATGCTTGAGGTTCTCACACCACAAGCGAGGATTCGGCAGGAGCTTATTGAGCAGGGAATCGAAGTATGGGTTCAGCAAGTGCAGGGTCAGTTGTGTGCCCTCGAGATTACTTCATCTTTGGTTGATGATATCAAAGGGGAGAAGATAAATGACCCTATGATCAATCAGCTGAAGGCGGATGCAGAAAATGGGAAAGCCCCCGGATTTATGGTTCATGAGGACGGCATTTTGAGATTTCAAGGGAGACTCTGTGTTCCGAATGATTTAGACTTGAGACAGAAAATACTTCGAGAAGCTCATACTACCCCTTACTCTATCCACCCCGGAACGAGTAAGATGTATAAAGACTTTAAAAAGAATTCTGGTGGAATAATATGAAGAAGGATGTCACGGAGTTCGTAGCACGGTGAGCATCAGAGACCAGCCGGGCTATTGAAACAACTTCCTATTCCCGAGTGAAAGTGGGAAGATATTTCCATGGATTTTATCACTGGGATGCGAAGAACGAAAATCGGAATGAATATGATTTGGGTGATTGTCGATTGACTAACCAAATCAGCACATTTTATTGGTATTAAGGATACTAGGGGACGGGTTCTGAAAATCGGGCAGAAGTTCTGGAACTGTTTACGTACGTAATGTACGAGCTTTTACGTACGTTAACTCATTAACGTACATTAAGCTTAGTAGCTTACGTATGTAACGCGGTCCAGTTATATAATATGTGGGACGGGTTTTTGGAAGTCATTTCGACTTCTTCCGCCTCTATTCGTCGGGTCTGGTCTTCTAGGGCGATCTGGGACTATTTTCATCATCAAGCTTCAACTTGGCGAGTCTCCTTCACGTTATCAACACTATCTCACTTATTTTCTTGTTGGATCGAGGTACTTTCTTCTTAGAACCCTAGTTGAGTAATTTTGGGGGTTTTTCCTTGATTCCTTTATTTAATCCAAAGTTGATGAATCAGTTATGTAATTCTTGTTGTTTTGGTTGTGATCTACGGATCAGAATTCCATTTATCATTTTCGTTTCACCCAGAGCATGATTTTGATTCCCTTGAGAAAAACCCTTGAACCCTCGATTTTTATTGTTGTTCCACAGCGAGTTAGAGTCGGGTTTTGAGGAGTATCATTGATTCATTGTGGAGATATTCTCGTAGTGTTCTAGAGTTGCCACTTACTTGCTGAAATTGGAAGCTCCGTGGTTGTTCGATTTCGTCCGTTCGTCGTTTCATTCGCTCGTGGTTTTGAGGCAAGTATCTTGCCCATACACTTCCTCTTTCGTAGATGTAATGGTTGGTAATTGACTATGTGTGCAATTTGAATGATTTTAATGAACTTTCAAAAGAATAGGTATATTCTCGATAAAGGCCTTCTTCAAAATAGCCCTGTGTTTGTAAAAAATGTGTCGTTTTGGGAATGTGTATTAGTATTGTATATTGGAATGCCTTGTTTTCGTGTAGCACCATTGTGTGTGAATATGCATGCTTATTGATGAGTATGTGATGTTGTGTGATATTGGTTGTGACTCCTTTGTAAGGAGGTTGTGTCGTTCGGTGTTTTTGGGAAAGTGTACTTCCTTGTTGATGTGTGATTGTTGTAAAGTGATGTTCCACCGGGTAAGGTTTGTTGAACCTCCAGGATCCGTCCTTGCTAGTATGGGTCGGTGTGTCCATAGGGTTATCCAAACCAGGCATGTCTCAAAGAGGCTCCGAGGTTCGTGGCTTGCTAGCCCGATGCCAGGATAACTTATGGTTGTGTGACATACGTGGCATGGGTTATCCAAATTCCAAACTAGGTATGTCTCGAGGAGGCTCTGAGGTTCATGGCTTGCTAGCCCGATGCCAGGATAACTATGAACGTATGTTATGGTTATGGTTATGTGACTGTTGTCATGGTGATGTGTGATATTGTGTGATTTCCTATTGGGTAATCCACTTGGGTATGTCTCGAGTGTAATAATCGTACCTTTTACTGGTTATAATTATGAATTCATGAACTTTGTGGTTTGGTTCGTAATTTTTTTGAATATTGGTATCATGTGTTTGATTCGAGATTGAGCCTGTATGTTGTGTTTCTTGTTAGTATTCCGCTAATATTCGTTATCGTTGTGTCGAACCACTTGTATCGCTTCTGCAACCCAGGATTAGCATACGCTAATTTATATGGGTAGCGTACGCAACGGAAGTTGTAGGCTAGCGCGCGCTACTACAGGTAGTTACGCACGCTAACCGGCAGCATGGGACAGTCCAGAGAGCACTGGACTAGGACTAAAAATCGAGCTAGCGCATGCTAATGCATTTTATTAACGTGCGCTGGAGGAGAGAGTTAGCGCACGCTACCGCCGGAAGGATAGCGCACGCTAACCGGCAGCATGGGACAGTCCAGAGGGCACTAGAATGGGGCAAGAATCGAGCTAGCGCACGCTAAGGCAACATACTAGCGCGCGCTAGGGGAATAGGTAGCGCACGCCACTGTTGGGTGATAACGCGCGCTAAGTGGCCCGGACAGTAAGGACAGTGAGGTATGGACTTTGGCCAGACCAACAGGTAACGTGCGCTAAGACGGTCATTGCGTGCGCTAACTCGTCGGTCGTAGCGCACTCTAGTCGGTCGTAACGCACGCTATCGGGATGGACAGAAGGGTTTCTGAACAGGGCAAAAGGTTCTGGACTTAGACTGGACACCAGATAGCGCACGCTAAGGCGGAAGCTGCGCGCGCTAACTCGGCGGTACAGCGCACGCTAACTCGATTGAATAGCGCACGCTGTCGGATGTGGTGCACACCAGCTCGGCTGGGCAGAAGGGTCTGGGCTGCTGACCTAGGCCGATAGCGCACGCTATTCGGTAAGCGTTAGCGCGCTCTAAGGCGCACTTATATAAATATGTGTGTTGCGGTCAACACTTGTCATTTTTCACCTTCTTTCCTCTTCTTCGAGCTTCTAGACGACTCCAGGGCTGTGTAGGCGAGGGTTTCGGCGAAGCACGGTTGAAACTCAAATCTTTTCAACTTCAAGTAAAGATCTATCAATCCTACATCATCTTCACCAAGGAATGGAGGTAATCCTTCCGTAGAACCCTAACTTTGGGGAAATTTGGGGGTTTTGGGGATCTCATTTCTCCAACCGTTTTAGCTCCAAATTTATGATGGATTATAGTTGAAAATAGTTGCGTAAGTATGATTTCATGATTTCCTCAAGGTTTTGTGGATTGATTCCAAATCTTCTTTTGTAAATCGAGCAAAACCCGTTATGCCCTCGTAGTGCTCGATTAAATGGTCTAAGGGTAGAACTTAGGATGGATTTTAGTGTTTTCCAACAAAATTGTAAATGATTGAGCCTCAATGTTTGTTAGGAGCGGGATTTTGGAAGATAGTTCGGATCGTATCCTTGTTCGTTGTTGTTCCTTTGAGAGTAAGAAAGTCCAGGCAAGTACTTTATTGCATTAGTTTATGGCATGCATTTCTGTGATGGTTTAGTGAATGATGAGAGTTGAAAGGTTATTCTCGGGTACTCTCACTCGGGGATTGACTCGACGGGGTCACACGGGGACCTGGTGGCTTAGCGGCTGGACCGGGTCACGAGAGATACTTTGAGTGGACATCCTCACCTGGGGTTGCTCGAAGGGGCACACAGGGACTTGGTGGTTTGAGGTCCGGACCGGGTCGCGAGGATCGTCGGAGTATTTTTACTGATGATCGATATTGATATTCTAGAATATCGCGAATTGAACTGTTTTGGATTTTGAAATATTTTGGAAATGCCTGTGGATTAAAATAATTGTAATACTGTACTTGCACTAGCGGTTGTCGCTAACCCCATCGTTGGGGTGGAATGTTTTGTACATTTCAGGTATTCTCGAGGGACAAGAGCCCCCATGTGGCGCACACGGAGTTGACAAGCACACTAGATGTTAGAGAGCTCATATCAGTCGTTGTATTTGTGATGTTTGAGTCAGTTTTATACACTGTATTATTGTTGGTTTTGAGTTGTACTTGTCGTGTAATGTTTGCGTTCAGTGATTGATGTTGAAATATACTATTTTGGCCGCGGCTGAGGCCTAACTCGTGTTTTTTATCCTTTGTTAGACTATTATGTCGTGGTTATTATGTATTGGATTGTGGTTTAATCCCGTGTGTCGTCAGCCTGGCGGGACCTTTGTGTGTCCTGTGGCGTGTAATAACCCAAAGTGAAATTGGGGTGTTACATTTATGGTATCAGAGCATAGGTTTCGGGAATACCTAGGCCTTTGGTCATTGGGTTGTCAAGTCGTAAGAGTTGTATAAACTGATCGAGCTCAACACCGTGTGTTGCTGTCGAGCCGTGTGACCCATGGTGGTAAGACTCCTTAACTCTCTTTGTGCCTTGTCGCTTTCATAGTAGAGTAGATTTAAATTCCTTGGATTTTGAACTGTTCTGATAATTTTAATCCTTCTATATCGCAGTATGTTGAGAGGCCGTGGCGGACGTGGCGGACGTGGATGCGGCAGAGGCCGTGGTCGTGGTACCGCTAACGAATCTGGCACACATTCTAATGATGCATCTGATTCGGCATCCCATACGGAGCCGAACACCGCTTCTCTGAATCCGAGCGGTCAGCCAGATTCTACTGTAAGTCAAGAACTGTCGGCTGACACTAATGTGAATGCCAGCATAGCTGCTATACTCCAGCAGGTAGCAGCACAATTAGTCAAGTTGAATGAATCCGGGTATCATGATCAACCGACAGATGAGAGTAAATGGCTTCAGGGAGTGGTGAAAATGCAACCTCCTCATTTTACTGGTCCGTCTGATACGTTGGGCTGGGAAGGATGGTTGTTTCAGTTTGGCAGGGTTTTTGACGCCGTTGCGTGCCCCGAAGAGAGACGGGTCCATATTGTACAGTATTTCCTTGACAAGGAGGCTGCGGATTGGTGGGAAGCTGCGAAACCTACGTATCGTGTGTCCACTTGGGCCGAGTTTAAAGCTGCGATAGAGGAAGAGTATTGTCCTTGGCCTATTAAAGAAAAACGAATTGCAGATTTATTTACGGCAACACCTCAAGATGTACCTGTCACCGAGGCTATTGTTACGTATAATCAGCAACTGAATCATGTTCGTGAGCAAGTAAGGACCGAAGCGTATAAAATCCGTTACTTTGATTTGAGAATGAAGCCCAGGATTCGTGAGGCTATGGCGGGTTTCAGATGCGTTACGTTGAAGGAATATCAGGATCATGCTTTGGCTATCGAGATGGTCATTTCTGCATCAAGGTCGGGTACCGAGATAAAGAAGCCGAAGACGACTGGTGGTTTTTCGGGAAGTAAGAGTGGTGGATTTCACAAATCTCAAGCTTCTCACTCCACTATCGGGAAGTCTGTTCAGCAAGCCAGTAGTGCTCCGAGTTCAAGATCGGGCCAGTCTTCTGCCTTTAGTAGAGGACAATGTTTCAATTGTAATCAAACAGGCCATCAGTGTCGAGAGTGTCCACTTCCTCCTGTTATTTGTTTCACATGCGGTCAAGCCGGTCATCGGGCGGCTCATTGCAAGGCTGCCACCAGATTTGTTAAACAGCAAAGTTTGGCACCAACTCTGAGTGTGAACCCGGGGACTACATCTAATCAGCCGCAACAGACTTTGGGACGTGGAAGAGGTCGAGGCCGGTTGGATCGTCAAGCTGCATTGAGTGTGGGTTCAGTACAGCCAAGAGTGTACCAGATGAGGCCTGCGGACGACACAGAGGCTCCGGTAGCTGCAGGTATCACGCAAATACTTTCTCAACCTGTATCGGTATTATTTGATTCAGGAGCTACCCATTCGTTCATTGCTTTTGATTGTGTGAAACGTTTGGGTCTTGGGTGTTTGATTGAGTGCGAACCATTCGTAGTAAGTACTCCTAGTGGAGAGCATTTGATTGGGAACTAAGAGATTAAAAATTGTCTCGTGCATATCGGGAGTCGAGATTGGCCTTCAGACCTCATTGTGGTAGATCTGAAAGGATAGAACGTAATTCTGGGAGATGATTGGTTAAATCGTCATGGTGCTATCATGAACTACCGAACGCGAACTATTTCCATAATAGCGGAAGATGGTGTCGAGCACACTTTCTTGGGTCGTAAACCGGGTAGTTCAGGTGGGGTGATTTCCGCCGTTAAGGCGATAAAATTGTTGAAACAAGACTGTATTGTTATTGGTGTTACGCCATGAGCACAAATGACGGTGAAGCCGATTTATTGTCAATTCCAGTAGTGAATGAATACCCAGATGTATTTCCGGATGATCTACCGGGATTACCTCCGTCTAGAGAGGTAGAGTTTCCTATTGATCTTGTGCCAAGCGCAGCACCTGTTTCCCGAGCGCCGTATCGTATGGCACCCTCCGAGATGTTAGAACTGAAGAAACAATTGGGCGAGCTTCTGGATAAAGGGTACATTCGACCTAGTGCATCACCTTGGGGTGCGCCGGTCCTCTTCATTAAGAAGAAGGACGGATCGTTCCATCTATGCATTGATTATCGAGAATTGAATAAGTTGACCATTAAGAATAAATATCCTTTACCTCAGATAGATGACTTGTTCGACCAACTTCAAGGTGCCACAGTTTTCTCTAAAATTGACTTGCGATCGGGATATTACCAGCTGAGGATTCGGGATTCTGACATTCCGAAGACTGCCTTCCGTACTCGGTACGACCATTACGAATTTGTGGTTATGCCATTTGGCCTAACCAATGCTCCTGCCGTGTTTATGCAGTTGATGAACAAAGTTTTCATTGACTATCTGGATAAATTTGTGGTCGTTTTCATTGATGATATTCTTGTCTACTCCCGGAATGAGGAAGATCATGCTGAACATCTCCGAATGGTGTTGAACACTTTGAGAATGGAGAAACTTTACGCTAAATTCTCAAAGTGCAAATTCTGGCTTAAAGAGGTGACATTTCTTGGTCATGTAATTTCGGTTGATGGAGTTCGGGTGGATCCCCAAAAGATAGCGGCCATTGTTGAGTGGGAACCCCCTAGGAATGTGAAGGAGACCAGAAGTTTTCTAGGGCTTGTCGGATATTATCGCAGATTCGTAGAGGGATTTTCAAAAATCGCTCGACCAGTTACTCAATTGCTCCAGAAATCTCAGAAATTCGAGTGGACAGACGAGAGGCAAAATAGTTTTGATGAACTTAAACAACGATTAACCTCGGCGCTAGTGTTATCGTTACCTCAGGGCACCGATGATTTCGAAGTGTACAGTGATGCTTCCGGACTTGGATTGGGTTGTGTTTTGATGCAGAGAGGTAGAGTAATTTTATATGCGTCCGACAATTGAAACCATATGAAATAAATTACCCTACCCATGATTTAGAGTTATCGGTGGTTGTATTCGCGCTAAAAATTTGGAGGCATTATCTTTATGGCTCTTCGTGTAAAATCTACACGGATCACAAAAGTCTAAAATATATATTTAGCCAAAAGGAGCTAAATATGAGACAACGTCGATGGTTGGAGCTGATTAAGGATTACGATCTGGAAATATTATATCATCCAGGAAAAGCTAATGTGGTAGCGGACGCATTGAGTCGGAAACCCGTAGCCCTCCAAATGCTGAGTATGCTTACATCTCAACACGAGATCCATCGAGATATAATTGGGAAATAAATAGAGATTTGGCTTCAGAAAGTTCAAGGCCAATTATGTACTTTGGAGATCACGTCGTCTTTGGTCAACGAAATCAAGTCGAAGCAATTTAAGGATCCTTTACTAGTCCAGCTAAGAAAAGATGTGATGGGAGGAAAAGCTCCCGGATTTATGATTCAAGACGATGGTGTTTTAAGGTTTAGAGGTAGACTTTGTATACCTACAGACGTCGAGCTTAAGCAGACCATATTGAGGGAAGCGCACACTACACGGTATTCTCTTCACCCCGGTACAAGCAAAATGTATAAGGATGTGAAAAATAACTATTGGTGGAGCAATATGAAAAATGATGTTGAAGATTTCGTGTCGAAATGCTTGACGTGTCAACAAGTCAATATTGAACATCAATGGCCAGCGGGGTTGCTTAAATCGCTACCAATACCAGAATGGAAATGGGAGGATATTACGATGGATTTTGTCACCAATATGCCGAGTACGCGAACAGGGATGAACATGATTTGGGTTATTGTCGATCGACTAACCAAGTCAGCTCACTTTCTGGGAATTAAGGATAATTGGGGGCCCGAGAAACTAGCTCGTGTATTCATCGCGGAAATTGTAATATTACACGAGACTCCTAAGAGCATTACTTCCGATCAAGACGGTAGATTTGTGTCGCACTTTTGGCAATCCGTTCACCGAGCTTTAGGGACGAAACGGAGGCTCAGTACATCGTACCATCCTCAGAATGATGGGCAGTCTGAACGGACAATTCAGACCCTTGAGGACATGCTGCGAGCATGTGCCCTAAATTGGAAGTGTGATTGGGAATCGCACTTGCCACTAATCGAATTTGCCTACAATAATAGCTGGCATGCGTCGATTAAGATGGCATTGTTTGAGGCTTTATATGGGCGGAAATGTAAGTCACCAATGTGTTGGGATGATTCCTCTGAGCTGATTGGGACGGAGCCGGATATGTTAGTGGAGACCCGGGAAAAGATTTCTTTGATTTGCGAGAGGCTTTTGGCCGCCCAAAGCCGACAGAAGTCATATGCCGATAATCGACATCGACCACTAGAGTTCGAAGTAGGCAATCATGTGTTGATAAAAGTATCGCCAACCCAGGGAGTTTATCGCTTTGGGAAGAAGGGTAAACTCAGTCCGAGATATGTTGGGCCATTCGAGATTATAGAACGAATTGGTGAACTTGCTTACCGCGTGGGCCTTTCGCCTTCACTGGGTCATGTGCATAATGTATTTCAAGTTCCGCAATTGAGGAAATACGTACCAGACCCTAAGCATATCATTGATTTTGGAGAGATTGAATTGAATTACGATATCACCTTTGAGGAAAAACCAATCCAGATTTTGGAGCGTCGGGTAAAACAACTTAAGCGTAAAGTTATCCCTTTGGTTAAAGTACAATGGTCGAGACATAGATCGGAGGAAGCCACATGGGAGACAGAAGAGCATATGAAGTCTAGATACCCCAAATTATTCACTTCGTAAGTTTCGGGACGAAACTTATTCTTAGGGGGAGAGAATGTAATAATCGTACCTTTTACTGGTTATAATTATGAATTCATGAACTTTGTGGTTTGGTTCGTAATTTTTTCGAATATTGGTATCATGTGTTTGATTCGAGATTGAGCCTGTATGTTGTGTTTCTTGTTAGTATTCCGCTAATATTCGTTATCGTTGTGTCGAACCGCTTGTATCGCTTCTGCAACCCAGGATTAGCGTACGCTAATTTATATGGGTAGCGTATGCAACGGAAGTTGTAGGCTAGCGCGCGCTACTACAGGTAGTTACGCACGCTAACCGGCAGCATGGGACAGTCCAGAGAGCACTGGACTAGGACTAAAAATCGAGCTAGTGCACGCTAATGCATTTTATTAACGTACGCTGGAGGAGAGAGTTAGCGCATGCTACCGCCGGAAGGATAGCGCACGCTAACCGGCAGCATGGGACAGTCCAGAGGGCACTGGACTGGGACAAGAATCGAGCTAGCGCACGCTAAGGCAACATAGAGCGTGCGCTAGGGGAACAGGTAGCGCATGCCACTGTTGGGTGATAATGCGCGCTAAGTGGCCCGGACAGTAAGGACAGTGAGGTCTGGACTTTGGCCAGACCAACAGGTAACGTGCGCTAAGACAGTCGTTGCGTGCGGTAACTCGTCGGTCGTAGCGCACACTAGTCGGTCGTAATGCATGCTACCGGGATAGACAGAAGGGTTTCTGAACAGGGCAGAAGGTTCTGGACTTAGACTGGACACCAGATAGCGCACGCTAAGGCGGAAGCTGCGCGCGCTAACTCGGCGGTACAGCGCACGCTAACTCAATTGAGTAGCGCACGCTGTCGGATGTGGTGCACACCAGCTTGGCTGGGCAGAAGGGTCTGGGCTGCAGACCTAGGCCGATAGCGCACGCTATTCGGTAAGCGTTAGCGCGCGCTAGGGCGCACTTATATAAATACGTGTGTTGCGGTCAACACTTGGCATTTTTCACCTTCTTTCCTCTTCTTCGAGCTTCTAGACGACTCCAGGGCTGTGTAGGCGAGGGTTTCGGCAGAGCACGGTTGAAACTCAAATCTTTTCAACTTCAAGTAAAGATCTGTCAATCCTACATCATTTTCACCAAGGAATTGAGGTAATCCTTCCGTAGAACCCTTTGGGGAAATTTGGGGGTTTTGGGGATCTCGTTTCTCCAACCGTTTTAGCTCGAAATTTATGATGGATTATAGTTGAAAATAGTTGCGTAAGTATGATTTCATGATTTCCTCAAGGTTTTGTGGATTGATTCCAAATCTTCTTTTGTAAATCGAGCAAAACCCATTATGCCCTCGTAGTGCTCGATTAAATGGTCCTAAGGGTAGAACTTAGGATGGATTTTAGTGTTTTCGAACAAAATTGTAAATGATTGAGCCTTAATGTTTGTTAGGAGCGGGATTTTGGAAGCTAGTTCGGACCGTAGCCTTGTTCGTTGTTGTTCCTTTGAGAGTAAGAAAGTCCAGGCAAGTACTTTATTGCATTAGTTTATGGCATGCATTTCTGTGATGGTTTAGTGAATGATGAGAGTTGAAAGGTTATTCTCGGGTACTCTCACTCGGGGATTGACTCGATGGGGTCACACGGGGACCTGGTGGCTTAGCGGCTGGACCGGGTCACGAGAGATACTTTGAGTGGACATCCTCACCTGGGGTTGCTCGACGGGGCACACAGGGACTTGGTGGTTTGAGGGCCGGACCGGGTCGCGAGGATCATCGGAGTATTTTTACTGATGATCGATATTGATATTCTGGAATATCGCGAATCGAACTGTTTTGGATTTTGAAATATTTTGGAAATGTCTGTGGATTAAAATAATTGTAATAGTGTACTTGCACTAGCGGTTGTCGCTAACCCCATCGTTGGGGTGGGATGTTTTGTACATTTCAGGTATTCTCGAGGGACAGGAGCCCCCATGTGGCGCACACGGAGTTGACAAGCACACTGGATGTTAGAGAGCTCGTATCAGTCGTTGTATTTGTGATGTTTGAGTCAGTTTTATACAGTGTATTATTGTTGGTTTTGAGTTGTACTTGTCGTGTAATGTTTGCGTTCAGTGATTGATGTTGAAATATACTATTTTGGCCGCGGCCGAGGCCTAACTCGTGTTTTGTATCCTTTGTTGGACTGTTATGTCGTGGTTATTATGTATTGGATTGTGGTTTAATCCCATGTGTCGTCAGCCTGGCGGGACCTTTGTGTGTCCTGTGGCGTGTAATAATCCAAAGTGAAATTGGGGTGTTACATCGAGGAGGCTCCGAGGTTCATGGATTGCTAGCACGGGACACGAAAAATCCTTGGGAGGAGGTTGATGTTGATGATTGGGTCGTGGACCCCGTGTTTTGTGATCGGATCTGTGTTTTGGAAAATAATCTTTGGGCGGTGTCCCTAAGTGGTTTTTGAAAAGTTGAGGATTCTTTAATCCCAATTTTTTTTAAAACTCCCGAGATCTTAAAATGTATTGCAAGATGTATATTGGTTCCATTCCTACCTTTCATGATTTCGAACTGTTTTACTCAAGTGAGTTATCTCGGGAAGTTTATTATTACGTTAACTGGTTGGCTATTCTCGATTATTATATTTTCGGAATATGTTGTGTATAGCTCGTACTTGCACTTTATACTTGCACTAGCAAAATAGTGGAATTTTGCTAACCCCCGAGTAATCAGGGGTGGATGTCTGTATTGCATTCAGGTACGTGCAGGTTCTTGAGGAGTAAAACACGGGATGGGTACGAAGGATGATGGAAAACAAATGATACTAATCACATGAGGGCCAGTATTGAGATTTGTTGGTCGAATCGTATTATTCTTTCCGCTGTAGTGTTCTCCCGTCTTATGGGAGTGTTGCTATACTTTGATCCCTTTGCGGGTAAGAGTTTTGTAATAGAGATGTATATGGAGTTTAAGTTGTATATAATTGATGAAAGACCAAATCGGTCTACGGATGTGTTTTCAGCCAAGTTGGCATTTGTTGTGATGTCTTGTTAGGTATCTAGCCTAGTAGATCCTCACGGAGAGGGTCTGTGCCGCTGTAATATTCCCGAGTGGATTGGGGGTGTTACAACTTCCGCTTTCAAATAGGTTTTGGATCTACTTTTTCGACTGTTGACACATGGTTTGAAACAGGTTTTGGAACTACAGCCGCTTTGAAATCATTTGAAAAATAAATTTGTTCTTTGAACTTTTCTTTTTGTGGAAAAAGATCATCATAAAGTTTATTCAACTAATCAATTGGTTTGATTTCTGTGTCCTTTATTTTTAATCGATTTTCGGCAGCAGGTTGTATGGTTTCATCAGAATTAGGAACATTTGCATTTACGTCATCACTTAAAATCAAATCAGCATTATACAGACAACGCTTTTTCTTCTGAGCTTTCTTGAGAAAATAAGGATTTTTATAACCGATAGCAAACTTTTCATCATAATACGGGCTTGGCTCGGGTGTGAGCATATGAATCGTTTGAATCGATTGGCCAAGGTATTCGTCTTCATGACTTAAAAAATCCCTTTTCAACTTTCCCGCTCTTTTTCAAGAATGGAAATAGTCATCAATTGTTTTGAAATCTGAGTTTGAAGTTTTGAAATTTCTTCATTAAGAACCTTAACGTTTTTGGTGTTATAATTAGCTTGTTCATCAATTTGTTTAATCAATAGTTTTTCTAGATAAACAACTTATCCATAACCACGTTCAACTGCTTCTTTTCGTTTCATATAATTTTCAAAATGTTTTTCAATTCTCTTGTATCTCTCAAGCTCAGTGGTCAATAATTCGTTCGCTTTCTCAGCTTCGTGATTGGTTTTATTGCACTTTTCAATTTCAACTTGCAAATTTTGAACTAAGGACGCAATTAAAGCATGTTCTTGATTACGATTAGTTTCATCATGTTCAATCTCACCTCCATTAGGATCCATATCTGGAGTTTCAGAGTTGATATTACTATCATCCTGCTCCACCACATATGTACCGTTAATGGACCCAGGATGTTGCCTCACGAGCAAACAGATTATATTCAACATCATCATAATTGTGTACCTCAGCTAAAGCCTATGTATCGTATGAAGGCCCGTTGTAAGCATCAGTGTCTGAAACAACTTCCTGGATCTTTGCCATGAAGATGCAATTGGCATTCAATTCCTGATCTTCTTCCTCCCCATCTGTTACTGCCAAGAAATCATACTCTTCTGCATTCAACAAAATCCCAGATTCCTCTTTCTTAGCCATCAACATTCTCTCCTTAAAATACTCATAATCCCTTGTCCTCTTCTCGTTCTTGCAATCCTTAGCATAATGCCTCGTGCCTTGACGACTATAACACTTAACCATATTTCCATCATTCCCTTTCCCAAAATTTCCAATATTCCTTGCATTATTGTTCCCAACATTGTTCATAGCATTACCAACATTTCCAAGCTGTCCTGTCTTCCTTGTACTTCATTTCTTCCAGTCTGCTTAATTGGCTTGTTTCTGGTGTTTGAGGAAGTTCGGAGTCTGTTGTTTGTGGGTGTGGAGTAATGGCTTTTGAAAGCCTTAGTGATATGTGCCATTGCTTTTTCTAATATATTTCTTAATTGTCATCACCGGAACTAGATTGACTTCATTGTCATCATCTGATCCTCATTTTTTCTAATATATTTTTTAATACTTGTGAAAATTCCAATCAACTTATATAATTGGGGCGGAGGTGTGAATTTAAAATTAAATATATGGCCAACACGGTGTTCATTGTTGCCAACATTTAGAACATTTGTGGATTTTTAGGTTTGTTTTTTAGCAAGACCTTCTTTTCTACTAACCCCCCCCCCCCCCACCCCCACCACACACAGACACACACACCACACAAGTCTCACACGCCCAGTTCCCAACTTTTTCCATTAAATGGCCCAATTTGCAACTCCCCTCATTAAACTCTAAACCATTTATCTTTTGGGAGAATGACCTAAGTTACATTCCTTACATTTATTATTCAAAACATAAATTTTATGGTAGTTAAGATATATTTTTAAAATAACTAATATCTATACCCTTACTTTAATTTAAAAATAATAATATATTTTATACAAGTTGACCTTCAACCAACCGACCGAGCACCAACGACTGTCCGAGCACTGGCCAGAGACCTCCAATCACCCACCCGTTTTTTTAGCGGACGACATGAGTCGCCCATCCGATTTTTTATGTTTTTTTTATTCTTCTTGTAGCTAAAATTACCAAGTAGAAATTTATATTACCACCAGATGTTTCAAAATAATGATTGTCCCTGACAAGTTATCAGGCGCCACTTCTAGATAATATGATCAAAGACTAAATTACCGGCTGAAAATTCAGATTATCGATAAGTATTCAAAATTACCACGTGAGAAAAAACATAGGTCAAACTTGAAAAGCTGATTGGACAAAAGTCAAACTGCGAGTTGCACCAACTATAATATCATCGAGCATAAGTCAGCTTTTGGGTCATGTCGAGCACATACAATACGCATTAGATTTCTTTGAAATATTTTTTTTACAATAATAAATCGACTATAGCCAACTAAATCGAATCCGCCTTCTTTAGGATACCACAGTCTTACATCGACTGTTCCTTTGACGTATTTCAGGATTCATTTAGCTGTTGCGAAGTGTGATTCTTTAGGTGATACTTGATATCGCGCACACACTCCCACGATGGCGGATATCGGGCACGCAACTGCTAGGTATAGGAGTGAGCCAATAAGCTTCCTGTAGAGTGATTGATCAACCGGATTTCCAGCTTCATCAGCACTAATTTGCACGGAAGTGCTCTTGGGGGTTGACGATGATTTGGAAGTATTCATTCCAAATTTGTTGAGAAGCTCCTTCGTATTTTCTGGTTGATGAAAATCCACCAGCAATCGCTTTACCTGCAAACCTAGGAAATAACTAAGTTCTCCCATCATACTCATTTCAAATTTACTTTGCATGAGATGAGAGAACCTTTGACATAAAGCAAGGTTAGTTGAACCAAATATTATATCATCTACATAGATTTAAACCATCAGAAGGTCATCACCTTCCTGTATTTTGAACAAGGTCTTGTCCACAGCACCTTTCTCGAATCCATTATTGGTTAGATACTAGGACAGGGTCTTATACCATGCTCTAGGGGCTTGCTTAAGTCCATACAGTGCTTTCCTTAGCCTGTATACTAGGTCTTCGCCTTCTGGATTGACAAACCCTGCTGGTTGTTCAACATATACTTCTTCAGCGAGGTCTCTATTTAGGAATGCACTTTTGACGTCCATTTGATATACAGTGAAGCTCTTATGGGCGGCAAAGGCTAAAAATATCCTAATGGCTTCTAGTCTGGCTACAGGGGCAAATGTCTCATCGTAGTCTATGCCTTCTTCCTGTCTGTAGCCTTGGGCAACTAGTCGGGATTTATTCCTGATAATGAGTCCATTTATATCCTTCTTGTTTCTAAATACCCATTTGTTTCCAATTAGTAATTGATGCGTGGGTTTGGGTACAAGATACCATATGTTGTTTCTTTCGAAACCGTTAAGCTCTTCTTCCATAGATGTGATCCAATGAGAATTGTTGAGAACTTCTTTGGTAGAAACGGGTTCGGATTGGGCTAAGAATACAGCAATAGTGCACATATTAAGTCTTATACGCTCGGATTGAGATTTCCATTCAGGAAATTGTGATATCTCAGTATTGGGTTCTTCTTGCGCACATAGTACATTTCCTTGTGTACTCTGTATTCTCCTACGGATAGAAACACCAGCATCAATGTTTCCAATGATCAGCTCTTGTGGGTGATCTCTCAACCATCTTCTGTCGGGTTCTAATTCGGGGTCCCATACTGTATCTTGAGTTGTTGTAGTTTCGGCTTCAGCTTTTACAGCATCGACTTCATCTATGTCGGTTCTTACAGTTGCGGGGTTGATTTCTAGGTCAACGACAGATTCAATAGGAGTTGGTGGATCTATGATGGAAAGTTTTGGATGTTCTGAGAAAGGTCTTCTACTATTATAGGATCATGGTGAGGTTCATCGAACACTACATGAACTGATTCCTCAATTGTTAGCTTCCTTTTATTGAAGATCATGTAAGCTTTGCTAACAGAGGAATATCCTACAAATATCACTTCATCCGATTTCTCATCGAAGGTTCTAAGTTGATCCTTACCGTTATTCAAAACGTAACATCTGCATCCAAATATGTGAAAGTACGAAACTAACGGAGTTTTGTTGTTCCATACCTCGTATGCTGTTTTGTTGTGATGCTTGTTGACGATACAGCGGTTTTGTGTGTAGCACGCTGTATTGGTGGCTTCGCCCTAGAAATGCTGTGGCAACTTGCTTGCGGCAATCATTGTCCTTGTTGCTTCCTTCAGCGTCCTGTTCTTTCGCTCGGCAACACCATTTTGTTGAGGTGTACAGGCAGCTGAGTATTCGTGATGTATCCCATTTTCCGAATAGTATTGCTCTATAAAGCGGTTAGTGAATTCTATAGATCTGTCGGAACGAATGGACACGATACTTGACCCTTTTTCATTTTGAAGCTTTCTCAGGTGCTCGGGGAGCTTTGATGTTGTTTCCTTCTTCTTGCTTAGGAAAATTGTCCAAGCATACCTGGAATAATCATCAACAATAACGAGACAGTATTTCTTACCTCCCAAACTTACCGGGTCTACGAGACCATAGAGATCCATATGTAGCATTTCCAACACTCTGTGGGTTGAAAGGTAGGATTTGCTTTTCAGGGTGGTCTCGATTTGCTTGCCTTTCTGACAGGGTCCACAAACGCTGTCTTTCTGGAATGAAACATTTGGCAATCCTCTAACCATTCTCTGTCTGGAGAGTTTGTTGGTAGTCTTGAAGTTGATGTGTGACATCCTTTTGTACCATAACCAGTTTAGATCTGCAATGCCTTTTGTAACACCCCCAAATCCTATTGGGTTATTACAGTGCCGTGGACCCCACGCTAGGAGATCCACCAGGCGAACATGACTAAAATACATTAAATTAAACAACAAGGAAAAATCATAGTCCCTACCATGATATCCGACACAATATTCCGATAAGGAATTTCAACGACAACGATGGGCCTACATGGCCAAAAGTAAAAATACAACAACATCCACGAGCATCGGCTCGGGTAATACATGATGATAATGACTGACAAACTGGAGAACACTCCAACTGACTGACCAACATGAACAACTCGGACTAGTATCACTCGAATGCCTCGTCGCCATCATCATGCCCCTGTGTCTCAACTCTCTCCTCGCAAGCACCTAAAATATGAAAACATGTTCCGCCCCCACGGGGTCAGTCATCCAGATAATGAACATCAAATACATGTATAACATGATATGCATCCAAAGGCAGAATGAAACGGTACAATGATGATAATAATACGAGATGCTCACAAACCAAGGTAAGAACTGAGCATTTGTGCAATACTATGCCCACGGCATACTATTTATACCTGTTCGACAGATTAGAATATAAGTGCCCAACGGCGAATCATAATCACAGAATACCACAATGAATTACACGACATGAACCAAACCAGAACTGAATTAAATATGAATCACAATGCCCGAAGGCTTCAATGAAATTATCAAGACAATCACAAAGGCCTAAAAGCCACTCAGCCGAAGCTGTCAAATATCACAATTACATGCGCCAAACACCCAAGTCAGATCGATTAGGGCGAAGCCACGCGAACGGCCGTATCACCATTAGGGCGGCCACGCAGACGGCCGTATCACAATTAGGGCCGAAGCCACGGCACGAAGCCGTATCACAGTTAGGGCCGAAGCCACGACATGAAGCCGTATCACAGTTAGGGCCGAAGCCACGGCATGAAGCCGTATCACAGTTAAGGCTGAAGCCACGGCATGAAGCCGTATCACAGTTTGGCGGTCCAATGGCCGTGACCTACTGAATTGTAGGTGTTGGAAACCCAACCGTGAAGGTTCAAGCCCCAAACTTACCCATAATGAGCACTAGCCGAGACTAGCCTCCAAAAAATATAATTGATCACAGACGACAACGATCCATAGATTACCGAATTCACGAGAATGATAGTGTGCTACCTTGAGTTGGCCAACACGATAATGATGACTCACGGATGGGCATCGTACTCGACAGTCCCAATTTAATACCTCGATTACCTTAGAGTGGTCAATCGATAACAACGACACAACGGATGGGAACTATCCTCGACAGCCCCAATCCAATACCTCGATTGCCTTAGAATGGCCAACCGATAACAATGATGCAGCGGATGATTCAATACCTCGATTGCCTTAAAATGGTCAATTGATAATAATGATACTATGAATGATTGAACACTTCGATTTGCCTGAGAACGGCCAATCGATAACAATGACATGATGAATGAGTGAATACCTCGATTGCCTTAGAACGGCCAAATGATAACAATGATATGACGAATGATTGAACACCTCGATTGCCTTAGAACGGCCAATCGATAACAATGATACGAAGGATGTCTCGGCACCTTTAATCGGTTACCGACAACGAATAATAGAAATGAATACGTCAACACCTTTAATCGTCCAAAACAACATCAAGGACAAAACTCCAACATTAATAGCAATGATTACAACGACGTCTTAAATCGACATTAATATCAACAACAACAATCGATACATCGATACCGCGAACCGGTGATCGATAATAACATTAACAACGAGTATCACAATGCCTTGAACCGGCCATTAACGAACAATAAAAACATTTGGCATAATTGTCGAAAGGTATCATATCGAATGATCTCTTAATATCAATAAATTCATGAAGAGACTAAGTCTCGGAATGATACAACACATTCATATACATATATGATAACATTAATCTCATTGACTAGTACAAGCATAAAACTTGCCTCAACCGAAGGCGATGAAATCCTTCCACGAACAACGAATGGCATCCACCGATAAATACAAGCGCTCGAACAACCTTGAATGAAATACAATTCATTCAATAACACAATATCGAACGAAAACAACACAACGATCGAAGGAAACTCTTTGAGACATTTAATCGAACACTAAATGTTCAAAGTTCCTCAAGAACCTAAGAATCATCAATCGGGTTGAACGAATCGAAGATATGGATATACAATCCATAGAACACGATTAATAATATTTACTAACATCAACTGATTCATCAAATTCGGATGAACAATGAAAATCAAGAAGAAATCCCGAAAATCAAATTCTAGGAGATATCAAGAAATTACCTCAATCCGACGAAGAACAATGATTAGATGTTGATATGATCACCTAGAGCTTCCTCAAAACATGATTGGATGGAGTAGAATCGATCAAAACCCCAAACCCTAGTTGGATCGCCCGACTACCGCGAGGAGAAGGAGAGAAAGTGAGAAATGAAATGAAAAACCCGTCTGACCCCCTTATATACTCCAGTGACGCACGACCAAAACGCACGACCAAATGTCCGTGTGTTTGGTCGTGCGCCAGGCCACTGCCCGGCCACTGATCTCACGCACGAGCACCTTTTCGTGTGTCATGCTCGTGTTTCCCTGATGGTCGCCAAAGTGAATCGTCATCGATGCCACGCACGGCGTAAGACGCACGGCGGTGCTCGTGTGTCGTGCTCTCGTGTCCGAAAGTGCCAAAATGACAAGGGAACACTAAAATGACAGGACACGCATGTCTACATACGACCTGCACGACTTATACGATAATAAGTCACGTCCAATCGGTGAAACAATCATGGAACTCCCAACGCAAAGCGACCAATCATGATGATGATGGAAATATTCTCGTATCGATCCCCGACAGAGATGAGTGATGAATAAAAACTGATACACGACTCCAAGATAAGCCGAATGATGAACACGAGATGAATGAATACGAATGACGAATGATTATTACTGAGTGAAAAAAATTCTGAGTGGCAATAACTGAAAGATAATTAATGAATTCACAACCGGGTATTACATACTCCCCCCCTTAAAAAGAGTTTGTTCCTCAAAACTAAGGGTAAACAAAATGGAATACGAACTATCCATCATGATCTGAAAACAACATCTTGAGGAATGCTCCTCAACGCGAAACACTTCGCCTGCACAGCTGGGCCAACCCCCCATAAGTACTGACTCACGCCTCAAAAGAAAAGCGACAAAGCACATATAGTCCTCGGGACCATATCAATCACACGCCCAAGTCCCCATGACTTGACGTCTCGAATAACAATGAATAATTACCCAGATTATCATGAAATCTCGGGCACAGCACAAAAAGAATGCACCAAATGACCCAAATCTCAAGATTCTCAAATACGATTATTATAAAATAGATCAACAATAAATGATCTACAACCACTATACGTTAATACGGATTAAGTTACACATCAATCCGAGAACAGAGAAAGGAAAATACAAAAATTAAGGCCACATATCAAATGTACCCAACACTGATATCCTCCAGATAATTGATCTCCTGGATCTCATCGATTTAAGGAGACCCAAATCTGAACTCATTGCTCAATATAATCCCGAGAGGTCACAAGAACAAGAGTAATCACAATGAATGATAATGAACCGAAATCCAATAAGGATCAAGAATGACTCATCAGGGTGAAATGATAACGTAATGATTGATAGCTCAAATGAAATGATTGGAACCATTGTTCCCTGTGAAGTGAATGATTAGTTTGATAATTATAAATCTCAACGTGATTGATATATGATGAATGAATTATATGAATGAATGAACGACAATGAAATGAATGATTATCCTATTACTGAGCAAGAATTAACTTGCTCAAAACTGGTGATGAATGTCCTTACTTGAATAAATGTTCGGATCCGTCGTCAGCAATGATCGAAATAACTCTCCTCCGGTAATTTAAAATGGCCCCATAACGATTTAGCCAATCGTCTCCGAGAATTAAATCGTCACCATGGATGTCGACTACAATAAGATTTGATGGCCAATCTCTCCCTCCTATAAACACTGGAAAATCTCTAGTTTCCAGGGTTCCCACAATTCTCTCTCCACTAGGTAATCCCACAATATAAGCCTCACAATCATGTAAACACGAGATTTTCAAACGATTAACACAGTTCAAAGATATGAAAGAATGCGTAACTCCTGAATCGAATAAGACACTAACTGGTTGCAAAAGGATCTGAATGGTACCTGATGCAACAGCAGTGTTCTGACCGTCTGACTTCCCCATCTCATAAATGCGCGGAGGAACGGACCAAGCACTGGATGCCTTTCTTTTCCCGACATTCTGCTGCTGGAAACCACTTTGCTGCATCTGGTTCACACTTATATCCTTCGGGACCGGTGCAGGAGTGCGCGTACCAGTATATCTAGTCACATTTCCACAAAACATCGCACGATGCCCTTCCTGTCCACACTCGAAGCAGGTCACAACAGGTGTGTAACAGTCACGCCGAACATGCCCTGTTTTGCCACAGTTATAACACTTCCTCGCTGCATCTGAAACTGTTGATGCTTCCCAGAACTTCTCTCCACCTCGAGAAGGATGTGGAGGTTTCCTAGATGAATAAAATGAAGACTGGCCCTTGAGGGGCCCACTACTCTTGTTCTCCGTGAAGTTGCCGGACACTTTCTGCTTCTTTGCTTCCATCGATTTCTACACCGCCGCCTCTTTCATGTTGTAGGCCAACGCTTTGCCCTGATACTGTCGCAAGGTAGTACACTCGAATTCGGACATATACTGCTGAATTTCTGGCGTCAACTGCATATCGAAATGGAAAATCTTTTCTGCCTCGGTTCGGATCAAATGCCACACGCAGGTTAGCTGGTGGTTAAAAGTCTTGATTATATCTGTCACAGATGCCTCCGAATTCTGCAGTGAGAAAAACTCTCAGACTCTGGCCTCTCTAACTAGGCGAGGACAATATTGCGCTTCCATCATTAATTTGAATTCTGTCTAGTCAGCATGATGATCCTCAGGTCGAATGACCTCCCACCAGTCGAAAGCCTCCCCAGTCAGGAGATACTGGGCGATCGGAACCTTTCGGTCGTCAGGACAGTTAATCCATGCAAATATCTTCTCTAGCTCCTTCAGCCAGTGATCCCAAGTAAGTGTCTCAGCAGAACCGTCAAATTTTGGAGGGTGTAATTTGACCACCTCGGTAAGCCATTTGTCTCCCCGATTATCCTCGTTATGCTGCTGTCCCATCGCCGTCTGCATGCGGTCAACTACCTGAGCAAACGGGTTTATCTGAGCAACCACCTGTTGAAGCACTTCCGGCATGTTAGGATTTGTGTTATCATTCGCTGATCCCTGTTGTCCTCCAAAATGGGAATCGGTTCGACTAGCCGATAATTATTGGGTAGACGCTGAATCCTTCTATCTCGCATTACCACGTCCGCATCCATGACCACGTCCGCGTCCACGACTTCCCCTCAACATACTCTAAACACAAATACTCAATATCCAAGGCAAAATTTTTCTAAAGGAAAGTCCGTCAAAAATCACAAAACCGAAATTAAATAAAACGGTAGTATAAGAGATTAGGAAACTTACAACCACGGTCCACATGACGACGCTGGCTGAGCAGTGATGTTATGACAATCAATAAATCGAACAACGTTAACAAACCCAACTAATACCCGACTACCAAGATATCCATGAATCTTAGCTCTGATACCATAATCTGTAACACCCCGATATATTCGGAATAATTACAGCGCCGTAAATCCTTTATATAAGAATTTACAAGGCTAATTTGAGAATTACAAAAAATAATACTAAAGTGTCATTGAGATTAAAATTCAAAACCAGTTCAACAATGAGTTCATTATTACAATCATTCCAAACACCAACAAAATACGTGTACTCGAGTACTGAAAAGTAACTGGAAAACGAGACAACATCAAATTACATCACTCCGCCGCTTCATCGTCATGTCGGTACTGTGGTTGCTTCCCCACTCCTCGGCTACCTGAACATCAAAACAAAGGGGTTAGCAAAACGATGCTAGTACAAATATCATAATACATGAGTCAACAATGCATCGTAAAACATACAAAACAGACTTCCATCACCGGAATCCAACGATGCGAATCCTCACGATTCCATCAACACAATACAGGGTAATCCAACGATCCAGCGCCCTCAGTATAGATCCCCATGATGATCCCATCGGACCAACGCATGGTGGAAAATCCGTCCAACGATCCAGCGCCCTCAGCATAGATCCCCATGATGATCCCGTCGGACCAACACATGGTGGACATCCGATCCAGCGCCCTCAGCATAGATCCTCATGATCCCCTTGGATCATTTACAACCTAAACCATGCAATTATGCATACACATATGCAAATCAATACGTTCATCGACGTGAACAATCAAGGAATCAATAACGAATACCATGACAATTCAAAGAAAATAATCTCATGTTCAACAACATGAATGAATCGTATGCATGATCAACATTCCAATATAAACCAAATTTCAAAATACGATACTTGCCTCAAAAATGGCAAGAATAAAAACTCCAACGAATGTCACACGTCCGAAGGCCACCGCCCCTCGATCGACCCCTATGCAAGGCTCAGACCTTGTTCAAAAGAAATACAATTAACTTAACAGACTACTCGAAACTAACGTATGATCACCGAATATTCCTAAATTAAAATCACGTAATAATGACGTAAGGCCGGTTCGCGGTTAGTATGCTTGATGAAAGCTGAGCCGGAAATAGTGATACACTCCATATGAGTCGAATGATCACATCGGAGGTGACATATCGATGTCTAAGGGTTCAAGGATAAACAAGTCATCAAAATCTAGACTTTAATATTGGTTTCAATTCCCGACTCCCATATGTTTGGCTCTTACGATTCATACCACAAGTGTGACTCAAGATACAAGCATACCAAATGCACTACGCAAGGAAACAGTACTACGGTGATCCGGGTTGATTTCATTGACATAGCCGATTTATTACAAGCATGAACATGAAGAACTTTGTCAAATCAAACACCTCTATAAAACATGAATTATCATCGGTGGAACATCACGGTAATTCTTAGAATCTTACTAAAATCATGCTCACAAATCAAAACAAACTTAGGATACTACACCCTAAGGTTTTTTATCCATCAAGGCTCGATCAACACTCTTAACAACGAGGGAAAAACAAGGTATAATGGGTTTACAAACTTCAAAAATATGGTGCTGGATTCATAAGATCTTTAACTAGTCCAATGATTTCCGAAGCAAATCTCAAAGTATAGCTAAGAACATAAATTCTAGCTTCGTAAATAATAACATACCTTAAACGGAAGGAAAGGTTGGAATAACTTGATGAACTCTACGCCCAAAAGCTAGAACACCAATCCTCAAAGCCCCTTTGCCTTCAATGATGTGTTAGGAGGCTGATATGACGGTTGAAGATGGAGAGGGTAACTCTCAAAGTCACGAACTTGGAGTGTGGGTTGAAGTGGCTGTCTGAAAATGAAAGAGGGTGTTGTCCTATATATAGAAAATGGTTATTAGCGCGCGCTACAGATATATCTTTAGCGTGCACTAACGGACTTGTAGTCTACTGTCTCTGTCCGGTCTCGGCTTAGCATACACTAACACCCTTTACGTGCGCTAAGTACGGAAATTAGCGTACGCTACCACACCATATAGCATGTGCTAACGACCATACGAAGCTTTACTGACCTCACTGTACCCAACTTTAGCGTGCGCTATCCTCATACTAGTAGCGTGCGCTAAGCACCGTTGAATCGACTTTTCCAAAAGCCGTCCAGATTCATTCCGACATATCCCGACAAAGATCCGCGGTCTGATCTCACCTACCGCCCTGTCTTAATCAAGTTGACTACACATAGCGCGCGCTAAGGCTCATACATAGCGTGCGCTAGGAAACTCAATTAGCGTACGCTACGCTCAGACGTTAGCGTGCGCTACAAGTGCACAAATACAATAATAAACAACAACATTCATGAAATCATACGCTCAACAGTACAAGATCATGAAATACGAAGGATAATACTCAGATCAACTACAACATATACAATGGCACAAGGTTCAAAATACACATTAGAATCTCAGGTATTACATCACTGACAGTGATTCATCTGATGATGATTTCGAAGATAAATCCTATATGTGCTTTATGGCCAAGGACATTCCGGAAGATGAAGGTAGCGATGATGAGGTAAGCTCAACTTCAAAAGCTCAGGAAAATTGATCATAGCCATGAAAGCAGTTAAATTGCTGAAGCATGGTTGTCACGGATTTTGGTGTTATGCCATGAAGAAAGAAGAAGGAGTAGAAATCTCATCTATCCCAGTTGTGAACGAATTCTCAGACGTATTCCCTAACGAACTACTCGGGTTACCTCCGCGGAGAGAAGTAGAGTTTAATATCGAATTAGAGCCTGGAGCCGCTCCTATTTCCAGAGCACCATAGCGTATGGCACCAACCGAGATGTACGAATTAAAGAAGAAGCTTGAGGAATTATTGCAGAAGGGTTACATCCAACCTAGCTGTTGTGTAAAGAATTATAGGCCTCGACCGGCGATCGCCTCAGAGACCAGGCGACCTAGCCATAGCCAAGCAGCCAAGACAGATCGGCCGACCGACGGTCCCAGGACAAGTCCCGGTACCGAGCGATCGACATCTGAAGGCGATCGTCTCTCGATACTTAGCGATTGACTCCTGGCGACCGACCAAGTGGCGACCTCCTCATGCCACGCGAAGCCATCGATCGTCCAGTCGGCAAGGGCCGATGTGCGAAGCCGTCGATCGCCCAGTTGGAAAGGGCCGATGCGCGAAGCTGATGATCATCCAGTCGGTAAAGGCCGAAGCTCGGAACAAGACCCACATGCAGATCCGGAAAAGGCGCTGATGCACATGGTCCGTTGACCACAGCCTGTCAGCATCCTTCCACCAATCGACAGGCCCGCCGAAAGGTGTCAGTGGGACCGCTCGTCACAGCAACTCAGGACGCATGCCGGCTCCTCTTTGGACCGCCATGTTTGCAGCCAAAGCCGCAAGCTTTATGCAGACAGCCCATGTGACTTAAAGACGATCGCCCCTTTCTTATATTGCACAAAAGGCGATCGCCCGCCAGGAAACAGGACATCCCAGCTCCTATAAATAGAAGGCTGCCTACACTTGGAAAACTCTCTGATTCTCGGCCAACACTCTGAACTCTCGGAACTCTCTCCCTGATTCAGCACTCAACTTGGCTTTCTCACTCTTGGCAGCAGCTATCTCTCGGTTCTTTCTTCTCTCTCAGCCTCTCTCACACAGAAGACGATCGGCAGAGAGCAAGAACACCAAAGCTTCGCTCAAGAGCTAGATAAATAGGATCTTTTACACTCATTGTATTTAGATTCTTACATTAATACTTGTATCCATGAATATTCGTATTAATAACATCTCGCGAGAGCATTCAAGCCCAGACCTAACAAACCCGACAAATCTTGTGTTATTCACACCCCCTCGGAAGTGCTCCCGCAACCTTGTTTGTTGTCCGTCTATTCCAGCAATATCTATCTTCGGATAATATTTCGGACAACAACAATTGGCGCTAGAAGAAGGGAGACCCGCAGACATCTAACCCTCATTTTTTATTCCTACCGTCTCAAAGAACACTCACTGTTCTCCGGGGCATATACCTGAAGAAACACTCATTGTTCTTCAGAGAAAGCTTTCAGAGTCATGAATTCTGCCTCCTCGTCGAAGAAAGCCGCTGGCCGATCCGCCAGACGCCTCGTTCCGTCTCAGTCCGAGCCACAGCCGATGGCAGAGGGTAGCCGCCGCGGTCCGAGATGCTCGATCCCGCCCCTGAGGGACGGCCCAAGCCTCCCGCTCGGTCAGTTCCAAACCGCGGAATAGATCGAAAAGGCCTTGGCCATCCTACAGGAGCGACGGAGTGCTCTCGATGCGCCTCCCGCTATAACCCCCTCAGCCATCCACCGCAGGACCAAATGGAAGTTCAAGGCGGTACTGACCGAGCGATCGCTAGGAGGCTCTCATTCGCAAGAAGAGGCAATCGCCAGCCGGGGCACCTCCATTTTCGATCGTCTAGGCAGCGACCTTGCATGGCGACCGGGGCAGTCCGGTCCCAGCCACGAGATGACGGAGCTCGAGTCCGTCACCAGGAGTTCGGCGTATCCGACTCCCAGAAGGCCGACCAGCCATCTGGCACTCCTCGCCAAACAGCCGAGGTCGGCAATAGCAGAGTCAGGAGATCGGTACACGATCGCCTCGGCTCCCGCCCCGAAAGTCGACCCACGAGCGACCAAGCTACGGCCGATGGGCCGCGATGCCGCCTCGACGACATGAAGGCGCTCCTAGAATGGGCGGCGCCAAGAGCAAGATCGCGGCCGAGCGAGCGCTCGCGGTCCACATCGAGCTCGCCCCGTGCGGCATAAGATCGCTCCTCCGCAAACACCTGCATCGAGGGAGATCGGACTCAAACTCACCTGAGCAAGTTCCACATCTACATGACCGGGTGTGGGGCATCAGATGCGACCAGGTGCCGAATGTTCCCTCTGACGCTGGACGACCTTGCCCACAGGTGGTACACCTCATTGCCGCCTCGATCCATCGGTTCCTTTAATCAACTGGCGAACGACTTCATAGCATACTTCGCCACAAGGATCGCTCGGCCAGAAGGTCCCCATCGCATGATGCAGATCAGGCAAGGGGAAGAAGAGTCCGACTCGGACTACATCGATCGGGTAGACAAGATCATCCACAACAGCGAGCCCATATGCGATGAGATCGCCCTCTACGCGGTCCTAGGGGGATTTCATGGTCTTTCGCCTATGTTCAGGCATCTTACGAAGGACCATCCCCCGACCTACGAGATCTTCCGCGCTAAAGCCATAGACTTTCTGGCCAGGCAAAGGTTTTTTCTTAGCCTATGAGCAGCGCGATCGGCGCCCGAACGGCGATCTCCAGTCTTCCAGCCCGATCGCCGGTATCATGCAACATCACCAAAATCGGAGGACTCGTTCGCCATCTACAGTTCACCATCTAGCATGATGGACTAAGGCACGAGATCGCCTCCACCGCACAACGTACACCGTCGAAGGTCGGCATCTACATGACGATATGAGGTGGAAGAGTGCAGCCATGGTCCTGGTAGTCGATGGAACCGGCTGCTTCGGCCATGCAAGTGTAACACCCCCAATCCACTCAGGGATATTACACGCCGTAGACCCTCTCCTCGAGGATCTACCAGGCTGATAACTAAAATCAAACATCTAAACAGCGCCTTTAAGGCTAAAATGACTCAGTAGACCGATTTGGTCTTTCAATAAATATATACAACTCAAATACAACTCATATCCACGCAGGGATTAAAAGACAACCACACCCGTACAACGGGAAAAATATAGCAGCAGAAAATAAAGTACAACTGAACCAATAAACAAATGTACGGTTCCTCATGTGATTAGTATCGATCATCTTTCATCATCCTTCGTGCCGACCCTGTGTTATGCTCCAAAACCTGAATGCAAAAATAGACATCCACCCCCCGAATACTCGGGGGTTAGCAAAACTCCACTGTTTTGCTAGTGCAAGAACAAAGTGCAAATACGAGCCATACAATTCACATTCCACGAATAACAATAACTAGGAATCCTCAAAGATCTAAACGAAACTAAAAGTACTTCCTGAGGCAAGAATTTGAGAAAACGTTCCAAAACCGAAAGATCACAAATCAATGGAAATAATTTATAAAACAATTTAGAATGCCATCGAGAGTTTTAATAGAAAACAATTTAAGATTATCAAATCCCACTTTTCAAAACTTAAAAGACGAAAGGGGGTCACCGCCCCAAAGGTTTACTTTCCGTAAACTGACCTTTATCAAACCATTGGGATTTTAGTCCCAAATCCGTAAAATGACCTTTACAAAACCATTGGGATTTTAGCCCCAAATCTCATCAACTCACAGTACACGAGAACGACAACAAGGTTCGTCTTCCAACATCAAAATCCACAATTAAAGGATTTAACACAAATAACAAAATACTCTAGTGCCATCCTAGCCAAGTAAGCCAAACGAACAACTTACCTCTTACACACTTAGTCGATGCATGCAATCATGAAAACCGTTCAAAACACTCGTTTCCGGAAACGCCAATCTCAAAACACATTTGTAAAATACACCACAATTAACCGCGGACCCACGCCTCTGTGGACCCCTACCGAGACCCCGTCGGATCTAACCCGTAGTGGTTAAAAGCAAGCTCGCAGACCCACGCCTCTGTGGACCCCTACCGAGACCCCGTCGGATCTAACCCGTAGTGAGCATACACACACACGTTACTCATGCAATACTAATATGCTAAGAATGTAAGCTCATCAAGAATACTTACTAGAGATGGCCACTTATCCGACACCATTATCAAACACTTCAAAACAAAATAACAAGATTAAACACGGAATACACGATTCCATAACTTTAAACAACAGGGATATCATCAAAGCCTTCAACGTTCAAAATAATCAAATCATAATCAATTCCCGAAACACACCGTTCACAAAACACACACGCGTTTTGAAAGAGAGCCTTTAACGAGGCCAAACCGAAATCTTTTGAAAACACATTTCAAACAAACAAACAAATACACCAAGACGATCACCAATTATTATATCCACAAAACAAGAATAGTATGGGCAAGGTACTTGCCTCGAAATCACGATCACAACGAGACGACGGATAGGACGCGGTCGAATAGCCCCGAACCCCCGAACAATATTAAGAACGCGATAGCACCACGAGTATTACGAGAATAACACCACACGAATCATCAATCACCAAACGGGATTCAACATCGGAATCCTCGAACACCTATAAACCTCCGGAAGGAACAATAACGCATGGTTACGACGAGAATCAAGGCCAAAACAATGGAAATCCCAACAAACTATCGAAGGGAAACTCATTGGGACATTTAATCGAACACTAAATGTTCAATAATTCCCAAGAACACTCGAATCGTCAATCGAGTTAAACAAACTCGATATATGGATATACAACCCATAGAACACGATTAATAACATCATACTACACCAACCGATGTATCAAAATCGGGCTAGAATCGAAATCAAGAACAAATTCTCCGAAAAGTCAACTTGAAGGAAAATCGAGAAATATACCTTGATTCGACGAAATACACGGATTGGATGATGATATAATCAACAAGGATCTTCCAAAACATCTTGGAATTGAGTAGGATCGACCAAGAACTCCATTTCCCGTCGCACCCGGCACTAGCCGGCGTAAGAAGGAGAAAAATCGAGTAAAAATGAAGTCTGGCCGAGCCCAGGCTATATATAGCCGGCAGGGTTACGGCCGTAACCGGTAGTGTCTTACGGCCGTAACTCGGCCCTTACGGCCGTACTGGGCAGGCCTTACGGCCATAACCGGCATTAGTTAAAAATCAGTCCAGCAACTGTCGGGCACTTACGGTCGTAACTGGCACACATTACGGCCGTAACCGGCCTTCGTCCGGAAGATGCCCAGCGCCCGTACGGCCGTACCCGATCACACTTACGGCCATAACTAGCACACATTACGGCCGTAACCGGCACCTTACGGCCGTAACTCGGCCAGGCCAGGCCCTGCTCCGGACGTGACTCGACCGTGGCCACTCCGACGGCCCGGACGACCCCGAAACCCGAACCTGAGTAAAAACCGAAGATACGGTTACGAAGTACTCGCAAAGACGAATCCAAGCGCTAAGAGAACACACGATTCCGACCACCCGAAGTGTCGTAATTCTACAACGGAAGTAATTACCCCAAACTTTGGGAAATTACAAAAATGGCCCAAAGCGCCCGGAAATAACGATACACGATCGAAACACCAAACCAAAGCTCGCAACATGAATAATAACATTAAATGAACTTACGAGAAACTCGAAACAACAGTTTCGGACGAGATTCGCAAGAATCGAACTCAAGTGCGGAAAAGTCGCTAAAAATCTCGGAACTCAACAAAACGATACCGAAACGAACTCGGATGACAAAAAGTGCAGAATTAATCATTCTCGGAATGACGAAACGGTCATGAGCGAGTCGTCAAAACGGACTTCCGCCGAAAAAAAGAAAATTACCGAAATTCGAAATTGCGGATATTACATTCTACCCTCCTTAAAAGAAGTTTCATCCCGAAACTTAAAATAAGTAGGGAGAAGCAATATCCCCTGCCAGGAAAACTCGATGAGATACGCAAAAACCGAAAACTCGCGCCCGACGGCGAAACGCTGCAAGAAACGCAAAGAGACATACGGCGTGAAAACACGCTCCACGACGACCAACACAACGTCGCCGTTAGGAATATAATAAAACCAACAAATGACAAGCGTCATCAAACGGATAATATAGTCAAGTCAATTATCCGAACAATCACAAAACACAACGAACGAAAATCAATAAGATTCACCGACCCAACGATACATCAATCAAAACGCGAGCCAATCGCTGAACAATTACGGAATTCCACCGCTCAAGGGTTGGAAGATCAAAAACGAGACTAATTTCCCAACTTAAGGGAATTATGAAGGAGCCTGAATGCTCAACAATCACGAAACGAGAACAAAAACCGAACAAGCAAACGATCGAGACAACAAAGATCGAACAATCATGTCCGAAACACGAAGGATAATAAAATTCAAACAACAACTCCCAGGATGATCTGGTGAGAACTACAAGACATGCATTCCCATAAGATCCACAGGAAAGGGAATAGCGATTGAAAAGTCACAACGACAAACGAGTTATTCCGAAACAATACCACACTCGTTCGATCAACAAAAGCAAGGGGCAGGACAAGCTCAGAAATGTCAACGAACATAATGAGTCGACAGAGTCGAAAACACAAGAGTTCCAAATCCGATCCACTTCGAATAAAAGAACTAATAGAACCAAATGATGTCACTTCCGAACAAGGTTCACAAGAATCGAACCGAACTCGAAAAAGTCACAGCGATAACCAGATCGACCCACAACAAGATCACAGTTCGTTCAAACGATGAAATCGAAATACAGAACAAGTTCAGAAAGTATCAACGAACACGAACGAGTTGCAAGAAAGGATAAAGAGAAAATACAGAAGTCAAAACAGTACGGGTATTACCTCCGACCTCGTCCACGAAATTCACAAAAACGGGAGCAAGGTAACAAGACATTAAGCAACCGACACATAACGGAACCATCACCGATGCACACGGTCATACCAAACCAAGCTCTAACAGCTCGCACATGCGCGACAATACAGAAATCACTACGAGACGACAATATTCAATACCAACATCCCACCTCTCACAGAGGGCTAACACAACAAATGTGTGGAAATCGACTCAACGTTCACACCGCCAATTCGATCATACTCGGGAGCAAACATCATAATGACAATGTGAATATCATACATACATACCCAACCCTCAAATGGGAATGGATAGGTTTTAAAAACGAAAACCTCATTTTGAAAATAATTTAGAAGAACACCGGTTGATCTTGAGTATCACCTTTCAAAAAAAGTACAAACGTGATACCTCGTTATCGAGACTTTGGAAAACCATTTCGCATTTGATAAAAATGAGGACACTTTCTTTTAGTGAAAAGCTTTCAGAATATTCGACCCTCGGGTCTAAGTAAAAGTGTTTATAAAACATTGAAAATATCTCAAAACATTTTGGTCCTCGAGGTAGAAGAATTTTGAAACAGATTGTGGCACCTTAGAAGTACCGCGAGAAAACAATTCATTTGAAACGTACGTCTCGAAATTTATTTCTAAGATACTCAAGTTTTCAAAATAATTCAATGCCAAAAGGACGATGCCAAAAAGGCTAGAATGCCCAAAAATTTCGTGTAATCACACGGAACATCATAGCGCCGTGGGTCCCGCGTCGGAACCCTGTGCTAAAAACCATTTACAAAAATGCCAAAAAGGCCGATGACGGTAATATTTCAAAAACTAACAGAAGCCATTTACAAAATGCTAAATACCGTCATAAGAATTTCGCCAAAATGATCAAGGCCATAATGCCAAAAACTCGGTTAAGGGAATCGGTTTTCGAAATAAAACTCGGTCGGTAAAATACTGAAAGTCATTACAAAAGAACTCACGCAGTGGATAAAAGAAATACAGTTCAACATGCACAATCCAGCAACACTACTCCTCATATGAACAAAATATTAGAGTCAAATAACCACATTTCACGAAATCAAAATCCATAAGAGGATTCCGTCACTGAACAAACAATCATAAAAATAGCTCGTGTCACACGAGGCACAACACAAAGAAGGGAGACTTACAGCCACAGGTCGCACGAAGATGATGATCGCCCCACGATACTAATCATGACCAACAAACTCAGACGACACGTCGCGACATGACTCAGTCAGATAAAATCCAAAGAAACAAGACTCAAACAATACGACTTGACCGGACAGCCTAGGTTTCCTCAACCTAAGTTCCGATACCATTTATGTAACACCCCCAATCCACTCAGGGATATTGCACGCCGTAGACCCTCTCCTCGAGGATCTACTAGGCTGATAACTAAAATCAAACATCTAAACATCGCCTTTAAGGCTAAAATGACTCAGTAGACCGATTTGGTCTTTCAATAAATACATACAACTCAAATACAACTCATACCCACGCAGGGGTCAAAACACAACCACACCCGTACAACGGGAAAAATATAGCAGCAGAAAATAAAGTACAACTGAACCAATAAAGAAATGTACGGTTCCTCATGTGATTAGTATCGATCATCTTTCATCATCCTTCGTGTCGACACTGTGTTATGCTCCAAAACCTGAATGCAAAAATAGACATCCACCCCCCGAATACTCGGGGGTTAGCAAAACTCCACTGTTTTGCTAGTGCAAGAACAAAGTGCAAATACGAGCCATACAATTCACATTCCACGAATAACAATAACTAGGAATCCTCAAAGATCCAAACGAAACGAAAAGTACTTCCCGAGGCAAGAATTTGAGAAAACGTTCCAAAACCGAAAGATCACAAATCAATGGAAATAATTTATAAAACAGTTTAGAATGTCATCGAGAGTTTTAATAGAAAACAATTTAGGATTATCAAATCCCACTTTTCAAAACTTAAAAGACGAAAGGGGGTCACCGCCCCAAAGGTTTACTTTCCGTAAACTGACCTTTATCAAACCATTGGGATTTTAGTCCCAAATCCGTAAAATGACCTTTACAAAACCATTGGGATTTTAGCCCCAAATCTCATCAACTCACAGTACACGAGAACGACAACAAGGTTCGTCTTCCAACATCAAAATCCACAATTAAAGGATTTAACACAAACAACAAAATACTCTAGTGCCATCCTAGCCAAGTAAGCCAAACGAATAACTTACCTCTTACACACTTAGTCGATGCATGCAATCATGAAAACCGTTCAAAACACTCGTTTCTGGAAACGCCAATCTCAAAACACTTTTGTAAAATGCACCACAATTAACCGCGGACCCACGCCTCTGTGGACCCCTACCGAGACCCCGTCGGATCTAACCCGTAGTGGTTAAAAGCAAGCTCGCGGACCCACGCCTCTGTGGACCCCTACCGAGACCCCGTCGGATCTAACCCGTAGTGAGCATACACATACACGTTACTCATGCAATACTAATATGCTAAGAATGTAAGCTCATCAAGAATACTTACTAGAGATGGCCACTTATCCGACACCATTATCAAACTCTTCAAAACACAATAACAAGATTAAACACGGAATACACGATTCCATAACTTTAAACAACAGGGATATCATCAAAGCCTTCAACGTTCAAAATAATCAAATCATAATCAATTCCCGAAACACACCGTTCACAAAACACACACGCGTTTTGAAAGAGAGCCTTTAACGAGGCCAAACCGAAATCTTTTGAAAACACATTTCAAACAAACAAACAAATACACCAAGACGATCACCAAATATTATATCCACAAAACAAGAATAGTATGGGCAAGGTACTTGCCTCGAAATCACGATCGCAACGAGACGATGGATAGGACGCGGTCGAATAGCCCCGAACCCCCGAACAATATCAAGAACGCGATAGCACCACGAGTATTACGAGAATAACACCACACGAATCATCAATCACCAAACGGGATTCAACATTGGAATCCTCGAACAACTATAAACCTCCGGAAGGAACAATAACGCATGGTTACGACGAGAATCAAGGCCAAAACAACGGAAATCCCAACAAACTATCGAAGGGAAACTCATTGGGACATTTAATCGAACACTAAATGTTCAATAATTCCCAAGAACACTCGAATCATCAATCGAGTTAAACAAACTCGATATATGGATATACAACCCATAGATCATGATTAATAACATCATACTACACCAACCGATGTATCAAAATCGGGCTAGAATCGAAATCAAGAATAAATTCTCCGAAAAGTCAACTTGAAGGAAAATCGAGAAATATACCTTGATTCGACGAAATACACGGATTGGATGATGATATAATCAACAAGGATCTTCCAAAACATCTTGGAATTGAGTAGGATCGACCAAGAACTCCATTTCCCGTCGCACCCGTCGCCAGCCGCCGAAAGAAGGAGAAAAATAGAGTAAAAATGAAATCTGGCCGAGCCCAGGCTATATGTAGCCGGCAGGGTTACGGACGTAACCGACAGTGCCTTACGGCCGTAACTCGGCCCTTACGACCGTACTCGGCAGGCCTTACGGCCGTAACCGGCATTCGTCAAAAATCGATCCGGCAAGCGCCGGGCACTTACGCCGTAATCGCACACATTACGGCCAGAATCGGCCTTCGTCCTAAGATGCCCAGCGCCCGTCTGGCCGCATTCCGATCACACTTACGGCCGTAATCGCACACATTACGGCCGTAATCGGCACCTTACGGCCAGTAACTCGCCAAAGCCCGGCCGCTCGGCCATTGCGGACGGCCCGGACGACCCCGAAACCCGAACCTGAGTAAAAACCGAAGATACGGTTACGAAGTACTCGCAAAGACGAATCCAAGCGCTAAGAGAACACACGATTCCGACCACCCGAAGTGTCGAAATTCGACAACGGAAGTAATTACCCCAAACTTTGGGAAATTACAAAAATGGCCAAAAGCGCCCGGAAATCTCGATACACGATCGAAACACCGAACCAAAGCTCGCAACATGAATAATAACATTAAATGAACTTACGAGAAACTAGAAACAACAGTTTCGGACGAGATTCGCAAGAATCGAACTCAAGTGCAGAAAAGTCGCTAAAAAGCTCGGAACTCAACAAAACGATACCGAAACGAACTCGGATGACAAAAAGTGCAGAATTAATCATTCTCGGGATGACGAAACGGTCATGAGAGAGTCGTCAAAACGGACTTCTGCCGAAAAAAATAAAATTACCGAAATTCGAAATTGCGGATATTACAGCAAGGTCCCTTTGGGCCAAGATCGCCCGCCCTTCGTTTAAATACGAGGCCGGCATAGTCTGAGGGCCCTCCAAAAATAATCAGTGGACACGATCGCCTGCCCTCAAAAGTTCATCATCTAAACATGGTAAACCCGGACAATGCGACGCGTCACTACCCCCGTCTCAACGTACACCATCGAGGTTCGCCATCTTCATGGCGGGCCGAGGTGGAAGCAGAGCTAACAAGCCGCGGAAGTGGAGTTGATTAATCCGAAGACGCCCCGCGCAAGGACTCCTCTAGACCAAGACCGCACGCCCTTCGTTTAAATACGAGGCGAGACGCAGCCTAACAGAGTACCCTCACAATAAAATGAGTCACGAGACAAACAATGTCGTTCGCGCACAAGACATTGTCATGGAGTCAGTCCATCGAACTCCACGACTATGCACGGTTCCTCAGCGACGAAACAATCAAGTTTCTACGAGGGATCGGCCAATATTGTTTTTTGCAGGTACAAGACCGAAGATAGCTAGCCAATCGACCAGATCGCCCAAGTTCGGAAACCAAAGTCAGCTCAACGGATCGCCCGTCCTCATCCTACACGATCGCCAGCAAGAACCACCTCGACCCATGTCTTCAACATCGGAGCAACCTGGGGGGCAATTGTTGTGTCAAGAATTATACGCCTCGACCAGCGATCGCCTCAGAGACTAGGCGACCTAGCCATAGCCGAGCAGCCAAGATAGATCGGCTGACCGACGGTCCCAGGACAAGTCCCGGTGACGAGAGATCGACATCTGAAGGCGATCGTCTCTCGGTACTTAGCGATCGACTCCTGGCGACCTCCTCATGCCACGTGAAGCCATCGATCGTCCAGTCGGCAAGGGCCGATGTGCGAAGCCATCGATCGCCCAGTCGGCAAGGGCCGATGCACGAAGCCGATGATCATCCAGTCGGTAAAGGCCGAATCTCGGAACAAGACCCACATGCAGATCCGGAAAAGGCGCTGATGCACATGGTCCGTTGACCACAGCCTGTCAGCATCCTTCCACCAACCGACAGGCCCGTCGAAAGGTGTCAGTGGGACCGCTCGTGACAGCAACTCAGGATGCGTGCCGGCTCCTCTTTGGACTTCACAGCTGGATGCCAGCAGCAGCCGCAAGCTTTATGCAGACAGCCCATGTAACTTAAAGACGATCGCCCCTTTATTATATTGCACAAAAGGCGATCGCCCGCCAGGAACCAGGACATCCCAGCTCCTATAAATAGAAGGCTGCCTGCACTTGGAAAACTCTCTGATTCTCGGCCAACACTCTGAACTCTCGGAACTCTCTCCCTGATTCAGCACTCAACTTGGCTTTCTCACTCTTGGCAGCAGCTATCTCTCGGTTCTTTCTTCTCTCTCAGCCTCTCTCACACAGAAGACGATCGGCAGAGAGCAAGAACACCAAAGCTTCGCTCAAGAGCTAGATAAATAAGATCTTTTACACTCATTGTATTTAGATTCTTACATTAATACTTGTATCCATGAATATTCGTATTAATAACATCTCGCGAGAGCATTCAAGCCCGGGCCTAACAAACCCGGCAAATCTTGTGTTATTCACACCCCCTCGGAAGTGCTCCCGCAACCTTGTTTGTTGTCCGTCTATTCCAGCAATATCTATCTTCGGATAATATTTCGAGCAACAACAATTGGCGCTAGAAGAAAGGAGACCCGCAGACATCTAACCCTCATTTTTTATTCCTACCATCTCGAAGAACACTCACTGTTCTCCGGGGCATATACCTGAAGAAACACTCACTGTTCTTCAGAGAAAGATTTCAGAGTCATGACTTCTGCCTCCTCGTCGAAGAAAGCCGCTGGCCGATCCGCCAGACGCCTTGTTCCGTCTCAGTCCGAGCCACAGCCGATGGCGGAGGGTAGCCGCCGCGGTCCAAGATGCTCGATCCCGCCCCTCAGGGACGGCCCAAGCCTCCCGCTCGGTTAGTTCCAAACCGCGGAACAGATCGAAAAGGCCTTGGCCATCCTATAGGAGCGACGGAGTGCTCTCGACGCGCCTCCAGCTATAACCCCCTCAGCCATCTGCCGCAGGACCAAACGAAAGTTCAAGGCGGTACTGACCGAGCGATCGCCAGGAGGCTCCCATTCGCAAGAAGAGGCAAACGCCAGCCGGGGCACCTCCGTTTTCGATCGTCTAGGCAGCGACCCGTCATGGCGACTGGGGCAGTCCGGCCCCAGCCACGAGATGACGGAGCTCGAGTCCGTCACCAGGAGTTCGGCGTATCCGACTCCCAGAAGGCCGACCACCCATCTGGCACCCCTCGCCAAAGAGCCGAGGTCGGCAATAGTAGAGTCAGGAGATCGGTACACGATCGCCTCAGCTCCCGCCCCGAAAGTCGACCCACGAGCGACCAAGCTACAGCGATGGCCGCGATGCAACGCCAGCTCGACGACATGAAGGCGCTTCTAGAATTTGGGGCAGGCGCCAAGAGCAAGATCGCCGGGCCGAGCGAGCCGCTTGCGGTCCACATCGAGCTCGCCCCCATGCAGCTTAAGATCGCTCCTCCGCAAACACCTCTGTACGAGGGGAGATCAGACCCCGAAACTCACCTGAGCAAGTTCCACATCTACATGACCGGGTGTGGGGCATCAGACGCGACCAGGTGCCGAATGTTCCCTCTGACGCTGGACGACCTTGCCCACAGGTGGTACACCTCATTGCCGCCTCGATCCATCGGTTCCTTTAATCAACTGGCGAACGACTTCATAGCATACTTCGCCACCAGGATCGCTCGGACAGAAGGTCCCAATCGCATGATGCATATCAGGCAAGGGGAAGAAGAGTCCGACTCGGACTACATCGATCGGTAGACGAGATCATCCTCAACGGCGAGCCCATAAGCGATGAGATCGCCCTCTACGCGGTCCTAGGGGGATTCCATGGTCTTTCGCCTATGTTCAGGCATCTTACGAAGGACCATCCCCCGACCTACGAGATCTTCCGCGCTAAAGCCGCAGACTTTCTGGCCAGGCAAAGGTTTTTTCTTAGCCTATGAGCAGCGCGATCGGCGCCCGAACGGCGATCTCCAGTCTTCCAGCCCGATCGCCGGTATCATGCAACATCACCAAAACCGGAGGACTCGTTCGCCATCTACAGTTCACCATCTAACATGATGGACTAAGGCACGAGATCGCCTCCACCGCACAACGTACACCGTCGAAGGTCGGCATCTACATGACGATCCGAGGTGGAAGAGTGCAGCCATGGTCCTGGTAGTCGATGTAACCGGCTGCTTCGGCCATGAAAGGTCCCTTTGGGCCAAGATCGCCCGCCCTTCGTTTAAATACGAGGCCGGCGTAGTCTGAGGGCCCTCCAAAACTAATCAGTGGACACGATCGCCCACCCTCAAAGGTTCATCATCTGAACATGGTAAACCCGGACAATGCGACGCGTCACTACCCCCGTCTCAATGTACACCGTCGAGGTTCGCCATCTTCATGGCGGGCCGAGGTGGAAGCAGAGCTAACAAGCCGTGGAAGTGGAGTTGATTAATCCAACGACGCCCCGCGCAAGGACTCCTCTAAACCAAGACCGCACGCCCTTCGTTTAAATACGAGGCGAGGTGCAGCCTAACAGAGTACCCTCACAATAAAATGAGTCACGAGACAAACAATGTCGTTCGCGCACAAGACATTGTCATGGAGTCGGTCCATCGAACTCTGCGAGGGAAACAATCAAGTTTCTACGAGGGATCGGCCAATATTGTTTTTTGCAGGTACAAGACCGAAGATAGCTAGCCAATCGACCAGATCGCCCAAGTCCGGAAACCAAAGTCAGCTCAACGGATCGCCCGTCCTCATCCTACACGATCGCCAGCAAGAACCACCTCGCCCCATGTCTTCAACATCGGAGCAAGCTTGGGGGTAATTGTTGTGTCGATAATTATACGCCTCGACCAGCGATCGCCTCAGAGACCAGGCGACCTAGCCATAGCCGAGCAGCCAAGACAGATCCGCTGACCGACGGTCCCAGGACAAGTCCCGGTGCCGAGAGATCGACATCTGAAGGCGATCGTCTCTCGATACTTAGCGATCGACTCCTGGCGACCGACCAAGTGGCGACCTCCTCATGCCACGCAAAGCCATCGATCGTCCAGTCGGCAAGGGCCGATGTGCGAAGCCATCGATCGCCCAGTCGGCAAGGGCCGATGCGCGAAGCCGATGATCATCCAGTCGGTAAAGGCTGAAGCTCGGAACAAGACCCACATGCAGATCCGGAAAAGGCATTGATGCATATGGTCCGTTGACAACAGCCTGTCAGGATCCTTCCACCAACCGACAGGCCCGCCGAAAGGTGTCACTGGGACCGCCTGTGACAGCAACTCAGGACGCGTGTCGGCTCCTCTTTGGACCGCACAGCTGGCTGCCAGCAGCAGCCGCAAGCTTTATGCAGACAGCCCATGTAACTTAAAGACGATCGCCCCTTTATTATATTGCACAAAAGGCGATCGACCGCTAGGAAACAGGACATCCCAGCTCCTATAAATAGAAGGCTGCCTGCACTTGGAAAACTCTCTGATTCTCGTCCAACACTTGGAACTCTCTCATTGATTCAGCACTCAACTTGGCTTTCTCACTCTTGGCAGCAGCTATCTCTCGGTTCTTTCTTCTCTCTCAGCCTCTCTCACACAGAAGACGATCGGCAGAGAGCAAGAACACCAAAGCTTCGCTCAAGAGCTAGATAAATAGGATCTTTTACACTCATTGTATTTAGATTATTACATTAATACTTGTATCTACAAATATTCGTATTAATAACATCTCGCGAGAGCATTCAAGCCCGGGCCTAACAAACCCGGAAAATCTTGTGTTATTCACACCCCCTCGGAAGTGCTCCCGCAACCTTGTTTGTTGTCCATCCATTCCAGCAATATCTATCTTCGGATAATATTTCGGGCAACAACACTAACGTTTTTCCTCGGGGAGCACCCGTTCTCTTTGTCCGGAAGAAAGATGGATCCCTTCGATTGTGTATCGATTACAGGGAGCTAAACAAAGTGACGATTAAGAACAAGTATCCAATACCTCGGATCGACGACTTGTTTGACCAACTGCAGGGGGCAAGGGTATTCTCGAAGATAGACTTGAGATCAGGATACAATCAATTGCGGATCAAGGAATTGGATATACCAAAATCTGCTTTCAGATCCCGGTACGGGCATTATGAATTTGTGGTGAAGCCATTCGGACTTACCAATGCTCCTGCGGTATTTATGCAATTGATGAATCGGATATTCTTAGAATACTTGGATAAGTTCGTGGTCGTTTTCATTGACGACATCTTGATCTATTCGAAAGACTCAGAAGAGCATGCAGAGCACTTGTGTATTGTTTTGAGTACTTTGAGGAATGAACAGCTTTATGCGAAACTTTCTAAATACGAGTTCTGTCTTAAGGAAGTAGTTTTCCTTAGGCATGTGATATCAGCTGACGGAGTACAGGTAAACCCGAATAAAGTCGAAGCAATCTTAGAATGGGAATCTCCTAATAACGTGAAAGAAGTCCGAAGTTTCTCAGGACTTGCTGGATACTATCGCCGTTTTGTAGAAGGATTTTCCAAAATTGCTCGTCCGCTTACTCAGCTGTTGCAGAAGACTCAAAAATTCGTGTGGAATGAGAAATGCCAGGCTAGCTTTGATGAACTGAAGAGAAGACTGACGACAGCACCTATACTAGCGTTACCAGATGGAACCGAGGGATTCATGGTATACAGCGATGCTTCAATTCAGGGTTTGGGATGTGTGTTGATGCAAAAGGATAGGGTGATTGCCTATGCCTCTCGACAGTTGAAACCGTATGAAGTTAATTACCCGACTCATGATCTGGAGTTAGCAGCTGTGGTCTTTGCTTTGAAAATTTGGTGACATTATTTATACGGCACTCATTTTCAGATCTTTACAGATCATAAGAGCCTCAAGTATATTTTCAGTCAAAAGGAATTAAGCATGAGGCAGAGAAGGTGGCTGGAATTGATCAAGGATTACGATTTGGAAATCATCTATCATCCAGGCAAAGCAAACGTAGTAGCTGATGCACTGAGCCGCAACCCTGTTTCTCTTCGAGTGTTGGAAGCGCTTACGTCCCAAACCAGCATTCAACGATAACTGATTCGTGAAGGAATCGAAGTATGGTCACAGGGAGTCTGTTGGGCTTCGGTCCAGCATCCTGCCTGCACGAGCTTAAAAATGCGTGAGGCGCAGCTTGCGATTCGACCTATGAGATCTGCACTAGAAAGTGGTTAAATGAATTGATTTGGACTACTCATACCAACAATATGCATCTTTTCTTCTGGTAGCCGTCTCATAGAAACTCCAAAGTTAAGCGTGCTTGGCCTGGAGTAGTTATGGGATGGGTGACCCCCTGAGAAGTTTCTTAGGCGCGCGTGAGTGAGGACAAAAGCGCACTAGAAAAGACTCGTGTTGGTATAGTCAGGATAGTCTTCATCATTTATGGGGACCAACAATTGGTATCGGAGCAGGTCACGGGTACGAATTCCCTCGGAGTATCCTACAGTTGAGGCTGCCAGAGTGTTGGAACTGAGAGGCGGGCATGTAGCAAATGTTGCCAGTTGGTCGGAACTAAGATGTTGGCGCTGTGGAGGTTGTCAGGTGCTGGAGGGCTATGTGATCAAATCTAGTATGCTGGAACTGAGATACTGGCGCAGCAGAAGTAAACAGAGTTGGAACAGATGCTAATGTCAAGTGTTGGAGGACTGTGTGAATGAATCCAGCCGCTAGAGGGCTGTGTGATCAAATCTAGTTCGCGGAGATTTCCAGACTTTGGGGCTGAGATGCTGGAAGGTACTGGGAGGGGGATTGTTGGGCTTCGGTCCAGCATCCTGCCTGCACGAGCTTAAAAATGCGCGAGGCGCGGCTTGCGATTCGACCTGTAAGATATGCACTATAAAGTGATTAAATGAATTGATTTGGACTACTCATACCAACAAGATGCATCTTCTTTTCTGGTAGTCGTCTCATAGAAACTCCAAAGTTAAGCGTACTTGGCCTGGAGTAGTTATGGGATGGGTGACCCCCTGGGAAGTTTCTCAGGTGCGCGTGAGTGAGGACAAAAGCGCGCCAGAAAAGACTCGTGTTGGTACAGTGACGTTAGTCTTCATCATTTCTGGGGACCAACAGAGTCCAAGGGTAACTGTGTGTGATTGAACTAACTTCATCGTTGCTTGAAGAAATCAAATCTAAGCAGTTGGATGATTCTCTGATTCTTCGATTATGTGATGAAGTGAACAAAGGGAAGGCCCCAGAATTCGTGATACAGATTGATGGAGTTCTGATATTTCAGAGTCGACTTTGCGTTCCCGATGATGATGTTTTGAGACAGACAATTCTAAAAGAAGCTCACAGCGCGCACTATTCTATTCACCCGGGCACCAGTAAGATGTATAAGGATCTAAAACAAAATTTCTGGTGGGGGAATATGAAGAAGGACGTAGCGAAATACGTTTCGAAATGTTTAACCTGTCAGCAGGTTAAGATTAAACATCAGCGACCTGCCGGAATGTTGAAGCCACTTCCGATTCCTGAGTGGAAGTGGGAGGATATATCGATGGACTTTATCACCAGTATGCCGAGGACTAGGGCAGGGATGAACATGATCTGTGTGATAGTTTATCGACTAACCAAGTCGGCTCATTTCCTGGGTATTAAAGACACTTGGGCACCCGAGAAATTGGCACGAGTATTTATTGCGGAGATAGTCTGATTGCATGGAACGCCGAAGACCATTATTTCGGATCGAGATAGTTGCTTCGTGTTGCACTTTTGGAAGGCAGTTCACAAGGCTTTGGGAACCAAACTGAACTTTAGCACGACTTATCATCCTCAGACGGACGGCCAGTCCAAACGGACTATACAGACAGTAGAGGATATGCTTAGAGCTTGTGCCTTAGATTGGTCAACTGATTGGGAGATTCATTTGCCATTGATCGAATTCACCTACAATAATAGTTGGCATGCTTCCATTAAGATGGCACCGTTCGAAGCGTTGTACGGAAGAAGATGTAGATCGCCCCTGTGTTGGGATGATTCCTCTGACTTGATTGGTATGGAACCAGAGATGATAGTTCAAACTCAAGAGAAGGTAGCTCTAATTCGGGAAAGGCTGTTGACTGCCCAGAGTCAACAGAAGTCTTATGCAGATGTGCATCGTCGCCCGTTGGAGTTTGACATTGGGGACCACATGCTGTTGAAGGTTTCTCCTACTCGGGGGATTTTTCGATTTGGGAAGAAAGGGAAGCTGAGTCCGAGATATATTGGACCATTCGAGATCCTTGAAAGAGTTGGGGAGTTAGCATATAGGTTGACCTTTCCACCATCGCTGAGTCACGTTCGCAATGTGTTTCACGTATCCCAGTTACGGAAGTATGTACCCGATCCCAGTCATATCATTTATTTTGGAAAGATCGAGATAGCTAATGACGGCACCTTTGAAGAGAAACCAATCAAGATACTTGAGAGTCGGATCAAACAATTGAGAAATAAACCAATATCCTTGGTTAAAGTGCAATGGTCACGACACAGAGTCGAGGAGGCCACTGGGGAAATGAAGGATGGTATGAAGACTAGATATCCAGAGTTATTTTCATCTTAAGTTTCAGGACGAAACTTCTTCTTAGGGAGAGAAGATGTAATACCCGAGATTCTAATGTGTATTTTGAACCTTGTGCCATTGTATATATTGTATTTGATCTGAGTATTATCCTTCGTATTTCATGATCTTGTACTGTTGAGCATATGATTTCATGAATGATGTTGTTTATTATTGTATTTGTGCACTTGTAGCGCACGCTAACGTCTGAGCGTAGCGTACGCTAATTGAGTTTCCTAGCGCACGCTATGTATGAGCCTTAGCGCGCGCTATGCATAGTCAACTTGATTAAGATAGGGCGGTTGGTGAGATCAGACCGTGGATCTTTGTCGGGATATGTCTGAATGAATCTGGACGGCTTTTGGAAAAGTCGATTCAACGGTGCTTAGCGCACGCTACTGGTATGAGGATAGCGGACGCTAAAGTTGGGTACAGTGAGGTCAGGGTTATTATTAGTCCAATACGAATGCCGTCTTGGAGGTGGAGCCATTTTCTTCGGCCTAACAGCTTGCCTTCTGGGTCTCCAGTTGGATTCCCAACGCTGTTGTTGATATTGTGCGGAAACTTGCTATCGCGATGAATTATGAGGCTCATGTATCCAATACCTAGGCGTGCTGTACTGAAAGTACTGCCGTGCGGGCCTTTGGTATTTGGATACAGCCTTCCTTCTGAACGGATGTTGGCGCTGCTGATATGCTCGGGGAGCATGCTGTTGGATACGCCTTATAAGTCTGAATGGCTAGTGATTACGCTGTCTGGAATAGGATTGAGGTGGCGGAATGGAAGCTTTTGATGTTCGCGGTGCAACGGGTTCCTTCACATGACTCGGAACTTCTTTCGCTACAGGAATGGGTTCCACACCCCTGACGAACACAGTACTAGTTTTCCCTTTATTGGAAAATGAGTTGTATCCTAAGCCACTTTTATCATGAGCATGTTGCCCAGTGCTTAGAATTTCTTCCATTCTTTTGGATGATTTCTCGAAAGATTTCAGAATGGTCTCAAGTTCTCCTTCTCGTTTTTCGAGAGTTTTTACTTTGGCTTGAAGTAGAACAAAATCATTTGTATTGCTTTCACTATGAGATTTAGTCTCACTTAGTTCATGAGCAAGTTGATGATTTCTCTCCATGAGTTTTTCAGACTCGACTTTACTGTTTTCACAATCAATAGACATATTTTTGTAATTTACTTTCAGCAAATCGTTTTCTTCTTTCAGCTCTAAGTTAGAAAGTTGGAGCTGTATGTTTTCATTTTTCAATGTCCTATGGGCCATTTGAATGGTCTTAAACTCATTCATCATATTTGCAAAAGTATGAGATGCATTGGAGGGAATAGCTGAAGTTGAGCTTACCTCATCATCGCTATCTTCATCTTCCAGAATGTCCTTGGCCATAAAGCACATATAGGCTTTATCTTTGAAATCATCATCAGATGAATCACTGTCAGTGATGTAATACCCGAGATTCTAATGTGTATTTTGAACCTTGTGCCATTGTATATGTTGTATTTGATCTGAGTGTTATCCTTCGTATTTCATGATCTTGTACTGTTGAGCATATGATTTCGTGAATGTTGTTGTTTATTATTGTATTTGTGCACTTGTAGCGCACGCTAACGTCTGAGCGTAGCGTACGCTAATTGGGTTTCCTAGCGCACGCTATGTATGAGCCTTAACGCGCGCTATGCGTAGTCAACTTGATTAAGACAGGGCGGTAGGTGAGATCCACCGTGGATCTTTGTCGGGATATGTCAGAATGAATCTGGACGGCTTTTGGAAAAGTCGATTCAACGGTGCTTAGCGCACGCTACTGGTATGAGGATAGCGCACGCTAAAGTTGGGTACAGTGAGGTCAGTAAAGCTTCGTATGGTCTTTAGCACATACTATATGGTGTGGTAGCGTATGCTAATTGCCGTACTTAGCGCACGTAAAGGGTGTTAGCGTACGCTAAGCCGAGGCCGGACAGAGACAGTAGACTACAAGTATGTTAGCACACGCTAAAGATATAGCCGTAGCGCGCGCTAATAACCATTTTCTATATATAGGACAACACCCTCTTTCATTTTCAGACAGCCACTTCAACCCACACTCCAAGTTCGCGACTTTGAGAGTTACCCTCTCCATCTTCAACCGTCATATCAGCCTCCTAACACATCATTGAAGGTAAAGGGGCTTTGAGGATTGGTGTTCTAGTTTTTGGGCGTAGAGTTCATCAAGTTATTCCAACCTTTCCTTCCGTTTAAGGTATGTTACGATTTACCAAGCTAGAATTTATGTTCTTAGCTATACTTTGAAATTTGCTTCGGAAATCATTGGACTAGTTAAAGATCTTATGAATCCAGCACCATATTTTTGAAGTTTGGAAACCCATTATACCTTGTTTTTCCCTCGTTGTTAAGAGTGTTGATCGAGCCTTGATGGATAAAAACCTTAGGGTGTAGTATCCTAAGTTTGTTTTGATTTAAGATCATGATTTTAGTAAGATTCTAAGAATTACTGTGATGTTCCACCGATGATAATTCATGTTTTATAGAGGTGTTTGATTTGACAAGGTTCTTCATGTTCATGCTTGTAATAAATCGGCTATGTCAATGAAATCAACCCAGATCACCGTAGTACCGTTTCCTTGCGTAGTGCATTTGGTATGCTTGTATCTTGAGTCACACTTGTGGTATGAATCGTAAGAGCCAAACATATGGGAGTCGGGAATTGAAACCAATATTGAAGTCTAGATTTTGATGACTTGTTTATCCTTGAATCCTTAGACATCGGTATGTCGCCTCCGATGTGGTCGTTCGACTCATATGAAGTGTATCACTATTTCCGGCTCAGCTTTCATCAAGCACACTAACTGCAAACCGGCCTTACGTCATTTTTACGTGATTTTAATTTAGAATATTCGGTGATCATACGTTAGTTTCGAGTTGTATGTTAAGTTCCTTGTATTTCTTTTGAACAAGGTCTGAGCCTTGCATAGGGGTCGATCGAGGGGCGGTGGCCTTCGGACGCGTGACATTCGTTGGAGTTTTTATTCTTGCCATTTTTTAGGCAAGTATCGTATTTTGAAATTTGGTTTATATTGGAATGTTGATCATGCATACGATTCATTCATGTTGTTGAACATAAGATTATTTTCTTTGAATTGTCATGGTATTCGTTATTGATTCCTTGATTGTTCACGTCGATGAACGTATTGATTTGCATATGTTTATGCATAATTGCATGGTTTAGGTTGTAAATGATCTAAGGGGATCATGAGGATCTATGCTGAGGGCGCTGGATCGGATGTCCACCATGTGTTGGTCCGACGGGATCATCATGGGGATCTATGCTGAGGGCGCTGGATCGTTGGACGGATTTTCCACCATGCGTTGGTCCGACGGGATCATTATGGAGATCTATACTGAGGGCGCTAGATCGTTGGATTACCCTGTATTGTATTGATGGAATCGTGAGGATTCGCATCCTTGGATTCCGGTGATGGAAGTCCATTTTGTATGTTTTACGATGCATTGTTGATTCATGTATTATGATACTTATACAAGCATCGTTTTGCTAACCCCTTCGGGGGTGGATATTTGTTTTGATGTTCAGGTAGCCGAGGAGTGGGGAAGCAACCACAGTACCGACATGACGATGAAGTGGCGAAGTGATGTAATTTGATGTTGTCTCGTTTTCCAGTTATTTTTCAGTACTCGAGTACGCGTATTTTGTTGGTGTTTGGAATGATTGTAGTAATGAACTCATTGTTGAACTGGTTTTGAATTTTAATCTCAATGACACTTTAGTATTATTTTCTGTAATTCTCAAATTAGCCTTGTAAATTCTTATATAAAGGATTTACGGCGCTGTAATTATTCCGAATATATCGGGGTGTTACAGATTATGGTATCAGAGCTAAGATTCATGGATATCTTGGTAGTCAGGTTTTAGTTGGGTTTGTTAACGTTGTTCGATTTATTGATTGTCATAACATCACTGCTCAGCCAGCGTCGTCATATGGACCGTGGTTGTAAGTTTCCTAATCTCTTATACTACCGTTTTATTTAATTTCGGTTTTGTGATTTTTGACGGACTTTCTTTTAGAAAAAATTTGCCTTGGATATTGAGTATTTGTGTTTACAGTATATTAAGGGGAAGTCGTGGACGCGGACGCGGTCATGGACGCGGACGTGGTAATGCGAGATAGGTGGATTCAGCGTCTACCCCAGAATTATTGGCTAGTCGAACCGATTCCCATTCTGGAGGACAACAGGGATCAGCGAATGATAACGCAAATCCTAACATGCCAGAAGTGCTTCAACAGGGGTTGCTCAGATAAACCAGTTTGCTCAGGTAATTGACCGCATGCAGACGGTGATGGGACAGCAGCATAACGAGGATAATCGGGGAGACAAATGGCTTATAGAGGTGGTCAAATTACACCCTCCAAAATATGACGGTTCTGTTGAGACACTTACTTGGGATCACTGGCTGAAGGAGCTAGAGAAGATCTTTGCAGGGATTAACTATCCTGACGACCGAAAGGTTCCGATCGCCCAGTATCTCCTGACTAGGGAGGCTTTCAACTGGTGGGAGGTCATTCGAACTGAGGATCATCATGCTGACTGGACGGAATTCAAATTAATGATGGAAGCGCAATATTGTCCTTGCCCAGTTAGAGAGGCCAGAGTCCGAGAGTTTTTCTCACTGCAGAATTCAGAGGCATCTGTGACAGATATAATCAAGACTTTTAACCACCAGCTAACCTGCGTGTGGCATTTGATCCGAACCGAGGTAGAAAAGATTTTCCATTTCGATATGCGATTGAAGCCAGAAATTCAGCAGTATATGTCCGGATTCGAGTGTACTACCTTGCGACAGTATCAGGATAAAGCGTTGGCCTACGACATGAAAGAGGCGGCGGTGGAGAAATCGATGGAAGCAAAGAAGCAGAAAGTGTCCGGCAACTTCACGGAGAACAAGAGTAGTGGGCCCCGCAAGGACCAGTCTTCATTTTATTCATCTAGGAAACCTCCACATCCTTCTCGAGGTGGAGAGAAGTTCTGGGCAGCATCAACAGTTTCAGATGCAGCGAGTGTAACATCCCCAGATCGAACCGGGAATATTACACGCCGCAGACCCTCTCCACGAGGATCCACCAGGCTAGACATCTAAGCAACACATTACATTACATACCGACGAATCAAAATAACGAACCAATACACCGATTTGGTCTTTCGACACTGACTTACAAATAAAAATACATAAACTCATCCAGACTCATACCCACGCAAGGGTAAAATACTTGCAACAACGAACAATAAGACAGCGGAAAAGACAATACAATGGAATTCGACTAACTTAACCCAAAACTGGCCTTCGTGTGATTAGTATCATTCGTCTTCCATCATCCCTCGTACCGATCCTGTGACTTGCTCCCGAAAACCTGCATGTACCTGGACACAATACAGATATCCACCCCCCGATTACTCGGGGGTTAGCAAAACTCCACTGTTTCGCTAGTGCAAGTATAAAGTGCAAATACGAGCCATACACAACACATTCCGAGAATACAACGAAAGACTTTCCGAGATATGTTATTTGGTTAAAAAATAGTTCAAGTCTTGAAACTAGAAACGAAACAAGTAAGCACTTTGAAAACACTTCCAAATCTCGGGAGTTTTGAAAATATTTGAAATAGAAAAGTTCTAAATTCCTCGAAAGCCACTTAGGGTCACAGCTCCAAAGTTCATTTTTCCAAAAATGCAAATCCATTAACAAGACACGGGGTCCACGGCCCAACCATTTCGATCACAAAACACAGGGCGCACGACCCGATCATCCACTGCGATTCACTTACAAAGACACTTTACACATAACACATTATTCTCATGCCATTCTAGCCAAACACCAAGACCTGATATATAATGTATCTCGACCCCGAGTGCAAAGCATTGTGATACTCCGGACATATCACAATTAATCATCAAAACATCAACATCAACATCACAGAAACCACACTTGGTAACCCGTGGCCGTACCCATTAGTATCGGCCCCCAGAGGCCCCGTCGGACCGTCCCTGTGGGAAACCACTTCCGCGGCCGTACCCATTAGTATCGGCCCCCAGAGGTCCCGTCGAACCGTCCCCAGGTGGAAGAACATCAACACACGCACCCAAGTCCACTTCCATGGCCGTACCCATTAGTATCGGCCCCCAGAGGCCACATGCCATCCCCAGGTGGAAGAGTAACAACTCACAGATTACAAAACCAAAACTCTCAAAGGTCAAACACACAAAATATATATAGTCGAGGTACCTTGCTAGAATGGCCATATTATCCAACACGTACTCACGACCCAGAACTCTATCAATTCACAAGGGAGCACAAGATCTCAACAGCACCGAACGACACAACCAATATCACAGAAACTCGCATATTCATCCATAACCACGTGACTCCAAGCACATAACTTGACAAGAGAATTACACTTTACATTTACCGATGCCATAATCATACATAATGACATCACACGAAAGTAAGGTGATCATATACTCGACACTAGCACACATAATCAACTAAGCATATTAATTCCCGACTCTCATGGGTCACCTTTACGAAAACCATGATGGTAAATATACCGATTCTTTTGAAAAATGATTATAAATATTTATTTAGCACATATCGACACGTAGCAACCATTATATCCACAAAACACGTAATGTATGGGCACGATACTTGCCTCGAAATCAATTTGTGAATACTCCGACGAAAGCGGCTCGGCCGAAACAGCCCCAAAATAGTCCCGAAGCAAATTGACCAAACAGCCCCAACGACCCAGCTTGACCCAAAATAGCCCCGAAACTAGGGTAGGCAAAACAAACCGCCCGCCCGCCGCACCGCACCGCACCGCAAAATAGCGAGGCGGGCGGTTTCAAATGTTGATTTCGCCCGCCCCGCACAAAACCCGCACCGCACCAAAATTGCGGGCGAATGCGGTTTTATTTTTTTCCCAACTGCCCCGCAAAAAACCGCCCCGCCCCGCATATAACAGGGGAAAACACTTAGATATTTATATTAATATTGTATTTGCCCCGCCCCGCCCCGCAAAACTATGATTTTGTGCGGTTTTCAATATCAAAAATGCCCCGCCCCGCAAAAACCCGCACCGCACAAAAATTGCGGGGCGGATGCGGTTTTACCTTCGCCCCGCCCCAACCCGCCCCGCCCCCAGCCCTACCCGAAACAGCCCCAAAAACCGACCACCTTCACGAGAAATCAATAACAACACAATCACCACGAGAATAACACCGCTACGAATCAACAACACTAAACGAAATCTCAATCGACACTAAGAAACTACAAGGGTTCAAGGGTTCGTTCCAAGAAAGCCAAAATCATGTTTCGGGTGAGATGAAGTCGATAAACGAGTTACTAATCCGTAGAACCAATACAATAAGAATTACATGACCAATTCATCATAATCGGCCCAGAATTGAAATCAAAAGAAAAACCCCAAAATATCTCAAGAACATAAATCAACCCGATAAAAACATGAAAACGAAACTCCAAATCGGGGTTAAGATAAACAAGACTAGATAACAACAAAGGAATCAACAATTTCGGATTGGAATCATGAAATCACGATAAACCCCAAATTATCCCGAAAGTAGGGTTTTAAGAAGAAAATACCTCAATTAAAATGGCGAAAGATGTTGGGATGTTGTTAAATCCGTACTAGGAACTCAAAGATATTGATGGGTGATGATATCAGGCCAAAATCCATGCTTATACGCCCTCAAGATCGTCTAGATCGCCGGAAGGAAGAAAGGGGAGGAAGAAATGACGAAAGTTGACCTCTGCAGTCTTATATATACTGTCAAGAGTTAGCGCACGCTAAGGTATGTGTAGCGTGCGCTAACGGCTGTAAAATGCAGTCCAGAACCCTCTGCCAGATCCGTTAGCGCGCGCTAATATATGTATTTAGCGTGCGCTAATTACACACTGTGTAGTCTTTGTTATTTTGGCCATAACTCCTTCGTCCGGACTCCGATTGACTCGCCGTTTGAACCATTGGAAAGCTAATTTGATGCTCTATCACATTGTAAAGTTTCAGAATTTTTAGACTTTATAAGCGCCGGTGGTGATCTGACAAAGTCGACTAAATGCACAAAAACGATACTAGACAAAACAATAATTATTCAACATGCAACGAAACACTAACGGACAACACCAACGATCCAAATCGAAAACGAACACATAACAAAGCAAGACATACTATTAGCTCGACTTACGCAACGATAAGTCGCACTGCGAGAACACCACAACACGGTACATCGTGCCGCACCCAACATAGGGGAAAATCTCAAGAAATCGCCAACGTAACAAAATGAACGGCACAATCGACAAAAATTCAAAATAACCTAACCGAGAATCTCGGGTATTACATTCTACCCTCCTTAAAAGAAGTTTCGTCCCGAAACTTAAAACATGAAACAATCCAGGCAGAGCAACTCTAGATGACACATGATTCCGATAACTTGAAGATCGGGAAAGACGATACGAAGGCAACCACCCCAAAACTTTGGGAAATTACAAAATGGCCCAAACGCCTGAAACATCAAGATAAGAAAATGTATAACCAAACTGAACTTCACAAAACCTCTAATAAGGTTAAACGGACTTACGGGGAAATACGAACAACAATTTCGAACGGGATTCGCAAGAATCGATCTCAAATGCGGAAAAGTCGCCAAAAAGCACGGAACTCAGCAAAACGACACCGAAACGAACTCGGATGTTAACAAGTGTAGAATGAAACATTCACAGAAGGACGAAACGGTCACAGACGATCCGTTAAAATGGACTCCTGCCAAAAAAAAGAAATTTACCGAAAATCGAAAATTGCGGATATTACATCATATCACCTATAAAAGAGGTTTCGTCCCCGAAACCTAAACAACGAGAATGAAGTGTTGGAGTCGCAACTTTCCCGGCCATATCCTCTTGGTCCCGTATCTGATCTCCACGACTAACTATACCGCGGTCACGACCGTATCCTCTGTCCCTAGACATACTAAGCGGATTCTCACTCGATTCGATGGCACAACTTCGCGAAAATAATATGCTAAAGTACCAACCCAGCACGACATAACACATAAGGAAATTGATAAAAAACTAAATAAGAAAATCAACGAGGTATCCTTTTAAATGATTTCATTTGGAAATCCTTGGATTTGTGCGCTATTCAAAATAAAATCTTGAAAGTATTTTTGGTACCTCAGTTTGTTTTATCAAAACCCGTAAACGACGGACTTTAACCGTCTCATTTGACACCACTTGCAAAACAATATATATTTTTTTTTAACATCATCATTATAGAGTGATTCAAGATCACGCACGATAACTGGCTCAGTATAGAAAACTTTTCTAAACCCGAGTTTGAAGTTTTAAATCGAGTAAGATTCTTTATCTTCCACAGTATATTGTTGAAAATAAAAATTGTATTGATTTTTGAAAATAAAGATTTTATGATGTGAAAGATTTCTGAAATCATGTACTCAGATTATTTGAAAATACAACAATACGTCAAAAATCATTTTCGAAAATCCTCTCAACACTACACAAAAACCAACGACGGTAATATTTTACAAAATGTCTACATATACTTTAAAACAACTCTTTCAAATACCGTCGAGGTTTTATTTGAGAATCCGAGGCCGGGTCGCCAATTCTAAATAATTTTCAAAGTACGAAGAGCCGCCGATTAATCGAATCGTCGAAACTTTATGAAATTTTCAGGGTGGCGTTTTCGAACACACACACATCAGACATAATTTAAACAAAATCAATTATCACCTAGCGCTACAAAAAGTCCTAACACTTATTCCCACACAACAGTTGCATCGCTCAACACACATAGAATACCGTCAAGATGATTGATCACAAAACATAGACACACGGCTAAAAATGCGATTCCATAGCCTCTGTCCCAGATCGACTAACGCGCGCTACAACACATATTTAGCGTGCGCTACCCATGCTGCATTAGCGCGCGCTAGTCTTACACTTAGCGTGTGCTAACGGTTCTATTTTAGCAACATGATTGCGAACATATACACGACATTACTGGGATCGAAGGTCACAAATAAACAACAACAATATTCGAATCTCGAAGCCATCGATTCACATAATTACAACACATCATGAGCAACCATCAATAGGCAATTGTCATTCAAAACCGAAATGTTAAAAGCAAGAGTCACGTCTTGAGTATATTTTGTAGACCTTATTTGAGTTAAAAACTCGTGTTTTGAAAACTTATAGTATGAGATGAAAATGAAATATCGGTAGTTGAAGTCTCAAAATTTTTGACCTTGAGGTCATCATACAAAAAATCAAAAAATTTCCTCTCTTGGAGAACATTTTAAAAAAAAAAAATTACGACTCCCCGAAAGCCTTTCGAAAACTTAAAATTCCAAGGTTGTTACTCTTGCAAGAAAAACAGTTCATACAAGGATACATTTAGCAATATCACTCTTCATTCTAGTACAAAACGAGAATCGACAAATATATGTCACTTACTCACGATGCACCTTCAAATACTACTACTTAACACAGAATCACACCAGCTCGTATAGCTCGTGGTACAACATGTAGTAGGAAGACTTACATCCACAGATCGCACGAAGATGATGGTTGCACCATGATACTAATCACGACCGACATCCCAGACGACGCGTCGCGACACGACATTAGTCAGACTTAATCTGACAAGACAAGACCCAACAATACACGACTGGACCCGACAGCCTAGGTTTCCGCAACCTAAGCTCCGATACCATAAATGTAACATCCCCAGATCGAACCGGGAATATTACACGCCGCAGACCCTCTCCACGAGGATCCACCAGGCTAGACATCTAAGCAACACATTACATTACATACCGACGAATCAAAATAACGAACCAATACACCGATTTGGTCTTTCGACACTGACTTACAAATAAAAATACATAAACTCATCCAGACTCATACCCACGCAAGGGTAAAATACTTGCAACAACGAACAATAAGACAGCGGAAAAGACAATACAATGGAATTCGACTAACTTAACCCAAAACTGGCCTTCGTGTGATTAGTATCATTCGTCTTCCATCATCCCTCGTACCGATCCTGTGACTTGCTCCCGAAAACCTGCATGTACCTGGACACAATACAGATATCCACCCCCCGATTACTCGGGGGTTAGCAAAACTCCACTGTTTCGCTAGTGCAAGTATAAAGTGCAAATACGAGCCATACACAACACATTCCGAGAATACAACGAAAGAATTTCCGAGATATGTTATTTGGTTAAAAAATAGTTCAAGTCTTGAAACTAGAAACGAAACAAGTAAGCACTTTGAAAACACTTCCAAATCTCGGGAGTTTTGAAAATATTTGAAATAGAAAAGTTCTAAATTCCTCGAAAGCCACTTAGGGTCACAGCTCCAAAGTTCATTTTTCCAAAAATGCAAATCCATTAACAAGACACGGGGTCCACGGCCCAACCATTTCGATCACAAAACACAGGGCGCACGACCCGATCATCCACTGCGATTCACTTACAAAGACACTTTACACATAACACATTATTCTCATGCCATTCTAGCCAAACACCAAGACCTGATATATAATGTATCTCGACCCCGAGTGCAAAGCATTGTGATACTCCGGACATATCACAATTAATCATCAAAACATCAACATCAACATCACAGAAACCACACTTGGTAACCCGTGGCCGTACCCATTAGTATCGGCCCCCAGAGGCCCCGTCGGACCGTCCCCAGGTGGGAAACCACTTCCGCGGCCGTACCCATTAGTATCGGCCCCCAGAGGTCCCGTCGAACCGTCCCCAGGTGGAAGAACATCAACACACGCACCCAAGTCCACTTCCATGGCCGTACCCATTAGTATCGGCCCCCAGAGGCCACATGCCATCCCCTGTGGAAGAGTAACAACTCACAGTTACAAAACCAAAACTCTCAAAGGTCAAACACACAAAATATATATAGTCGAGGTACGTTGCTTGAATGGCCATATTATCCAACACGAACTCACGACCCACAACTCTATCAATTCACAAGGGAGCACAAGATCTCAACAGCACCGAACGACACAACCAATATCACAGAAACTCGCATATTCATCCATAACCACGTGACTCCAAGCACATAACTTGACAAGAGAATTACACTTTACATTTACCGATGCCATAATCATACATAATGACATCACACGAAAGTAAGGTGATCATATACTACACTAGCACACATAATCAACTAAGCATATTAATTCCCGACTCTCATGGGTCACCTTTACGAAAACCATGATGGTAAATATACCGATTCTTTTGAAAAATGATTATAAATATTTATTTAGCACATATCGACACGTAGCAACCATTATATCCACAAAACACGTAATGTATGGGCAAGATACTTGCCTCGAAATCAATTTGTGAATACTCCGACGAAAGCGGCTCGGCAAATGCCCCAAAATAGTCCCGAAACAATGCCAAACAGCCCAAAATTTCCCAAACAGCTCGAAACAGCCCCAAAATAGCCCCCGAAACAGCCCCAAAAACCGACCACCTTCACGAGAAATCAATAACAACACAATCACCACGAGAATAACACCGCTACGAATCAACAACACTAAACGAAATCTCAATCGACACTAAGAAACTACAAGGGTTCAAGGGTTCGTTCCAAGAAAGCCAAAATCATGTTTCGGTGAGATGAAGTCGATAAACGAGTTACTAATCCGTAGAACCAATACAATAAGAATTACATGACCAATTCATCATAATCGGCCCAATTGAAATCAAAAGAAAAACCCCAAAAAATCTCAAGAACATAAATCAACCCGATAAAAACATGAAAACGAAACTCCAAATGGGGTTAAGATAAACAAGACTAGATAACAACAAAGGAATCAACAATTTCAATTGGAATCATGAAATCACGATAAACCCCAAATTATCCCGAAAGTAGGGTTTTAAGAAGAAAATACCTCAATTAAAATGGCGAAAGATGTTGGGATGTTGTTAAATCCGTACTAGGAACTCAAAGATATTGATGGGTGATGATATCAGGCCAAAATCCATGCTTATACGCCCTCAAGATCGTCTAGATCGCCGGAAGGAAGAAAGGGGAGGAAGAAATGACGAAAGTTGACCTCTGCAGTCTTATATATACTGTCAAGAGTTAGCGCACGCTAAGGTATGTGTAGCGTGCGCTAACGGCTGTAAAATGCAGTCCAAAACCCTCTGCCAGATCCGTTAGCGCGCGCTAATATATGTATTTAGCGTGCGCTAATTACACACTGTGTAGTCTTTGTTATTTTGGCCATAACTCCTTCGTCCGGACTCCGATTGACTCGCCGTTTGAACCATTGGAAAGCTAATTTGATGCTCTATCACATTGTAAAGTTTCAGAATTTTTAGACTTTATAAGCGCCGGTGGTGATCTGACAAAGTCGACTAAATGCACAAAAACGATACTAGACAAAACAATAATTATTCAACATGCAACGAAACACTAACGGACAACACCAACGATCCAAATCGAAAACGAACACATAACAAAGCAAGACATACTATTAGCTCGACTTACGCAACGATAAGTCGTACCCGAGGAACACCACAACACGGTACATCGTGCCGTACCCAACATAGGGGAAAATCTCAAGAAATCGCCAACAGAACAAAATGAACGGCACAATCGACAAAAATTCAAAAATAACCGGAACCGAGAATCTCGGGTATTACAGCGAGGAAGTGTTATAACTGTGGCAAAACAGGGCATGTTCGGCGTGACTGTTACACACCTGTTGTGACCTGCTTCGAGTGTGGACAGGAAGGGCATCGTGCGACGTTTTGTGGAAATGCGACTAGATATACTGGTACGCGCACTCCTGCACCGGTCCCGAAGGATACAAGTGTGAACCAGATGCAGCAAAGTGGTTTCCAGCAGCAGAATATCGGGAAAAGAGAGGCATCCAGTGCTTGGTCCGTTCCTCCGCGCATTTATGAGATGAGGAAGTTAGACGGTCAGAACACTGCTGTTGCATCAGATACGATTCAGATCCTTTTGCAACCAGTTAGTGTCTTATTGATTCAGGAGTTACGCATTCTTTCATATCTTTGAACTGTGTTAATCGTTTGAAAATCTCGTGTTGACATGATTGTGAGGCTTATATTGTGGGATTACCTAGTGGAGAGAGAATTGTGGGAACCCTGGAAACTAGAGATTTTCCAGTGTCTATAGGAGGGAGAGATTGGCCATCAAATCTTATTGTAGTCGACATCCATAGTGATGATTTAATTCTCGGAGACGATTGGCTAAATCGTTATGGGGCCATTTTAAATTACCGTAAGAGAGTTATTTCGATCATTGCTAACGACGGATCCGAACATTTATTCAAGGGATGGAGACTATAAAGCTCAGGAAAATTGATCATAGCCATGAAAGCAGTTAAATTGCTGAAGCATGGTTGTCACAGATTTTGGTGTTATGCCATGAAGAAAGAAGAAGGAGTAGAAATCTCATCTATCCCAGTTGTGAACGAATTCTCAGACGTATTCCCTAACGAACTACCGGGTTACCTCCGCGGAGATAAGTGGAGTTTAATATTGAATTAGAGCCTGGAGCCGCTCCTATTTCCAGAGCACCATATCGTATGGCACCAACCGAGATGTACGAATTAAAGAAGAAGCTTGAGGAATTATTGCAGAAGGGTTACATCCAACCTAGCTGTTGTGTCAAGAATTATACGCCTCGACCGGCGATCGCCTCAGAGACCAGGCGACCTAGCCATAGCCAAGCAGCCAAGACAGATCGACCGACAGACGGTCCCAGGATAAGTCCCGGTGCCGAGCGATCGACATCTGAAGGCGATCGTCTCTCGGTACTTAGCGATTGACTCCTGGCGACCGACCAAGTGGCGACCTCCTCATGCCACGCGAAGCCATCGATCGTCCAGTCGGCAAGGGCCGATGTGCGAAGCCATCGATCGCCCAGTCAGCAAGGGCCAATGCGCGAAGCCGATGATCATCCAGTCGGTAAAGGCCGAAGCTCGGAACAAGACCCACATGCAGATCCGGAAAAGGCGCTGATGCACATGGTCCATTGACCACAGCCTGTCTGCATCCTTCCACCAACCGACAGGCCCGCCGAAAGGTGTCAGTGGGACCGCTCGTGACAGCAACTCAGGACGCGTACCGGCTCCTCTTTGGACCGCACAGCTGGCTGCCAGCAGCAGCCGCAAGCTTTATGCAGACAGCCCATGTGACTTAAAGACGATCGCCCCTTTATTATATTGCACAAAAGGCGATCGCCCGCCAAGAAACAGGACATCCCAGCTCCTATAAATAGAAGGCTACCTGCACTTGGAAAACTCTCTGATTCTCGGCCAACACTCTGAACTCTCGGAACTCTCTCCCTGATTCAGCACTCAACTTGGCTTTCTCACTCTTGGCAGCAGCTATCTCTCGGTTCTTTCTTCTCTCTCAGCCTCTCTCACACAGAAGACGATCGGCAGAGAGCAAGAATACCAAAGCTTCGCTCAAGAGCTAGATAAATAGGATCTTTTACACTCATTGTATTTAGATTCTTACATTAATACTTGTATCCATGAATATTCGTATTAATAACATCTCGCGAGAGCATTCAAGCCCGGGCCTAACAAACCCGGCAAATCTTGTGTTATTCACACCCCCTCGGAAGTGCTCCCGCAACCTTGTTTGTTGTCCGTCTATTCCAGCAATATCTATCTTCGGATAATATTTTGGGCAACAACAATTGGCGCTAGAAGAAGGGAGACCCGCAGACATCTAACCCTCATTTTTTATTCCTACCGTCTCGAAGAACACTCACTGTTCTCTGGGGCATATACCTGAAGAAACACTCAGTGTTCTTCAGAGAAAGCTTTCAGAGTCATGACTTCTGCCTCCTCGTCGAAGAAAGCCGCTGGCCGATCCACCAGACGCCTCGTTCCGTCTCAGTCCGAGCCACAGCCGATGGCGGAGGGTAGCCGTCGCGGTCCGAGATGCTCGATCCCGCCCCTGAGGGATGGCCCTGTTAGGATTGTATACTGCAAAGCATACTTTATGCTTGTATTACCTAATTTCCTTATTACTACCTATGAGAATATTAATTATATTTAATCACATGTTTTGCATATTAATTCACGTTATGGTTATGCAAATGAAATGTCTAATTATTTTATATTATAGATAATGTGATGTGTTGGTGTCACACGGAAGATCACATTATCGGTGCCTTATAAAATAATATAATAGTTCACAACCTATATAATTATTAGACAAATTATATAAAGGGTTGTAGTGTATGCTTGAGAATAGTTGGTCTTGACTATTAACATACATTAGCGTATTTTCATACGTTGAACAGGATCGAGGTGAGATAGTGTCTTATGTACTGACTGTAAGAAGAACGTAAATCTCGGATAATTATTATTTCTTAATTCTAAGTATATAATATTTAATTGTGTATTTATAATAATTATTGCTTTGATTTACCATAGGTGAGAGTCAAAATGATCGACTCAATAAGCCTCGTATCTTGGGCAATAATATTGTTTATACGACAATTATTATTATTACTAGAAATCGTGTCCCGACTCGTGCGGGTTGATGATGTCCCCTTGAGGAGCTCGATAATGATTATTATATTAAACCCTGCAGGTGGATTTAATTTCGATATAATAATAAGGTTCGAGTGGTACTACTCTTGGATAAGATATTAATTAATTAAAGTCACGTAGCTTATAATTAATTAATGGACATTCGATATCTTAAACACGGGAAATAATATATTTAATAAGGAGCCCAATTTCGTAATTTGGGATTTTGGTAGGAAGTGCAATATCAACTTTTTAGTGGACTAAGTTGATATTAATTGATTCATCATATATTAGGAAGAGTCCTAATAAGGTAAGATGAATTAATTGGGAGTCCTTCCATAATCCTCCTTTAGATCCCTAGTAGTTCCAAGAGCCTATAAATAGGACATTATGGGGCTTGGCCGATTTTATGCTTCATTATACACAAGAAATTTCGATTTTTCTTCTAAGTGTTTAATTGTGGATCTTGACTTGTGTCTTTGATTCCACAATTGAGATAACACTTTAATTCTTGCTACATATCGGAATTACTTGAAGAAAATAAAATCAAGAGTTGTGAGGCAAGGTAGATTCGGCCGATCCATAAGGTGTCCAAGCAAGTTCCGGTAGCTCGTTGCCCACACAACGTCCGGTTCAAGGCGGATCATACTCTAGAAGATCTGAAGGTAGAAATACAAGGCGATCAAGAAGGAAATAACCAACCGCATCAAAAGGTAATATCCTATGATCTTGGATCTAGATTATGATATTTTAATTAATCAACATATTTAATTAATAAATAATAAATAATATTTAAATTGCTTATTAATCTTAGTAATTAATTAATTAGCATGCCTAAATAGATCTAATGCTCGTAGATGCGTAAAACGCCATAATCATATTTTCCTAAACTTCGCTTCCGCTGCGTTTTTCTTTCCAACAATTGGTATCGGAGACGGATTTTTAGGCTTTTGCTATTTTAATTAATTTTAGTGATTAATTGATAGCAATTTAAGTATTCATATATTTTGATATTGGAATATTTTGCTAGATGTGTTCTTGCAGGTGATATGATCCAATTATCATGGTTTATATGAATGGTGCATTTATTTATTTATTTTTATTAATTATGCAATTGTTGGTTTGGCCCGTTTTTGAGGCATGTAATGGTTTTTCCCGTGAGAAAATCCGCGGGTAGTTCTAGGTGGTTTTATTTTTCGTGTAATCTTGATGTAATTTCGATGTATTTTATTTCGTATAAAATTGTAATCGAATTCGGAAAAGACGGGATCACGAAGAAATAGAGCAGAACCGGATCACGGATCGGGCAAGCGGCAGCAGTGAAGTGCCGCTGAAAGCAATGAGAGGCCGCCGCTGAAAGCGGCCGAAGCCGCTGCACTGTCCGGGCCGGTTCACTGGTTCGGGCCGGGTCGTCCAGTTTTGGTCCGGTCCGTTTTCGCCGCCGTTCGTTGCGTCCGCTGGGAAGTCGGGATTTAAAATTAAATTTTTTTATGTAATTAATTTTGCATAAAATTAAAATTTTAATTTTGAAAATCCACGACCCGGCCGGGGAGAAGCGACGAGATGCTTGATTCAGTGGGAGAGATCGAGCCGAAGATTTTCTCGGATTCAACTCAAGGAAGAAGACCATGATAATTGGATAAATTTAATTATCCATGCTTTATTTTTGGTTTTTATTGTTTTGATGTATTGCATGTATGGATGTATGCGTGATATGTTTCCTTGCATGTTAGGACGAGAAAATTAAAAACCTTAAGGCTAAAATAACTAAGTGATTAAATTGATTTTTATTTTTTTTATTAAAATCAAATTGGCCTCCATAATTAATTTAAATTGTGAAGTAATTAGCATGTGCGTTGACATTAGAGTCTTCCTCCATATCGGATGTGCTAATTATAGGTTCACTAGTTTTAAATATCAAATGATAACATAAGGTAAATATTATTTTTTATGATAGGGCCTCTCCATCTGTAGGACTATTATTTAAAAGATAATATTTTAAGGATGTTAAATTATAGTGTTCACTTAGGTGTATTAATTAATAAGCTCCCCATCGGAGTCTATGTTAATTAATACATGGCCAAGAGGAACCAACTATTAATTTTACTTGTCATAACGTAATTTGACTAGATAAAAAAATTAAAGACGTAAAACTCTACTTGAAAAATGTATGTGTAAACGTCCACACGATCGTGGCTTGCATGTGCGGATTTTTTGAGGTGTTGGTTGCTAGCATATATATTGTGTTTTGAGGTTTTTCGATATATTTTGCTATGCATTATGTGATGGATGTTTTTAATTTTTATTCTCAGATGTCTTTCAATCCACTAGCTGTTATTCTCAAAGAAAATAAACTAGATGGCACTAACTTTGCCGATTGGAAAAGAAATCTTGACATTGTCCTGACTGCTGAGGGGTATAAGTTTGTCTTAATCGAGGAGAGCCCTCTAGAACCAGAACCGGATGCCACTCCCGAAGAGTTGGCAGAATTCCGAAAATGGAAAAAGTCTGATGAGATGGCTCGCTGTTACATTTTGGCTTCACTGACAAATGTATTGCAGCATCAGCATCAGACGATGGGTTCGGCCGCGGAAATGATGAAAAGTCTCACCGAGATGTTTGGTCATCAGAACCGGGCGGCTAGACAAAATGCTATGAGGGTATTGATGACAACCCAAATGTCTGAAGGGACTCCAGTAAGGGATCATGTTCTAAAAATGATGTCTCATTTGAATGAACTGAGCATATTGGGGGCTACTATCGATGCGGAAACGCAGGTCGATATTATCTTAGGCAGCTTACCTAGAAGCTTTGAGCAGTTCCGCCTCAACTACAATATGAACCGTAGGACATATAGTTTGGCGGAACTTCTGACAGAGCTTCAGTCTGCTGAAGGTCTCTTCAAACAAGGTTATCATCAAATTCTTGCGGCAATCGGTGCTACTTCTTCCAAACCCAAATGGGGAAAGAAGAAGAAGCAGGTTGGCCAGAAGCAAGTGGCAGCCCTCAAGGTGAAAAGCAAGGCTCCTCACCCCGAGGCGAACAAAAAGCCAAAGGGAAAGTGCTACAAGTGCGGCCAGAAAGGACATTTTAAAGCGGATCGCTCGCTCTTAAGAAAGGTATGTCTCGTGCACTAGTAGTCAAAACATGTTTGGCGGCTTGTTCTTCCACTTCGTGGATAGTTGATTCAGCTCCACTAATCATGTTTGCTTTGACTCGCATGGTTTTCGTGTAACCAAGCAAACTTAGTGCGGCGAGATTACCATCAATCAAGCGATTATTCCGTGCTTATGGTCATTGCGGTGGAGTCGTGGCTTGAAGATTAATGATAAAATATTAGTTCAGAAAAATGTATTATTAGTACCAGATTTTAGAATGAATTTAATTTCGGTTTCTAAATTAAAATGTGATGGTTATTCAGTTTCTTTTGATGATGATGCCATTATTAAGAAAAGAAGCGGAATATATTTGCAGAGGTACTTTTAATGATGGACTATATATTGTTAATACTGCACAAACTCCTATGCATAAATCACTTAACTCTTTGTCTAAACCTAAAAAGAGAAAAGAACCTTCAAGCATAAACCAAACATATCTGTGGCATTTACGGTTAGGACATGTAAACCTTAGAAGGATTCAAAGATTGGTAGATGATGGCCCATCGATGATCTCCAAGTTGAGTCATTTCCAATTTGTGAATCCCGTCTGGAAGGTAAGATGACCAAAAGGGTTTTTAAAACCAAGGGAAACCGTGCTCGGGATGTGTTAGAATTGGTTCATACGGATGTATGTGGTCCAATGAATATCCGTGCTAGGGAGGTTTCAATATTTCATCACGTTCATAGATGATTATTCGAGATATGGATACATCTTTTGATGCGACGTAAGTCCAAGCTTTTGACAAGTTCGAGACTTCAAGGTCGAAACGGAGAAGCGCCATGGGAAGAGTATCAAGTCACTACGATCTGATCGTGGTGGCGAATACCTTAGTGGAGAGTTTTTGATTTCATCCCACCACCGCTACGGAACTCCACAACAAAATGGTGTGGCCGAAAGAAGGAATAGGACTCTTTTAGAAATGGTTAGATCAATGATGAGTTATTCGATTTACCTATTTCGTTTGGGGATACGCCTTAGAAACAGCGCGTACATTCTAAACTCCGGTGCCTTCAAATCGCTTCCAAAACACCCACGTAATCGTGGAGTGGGCGTAAGCCCGCCTAGGACATGTTCGGATTTAGTACTCAAAGACATGTGCCGAATAACGAAGCCGATAAGTTGGCATCTCGCACATAAGTACGAGTGTTTGTGGGATACCCTAAGGGAACGAAGGGTGGCTTGTTCTATAGTCCCCAGGATCAGAAGGTCATTGTTAGCACCAATGCCCGATTTCTGGAAGAGGATTATATGATTAGTCACAAGCCCATGAGCGAAATAATTCTGGAAGAGCTGAGGGGCGAGATTCCGACTATACCAATCGTACAAGCGCCAACTAACACTGCACCACGTATCGATTCTGAAACTTTTACACCAACTCAGGATTTGCCTCGTCGTAGTGGGAGGGTTGTTCGTCAGCCCGAACGATTCATAGGCGTGGGAAAGTCTTGATTCAATCCTGCATTTAAGATGAATCGGTTCCCTGGACCTATAAGGAGGCAATCCAAGATAAAGATGCTGACTCCTGGCAAGAAGCAATGGAATCAGAAATGGGATCTATGGATTCCAATCAAGTGTGGGAGCTAGTAGAGCTACCTGATGGTGTACAAGCCATTGGGAGTAAATGGGTCTACAAGCGAAAGAAGGGACGTGACGGGAAGGTTGAAACCTTCAAAGCGAGGCTTGTTGCAAAAGGTTACACTCAGAAAGAGGGTATCGATTATGATGAAACCTTTTCGCCGGTAGCCATGCTTAAGTCAATCCGGATTCTTTTAGCTATAGCTGCGCATTTGGATCTGGAGATTTGGCAGATGGATGTCAAGACTGCATTCTTGAATGGGATTCTAGACAAGGAAATCTATATGCGCCAAGCAGAGGGATTCATTGCTAAAGGAGAAGAGCACTTGGTGTGCAAACTTAAGAAATCCATTTATGGACTTAAGCAAGCATCTAGATCTTGGAACACTCGTTTTGACGAAGTAGTCCATATATAGATTCGCCCAATGTCCGAGTGAGAGTTGTGTGTATAAGAAATGCGATGGAAACGTGTTGGTGTTTCTCAGATCAGTATGTAGACGATATCCTTCTGATTGGAAACAACGTGAAGGAATTGTCGGACGTACGGGTATGGCTATCTGAGCAGTTCGATATGAAGGATCTAGGAGAAGCAGGACACATCCTTGGAATCAGGATCTTTCGTGATCGGAAGAAGAGGATGTTGTGCTTATCCCAGGCATCCTATATCGATACAGTGCTGAAGCGGTTTAGCATGGAGAATTCCAAGAAAGGTTTTCTACCTTACAGACATGGAATTCAACTATCTAAGAACATGTGTCCTAAGACACAAAAGGAGATAGATGACATGAAGATGGTTCCTTATGCATCCGCTGTGGTAAGTCTCATGTATGCTATGCTTTGCACTAGACCAGATATCTATCATGCCGTCGGCATGGCTGCTAGATATCAGTCGAACCCAGGACCAGGACACTGGATTTCTGTCAAGCACATACTCAAGTACCTGAGAAGGACTAGGGAGTACATGCTTGTATATCAATCAGACGACCTGTTTCCGGTGGGTTACACTGACTCAGATTTTTCATCGGACAAAGAAAAGTCCAAGTCTACTTCGGGTTATGTGTTTAGCCTGGGAGGTGGAGCCATTAGTTGGAGGAGTGTGAAGGTAAATGCATCTCGGACTCTACCATGGAAGCCGAGCACGTGGGCCTTCCGAGGCACCCAAGGAGGCAGGTGGCTCAAGTACTTCCCGCAGACTTAGATGTGATTCCCGATTTGCCGGAGGGTATTACACTCTATTGTGATAATATCGTGCAATGCAAATTCGAGGGAACCACGAGCCCATCAGCAAGTAAACATATCAACCGCAAGTACCACATCATACGACACTTCGTAAAGGAAGGAGACGTAGTTGTAGCCGTGGTTGCATCGGAAGATAATCTTGCCGACCCTTTCACGAAAGGCCTACCTTCAAAAGTTTTTGAAAGGCATGTGGAAGGAATGGGATTACGGTGTATGGCAAGATTGCTTTGAGTATAAGTGGGAGAAATGAGAGACTATGTAATAGAGTAGTATACTTAAAAGCATGCTTTGAGTATAAGTGGGAGATTGTTAGATTGTATACTGCAAAGCATACTTTATGCTTGTATTACCTAATTTCCCTATTACTACCTATGAGGATATTAATTATATTTAATCACATGTTTTGCATATTAATTCACGTTATGGTTATGCAAATGAAATGTCTAATTATTTTATATTGTAGATAATGTGGTGTGTTGGTGTCACACGGAAGATCACATTATCGGTGCCTTATAAAATAATATAATAGTTCACAACATATATAATTATTAGACAAATTATATAAAGGGTTGTAGTGTATGCTTGAGAATAGTTGGTCTTGACTATTAGCATATATTAGCGTATTTGCATACGTTGAACAGGATCGAGGTGAGATAGTGTCTTCAGATCGACCGTAAGAAGAACGTAAATCTCGGATAATTATTATTTCTTAATTCTAAGTATATAATATTTAATTGTGTATTTATAATAATTATTGCTTTGATTTACCATAGGTGAGAGTCAAAATGATCGACTCAATAAGCCTCGTATCTTGGGCAATAATATTGTTTATACGACAATTATTACTATTACTAGAAATCGTGTCCCGACTCGTGCGGGTTGATGATGTCCCCTTGAGGAGCTCGATAATGATTATTATATTAAACCCTGCAGGTGGATTTAATTCCGATATAATAATAAGGTTCGAGTGGTACTACTCTTGGATAAGATATTAGTTAATTAAAGCTATCAGTAGCTTATAATTAATTAATGGACATTCGATATCTTAAACACGGGAAATAATATATTTAATAAGGAGCCCAATTTCGTAATTTGGGATTTTGGTAGGAAGTGCAATATCAACTTTTTAGTGGACTAAGTTGATATTAATTGATTCATCATATATTAGGAAGAGTCCTAATAAGGTAAGATGAATTAATTGGGAGTCCTTCCATAATCCTCCTTTAGATCCCTAGTAGTAGTCCAAGAGCCTATAAATAGGACATTATGGGGCTTGGCCGATTTTATGCTTCATTATACACAAGAAATTTCGATTTTTCTTCTAAGTGTTTAATTGTGGATCTTGACTTGTGTCTTTGATTCCACAATTGAGATAACACTTTAATTCTTGCTACATATCGGAATTACTTGAAGAAAATAAAATCAAGAGTTGTGAGGCAAGGTAGATTCGGCCGATCCATAAGGTGTCCAAGCAAGTTCCGGTAGCTCGTTGCCCACACAACGTCCGGTTCAAGGCGGATCATACTCTAGAAGATCTGAAGGTAGAAATACAAGGCGATCAAGAAGGAAATAACCAACCGCTTCAAAAGGTAATATCCTATGATCTTGGATCTAGATTAGGATATTTTAATTAATCAACATATTTAATTAATAAATAATAAATAATATTTAAATTGCTTATTAATCTTAGTAATTAATTAATTAGCATGCCTAAATAGATCTAATGCTCGTAGATGCGTAAAACGCCATAATCATATTTTCCCAAACTTCGCTTCCGCTGCGTTTTACTTTCCAACAGGCCCAAGCCTCCCGCTCGGTCAGTTCAAAACCGCGGAACAGATCGAGAAGGCCTTGGCCATCCTACAGGAGCGACGGAGTGCTCTCGACGCGCCTCCCGCTATAACCCCCTCAGCCATCCGCCGCAGGACCAAACGGAAGTTCAAGGCAGTACTGACCGAGCGATCGCCAGGAGGCTCCCATTTGCAAGAAGAGGCGATCGCCAGCCGGGGCACCTCCGTTTTCGATCGTCTAGGCAGCGACCCGTCATGGCGACCGGGGCACTCCGGCCCCATCCACGAGATGATGGAGCTCGAGTCCGTCACCAGGAGTTCGGCGTATCCGACTCCCAGAAGGCCGACCAGCCATCTGGAACCCCTCGCCAAAGAGCCGAGGTCGGAAATAGTAGAGTCAGGAGATCGGTACACGATCGCCTCGGCTCCCACCCCGAAAGTCGACCCACGAGCGACCAAGCTACAGCGATGGCCGCGATGCAACGCCAGCTCGACGACATGAAGGCGCTCCTAGAATCTGGGGAAGGCGCCAAGAGCAAGATCGCCGGGCCGAGCGAGCCGCTCGCGGTCCACATCGAGCTCGCCCCCGTGCAGCATAAGATCGCTCCTCCGCAAACACCTCTGTACGAGGGGAGATCAGACCCCGAAACTCACTTGAGCAAGTTCCACATCTACATGACCGGATGTGGGGCATCAGACGCGACCAGGTGCCGAATGTTCCCTCTGACACTGGACGACCTTGCCCATAGGTGGTACACCTCATTGCTGCCTCGATCCATCGGTTCCTTTAATCAACTGGCGAACGACTTCATAGCATACTTCGCCACCAGGATCGCTCGGCCAGAAGGTCCCCATCGCATGATGCAGATCAGGCAAGGGGAAGAAGAGTCCGACTCGGACTACATCGATCGGGTAGACGAGATCATCCTCAACAGCGAGCCCATAAGCGATGAGATCGCCCTCTATGAGGTCCTAGGGGGATTCCATGGTCTTTCGCTTATATTCAGGCATCTTACGAAGGACCATCTTCCGACCTACGAGATCTTCCGCGCTAAATCCGCAGATTTTCTGGCCAGGCAAAGGTTTTTTCTTAGCCTATGAGCAGCGCGATCGGCGCCCGAACGGCGATCTCCAGTCTTCCAACCCGATCTCCGGTATCATGCAACATCAGCAAAACCGTAGGACTCGTTCGCCATCTACAGTTCACCATCTAACATGATGGACTAAGGCACGAGATCGCCTCCACCGCACAACGTACACCGTCGAAGGTCGGCATCTACATGACGATCCGAGGTGGAAGAGTGCAGCCATGGTCCTGGTAGTCAATGGAACCGGCTGCTTCGTCCATGCAAGGTCCCTTTGGGCCAAGATCGCCCGCCCTTCGTTTAAATACGAGGCCGGCGTAGTCTGAGGGCCCTCCAAAACTAATCAGTGGACATGATCGCCCACCCTCAAAGGTTCATCATCTAAACATGGTAAACCCGGACAATGCGATGCGTCACTACCCCGTCTCAACGTACACCGTCGAGGTTCGCCATCTTCATGGCGGGCCGAGGTGGAAGCAGAGCTAACAAGCCGTGGAAGTAGAGTTGATTAATCCGACGATGCCCTGCGCAAGGACTCCTCTAGACCAAGACCGCAAGCCCTTCGTTTAAATATGAGGCGAGGCGCAGCCTAACAGAGTACCCTCACAATAAAATGAGTCACGAGACAAACAATGTCGTTCGCGCACAAGACATTGTCATGGAGTCGGTCCATCGAACTCCGCGACTATGCATGGTTCCTCAGCGACGAAACAATCAAGTTTCTACGAGGTAAGTATTGTATTTTGAAATTTGGTTTATATTGGAATGTTGATCGTGCATATGATTTATTCATGTTGTTGAACATGAGATTATTTTCTTTGAATTGTCATGGTATTCGTTATTGATTCCTTGATTGTTCACGTCGATGAACGTATTGATTTGCATATGTGTATGCATAATTGCACGGTTTATGTTGTAAATGATCCAAGGGGATCATGAGGATCTATGCTGAGGGCGCTGGATCGGATGTCCACCATGTGTTGGTCCGACGGGATCATCATGGGGATCTATGCTGAGGGCATTGGATCGTTGGATGGGTTTTCCACCATGCGTTGGTCCGACGGGATCATCATGGGGATCTATATTAAAGGCGCTGGATCGTTGGATTACCCTGTATTGTGTTGATGGAATCGTGAGGATTTGCATCGTTGGATTCCGGTGACGGAAGTCCGTTTTGTATGTTTTATGATGCATTGTTGATTCATGTATTATGATACTTGTACTAGCATTGTTTTGCTAACCCCTTCGGGCATGGACATTTATTTTGATGTTCAGGTAGCCAAGGAGCGGGGAAGCAACCACAGTACCGACATGACGATGAAGTGGCGCAATGATGTAATTTGATGTAATTTGATGTTGTCTCGTTTTCCAGTTATTTTTCAGTACTCGAGTACGCGTATTTGTTGGTGTTTGGAATGATTGTAATAATGAACTCATTGTTGAACTGGTTTTGAATTTTAATCTCAATGACACTTTAGTATTATTTTCTGTATTTCTCAAATTAGCCTTGTAAATTCTTATATAAAGGATTTACGGCGCTGTAATTATTCCGAATATATCGGGGTGTTACAAGTGACTGCCTGAAGACATTCTTCGGATTTAGATGGGGGGGGCTTCTGATTCACCAATCAGGGCTTTGAGCTTGTTTTTTCAAGCACGTCTTCTTTCATCCTTTTCTTGTTGCTCGGCTTCCGGAAACCTTTGAACTTTGGGATGAGGACATTTATTTGCATAATGTCCAGGTTTCCTGCAATTATAACACAGGTTTGCATCACCAGAGGAAGTTTCAGTACTTATCTTGTGTACAGGCTTGGGCCTGTATGGAGTTTTTCCTGACTGCTTGATAAACTTCTTGAACTTATGCATGAGGAGCGCCATTTTGTCTTGAGACAGGATGTCATCGTCGCTGTTAGCATTCTTATGAGTGGGCTTTAATGAGCTCGGCATGCTGTGTCTTCGATTGGAAACAGCAGCTAAGGCTGTAGTCCTAGCGGGAGATTCTTCAGCTTTCTCTCTCCTGTCTATATCGTACTCAAATGCCTTAAGGTCAGAAAAGAGATCAAAAGTAGATATTTCACTAAGATTGCACGAGACATGCATAGATGTGGTCTTAATGTCCCATCGGGCAGGGAGTGATCTGAAAATTTTTAGGTTTTTCTCCCTTTGAGTATAAATTTTGCCTAATGCTTCAAGTTCACCAATGATGCCAGTGAATCTGAGGTCAAGTTCCTCAAGTGTTTCTGTTGGTTTCATTTCAAAATATTCGAATTGCTCAGTTAATTTTGAAATCTTGTTTTCTTTTGAGAGCTCAGTTCCCTCACAAATTAACTTGAGTTTATCCCAGATATCCTTGGATGATTTACAGCTCTTTACCTTAGAGAATGTGCCTTTGTTAAGGGTGACAAATAGCGCATTCTTCGCAACATTGTCGAGGTTGGCGCACTTTCTTTCGTCAGAAGTCCATTGTTCGCGCTATTTTTCAAGCATCTCTGCATGAGCTTGGCCTTCAATTCTTGGGGCCGGATTTACCTTCATAATCTTTATGGGGCCATACTGTATGACAAAAATCATCTCTTCGTGCATTGCTGCAAGATGAGCCTCCATCCTAATTCTCCAATCATCAAATCCGTTAATAGAAAACATAGAAAGTTTATTGATCAATGATGAATCCATATGAGAGTATAAGGACGAAAACGACTGTTTTAAAAAAAAATAAGTGATTTAAGGATCTGATTCAATCAAGAATACGACTGATTCTTTTTAGAATCAACCGCTCCGATATCACTTGTTGGCCAGTAAGTATACAGGATACAGCTTGGAGAGTGTTTTAAACAACAAGCTGTACGGTTTTCAAATCTTAGTGCGTAGCGGAAGTCTTGACAAAGTAATTTGCTGTAAATACAGCAACTAGATATGAAATGTATACTTAAAGATGATCACAAATATTAAAACAGTAAATGTAGAAGGTAATTGACATAGTAATTAAAGTGGTTCGAAGTAAACCCCTCGACGTCCACTGGTCCTCCACACAGGAGTGAAAAATGTTTATTATAAATACTAAGTACACAACTACGTATTTATAATCAAACCTAATCAGTATATCGTTTATACAGATTGATATAATGATCTTAGCCTTCAACCGTTCACACAGATTGGTTTGAGCTTTCACTTGACTGGCTTCTTCACACACAGTTCCGAAGCTTCGTCTCTTCAATGCAGGTCCATCACACACAGTTCGGGAAGAGCAAGGATTCTCAGTCCACACAGGGCTGATGGGTTTGTTCAATGGTTAGAACAATATTTGAACAACAACTTTGACTTTCTGAGCTTTTAGCTGATGATGTGTTGTTCACGGTTTTGAGCACTATATATCTCTTCTTTCAGAATAGCAGAATCCATTGGGAGATATGTTTGCTCTGAATATTCGTGTAAGCACTTGTTTCACTTGCGTATAAAATTCGATCGTTTGTTCGTTTGTTTACATGTGTATATAGATCTTCAAAGGCTAGGGATATATATAGCTTTCTGAAATATATCCGTTGATATAAATCCGTTGAGCCAAATTCTGTTCCAACGGGATGATGTGTTTGAATAAAACACGATCTGGATTTTGCGCTAGATTAAAGATCTCTGACGGCTTGATATTTAAATACTTTATCCTTTAGTATTTAAATATATCTTCTCAAACGGGACTTTGACTTAGTGAATAGCAAAGATTCCTTCTTGTCCTGTTTGGATGCTTTATGGAATGATAGCTGTATCGTCGATTCGAGACAGCTTCCATGCTTAGTCTTTATAAGACTCCTTTGCTGTATGATTGATTCTGTATGTTGGGGCTACGAGAAGTCTTCGAAATAGGTTGATACCTTTTGATCAGTTTTTCGATACAGTTGCTTGCTGTATACTGAATTGGCATATTTGTCAAAACATTCTGTCTTGATCTTTTAGATACAGGGATTGTTATCCCAACAAAATCAATAGAGATATCTTCACACTTCCACTTGGGAATGGGAAGCGGCTTCAACAACCCCGTCAGTCGTTGATGTTTAATCTTGACTTGTTGACACATCAAGCACCGTAGTACAAATTCCATGACATCTTTCTTCATGTTATTTCACCAAAAATTTCGCTTCAAGTCTTTGTACATCTTACTCGTTCCGGGGTGGATTGAGTAAGGCGTAGCATGAGCTTCTCGTAGAATTCGCTGCCTCAGCTCTAGATCATTCGGAACACAAAGCCTGACCTGAAATCTCAGAATACTGTCCTCATGGACCATAAAACTAGGGGCTTTTCCTTTAATTACATTGCCATTCAGTTGAGAAATCATCGGGTCACTCCACTGTTTCCCTTTGATGTCATCAACCAAGGAAGAAGTAATTTCGAGAGTGCACAACTGTCCTTGTATTATCTGAAGCCAAACTTCTATTCCTTGCTCAATTAAATTCTGACGGATCTTCGCCTGAGATGTAAGAACCTCGAACATCTGAAGCGATGCTGATTTGTGGCTCAAAGCATCCGCGACGACATTGGCTTTTCCTGGGTGGTAAAGAATTTCCAAATCGTAATCCTTTATCAATTCTAACTGCCTCATATTCAGCTCTTTCTGACTAAAAATATACTTCAGACTCTTGTGGTCGATATAGATCCGACACGGAGAGTCATACAAATAATGCCGCCAAATCTTAAGTGCAAATACAATTGCGGCCAACTCCAAATTGTGAGTAGGATAGTTCATCTCATACGGCTTCAGTTGTCGTGATGCAAAAGCTATCGTCTTATCATGTTGCATAAGAGCACATCCAAGACCTTGACCCGAAGCGTCACTATAAACTGCAAATCCATCACTACCATGCGGTAAAGCTAGAATCGGCGGTGAGGTCAAATGTCTCTTCAGCTCATCGAAGCTCTGTTGTCTCTCAGCTATCCAAACAAACTTTTCTGCCTTCTGGAGCAATTTCGTGAGTGGCCGAGCGAGTTTCAAAAATCCCTCGACAAACTGATGGTAATACCCAGCAATGCTAAAAAGCTACGAACTTCTTTAACATTTTTAGGCGGTGCCCAATCTAGCACTGCCTCAATCTTATACGGGTCTACATGAACTCCTTCGCCCGAAATCACATGGCCGAGAAACATAACTTCTTCCAACCAGAACTCACATTTTGAGAATTTTGCATAGAGGTGTTCGGTTCTCAAAATATCTAGTATCAAACGCAAGTGTCGGGCATGCTCCTCCTTATCTCCAGAGTAGATCAAAATGTCATCAATAAAGACGACTACACACCTGTCGAGGTACTTGATAAATATCTTGTTCATTAATTTCATGAACACTGGCGGTGCATTAGTCAATCCAAAAGGCATGACTACGAATTCATAATGCCCCTATCTCGTCTGAAATGCAGTCTTTAGAACATCAGACTCTTTCACCTTTAACTGGTAGTACTCTGATCTCAAATCAATTTTCGAGAAAATTGCGGCCCCCTGTAACTGGTCAAATAAATCATCTATACGAGGCAAAGGATACTTGTTCTTAATTGTCACATTGTTTACCTCACGGTAGTCGATGCATAAATATAGTGAACCATTTTTTTTCTCACAAAAAGAACAGGTGCGCCCCAAGGCGAAGTGCTCGGTCTAATGTACCCTTTCTCCAGAAGTTTTCCCAACTGACTCTTCAACTCTTGCATCTCGGAAGGTGCCATCCGATAAGGTGCCTTAGAAATCGAAGCCGCGTCAGGCTCTAGATCCACAGAAAATTCTATCTCTCGATCTGGCGGTAATCCCAGAAGATCGTCCGGGAAAACATCGGGATACTCATTAACCAGAATCGAAGAGAAATTGGCTTCGTTCCCTTCCGTCTTCAAAACATAACACCAATAGCACGTGCAACCTTTATTCAAAAGTTTTACGGCCTTCATGGCGCTGATGAGCAACTTAGATTGGCCCGTCTTACGACCCAAAAATGAGTACTCAGATCCGTCTTCAATAATCATGGTGATGACCTTAGTAAGGTAATTCATAATCGCTTGGTGACTATCGAGCCAATCCTCGCCAAGGATCACATCCTCGCCTTCTATATCAACTACAATCAAATTTTATAACCAATCTATACCGGCTATAATCACCGGAAAATCTCTAATCTACCGGTTTCCCATAATTCTATCCCCACTAGGTAGTTTCACAACGAAAGGGTCGCAAGCAGTCATACAAGTTATATTCAAACGGCGTACACACTCCAAGAAAATGAAAGAATGTGCAGCACCCGAATCAAAAGTACACGAACTGGATGAGATAGGATATGAATGGTACCTGAAGACACCGCTGCGTCGGGTTCGTCTGCTCGATGCATCTCATATATTCTTGGTTGTACCGAAACAACACTAGAGTTCCCCCCTTCAGCGTTCTGACCCCATCCCCGGCCCCTGCCATAACTCTGCTGAGACTGACCAAAAGATTGTCGCTGATTCACGCCCTGATCTGGTGGCGCTGGGGTAGAAGCCTGAGTGTCCAGAGTCTGTTTTGGTTCGGAACAATAAGCCGCTCTATGTCCCATCTGTCCGCAAGTGTGACACTTCAAAGGTGGGAAATTACATTCCAAATTAATTTGGCCTGGACGACCACAATTATAACAAGTCAACGGGCGAGCTGAGGTGCCTGAAGCAGAGCGGAAACTCTTCTTTCCTCTAGCAGAACGTGAAGACTTTCCAGCGGAATGGTTAGTCGTCTGAGGCCTCTGGAAGTTGCCACTCTTAGAGCCCGAAAAATTTCCCGCTATCTTCTGCTTCTTTGATTCTTCGGTGGTATCATTGTCGGGGCTTAACATGTCATGGGCCAAAGCCCTGTCTTGACATTCCTTCAAGGTGGTGCAAGCAAAGCTAGCCATGTACCGCTGTAAGTCCAAATTCATCCGCATATCAAAGTAGCGGATCTTATCACACTCATTTCGCACTTGATCCTTCACGTGGATCAATTGTTGGTTGTACTCCATGATTGCCTGCAAAACGGGAGTTCTGCGGCTTATCCTCGAAAAAGGCTCGGACTCGGCCTTCTTGCACTGGCCAAGGACAAAACTCGGCCTTCAATAGCTCTTTGAACTCTTCCCACATAGCAACATGATCTTGTGGCTTGATAACTTTCCACCACGTAGCGGCTTCCTTGGTAAGGAAGTACTGAGCAATTGGTACCTTTCTTGCTTCCTGACAATCAACCGTTTCGAATACTTTCTCTAACTCCGCTAGCCAGTCCTCCCAACCTAGTGGGTCGATGGCATCGCCAAACTGTGGAGGGTGCATACAGATTACATTCTGAAGCAAGGCATCCGCGTTCGGGTTCGGATTATTCAGCTGAATGGTTTGGGCTAAAATGGTCATCTAGTTAGCCAATTGTTGAAGTACATTTGCAACAGAGCTGAGGGAAACAGCCGAGGCACGTCCTTGCCCACGTCCACGACCACGACCACGTCTTTGACCCCTACCAGCAGACATACTGAATAATACACAAATCACGTCAGTACAATTCAATCGCACGTCATCGAAGTGACCGATTCTCAAAAATACCAATTCGAAAGCAAAGGGATTAAGGAAACGCTAGAAGAGTAAGAGGTCTTATTAGTACCGGTCGCACTGTGATGATGGCAAAGTAGTGACACTGTAAACAAATGATGACTCAATCGACCCAAAAGATCGACAACCTAGGTATCCATAGACTTAGGTGCTGTTTGGCAGTTGCTGAATGATTTAGTGCAGAATGGTTGAGAGGCCAGAATGGTTGAGAGGCACTGTATGGTTGAGTGCAGAATGAAATTTGTTTGTTTGGTAACTGCTCTGAATGGTAACTCTGAATGGTAACAAATTACCATTTTACCCTTCTATATAAAAGTAGCGATTAAAAATCCCATTTTTCCTCCCCTTGCGTACCAAAACCTCTCCTTTTTATAAATAAAAACCCCCAAGTTATTCAGGGTATATTACAGCGCCGTGAGCCCCACCGTGTATAATATCCTAGAATTTTATTACAATTTTTCGCATTATTTTATCTGAGTTGTACTGTACAGAGTGGGACCGACATAGTATGGGTGGATGATTTTGGGAACTGTGACAGTCGTGCCAGTATGTCTATCGAGGTTATTTTAATTCTAGGATATTACATACTTGATGTGTTTTTCGATGTCGGATATACTGTACGAGTATTTGTACAATTGCCATACTTGGTCGACAGTTGTATTCGAGGTATCGTGCATCAGAAGTATCGTATGAGAATGATATTGGGACGAGCATATGTATTCCGTATGTGCGTATACATATCCAGTATGTCAAGACGGACAGGAACAGTTGGATTTTGGCCAAGTATAGAAGGCCATTACGTACGCTAGCTTTAAGGACTTACGTACGTTAAATTACAGGTTTTACGCACGTTATGTGTAAGGGATTACGTACGTAACAAAGGGAATCGGACAGGACCGAGCTGTGGTCGGCAGATGGGAACCGGTGTCGGCAGTTTTCGGTGCGGATGTGGACAGGCGAGTCAACCTCGAGCATTATGTACGCTATGCAGGGTGCATTACGTACGTTAAATGGGGATTTACTATAGCAAGTCAACATACATATTACGTACGCTATGAAGGAAATATTACGTACGTAAGCAAGTGAACGAAATAGGCCAGTGAGTTCTGGAATGATGTTAGGTAGCTATGTTGGATGTGTAGCGTACGCTAGAGAGCATTACGTACGTTAATGTTGAGTGATAACGTACATAATGAACAATGCAGTTTATAAAATGAAGATCGGTTTCTCATTTCTTCACGATAGAAAAGCCTTTCCTCCTCCAACCTTCGTCCTTCTGAGCATGTTAGTGAGATTTAACCTCTTCTATCTTGATTGCAAGCTTGGAAACATGGATTGGAGGCTTGAATATGGAGATATGTTGATCCTTTAGGTGTTTGATGGTGTTGTTCATGTTCTTGAGGTATGTTGTTAAACTCTACACCTTGATTTTGGATTATTGGTATTATTATCCGTATTTGGTTTGTATAATGATAATTAGGGTTTTGTTGTTACGAATCTTGAGGTTATATAAACTATATGTTGGATACATTGTTAGGACTATTGATTATCGAATTTAGGCTTGTATTCATATTGTTAAGAGTTGATATGGTTTGGTTTCGTATGATCGAGATATCATTGAACCGTTGAGTTTGATTGGTTGATTATATCGGTTATCGATCGCTATCAAACGTATCGTTAATTGATCATTGCATTAGGTTGCGTTAAATGATCATTGGTGTTTAACCATTGCGCTGCGGTTGAGGTTGGAGAATGCATGGGTCGCCTTGGTCGGGGATGCGGAGCTTGTAGATGAAGACGGCGGGATTGGTAGCGGCTTCGTCGTATCGGTATCGAGGCAAGTTATGCTTGCTCAGTTCATAATGTTTAATAAATGGTTTCGCTTTCATTTCATTTACGATTCATATAGCAATGGTATTATGGAATATGAATTGTCGGGATGATGGTATGTATATTATGCTTGGACTAAGATAAATCATAATGTATATGATTTTAAAGATGTCTAGTGGAAACGTGGATCATGTTTGGTCTATTGTGTGAGAGATTAGATATCAAGGTTAGTTATCATTCCGACATTGAACTCGAGGTGGTGGGTTGTTATTAGATATGGACTGTACTTCATTTTGGATTATTCGGATAACTGTGTATTCGTTCAGGGATGTTGGTCGTGGAAAGGTAAGCATCTCCAACTTGAGGTAAATTAATATTGTTAGATTATGATAATCATCCTGTTGCATTATTGCATGTGTGTGTTGATATTTCATGCGGTGAGTGTGCACCATTGTTTGTTATGTTTTGTGATGTGCTCTTTCTTTGAGATGTAATCTGTTGGGCCGATGTATTAGGGGATAAGACCTAAATGGCACCTATGTCTGGAGTATTCCTGAGTAGATGCTTCTGTGAACCTTGGATGCTGCCTTGGGAATTTATGTGCATATTATTATATACATTGTTGAGCATGATGTGAACTGTTGTCTTACGGAATACGACATTGTGGTCGTGTCGGTCTTTCATGATCGAGTTATCGTTGCCCTCTTGAAAAGTCTTCTGATCCTTGTTGGATATGCATTTCTTCGAGATTTGTTGTCATGTTGTAGCGTGACATATCTGGAGTCAAATACATTCTGATCGGTCATGTGTAGGATTTTCAGGGCAGGCACGTGTAGCATATGTTGGTTTCGACCTCATATTGAATCGTGCGCACGAGACGTACTTCGTGAGGCTGATTAGGCATGAGACCAGACGTGTATCTGATCAATACCGTGGTTGTCTTGTATACGGACACATGTCCGGATCGGGCATATCATGACGTCCATCTTGAGTCTTATTGATTGGTCGTTCACAGTCCATGTATAATTAGATTTGTTCGGTATTCGGGTTGTCTTTGTAATCCCGTATATATGATTCGTATATGGTCGAAGATTTTATTCTCTCGTGTATCTGTCCCCGTTGATCCCTTATTGTTCTTATTGGAGTTTACCGTGTCGTTGGTATTCTCAGTTGTTGATCCCTTATTGTTCTTATTGGAGTTTATCGTGTCGTCGGTATTCTCGGTTGTTGATCCCTTATTGTTCTTATTGGAGTTTACCGTATCGTCGGTATTCTCGATTGTGGATCCCTCATTGCTCTTGTTGGAGTTTACCGTGTCGTCGGTATTCTCAGTTGTTGATCCCTTATTGCTCTTGTTGGAGTTTACCATATCGTTGTTATTCTCGGTTGTTGGTCCTTGATTGATCCTGTTGGAGTTTACTGTATCGTCGGTATTCTCGGTTATTGATCCTTTATTAATCTTATTGGAGTTTACCGTGCCGTTGGTATTCTCGGTTTTCGATCCTTTCTCGATCTTTTTGGAGTTTACCGTGTCGTTGGTATTCTCGGTTGTTGATCCTTCATTGATCTTGTTGGAGTTACCACATCATGGTATTCTCGTTCATGGTTGATCCTTTGTCGATCTTGTGTGGAGTTATCATGTCATTGATATTCCTGTTTTGATGCATTGGTTGTTTATCATTTTTTATTGTGTGAGCATTCATGCCTTGTATTGGTATCCGGGACTTGCCATTGTCTCGGGATAGTTGGTTTACAGATGTGCCATGTGATATCTATTTTATTAGGATTGGGATCCGATTGTGCGATCCAGCGGTGTTGGGAATGCTTTGCATCCAGCGTCCTCACCTTCGACTCGGGAGAACGTAACTGGGCGGGCTTAACATCTTGACCCGCGGCATCCTAGTGGTGCAGCCCCTCATGTCCGCATGTCGCTTAGTACGGGGCTCTGCACTGCCACTAGAGAGTGGTTAAATGAATTGATTTGGACTACTCATACCAACAAGATGCATCTTCTTTTCTGGTAGCCATCTCATAGAAAGTCTAAAGTTAAGCGTGGTTGGCCTGGAGTAGTTATGGGATGGGTGACCCCCTGGGAAGTTTCTCAGGTGCGCGTGAGTGAGGACAAAACGCGCTATAAAAGACTCGTGTTGGTACCGTGAGGATAGTCTTCATCTTTCTGGGACCAACACAGTTGTATTGTTGTTGGTAGTCATTTTACGAATCGTCAAGGTTCGAAGTTTCCGAGTTTCTTCAACGGTGGTCATTTACTGTCTCAAAACATTCCGTCATGTCTCAAAGGCAATTAATTCTTACGAACTTACATTCTTAAATGTGCAAAGTGATGTATATGAGTGTTAGAGCGTATAAGTTCACTACAGGAGGGTCCGACGGGGCCTCTGAGGGATCCACATTTGGTTGGGTCCACGAACATTTGGGTTAACCACTCCGGAAGGGTCTAACGGGGCCTCGGAGGGATCCGCACATGGTTGGGTCCACGGTTAATCGGGAGTATTTGTATTTCTGTTATACATTTGTAGATATTGCATTTTCGGATATTAGTATCTTTATTGATTTCGAAAACTATATGCATGTGCTTTGATGTTGTAAGATGTAAGAGTTCGTTTGTATTACTTGTACAAGTTATTCCACAACTAACCCCATTTAGGGGAAATACATTTCATGTATTTCAGCTACGAAAAATGCGACTGGATGAGTACCGGGGCAGTGCGACGATGAAGGCCAGGTGTGATACTGTGAAGTGTCATTGTGTTTTTTTTCTTTGAGTTTGGTTGTCGATATTTTCGTTTTGTCACAAATTGTTAGTTGGTACTCGAGTACCATAGGGGTTGGTTTCTTCTTGTTGGTTATGTCGGACTTGTTGTCTATTGTGGGTTTGAGTTTGGTATTGGTAGTTTCATCGATTGATCCGATAAATGTTGGGTGATTTAGATATTGTTGGAAAATTCGTTGGAAGTTCTTTGGTCATGGTTTTTAAGGGAATTTAGCCTCGTGAGCAGATGGGATTCACAGCGTTGTGACATACCCTGAATATCTCGGGGGTGTTACAAAAATATGCCACAAACATAAAACTACTCCCTGATTAACCATGGACCAAACTTGCGTGGATCTCTCTGAGGCCTCGATGGACCTTCCCGGAGTGGTTAATGTAACACCCCCGATATATTCGGGAATATTACAGCGCCGTAAATCCTTTACGTAAGGATTTACAAGGCTGAAGAATTGAACAAGTATAAAAAGGTACTAATAAATGGAAATAACGGAATTACGACATCGATTCGACCCAATACAGAATAGTACAACTGTTCATGTAACTCAATAATACATTACCAAATTCAAAACATCACAAACGACTTCGTACTCGAGTACTTATTGAAATAACGAATAAACAACAGATAAATAAACGGTCGGGACATCACTCTGCACCCTCGTCATCTTGTTCCGGTGGTTGTTTCCCGCTCTCCGGATCCTGAACACAAACAAAATGTTCACCCCCGAAGGGGTTAGCACAACGATGCTAGTACAAGTACCACAACATATTATTCATATCTCACGGTGAATAATAATAATAACGTAAACGACAAAATACCAACGAGTCTTCTCCTACGAGAAACTCAAACATAACATACACAACTGATAATCACAACATGATATCAATACATACACATGGTAATTCCATCGATCCAGCGTTCACTGCCTAGAACCCACGATGATCCCGTCAGACCAACCCGTGGTGGAAAACCCCGTTCGATGATCCAGCGCACGCTAGCATAGATCCCCCGATGATCCCGTCGGACCAACACGAGGTGGACATACAATAACGACATACATGCACGACAATATGTATAACAACAATACATAAAACAATTAAGGTACTTGCCTTGATTTGAAGACAATAATAACACTTCCACGGAAATAAACACTCGACGATCGTCCTCCTCAATCAATCACGTAACTAGACCAAACCTTAACAAAAGAAATAATATAGGATTTATCTCACGTCGTACAAATGTTAAACAATTCGATTAACGGTCAAAAGTTCATAAACTGCAATCTGCCCGAATAGCTTAGCGCACGCTAAGTATTCTGTGTAGCGTGCGTTACGTCTGCCCGATAGCGCACGCAAACAACAATTACTAGCGCACGCTAACTATGCATGGTCAGTACTTCACTGATCAGCCAACTGACTCGACTGGTGGTCTAGCGTACGTTACGTACCAAACGTAGCGCACGCTAACTAGTACTCGATAGCGCACGTTAAACTGCAATCCTAGCGTGCGCTATTCGCATGGCGCCATCACGAAAGCAAGAACTGTTCTTGCCATGTTCGAAACAATGAAATCCTTCGTGATAATTCATGTTACTTCCATGAATACCAAGTTCTTACTCTTATGAATGATCTCCAGGATGATATCAACTTCAAGATGCAAATATACGTATAATCATCATGACACCATAATCCATCTTGATTACAATTTTTCATGCAAGGTTGGTTATCTCCGGTTGATGTGTTAGATGCTACTATCATTATACATATTCACTTCATCTTGAGGTGAACTAACAATTCCGACTTATACGAAAGAATATTTCCTAAGATGATTCTTTCTTTAAGTCCTTATAACATCTTTTCCAAATCATGATCACATAAATCATATGGATTGTTAACTTCCGAATATTCTCTCATCAATTGAAGTACTAGGATTCCAACTTCAAGGTTCCAACAATAATAACGTAATTGTAGACATCCCAATCTTCTAAACATGATGTTGTTGAAATAATTCACTAATGAAATTCAATATCTCGATAACATGATCATCATATCCATTGGAAATCCAAATCTAAGACTGGTGATAGGTTGAACATACCTTAATATGCTGGATTCACTGAACCACAAGGTGTAATTCGACTCCGGTTGGTTATGTGCCACTCCAAGGTGTTACTTCTCTTCAATGATCACTCACAAGTGATACTCAATCATTCAATGATCACTCATAAACGTTCTAAGTGTTTAGAAGGGAGATTCTTGCTCTGGACTCTCAAAGATGAAGTAAAAACGAAGGAAATGAAAGCCCAAGCCGTTGATGTCTCATTTATAATATTCGCATTATTGACAAGTTAGCGCACGCTACTAAGCATCCCTTAGCGTGCGCTAATAATGGTTGACTTCAGATTTTGTCCGGTGCGTCGGCCGGGAATCTTATCCGACCCATGTCCACCGGGCGCACGAGCCACCGCCCCGCCAATAATTGAGTCCTTAGCGCACGTTACTCATACCCGCATAGCGTGCGCTAAAATGGCCCGATAGCGCGTTAAGATACATTCTTAGCGTGCGCTATCGCAAGGTTGCTTGAGCAATTTTGCATGTTTCTATACTTATGCGTAATGATATTAATGCACTAAATATCATACTCCAATAATCAAAATCACCAATCCGAAATAATACATGGTTTGAATACAGATGAAATACACTGTAATAAATCCGGATATTACATACTCTCCTACTAAAAGGAGTTTCGTCCCGAAACTCAAGACGAAAATAACTCGGGATATCTAGACTTCATATCACGCCTTCGCTTCCCAAGTGGCTTCTTCCGCTCCATGACGTGACCACCGAACTTTGACCAAAACGATTGACTTGTTCCTCGGTTGCTTAACTCGACTCTCGAGTATCTTGGCTAGTCTTTCCTCAAACGTCCCATCTGTTCGACTTCGATCTCGCCAAATCGATGATATGACTGATCTCGTATATATCTCCGCAATCGGGATACGTGGAACACGTTATGAACATGGCACAATGACGGTGGTAATGCTAATCAGTATGCCAACTCCCAACTCTCTCGAGGATCTCAAATGGTCCGATATATCTCGGACTCACTTTCCTTTTCTTCCAAACGAAAAATTCCCGAGTAGGAGAAACCTTCAAAAGTACATGGTCCCCAAGATTGAACTCCAATGGGCGACGACGTACGTCCGCATAGGATTTCGCGACTCTGGCAGGCACAACCTTTCACGAATTAAGGCTATCTTCTCGAGTCTGCTCGATCAACTCTGGTTCTGTTCCGATCAAGTCCGATGAATCGTCCCAGCATAGGGGCGATTTGCATCTCCTTCTGTATAATGCCTCAAACGGTGCCATCTTAATGGAAGCATGCCAACTATTGTTATAAGTAAATTCAATCAACGGTAGATGAACTTCCCAATCGTTTGACCAATATAAGGCACAGGCCCTTAGCATGTCTTCCACCGTTTGTATAGTTCTCTCAGATTCTCCGTCGATCACGGTGATAAGTCAGATCAAGTTCGATTCGGTCCCCAAGGCCTTATGAATCGCCTTCCAAAAGTGAGACACAAAACGGCCGTCTCGATCAGAAACAATGGTCTTCGGCGTACCATGTAATCGAACTATCTCTGAAATAAAGACTCGTGCCAACCTCTCTGGTCCCCACGTATCCTTAATGCCTAGAAAATGAGCCGATTTAGTTAAACGATCAACTATCACCCAAATCATGTTCATTCATGTCCTGGTTTTTGGCATATTAGTGATAAAGTCCATTGATATGTCCTCCCACTTCCATTCAGGAATCGGGAGCGGCTTCAACATTCCAGCAGGCCGTTGATGCTCGATCTTAACCTGCTGACAAGTCAAGCATTTCGAAACATAGTCCGCTACGTCTTTCTTCATGTTGCCCCACCAGAAATTCTGCTTCAAGTCCTTATACATTTTACTGGTGCCCGGGTGGATAGAATAGGGCGAACTATGAGCTTCCTTCATAATCGTCTGTTTCAGAACATCAACATCGGGAACACAGAGTCGGTTCTGAAATCTCAAAACTCCATCGTCATGAATTATGAATCCGGGGGCCTTTCCTTTGATCACTTCGTCATGCAACCGAATCATCAGAGGATCATCTGCCTGTCTAGATTTGATTTCTTCGGTTAATGACGAAGTTATCTCCATCACGCACAGTTGTCCCTGGACTCTCTGTAACCACACTTCAATCCCTTCACGAATCATCTCTCGCTGAAGGCTAAGTTGGGAGGTCAGTGTCTCCAGCATCTGAATAGAGACAGGCTTGCGGCTAAGTGCATCGACCACTACATTCGCTTTGCCTGGATGATATAAAATATCCAAGTCATAGTCCTTAATTAGTTCCAACCATCTTCTTTGCCGCATGTTCAACTCTTTCTGACTGAATATGTACTTGAGACTCTTATGATCCGTAAAGATCTGACAGTGAGTCCCGTACAGATAATGCCTCCAAATCTTCAAGGCAAAAACCACTGCTGCTAGTTCCAAATCATGTGTCGGGTAATTCACTTCATAAGGTTTCAGTTGTCGCGACGCATAAGCGATCACCTTATTATTCTGCATCAACACGCACCCAAGTCCTTGATTCGAAGCATCATCAGAAACTATGAATCCTTGATTCCTGCGGAAGTGATAGAATCGGTGCCGTTGTCAATCTCTTCTTTAACTCATCAAAACTAGTCTGACACGACTCGTTCCACTCAAACTTTTGAGTTTTCTGCAGAAGTCGAGTAAGTGGGCGGGAAATTTTAGAAAACCCTTCCACGAATCGACGGTAATATCCAGCAAGTCCTAAGAAGCTTCGGACCTCTTTCACATTCTTTGGAGGCTTCCAATCCAATATTGCTTCGATCTTCTGAGGATCCACTCGGACTCCTCTAGCTGACACCACATGGCCGAGGAACATTACTTCTTTTAGCCAAAATTCACACTTAGCAAGTTTGGCGTACAATTGCTCGTTTCTCAAAAGCTCCAATACTATCCGCAAATGCTGCGCATGTTCTTCCGGACTCTTAGAATACACCAGGATGTCATCAATAAATACGACCACAAATTTGTCCAAATATTCAATGAACACTCTGTTCATCAATTGCATAAATACAGCAGGTGCGTTAGTGAGTCCAAATGGCATTACTACAAACTCATAATGCCCGTAGCGAGTTCTGAACGCTGATTTCGGAACATCAGACTCCTTAATCCTCAGTTGATGGTATCCTGATCTCAGATCGATTTTAGAAAATACTGTTGCCCTTTGCAGCTGGTCAAACAGATCATCAATCCGTGGCAACGGGTACTTGTTCTTAATCGTCATCTTGTTCAGCTCTCGATAGTCAATACACAGTCGGAGCGATCCATCCTTCTTTCGGACAAAAAGAACTGGCGCTCCCCAGGGTGAAACGCTTGGCTGAATATAGCCCTTGTCCAAGAATCCTCCAATGCTTCTTGATTCGTACATCTCAAGAGGTGCCATACGATACGGCGCTTTAGAAATTGGTGTCGCTCAGTTCCAGTTCAATAGTAAATTCTACATCCCTTCGTGGAGGTAGCCTGTAATTCATCAGAAATACATCCGAAATTCGTTCACAACAGAATAGATGAAAGTTCCACCATTTCTTCTTCTTTCTTCATTGCGTAGCACCGATCTGCATGACCTTGTTTCAACAATTTGTGACTTTCATCGCCTTGATCAACTTTCCCGAGCTTCCGGTTTCCATCCTCAAATGTAATCTCGGAACCATCGTCGGCGACCAATGAGATATTCCTCCTTCGGTAGTTTACAATTGCTGCACCGATTAAGCCAATCGTCTCCGAGTATCAGGTCATCTCCTTGCATTTCTATCACGATCAGGTTTGAGAGCCACTCTCTGCCTCCAAATGATACAGGGAAATTTCTAGTTTCTAAATTTCCGACAATCCTTTCTCCACTCGGTAACCCAACCACATAAGGTTCACAAGCATGAAAACCGGAAATATTCAAACGATTTACACAAGACAAGGATATGAAAGAATGTGTAGCTCCTGTATCAAATAAAACGCTAACTGGCTGGGAAAGGATCTGGACAGTACCTGATGCGACAGCAGCATCCTGATCGTCTGTCCTCCTCATCTCGTACAGACGTGGGGGAACAGATCCGGCACTCGATGTCCCCTTTCGGTCCCATTGTCCTCTGCCTCGCCCGCGGCCAAAATTCTGAGGCATCTGAACACTTTGCTGCGTCTGTGGAATACTGGCCTCCTTCTGGACTGGCTGTGGTGTACGGGCTCTGAAAGACTTTGCAGCCTCTTCACAAAACACCGCCCGATGTCCCTCTCGTCCACAGTCAAAACAAGTCACGGCAGGAAGGGGGCAATTCCGTCGATAGTGCCCCGTCTGGGCGCAGTTAAAGCATTTCCTGGTAACATCAGTAAGAGTTGGTGTCGCCCCGAAGTTCTTTCCGTTCCTAGCTGGGTGCGGAGGTTTCCTGAAAGAGTGAAAGGATGACTGGGCCTTACGGGCCCCACTGTTCTTGTGCTCTGTAAAAGTACCAGAGACTTTCTGTTTCTTGGTTTCCGCAAATTTCTCCATGGCTGCTTCCTTGATCTCATATGCCAACGCCTTATCCCGTATTGGCGGAGTGTGGTACATTCGAATCCGGACATGTACCTCTGGACTTCCGGTTTCATTCTCATATCGAAGTGAATCATCATTTCGCATCTGCTCGACCGGATGTCGAACAAATGCCATTCTTTGGTTAAACGTCTTGATCGCACAGGATACCGGCACATCGAAGGCCGAGCGGAGAAAAACTCCCGAACTTTGGCTTCCCTCACGGGGACGAGGCAATCGAGCTTCCATCATTAATCTAAACTCATCCAATCGGCATCATGGTCTACAGCCGGATGGCTTCCCACCATTCGGACGCTTCCCTATCGTAAAATATTGAGCGATAGAGGCTTTCCGCCGTCTGGCGCTTGATTCCGCAAAGATTTTCTCCAGCTCCTTTAACCAATGATCCTGTGGGAGTCTCGGAAATACCGTCGAATTTGGGTGGTTGCATCTTTGCCACTTCTTGCACCCACCGGTCACCTCGATTTCCCATATCCGGGATCCCTTGCTGCCTCTCTCCTGCCGTAGTCCCACCGCCACTTGCATTCGGTCCACGACTGGGCGAACCGAGTCATCCGGTTCACCACTTGACGAAGGATCTCTGCACAGCAGGATCTCGGTTCATTATTAATAGATTGCTGCGGCTCGCCGGAGCTATGACTGCCCGGTTAGAAGGCGACGCCTCCCTTTCGGCATTTCTTCGTCCGCGTCCACGACCGCGACCACGTCCACGCCCGCCTCTCAACATACCGTAAGCATAAATACTCAATATACAGAAAACAACATCGTTCTAATATCCGAGTATAAAGAGATACAATATGCAAAGAACGAGATAGAGTTTAGGAACTTACAACCACCGTTCGCATGAAGACGTGGTAGGCAAGGCGGTGATGTCATTCACGGCGGTTACCCCAAAAGACATAAATGACCCCTATTTTAACCCAACGGCCAAGATATCCATAATCTTAGCTCCGATACCATATTCTCGTAACACCCCCGATATATTCGGGAATATTACTGTGCCGTAAATCCTTTACGTAAGGATTTACAAGGTCAAGAATTGAACAAGTATAAAAAGGTACTAATAAATGGAAATAACGGAATTACGGACATCGATTCGACCCAATACAGAATAGTACAACTGTTCAATGTAACTCAATAATACATTACCAAATTCAAAACATCACAAACGACTTCGTACTCGAGTACTTATTGAAATAACGAATAAACAACAGATAAATAAACCCGGCCGGACATCACTCTGCACCCTCGTCGTCATCTTGTTCGGTGGTTGTTTCCCGCTCTCCTGGATCCTGAACACAAACAAAATGTTCACCCCCGAAGGGGTTAGCACAACGATGCTAGTACAAGTACCACAACATATTATTCATATCTCACGGTGAATAATAATAATAACGTAAACGACAAAATACCAACGAGTCTTCTCCTACGAGAAACTCAAACATAACATACACAACTGATAATCACAACATGATATCAATACATACACATGGTAATTCCATCGATCCAGCGTTCACTGCCTAGAACCCACGATGATCCCGTCAGACCAACCCGTGGTGGAAAACCCTGTCCGATGATCCAGCGCACGCTAGCATAGATCCCCCGATGATCCCGTCGGACCAACACGAGGTGGACATACAATAACGACATACATGCACGACAATATGTATAACAACAATACATAAAACAATTAAGGCACTTGCCTTGATTTGAAGACAATAATAACACTTCCACGGAAATGAACACTCGACGATCGTCCTCCTCAATCAATCACGTAACTAGACCAAACCTTAACAAAAGAAATAATATAGGATTTATCTCACGCCGTACAAATGTTAAACAATTCGATTAACGGTCAAAAGTTCATAAACTGCAATCTGCCCGAATAGCTTAGCGCACGCTAAGTATTCTGTGTAGCGTGCGTTACGTCTGCCCGATAGCGCACGCAAACAACAATTACTAGCGTACGCTAACTATGCATGGTCAGTACTTCACTGATCAGCCAACTGACTCGACTGGTGGTCTAGCGTACGTTACGTACCAAACGTAGCGCACGCTAACTAGTACTCGATAGCGCACGTTAAACTGCAATCCTAGCGTGCGCTATCTCTGCATGGCGCTTTACTTTGGCAGAACTGTTCTTGCCATGTTCGAAACAATGAAATCCTTCGTGATAATTCATGTTACTTCCATGAATACCAAGTTCTTACTCTTATGAATGATCTCCAGGATGATATCAACTTCAAGATGCAAATATACGTATAATCATCATGACACCATAATCCATCTTGATTACAATTTTTCATGCAAGGTTGGTTATCTCCGGTTGATGTGTTAGATGCTACTATCATTATACATATTCAGACTTCATCTTGAGGTGAACTAACAATTCCGACTTATACGAAAGAATATTTCCTAAGATGATTCTTTCTTTAAGTCCTTATAACATCTTTTCCAAATCATGATCACATAAATCATATGGATTGTTAACTTCCGAATATTCTCTCATCAATTGAAGTACTAGGATTCCAACTTCAAGGTTCCAACAATAATAACGTAATTGTAGACATCCCAATCTTCTAAACATGATGTTGTTGAAATAATTCACTAATGAAATTCAATATCTCGATAACATGATCATCATATCCATTGGAAATCCAAATCTAAGACTGGTGATAGGTTGAACATACCTTAATATGCTGGATTCACTGAACCACAAGGTGTAATTCGACTCCGGTTGGTTATGTGCCACTCCAAGGTGTTACTTCTCTTCAATGATCACTCACAAGTGATACTCAATCATTCAATGATCACTCATAAACGTTCTAAGTGTTTAGAAGGGAGATTCTTGCTCTCTGGACTCTCAAAGATGAAGTAAAAACGAAGGAAATGAAAGCCCAAGCCGTTGATGTCTCATTTATAATATTCTGCATTATTGACAAGTTAGCGCACGCTACTAAGCATCCCTTAGCGTGCGCTAATAATGGTTGACTTCAGATTTTGTCCGGGTGCGTCAGCGGGAATCTTATCCGGACCCATGTCCCGCTGGCGCACGAGCCAGCTGCCCCGCTCAATAATTGAGTCCTTAGCGCACGTTACTCATACATGCATAGCGTGCGCTAAAAATGGCCCGATAGCGCGCGTTAAGATACATTCTTAGCGTGCGCTATCGCAAGGTTGCTTGAGCAATTTTGCATGTTTCTATACTTATGCGTAATGATATTAATGCACTAAATATCATACTCCAATAATCAAAATCACCAATCCGAAATAATACATGGTTTGAATACAGATGAAATACACTGTAATAAATCCGGATATTACAGTTAACCCCAATGTTCGTGGACCCAACCTTGCGTGGATCCCTCCGTGGCCCCGATAGACCCTCCTGGAGTGAACGTAAACACTGCCACACACATATGCATCACTTTTCACATTTAAGAATGTAAGTTCATAATAATTACTTGTCTTTGAGACATATTGGGGTGTTCGGAGACAGTATACAACCACTATTGAAAGAACTCGGAGATTCCGAATCTAAACGATCCGTAAACCAACTATCAACAACAATACGGCTGAAATTGAAACTGAAATACGCCCGAAAACTCCACACACGAATCATGTAATCCGGAAATATAACACATGGAGGGAGAATTACAACTAGGGGTGTGCAGAAAAACCTAATCCGAAAAATCGATCCGAACCCGTACGATCCGATGTCTTCAGATCGGATTTTGGATTAGGATTTTACAGATCCAAAAATTTTGGATCGGATCGGATTAAATCCGCGGATTTTCGGATTAATACGACCGATCCAAAATATATATAAAAAAGAATTTTTTTTATTATTTTTAGGTAAAACACCAGAAAAATTACGGATCGGATTGGATTAACCGCGGATTTTCGGATTAATCCGATCCATCCGAAATATATATTTTCTATTTTTGGATTAGGATTTTTATTACTTTTATTAGTTTTTAAAATTTTCTGATTTTTCGGATTAAATCCGATCCGATCTGATCCGGATTCGGGTTGATCCGAAATTTTGGATCACATTTTGCTCAATCCGAAATTGCACATCCCTAATTACAACCAAAACCTCTCGATTTCACAAAAAACTCAAACTAAACCATGATTCCGTAGGGGAAATATTTATCTAGGGTAGTTAAATCATACATGTCATGATTTTATGAGTAATTCGGAAAGAAATGGAGGAAATTAGCAAAACTCCCAAAATCCCGAAATTTAGGGTTCTGAGAAGGATTACCTCGTTTCGATGGAGAAAGAAGGTTGAATGTTGATTAAATCACGTTAAGAACCCAAAAATGATGTTGGATGATGATGTTCTAACAATATCCCGCCAATAGTGTCGCCCAAATCGTCTTTCGGAGGAGAAGAAGTGAGAATTGTGAAGAAAAACGCGACTGTCAATTGGCAACAACATTATGTTTGGCAATAACTTAAAAAAATTATTAAAAAATTAGATATAATGCAACACCATTACAGGTGTTACACGTCGCGCAACACCATTTTTATCTTGCAACACCAAATGTATATCTAGTGCAATACTATTTCAGTAGTGTTTCAAAAGATCAAAAGTCAACAATCTATTGAAATGCTTTGGTGGCAACACTAGCTAAAAGCATTGTCTATGAGCACTTATGGCGTAGTGCAAGTTTATATAGCCTGACCAATGCTACGGCCGTAACTAGCATACCATACGGCCGTAACTATGCTACTCGACATTCTGCATATCTACGAACTCAACATATGGCCGTAATTATTAGGGACTTACGGCCATAACACCCTACCTTACGGCCGTAATGGAAAAGAAATACGGCCGTAACTATGCTACTGGACTATTACGTTCTTTGAACACCACATAAGACCATACACACTGGCTCACGGGGCCATAACAAGCAAACATACGGCCGTAACTATATTTCTTACGGCCGTAACTCCTACTTCATCTCAACACAAGGCCAGCAGCCCGAAACGGCACGAATGACACGAAACTCGAAATTTAACACTGATTTACGAAGTGCTTAAGAAAGACATCAAAATATAGGTTCAAACAATGTGCCAACAAGAAATCCTGACCACTCGAAGGTCCAGAAGGACGAATACGAAAACATATGCGCACAACTTTGGAAAATTATAAAATGGCCCAAAACCTCTGAAATTCACGATACAAGGTCGAAAAACAATCCTGACGATCACAATGCGACTAAAAATATAAAACGAACTTATAGAATCAATGCAACGACAGTTCCGAACAATATTCACGAGAATCGGACCAAAACACAATAAGGTCACAATATTACTCGGATTCGAATTAAATGGCCCCGAAACTCGTTAAAATGACAAAAGTACATAACAAGATAGTTTCCAAATAGCGACGTGATTACAAGCGAGTCGTCAAAGGCGGAAAATACCAAAATGGAAATTATCAAAAGTAGAAAAAATATGGATATTACACGTACTATATGTGAATGAAAATTTGTGGGTGTCTAGTTTTCAAAAGTTCCTGCAGTTTCATTAATGTCAATTGAATTGATGAAGTTATGACTGATTTAGTGCATAAAGTTCAAGACTTTGGAAAACTAAATTTTTGGATAAGTCTGTAGCAACTCTTGGACTTTGGATGTATCGTGTTATTTTTGTCCTTAGACCAAGGTTTGTTTTCCATTGGGTACTTTTATTCAACTTAGACCAAGAGGTATTTTTCCCAGTGGATTTTTCTCTGGCATAGTTGTGAGGACAACTTGGTATCTGGCTCCTGTGATTTGAGGTACTCATCAGGGAGAGTCGTTGTGTATATATCATGAGATTATACAATTACATGTTTTGTTGTTGCATTGCAATATTTTTCCCCACCAAGACTTTATTTTGCACATATAGTTTTGTTTTGGCTTAGATATTTTTTTACCAATGCAACATCTTCTGCACCGTTGTTGTATTAGTGATCGACACAAAAAGAGTGTTCCAGAAATTATTATTTTATAACTCACATGATATATCTTACCTAATACTTATTAGACTAGGTACCATAGATGGTAGGGATTCGAGATCCTTCTAAAGGTAGTATTATTCTACTTGAAGTCTTTCGTTGTAAGAAATCTTATGTACGGGAGGAGTCTCATTGTAAAGTCTATATAAATGTCTCTCTATAAGTGTTATCAATACACTTGTCTATATCTTTTGCTATCCAGTAATTTTTTTACTGCTTTTCTTGAAATAAAAAATTTGATATTTTAAAAATTATGTTTCAATGAAACTAACAAGGTCATACATGATAATATTCTTACCTATATGTCAATAGAATTTATTGATCAAATTTAGTCAATTTTGATCAAATGAATAATAACTGTGAACAGTATTGTGAGACGGAGGTAGTATCATATCGAGCTAGTATTGAAAGTAATTAAAGTTAATATCAATTTGCATTATGAACTATACAGATTTTTTTTCATTTTATACATAAAATAATTTTTTATTAAACAACAATATATACTCGATGGACTTATCAATTTGCAACAATCTGTCAAAAATTACGACTAGAAAAGTAAGAAGTATAAAAAAAATTTAAAAATCATAAACTTATTTGAAACTTTGAAAATTGTTTCAAAATATGAAAAGCATTATTGTATTTTAAAAGTCATTTAGACAATCTTAACTGGAAAATGTTAGATTTAAAAAAAAACATAAATATTGGAATTATTTTAATAAGATTGTCGTATAAATATTTGAACTTTCAAAAACTTTCAACAATCTCAAAATTATTTTGAAATCTCAAAAAAATCAATTAAGATATGTGAAAGTATCGACAAAATGTTGAAAGTATTTTTTAAGAAAATCATTTTTCTTAGAGGAGTTTAGACTAATCTATAAAAAGTATTAAAATTATGTAAAATTCAGATTTACAAAAAACTCTAACTTCATGAAATAAGTAGATTTCTTCGAAACTCACGGAATTCATAACTTTGTAATCATTTTGAAAAATAAAATAATTTAAAATATTAAATTTCAATTCTAATGTAATTTCTCAAAAAAAAAATAGTCAATTTTATGATATTCTAAATGAAAATTCAGAATATAAAAGTAATACATGTTCCGGGAATTATGATTCCCGTGATTTGTCTTACCTAATACTGGTTGTAGGAAGATACATAGATGGAAGGTTTTAGATCCTTCTAGAGGTAGTAGGATCCTATTAGATGTCTTACCTTATCTAGGAATCCTATGTATGGAAGGACTCTCATTGTAATGCCTATATAAAAGTCCTTCTATCAGTGTTATGAATACAATTGATTGACTCGTATTTACAGTCTTTTACTTTCTCCTGAAATACGTTATCGGCACGTACTCCACCAATAGAGCGAATTTTTTTCCAAAATTCTAAAAATTCCGAAAAGAAAAAAAAAAGAAAAAAAAATCAATCGAAAATCGAATTCTTTTCAGAAACCATAATTATTGTACATCCCTGCCGCCCCCGCCGCACATTTGCCGGAGCAAAAAGCCCTGCTGCCGGTCATCAGCCCTACCCCCCGGTCTGCAAATCTACCATGAGCAACCCTAGCCGCCGACCATCTTCTTCACCTATCCAAGACGCTGGTCGCCCTCGCCGTCCCTCAGCAGCGAAGTTCACATCCAGTCCGGCCGCAAGTTCAAACCCCCTTCCAGATGGCACCACAACCCGCGGCCAGATCGTCCACCTAGATCGCCCGTCGCCATGACCAGCCCTTTCCCTCCGATTCCCGATCTGCTCCAAGATCTGCTCCAGACCCGCGACCCCTTCGACTTCTGATCCCGATCTGCAAACCAGATCACCGCCCTACCGCGCACCTCCAGTCGCGCCGCCGAGAACTAGAGACCCCCGATCGTGTCCAGCCCGTACGCGACTCATTTCCTAGATTCTGGCCAGCTCGTCTCCCAAACCCGTGAACCAGATCGGATTCCTCCATCCCGTTCGCGAGTCCACCCCGTTGTTGCCCAGCCCGCTGTTGATCGACCCAACCCGACTCACGCGATCCTGATTCGATTCCAGCGATCAGACCGATTGCGGCTGTCGACCGACTGACAATTGCAACAAATCGATTTTTACCCTCTTAATCATGTAGCAAGAACTACAATTTTAACGGTAAAGATCTGACTCGGAATAATATTTCTCGAAGAAACTGTACGTGAAAAAAAACGAGAGACGAGAATTTCTGCACGTAAATTTTCTGGACAGTGCAGTCATACCAAAATCATGTTTCCCGATTCGTTAACCATCGGATCTATGTGAAATTTTGACATCAACTTTCCAATACAAATATCTATATATTCAATGGTGGAGATCAGATTCTGAGTAGTATTGCTTACTGAATCTGCTACCGAACAGAATTAGATTTTTATAAGAAAATTTGAAGATCCGGCCTCATCCAATACCGAGCTGCTGCACCGCCAAGCCCGAGTCCTTTTCGGTCGATTATCGAGCCCAATAGCCCTTTCTGGGCATTTCTCAACTCTCCATCTTTTCCTACTTAATGATTCATTTGTTCATTGATTTGTACACTTATGAATCTTACCATGTTTATGTTTTACGTGAATATAGGAAAATATGTTGCTTATGATGATGTGCAAAATATGGAGAGAAGCCATATTTATTATCCTGTTCAAGGATCAAAGTAAATATGGAACCGAGTACCACGAAAATATGTTGCTCATATGGAGAGAAGCTCCCGTTCAAGAATCAAAATAAATATGGAACCGAGTACCCACATAAGATTTTATTAAAGTTCTCGTTTTTCAATTCCTCTATTTTAGGATTTTTTTTTTTGGGAATTGGAGAATTGGGTTCTTTATCACCCATGCAACTTTGTGGTGGATGAGACTATGAGAGGTGGTATCACTCTCGTATGTCGAAGTAAACTGTGTGACGGTCCTGTGGGAGTCACGGATAATTATTGAAAGTCAATATTTGTGGTTGTTTCATACACCATGTTTTGGGTGCGATTTGACGTCGCCGCTCTATCGATTTTAAACCAAAAATTGAATAAAATGAACATTGTCGGCAACGGTAAAGTTATGACTTATTCATGATTAGTCACGAATTTGTGACGTACAAATGGGACAAAAACCAATTACGACGGATATGTCATTTGTGACGGATTTTGTCACGTTGAATTGAGGACCACCACATTGGTCTTGACCCAATCCCATACTTGAAAAACTCCATCTTTCATCCTATTAAAATAAAATATTGCATGTGGATGTAGTCATGCACCATCTCCTTGCAATATGATATATGAAAGAATGTACGAGTAATTCTCATGAATTTCAACATGTAAAGCAATGACATATTGCGTTAAGTACATGAATTCGTTGACCTCGATATAGTTCGTGTGACTATAGGTCCGAATACTTTTCCAAGTATTTGTAAAGGCATGTGCCTTATACCTTTGACTATGTTTAGTCGATCTTATTTGATGGTCAAGACGAGTTGGTTATGGTATATTCATTATGTCTCATGGTTCAAAATGCTTAATATTGATGCACCGCGTTGCATCCATATGACATGGCTATTATGACGTATACTTGCAAATTGAGAATTAAAATTCTTGGTTGATTTGATGCACTTTGGTGGATTTTGTACACTTTTAATCATGACTATGCGCATCCTCCTTGGTATTTGTTTATGTTTTGAAAGTTCAAACGGAATCAATAGTTTTTAAACAGCCTTAGCTGTACCGACATTCCTACTTTCTCGGCAAGTCTACCAAGTTGGAGTTACCAAAAGGATCATTAGTCGAGATAATAAACCGAACACCCTGCTGCATTTAAACACACCTATGGCTGTCATTGCCATACTTTTGCATCAACACTTATGTCATTAGATATGGTCTCAACCTTGTTTTCTCACTAAACTTGGGAAATACTAAAGCAGTCAATTAAAACATACACTGATCTGAGTTTAATGATCCGTGTGGTGCACAACCTATGGATAGAAAGATACGGAAGTCTAGTTTCCAAAACATCTGACTCTTCGTCCATAGCCTTCCTAACAAGGGAGTTACCGCTGTTTTAGTAAACAAAGGTCAAGCTGTGCGGAATTTTAATTGCAGCGATTGTGCTAACTTTTGTCCCAACCAACTTGGTTCCCATTTTAAATTTGCAAGTGGTCTTATGACACACGTTTTTCAACCTCTTTTTGGCCTAATTTGCCACATATGATGCGATTTTTGTTATGCATTGTACGCTAAAATATCATCTTTCAAATGTTGAAAAACAGTTTCTTTGGGGAAGCCCAAAATACGCACCCTTATAAGAAGGTCGAGCGTATGCATGGTACTTTTACACCATGCTTGTGTCGTGATTTTTCCCCTTAGGCATATAATCTTGCCATGTTATGCACTCAATATGATAGATCATTTTGATCATATCAGGTATAAAATCTCTATGTTGTTGTAGTGTTCGGTATGCTCATGTTTGTAAAATTTTGCAAGCGAAATTGAGTGTGTATTAAGATATTTCCAAGGAACACAATATTTTTGGATTTTGTGTTATAAATCCATTGTGACTATGATGTCTAGGTCATCACAATTAATGAGTGGTACAATGCTCAAGTTGTTGAATGCCGAATGGCATTTTCTAGTCACATATGTTCCGTAACAATTGAACTATGTTATGACTCGATTATATATATACCAAAGTATATCATTCATAGCATCTCATTGTGATTTGTGAGAAATAAAATTTTATGCATCATTTGTATTGGATATGTGAAAAGAAAAATATTCATGAGTCAATATGGTCCGGCTTGCATCGGTTTTTGTAACCAGAAGATGTATTGGGAAATTGACACGTTTAGGCTTTAATAGTCCATAGTTTGGACAGTTTGATGATCCATACACCACGGTATTGCCATGGATATTATTTTTTCTTTAAACAAAGAAGCTAACTGGATCAAAGACACCAAAGTACGTTGGTGGAGTCATGAGTAGAGCTCATGACCGATGATGATATTTATGTCATCCGCGTCTTGTTTTCATAAGCATGTGTGACGCCAAAGACCCCCCCAATGATCCTTCTTAGCCATGTTCATTAATTTAAGCCTATTCTTTGGCACGATTAGGAGATGATACCCTTCTATGCTAAAGAGAATAATATAGCGACTCGCATAAGCATGGTGCTGAGTACTCCCTTTTCACCGAGTCCTTATATATACATAATCATAAGTATTAGCCTAGGTGGCTTATGATGCTATGATTGTGTTCACAAATGGCCGCACTCAAGTGATAACATTTATATGTTATGTGGTTCCTTTGACAATGATTGATAAGTTGATGAAACCTGAGTTTTATTGTTGTCCAACTTACGGACCAGTCATTGTAAAGGTCGGTTCACCCACTTTTAGACCAAGTCTTAAAGTGAAATTTTTACAAATACTTTCTAACATCTAAGGATACCTTCTCACAAATTTTGGTGCCATTTGGAGACTAGAAAGGAGGTGAACCACTTAAATGAAGTGTTCACATACCACTAGACATTCCAACAACCAGTTCGATGTCTTTTCGACCGATTTCTGACCACAAGATTGATGGTTTTGGAACCCGAACACCCGTTTATACATGCTCATAAAATTTTGAGGTGTTCAGGGCTGGTGAAAGGAGTGAACTCTTCAATAAAGCATTATAGGTTCGATAAAACCAATAGCCTATCATCAGTTCAATCATTTCTTTATGTTCGATCTTGGTGGTGCATGGTGGAGGTTTTGTTGGATTCTCAAGACCAGTAGGTACGGTTATGTAGCATAGGTCAACATGTCATATTCACCTATACCTATCATCATTCAAATGCTTAGTTACAACTGTAACTGTATGTATTTTGTTAATTGGATTGTGTTAACAATGAAAACCTTTATCGTCCACATGTTCATGTGCCAAAGCGCGTCACTACAACACATTATGATGGGTTATAAATGATGAATATGACATGTGCATTCACTCATAGTCCGCTTAGAATATACCTTGGCAGACGATCTCGTAAGTCACTTTGATGAGCTAGTCTTCCCGTCGTTAGGGGGAGATGCGAATGATCATGTTCGAGTAGAACGACTTGGAATTGTCGTAGTTTGTCCCTATTGTGCCTCACAAAGTTCCCTAAAGTGACGAGAGTAAATACATACTGCAAACATGTCTGCAAGGATTGTGTCCGGTCATGGACGTTCGTCACCTATAAATGGTGATATGGTAACACCACAAATTGTGGTAGACGGTGTTACTAGGCCATGGATCTCATAGAGTATTGGGATGCCACTTGATTTGATATACTCTCAATAAGAATGTATGCGAGTTTGGTACATGAAACTTGATCATCTGATCAAATGAACTCATTCGTCTCATGTGATTCTGGATTACAGTCATCATTAGGGACGCCTCAATGAATGCCAATCCATAAAGAGTACTCTATGAATAAAGTCGCTTCATGAGGACGTGGAATGTGAGTTTAATCGAACCATACTTCATTGAAAATCTACAACATTATAGGATTTGGCCTAAAATAGAAATATATGCGACTCCAGTATGAACAAAGTGATAGCCCTTTGTTGAAGTGGTACCGACACTCCAAAGATAAGACCTATTCGTATACTTTGTTAAAGCGAGTGAGAGAAGGAGTTAAACTCAACTCATGGCGTGAGGTTTCTCATGAACGCACTGGAATCGACTACGATGACACGAAACTTAGTTATGCTATCGTAATGGATGTTATAGCATCCACTATCTTTTCAGTTAGATAGTTTCTGCAAAACTGACATGCAGCTTGTGATTAAATCTTATCTTACTGGGGAACTAAGTGATAAAAGGATCTCGTGGTGGTTCAGACTCAAATCAAGTGGCTCTTAACCACGGAGCACATTGACAAGTTATTGTCAGGAACGCTTACTAAGTATATACTTGATTTGGAAGAGATATGAAGCTTTTGCGTGTAAAATTAAGGGTTTATAGTGATGTACTCTTGTAAGACTAAGAGGTTCCTCAAAATCCAAAGTTAAGAATGAAAGGATCTTGGGGACACTGGATGATGGGTATTCATCAATCGGTTTAAGGCAATTTAAGGGACGGTTTCCCTAGGAGACGATAAAGTAATGCCTATATGATTCCCGATGATTAGTTAAAGTCATCATAAGACTTGGCTCACTTAAGTTATGATGCAGTCTTAAGAGAAGAGTACGGTATTATGTACTCATGTTTGACTCGATGTACTCATTCGTAATAATCCGGTGAAGCCACTGTGATGATGGCCTAGGATGCGCTCACACAATGTCTGTGATTGACAAGAAGCTTGAAGCTCACTCTATCTCGATAAAAGGACACTTGAAAACCGATACCCGAATTTGCCCAGAATGTGTTGATCTATCTCCCATATGACCTAAAGGGCAGCTCACTTGTTGGAAAATAGTGAAATTGGTACCATTGGAAATGTTTGTGTCTACTTTCAAGGAAACCCACTATTTGATCACATCCATCATGTTGACTGACATATGACTATTGTTGCAAACTAGGACTAGATATGTCCAGTAATTTACTGAGTCAACTTCGATAGAGATTTGTGATCTGCTCAGGTCGATCTAGGTCATGTACTGTATGTGAATGATGTTTAGTATATTTTGAGTAATATTTTTATTAGTATTTTATGTATATAATTGTGTGTTATGTGATAATTTATTCGTTTTACCATATATTTATATTATTTCATTTTGTTAGAATTTTCTTTAATTTTGTGTCATTTTTGGATAATTAATTAGAATTAAATTATATCTGCAGGTTAACCAACCGGTACAAGACAGATCAATCGGTTCAAGGATGATATTTTTCCAAAATTCAAATATAGTCACAATTTGTCTCATTTTATTCGTCTCGTCGAGACGATCGTTTTAAAAAAAAAATCCGAATCCGAGTTCGTATGAAGAAGTTATGACCGTTCGAAGGACAATTAAATAGACGGACCATATTGTGCCATGTGTCAACACCGGATTGGACCAGAAATTCAACTCTTTGCTGATGTCATCCATGACGTCAGTGTAATACCCGCACTTTGTATTAACTGTTTGACCTTGCCGTTCTTCCTATTTTGTCGCTCTGTAAAAATTTTGTGAAGTTATCGATGTTGTTATAGAGATTTGTACCTTGTTTGGATCATGATTGTGTTGTTAGACCTTTCGGAAGTGTTATGGTTCAGGGAAATAGTGCACGCTAGGCCTAGGCTAACGCACGAAAATTCTTCTTGAGTAGCGCACGCTAGCTTTGAGCCTTAGCGTGCGCTAAGGGACCAGACAGGGCAGAAGCAGTAACTAAATCTGCTCTCTGGACTAGCAGTTAGTGCACGCTAGGAGTTAGATAGCGCATGCTATTCGTAGTCAGTAGCGCACGCTAACATGTCCGTAGCGCACGCTAACGAGCTGGGTCGGCAGAGGCAGTGAGGTTGTCAGGCAGTCTGGACTATCAGGTAACGTATGCTAGGCTTAGGCTAGCGCATGCTAAGCTATCACAGCAGCGCACGCTAAGACTCGAACAGGGCAGAGGGCAGTAGGTTTTGGACTCCAATTTCTGGACAACAACTCCCAGTTAGCGCGCGCTAATTACTATCGTCTAACGCACGCTAAGAGTAGGCGATTAGCGCACGCAACGGTATACCTAATGCATGCTAACGAGACTAGCAGAAGCCACTGGACTACCCGGTGACCCCGTTAGCGCACGCTAATTTTGAGGTGTAGCGTGCGCTAGACTGGGCACAATATATATAGGACAGTTGACCCTGCACTTATCATTTCTTCCACCTTTTTCACTTGTCCGATCGGGAGAGCCCAAGGAAGGAGATTCGGGGCGATTTTAGGCGGTCTTTATTCATCAATCATCATCTTGAGTTGGATAACAAAGATCTCACAATACTTAATCCTTTTCCATCTTCTAAATGAAGGTAAGAATGCTTAGAACCCTAACTTTGGGAATTTTGGGGATTTTCTTAGATTTGTCCGATTTATCCATTTTGGAGCTTGAGAACCTTGAGATTATGAAGTATCTACCTCGTATACATGTTTCCCCTATGATTTTATGGATTATTTTGTGCCGTGTTCGGACTTGTGAGGGTTCGGGTGATTTTCCAACCTCTATTGGTTTACCCTTGTAATTTCGTGAATCGTAGGCGGGTTTCGGGAGTTTCTTCGTTTGTTATGAGTATGGATTATTGATTATCATATTTCTTGAGAATCGTTTAGGTTCTGGAAGTGCGTTCTCGGACCTACCAGACTTATACCCTTTTCCGTTCGATTCCTCGATGTCTCAAAGGCAAGTATATATTTATGATTGTACGTTCTCAACTTTGAAAGTAAGATATATGATTGGCATGATTATTTATATCCACTCGGAGATGGACCGACGGGTCCTCTGATGGTTCCGTAGCCTCTAGTGCGGTTCCACGGTTTATTAATGTCAATGTAATTTACAAAGTAAGAACATTCCCCACGTAATCTTACCGAAATAACCTTACCAACCCGTCACAATCCATATCAAATCAATCCTTACCATAATCCACGTCTTGCGTCCTTAAGTGATGAATGAATTCAAAAGTAACCACATGTACTGTATCCGAAACGATACCAAGATTCTCAAATTTAAACATATCTCCAATATATAATAATCTGGTCAAGTCCGAATATGTCCGCTGGATTGCACAATCGGATCCCAATCCTAATAAAATCGATATCACATGGCACATCTGTAAACCAACTGTCCCGAGACAATGGCAAGTCCCGGATATCAATACAAGGCATGAATGCTCACACAATAAAAAATGATAAACAACCAATGCATCAAAACGGGAAATATCAATGACATGATAACTCCACCCAAGATCGACAAAGGATCAACCACGAACGAGAATACCATGATGTGGTAACTCCAACAAGATTAATGAAGGATCAACAACCGAGAATACCAACGACACGGTAAACTCCAAAAAGATCGAGAAAGGATCGACAACCGAGAATACCAACGACACGGTAAACTCCAATAAGATCAATAAAGGATCAATAACCGAGAATACCGACGATACAGTAAATTCCAATAGGATCAATCAAGGACCAACAACCGATAATAACAACGATATGGTAAACTCCAACAAGAGCAATAAGGGATCAACAACTGAGAATACCGACGACATGGTAAACTCCAACTAGAGAAATGAGGGATCACCAACCGAGAATACCGACGACACGGTAAACTCCAATAAGAACAATAAGGGATCAACAACCGAGAATACCGACGACACGATAAACTCCAATAAGAACAATAAGGGATCAACAACCGAGAATACCGACGACACAGTAAACTCCAATAAGAACAATAAGGGATCAACGTGGACAGATACACGAGAGAATAAAATCGTCGACCATATACGAATCATATATACAGGATTACAAAGACAACCCAAATACCGAACAGATCCAATTATACATGGACTGTGAACGACCAATCAATAAGACTCAAGATGGACGTCACGATACGGCCGATCTGGACATGTGTCCGTATACAAGCCAACCATGGTATCGATCAGATACACGTCTGCTCTCATGCCTAACCAGCCTCACGAAATACGTCTCGTGCGCACGGTTCAATATGAGGTCGACACCAACATATGCTACATGTGCCCGCCCTGAAAATCCTACACATGACCGATCAGAACGTATCTGACTCCAGATATGTCACGCTACAACATGACAACGAATCTCGAAGAAACGCATATCCAACAAGGATCAGAAGACTTTTCAAGAGGTCAATGATAACTCGATCATGAAAGACCGACACGACCACAATGTCGTATTCCGTAAGACAACATTTCACATCATGCCCAAAAATGCATATAATAATAGCACATAAACTCCCAAGGCAGCAGCCAAGGGTCACGGAAGCATCTACTCAGGAATACTCTGGACAATATCACATAAACTCCCAAGGCAGCAGCTAAGGGTCACGGAAGCATCTACTCAGGAATACTCCGGATATAGGTGCCACTTAGGTCTTATCCCCTAACACATCGGCCCAACAGATTACATCTCAAAGAAAGAGCACATCACAAAACGTAACAAACAATGGTACACACTCACCGCATGAAATATCAACACACACATGCAATAATGCAACAGGATGATTATCATAATCTAGAAATATTAATTTACCTCAAGCTGGAGACGCTAACCTTTCCATGACCAACATCCCTGAACGAATACACGGTTATCCGAATAATCCAAAATGAAGTACAGTCCATAACTAATACCAACCCACCACCTCGAGTTCAATGTCGGCATGATAACTAACCTTGATATCTAATCTCTCATATAATAGACCAAACATGATCCACGTTTCCACTTCCACTAGACATCTTTAAAATCATATACATTATGATTTATCTTAGTCTAAGCATAATATACATACCATCATCCCGACAATTCATATTCCATAATATCATTGCTATATGAATCGTAAATGAAATGAAAGCGAAACCATTTATTAAACATTATGAACTGAGCAAGCATAACTTGCCTCGATATCGATACGACAAAGCCGCTACCAATCCCGCCGTCTTCATCTACAAGCTCTGCAGCCCCAACCAAGGCAACCCATGCATTCTCCAACCTCAACCGCAGCGCAACGGTTAATCACCAATGATCACTTAACGCAACCTAATTCAATGATCAATTAACGATACGTTTGATAGAAATCGATAACCGATATAATCAACCAATCAAACTCAACGGTTCAATGATATCTCGATCATACGAAACCAAACCATATCAACTCTTAACAATACGAATACAAGCCGAAATTCGATAATCAATAGTCCTAACAATGTCTTCAACATATAGTTTATATAACCTTAAGATTCGTAACAACAAAACCCTAATTATCATTATATGAAGCAAATACGGATAATAATACCAATAATCCAAAATCAAGGTGTAGAGTTTAACAACATACCTCAAGAACATGAACAACACCATCAAACACCTCAAAGATCAACCATATCTCCATATTCAAGCCTCCAATCCATGTTTCCAAGCTTGCAATCAAGATAGAAGAGGTTAAATCTCACTAACATGCTCAGAGGGACGAAGGTTGGAGGAGGAAAGGCTTTTCTATCGTGAAGAAATGAGAAGTCGATCTTCATTTTATAAACTGCATTGTTCATTACGTACGTTATCACTCAACATTAACGTACGTAATGCTCTCTAGCGTATGCTACACATCCAACATAGCGTACATAACATCATTCCAGAACTCACTGACCTGTTTCGTTCAGTTGCTTACGTACGTAATATTTCCTTCATAGCGTACGTAATACGTACGTTGACTTGCTATAGTAAATCCCCATTTAACGTACGTAATGCACCCTGCATAGCGTACGTAATGCTCGAGATTGACTCGTATGTCCACATCCGCGCCGAAACTTGCCGACACCGGATCCCACCGGCCGACCACAGCTCGGTCCTGTACGATTCCCTTTGTTACGTACGTAATACCTTACACATAACGTACGTAAAACATGTAATTTAACGTACGTAAGTCCTTAAAGCTAGCGTATGTAATGGCCTTCTATACTCGGCCAAAATCCAACTGTTCCTGTCTATCTCGACATACTGGATACGTATACGCACATACTGGATACATATGCTCGTCCCAATATCATTCTCATACGATACTTCTAATGCACGATACCTCGAATACAACTGTCGACCAAGTATGGCAATTGTACAAATATTCATACAGTATATTCGACATCGGAAAACACATCAAGTATGTAATATCCTAGAATTAAAATAACCTCGATAGACATACTGGCACGACTATCACAGTTCCCAAAATCATCCACCCATACTGTGTCGGTCCCACTTTGTACAGTAAAATTCAGATAAAATAATGCGAAAAATCGTAGCGGAATTCTAGGATATTACATATCTCCCCACTTAAATAAGTTTCGTCCTCGAAACTTAAAATCTTGTCATAATCAGTATTTCAATCCCGAAATATCTCAAAATCATGTCACCATGCTCAAATAATCATCATCAAAACCAAATAACTAAAAGAACATGCTTACAGGTCCGTGAAGTCGATGATCTCCTGTGATACTAGCATACGACCCCCATACAAAATCTCAACACAATTACACCGGCATCGCAAATATAGCAATTTGAAAATATCTCAAAAATTTTTGGAACCTCCAAAAATCGGTTGACTCGAGAGTCAAAAAATTATTTTCAAAAGTCACGCTACTACCGCACCGGTAGAGCCACATAACACACATGCCCGGGTTTTACGAAACCCAAGCTCCGATACCATCTTCTGTAACACCCCAAAACCGACCGGGGATATTACAGCGTCGTGGGCCCCACATTGGAACCCACAAGGCTAAAATCAATTTCGCAGACGTTTAAAAATGCCAAAAGGCCAATGACGGTAATGTTTTAAATACTCAAATATTTTCTAAAACGTTGTTCCCAATTACTGTCAGAAAATACCATTTGAATGTACAAGGCAAAGACACCTAAAGGGCATTTAGAAAGTAAACACAAGTTGGAAAAATACTGAAAGCCATTATAAAATTACACACGCAGCGAATAGAGACATAATTAAATACATTTGCAGCGGAATTATAAAAACCAGAAAGAACATTCGAATCCCAATAACCATGCCACAGCCAGTATCACCGGAAAGCTCATCCCTTCACGACCGATACTAGCTCGAACTCCGAGTACCTAAAAGATAAATCCCACGACGGGGTCAGCCATAATACTCAACAATGATAAACGATCACATCACAGAAACAATTACATATCAATGTACAGAGTAAGAACATTCCCCACGTAATCTTACCGAAGTAACCTTACCAACCCGTCACAATCCATATCAAATCAATCCTTACCATAATCCACGTCTCGCGTCCTTAAGTGATGAATGAATTCAAAAGTAACCACCTGTACTGTATCCGAAATGATACCAAGATTCTCAAACATAAACATATCAACAATATAGAATAATCTGTCCAAGTCCGATTCTGTCCGCTTGTTGGGATAACAATCACTGTATCGAAAAGATCAAGACAGAATGTTTTGACAAATATGCCAATCCAGCATACAACAAGCAGCTGTATCGAAAAGCTGATCAAAAGGTATCAACCTGTATCGAATACTTCTCGTAGCCCCAGCATACAGAATCAAATATACATCAAATGAGTCTTATAAATACTAAGTATGGAAGCTGTCTCGAATCGACAATACAGCTATCATTCAATACAGCATCCAAACAGGACAAGAAGGAATCTTTGCTATTCACTAAGTCAAATTCCGGTTTGAGAAGATATATTTAAATACTAAAGGATAAAGTATTTAAATATCAAGCCGTCAGAGATCTTCAATCTAGCGCAAAATCCGGATCGTGTTTTATTTCAAACACATCATCCCATTGGAACGGAATCTTGCTCAATGGATTTATATCAACGGATATATTTCAGAAAGCTATATATATCCCCAGCCTTAGAAGATCTATGGACACACACGCAAACGATCGAGTTTATACACAAGTGAAACAAGTGCTTACAAGAATATTCAGAGCAAACATATCTCCCAAGGTATTCTGCTATTCTGAAAGAAGAGATATATAGTGTTCAAAATCGTGAATAACACTCAACATCTAAAAGCTCAAAAAGTCAAAGTTGTTGTTCAAATATTGTTCTAACCTTTGAACAAACCCATCAGCCCTGTGTGGACTGAGAAACTTTGCTCTTCCCGAACTGTGTGTGATGGACCTGCATTGAAGAGACGAAGCTTCATAACTGTGTGTGAAGAAGCCAGTCAAGTGAAAGCTCAAACCAATCTGTGTGAACGGTTGAAGGCTAAAATCATTATATCAATCTGTGTGAACAATATACTGATTAGGTTTGATTATAAATACGTAGTTGTGTATGTAGTATTTATAATAAACATTTTTACTCCTGTGTGGAGGACCAGTGGACGTAGAGGATTTACCTCGAACCACTTTAATTACTGTGTCAATTATCTTCTTCATTTACTGTTTTAATATTTGTGATTATCTTTAAGTATACATTTCATATCTAGTTGCTGTATTTACAGCAACTTACTTTGTCAAGACTTCCGCTACACACTAAGATTTGAAAACCGTACATCTTGTTGTTTAAAACACTCTCCAAGCTGTGTCCTATATACTTAGTGGCCAACAAGTGGTATCGGAGCGGTTGATTCTAAAAAGAATCATTCGTATTTTTGATTGAATCAGATCCTTAAATCAGTTATTTTTTATAAAACGGTCATTTTCGTCCTTATACTCTTATATGGATTCATCATTGATCAATAAAGTTCCTATGTTTTCTATTAACGAATTTGATGATTGGATAATTAGGATGAAGGCTCATCTTGCAGCAATGCACGAAGAGATGATTTTTGTCATACAGGATGGCCCCATAAAAATTATGAAGGTAAATCCGGCCCCAAGGATTGAAGGCCAGGCTCATGTAGAGATGCTTGAAAAAGAGCGCGAGCAATAGACTTCTGACGAAAGAAAGCGCGCCAACCTCTACAATGTTGCGAAGAATGCGCTATTTGTCACCCTTGACAAAGGCACATTCTCTAAGGTAAAGAGCTGTAAATCAGCCAAGGATATCTGGGATAAACTCAAGTTAATTTGTGAGGGAACTGAGCTCTCAAAAGAAAACAAAATTTCAAAATTACTCAGCAATTCGAATCTTTTGAAATGAAACAAACTGAAACACTTGAGGAACTTGACCTCAGATTCACTGACATCGTTGGTGAACTTGAAGTATTAGGCAAAATTTATACTCAAAGGGAGAAAAAACCAAAAAAATTCAGATCACTCCCTGCCCGATGGGACATTAAGACCAGAGCTATGCGTGTCTCGTGCAATCTTAGTGAATATCTACTTTTGATCTCTTTTCTGACCTTAAAGCATTTGAGTACGATATAGACAGGAGAGAGAAAGCTGAAAAATCTCCCGCTAGGACTACAGCCTTAGCCGCTGTATCCAATCGAAGACACAGCATGCCGAGCTCATCAAAGCCCACTCATAAGAATGCTGGCAACGACGATGACATCCTGCCGCAAGACCAAATGGCGCTCCTCATGCATAAGTTCAAGAAGTTTATCAAGCAAATCCTACCTTTCAACCAACAGAGTGTTGGAAATGCTACATATGGATCTCTATAGTTCCGTAGACACAGTAAGTTTGGGAGGTAAGAAATACTGTCTCGTTATTGTTGATGATTATTCCAGGCATGCTTGGACAATTTTCCTAAGCAAGAAGAAGGAAACAACATCAAAGCTCCCCGAGCACCTGAGAAAGCTTCAAAATGAAAAAGGGTCGAGTATCGTGTCCATTCGTTCCGACAGAGGTACAAAATCAACTAACCACTTTATAGAGCAATACTATTCGGAAAATGGGATACAGCACGAATACTCAGCTGCCCGTACACCTCAACAAAATGGTGTTGCCGAGCAAAAGAACAGGACGCTGAAGGAAGTAACAAGGACAATGATTGCCACAAGCAAGTTGCCACAGCATTTCTGGGGCGAAGTCACAATACAGCGTGCTACACACAAAACCGCTGTATCGTCAACAAGCATCACAACAAAACAGCATACGAAGTATGGAACAACAAAACTCCGTTAGTTTCGTACTTTCACATATTTGGATGCAGATGTTACGTTTTGAACAATGGTAAGGAAAACTTAGAACCTTCGATGAGAAATTAGATGAAGGGATATATGTAGGATATTCCTCTGTTAGCAAAGATTACAGGATCTTTAATAAAAAAAAGCTAACAATTGAGGAATCAGTTCATGTAGTGTTCGATGAACCTCACCATGATCCTACAGGAGTAGAAGACCTTTCTCAGAACATCCAACAACTTTCCATCATAGATCCACCAACTCCTATCGAACCTATCATTGACCTAGAAATCAACCCCACAGCTGTAAGAACCGACGTAGATGAAGCCGATGCTGTACAAGATGAAGCCGAAACTACAACAACTCAAGATACAGTACGGGACCCTGAATTAGAACCCGACAGAAGATAGCTGAGAGATCACCCGCAAGAGTTGATCATTAGAAACATTAATGCTGGTGTTTCTACCCGTAGGAGAATATAGAGTACACAAGGGAATGTACTATGTGCGCAAGAAGAACCCAATATTGAGATATCACCATTTCCTGAATGGAAATCTCAATCCGAGCTTAGAAGACTTAATATGTGCACTATTGCTGTATTCTTAGCCCAATCCGAACCTTTTTCTACCAAAGAAGCTCTCAACAATTCTCATTAGATCACATCTATGGAAGAAGAGCTTAACGGTTTCGAAAGAAACAATGTATGGTATCTTGTACCCATACCTACGCATCAATCAGTAATTGGAACCAAATGGGTATTTAGAAACAAGAAGGATAGAAATGGACTCATTATCGGGAATAAATCCTGACTAGTCGCCCAAGGCAACAGACAGGAAGAAGGCATAGACTACGATGAGACATTTGCCCCTGTAGCCAGACTAGAAGCCATTAGGATATTTTTAGCCTTTGCGCCCATAAGAGCTTCATTGTATATCAAATGGACGTCAAAAGTGCATTCCTAAATGGAGACCTCGCTGAAGAAGTATATGTTGAACAACCACCAGGGTTTGTCAATCCAGAAGGCGAAGACCTAGTATACAGGCTAAGGAAAGCACTGTATGGACTTAAGCAAGCCCCTAGAGCATGGTATGAGACCCTGTCCCAGCATCTAACCAATAATGGATTCAAGAAAGGTGTTGTGGACAAGACCTTGTTCAAAATACAGGAAGGTGATGACCTCATGATGGTTCAAATCTATGTAGATGATATAATATTTCGTTCAACTAACCTTGCTTTATGTCAAAGGTTCTCTCATCTCATGCAAAGTAAATTTGAAATGAGTATGATGGGAGAACTTAGTTATTTCCTAGGTTTGCAGGTAAAGCAGTTGCCTACAGGGATTTTCATCAACCAGGAAAAATACAGCAAGGATCTTCTCAACAAATTTGGAATGAATACTTCCAAATCATCGTCAACCCCCATGAGCACTTCCGTGAAAATTAGTGCTGATGAAGCTGGAAAGCCGGTTGATCAATCACTCTACATGAAGCTTATTGGCTCTCTCCTGTACCTAACGGCTAGCAGGCCTGATATCGAGTTTGTTGTGGGAGTGTGTGCGCGATATCAAGTATCACCTAAAGAATCACACTTCGCAACAGCTAAACGAATCCTGAAATACGTCAAAGGAACAGTCGATGTAGGAATGTGGTATCCTAAAGAAGGCGGATTCGATTTAGTTAGCTACAGCGACTCGGATCTCGGAGGTTGCAAGCTAGATAGGAAGAGTACAACTGTAACTTGTCACTTTCTTGGACCTAGACTTGTATCTTGGTTTAGCAAGAAACAATTGGCTAACTCGCTTTCAACAGCTGAATCAGAATACTATGCTGCTGGTAGTTGCTGTATGCAGATCCTTTGGATGCAACAACAGCTATCAAATTATGGAATTGAAGCCAAAGAAATGCCGATTATGTGCGATAGCATGAGTGCAATTGCTATCACTCACAACCTTGTATTGCACTCTCAGACCAAGCATATTCACATGAAGCATCACTTCATTAGGAATCATGTTGAGAACAAGGATGTTCGGCTGGAAAAAGTTCATACAGATATCCAGTTAGCTGACATCTTCACTAAGCCTCTCGACACAGCAAGATTCTGCATGCTTCGACATGAATTGGGATTGCTACATCCTTACTCCCTGTAAGTTTTTAATGCTTTTACTCAGCAAATTGAGGGGAATGCTGTAAGACCCAAGAATATAGTATCCATCGTTAGTTATCTATACACTCAGTCCATCAGAATAGCACTGTAGGAACTAAGCGATATGAATTATCCTACAGCTGAAGTGTGTAATAATTAAGGGGAAATATCGTACGACCTAAGAATACATCCTTAATCCGAAAGTTGTTGTATCGAATTGAAACCCGTATGTACCTTTTAAGGGGGAACACTGTATTTTCGCGGATACAGCACATACAATGGGAAATAAATTATCATGTTATTTATTTTAAAATATTTTATGTCCACATGCCCTGTTATCATTACAAGCCGTTTGCATTAAATGTTTTACATGACATATGGACATTGGTATCTTCAAGCCGAGATGTTTTCAATCTTTTTAATTGTACACCACCATTTCAGGCAATAAGGGTAATTTGAAAAGTCAGAAGTGGGACCAGCTCCTATTTTAAATTACTTGGATAAGTTGTACCAGTTACACTCAGTCCAATCGTAATCATCCATTTTAAACAAATGGTTCCCATCCCTTAAATCTGACCGTTCAGTCTCTGAAAACCCTTCTTCGCCGCCTACTATAAAAGGACTGAAAATGCCATTTGAGACTCTTTACACTTTCTGCAAATTGTAAGAGTTCTTGAGCATACAGCCTACAAGTTTTCTGTGTTTACTGCATTTTTGCTTGAAACCTTTTTAACTTTTCTTCGAGTATCAACAATGGCATCTTCTCAGACCTCTTCCATCTCTCTCAAGAAAACATCCAACATCATCGACGGACGGATCTTTTCTAGATATGTCTTGCTTGAACGTGTTCATGTCGAAGTGGATGACGTCGAATTGATGGAATACGTCATCACTAGGATTCATCAACAAGGCCTCTATCGCCTTGGCAGCCACTCTGATGAACGATTTGATGTTCATCTGGTTTAGGAGTTCTACCTCAATGCTGTCGTTCGTTTCCTTTCACAGGCCCAGGGAGGACATGTCGCTGACATCACAGCCGTCGTTCATGGAGTTGAGATCCGCGTTGACCAAGAGCTACTCCAGAATATCTACAGGCTACCTGATGATGGTCTGTCAATGGAAGATCTTGAGACCTTTGGGTCCCAGGAACTGTTAACCGCTTTCTATGGCTTGTTCACCGGTTCATCCTCAGTTGAAACGGTTCACACCTCTTGCCATAAAAAAAATTTCTATTTACCTTTTGTCTACTTACATGATTTCTGTTGTCGTATTATTGAGAACAGAACATGTGCTTTTGAGATGTGCACCAAACTTAGGTTTAGGATGATGGTTGCAATAATGACCTGTGAGAAGGTCAACTGGTGTCAAATCATCCTCAAACGGTTGCAGGAAGAAGTTTCTAAGCCTGCTTCGCAGAAGAAATCCTTTGGTCTGCTGTTGAACTATATTCTGACCAAATGCGGTGTTCCGCATGATGAAAAAGCCAAGAAGATCACTTCTCGTATTTATATGGGAAGCATCCGACCCAGCGTCTTCAGGAAAGGAATGTATTTATTTGCCACTTTCTGCCGATCCAAGGGATGTATCTTCGAAGTCTCATAGCAAGGAGACTTCAAGGAAGAGAAAAAGATCTCACAGCAAAACTCCAGTTGTTGTTGAGAAGCCGAAAAGGAAGCTAAGGAGGCTTTCAAAAGTTAAGGCCACAGAAATCTCCAATGACGCTTCTTCCGTGGCTCAACCCTCTGAACAACTCCCCCAGGGCCCAACCCCTATGTAAGAGATGCCTTCTACTGTCGATACAGTAGATCCCGAGCCTTTGGCGGCTATGACGGATGCTCAGACATCTGCCAACATACAAGACTCTGGCGAGTCGGCTGCCACTTTGGAGCCAATAGCTACTTCTCCTATATGGGATCCCACACCCGTTCAGGATCCATCTCCCATCAGGTTACCAATCCCTGTAAGGAATCCCTCTCCGATACAGGATTCCACACCTGTAGAGGAACCCATGCCTACAGCGAACCCATGTGTTGTACGCAGCCTCTCTGTTGTGTCAAGATTTATTCACCTCGACAGGCGATCGAATTCAAGGCCGAGCGACCGAGCCCACAACCAATCAAGCTACGGCGAACTCGCCTAAAGCGAAGATACCAGATCACCTTCGGGTATCTAGCGATCGACTCCAAAGGCGATCGCCCTTTGGCACCTAGCGATCGACTCTGGTGCCCGACTTAGAACAACCGTCCTGTACCTCAGACATAGACCATCATCTGTCAAAGTCCACAAAGACTGGACCCCAAAGCAGCGCCCATATGCAGATCCCTGATAGGCGCCGCGTTTCATGGATCGTTGACCATAGCCTATCACCACCTTCTCACCTACCGACAAGCCCGCCGAAAGGTACAAGATGGTACCACCCGTGACAGCGACTCAGACGCGTGCAGACTTCTCATTGGACCGCACAGCTGACTGCCAGCAACTCCTGCAGACTTTAAGGAGACAAGCCCATGTGCTAAAAGACGATCACCCACTTATTATAATACAGCAAAGGCGATTGCCCAGCATGTCCAAGTACTATAAATAGGGAACCTCAATCTACAGGAAAGAGGTTCACGAATTCTTCAGTCGGTTCATGCATTCTCTATTAAGTTCAGAGAATACACTCAAATACATACATACTTTCAAGCTCCCAACTTCCTCTCCTGAATATACCTCAGGATTTCTCTCTCAGCATCCCTCAACCAGAAGACGGTCGGTTGAGGCAAGAAGTCTCCACAGTGCAGATTCAAAGAGACTCACAAGCCCAGGAGCTCAAACATTCAGCAGCTGCACACCATGAGACACTGTCGATTTCTCACAGTCGTTACAGCTCATCAACGTTGTTACAAGAACTCACAGAGCATCATATCTGGTTCTTCTGGCAATCTACACGCTCACTAGCTAAGATAACAAGGGTCTTTACACTCATTGTAATTGTACTCTTACATTAATACTTGTATCCCCGAATATTTGTATTAATAATATCTCGCGAGAGCATTCAAGCCCGGGACTAACAACCCCGGCAAATCTTGTGTTATTTACTTTTCCCACGGAAATGTTCTCGCACTTTGTTTGCTATCCATCCATTCCAGCAATATCTATCTCCGGATAATATTTTGGGTAGCAACAATTGACGCTAGAAGGAGGGCATCTATACCTTCATTTTTATTCCTACCGTCCCGAAGAACACTCACTGTTCTCGGGGCATATACTTGAAGTGACACTCACTGCGCTTCAAAGAAAGCCTTCAGAACCATGTCGTCCGCTACTACATCGAAGAGAGCTGCTCTCCGATCCGCCGAACACCATATCCCGGCTCAATCCGAACCCCAGCCGACGGCCGGGGGAAGCCACAGCAATGCGAGACTCTTGATCCCGCACCTGAGGGGTGGCCCCAACCTCTCACTCGACCAGTCCCAAACCGAGGAACAGATCGAGGAGGCTATGGCCATCCTAAAGGAGCGACGGAGAGCATGCGCGTCACCCGCAATAACTCCCTCGACCATCCGCCGTATGGGCAAACGGAAATTCAACGGGCTACTGGGCGAGCGATCGTCAGAAAGCCCCAATTCGCGAGAAAAGGCTCTCGCACGACCGAACGGATCCGTATTCAGTCGCCTGGGACGCGACCCATCATGGCGACCGGGGCATTCTGGCCCCAACTACAAAACGATGGAATCCGAGTCCGTCACCAGGAGTTCGGCCTACCCAACTCGTAGCCGAACGCAGATCAACCGTCTGACTCCCGCACCGATCGCCAGAGGATCAGTACTTGATCACCTCGGCTCCCGCTCCGAGCGCCGATCCGCGAGCAGCCAGGCTACGGCGATGGTCGCTATGCAACGCCAGCTCGACGAGATGAAAGCACTCTTGGACACTGGGGCAAGCACCATCAGAAAGATCATCGGGCCGACCGAGCCACTCGCGGTCCACATCGAGCTCGCCCCCGTGCAACCAAGAATCGCCCCTCCCAAAACACCTCTGTACTAAGGGATATCGGACCCCGAAACCCACCTAAGTAAATTCCGAATTTACATGACCGGGTGTGGGGCAACAGATGCAACCAAGTGCCGAATCTTCCCATTAACATTGGGCGAGCTGGCCCATAGGTGGTACGTCTCACTACCACCACGATCGATCATCTCCTTTGAGAAACTGGCGAATGACTTCACGTCATACTTCGCCACCAAGGTCGCCAGACCAGAAGGCCCCCACCGCGTGATGAAAATCAGGCAGGGGGAAGACGAAACCGACGCAGATTACATTGACCGAGTGGACGAAATCATCATCACCGGCGAACCCATCAGTGACGAGCTCGCTCTCTATTCGGCCCTGGGGGGATTCTACGGTCATTCACCCATGTTTAGACATCTCACCAAGGATATCCCCCCAACCTACGCGATCTTCCGCGCTAAGGCTGCCGACTTTCTGGCCAGGCAAAGGCTACTCACCCTCCGCCTAGGCTAGGAAACGCCTCCTCCCGTCCGAAAAACGGCGACCTCCAATACCAAAAAGACGGTCGCCAAGTCATCCGGTGACCACAAGGCCTTAGAGGATATGGAAGCCCATCTCTTCCACAAGTTCAACCAAACTCCGGCCCATATTTTCTACGCCATCAAGGGGCGCGAACCGCTGAACAAGCCAAAGGCGATAAGGGACCACGGTCATTTGGACCACAATCAATATTGTGCCTACTATAAGAGTCCAGGCCACAACACCAACCAATGCCGCGACCTCCTCAAACAGCTCTGGAGATTGTTCGAGGAGGGCAAGTTGGACAGTTTATTGGCTTAGCCGAAGCCCCACCAATCTCCCAATGCGGCCGCCCGAGTCGAACGCGAACAGCCCGGGAAAGCTCATACGAGCCGACCCCTCAATCAACCTCGGCGACCGTCTCTACATGCTTCAATCAAGAGAAGGGAACTTCGGAAGTCTCTCTCCGATTTCCCACCTCATTGAACAAAGGCTACTGCCTGAGCTAACGCTTCGAAAAACTGGAGGACTCGCTCGCCATCTACATTTCATCATCTAACATGTTGGACTAAGGCACGAGATTGTCTCCCCCGCACAACGTACACCGTCGAAGGTCGGCATTTAACATGACGATCCGAGGTGGAAGAGTGCAGCCATGGTCCTGGTGGTCGATGGAACCGACTGCTTAGGCCATGCAAGGTTCCTTTGGGATGAGATCGCTCGCCCTTCGTTTAAATATGAGGCGGGCGTAGTCGAAGGACCCTCCAAACAAATCAGTAGACACGATCGCCCGCCCTCGAAGGTCCATCACTCAACATGGTGGATCCCTCACGGACAATGCGATGCATCCCTACCCCCGTCTCAACGTATACCATCGAGGATTTCCATCTAACATGACAATCCGAGGTAGAAAAGAGCTAACAAGCCGCGGACGTGGAGTTGATTAATCCGACGACGTCCCGCGCAAGGACTCCTCCAGACCAAGACTGCACGCCCTTCGTTTAAATACGAGGCGAGGCACAGCCTAACGGAGGACCCTCACAATAAAATGAGTCACGAGACAGACGATGTCGCTCGCGCACAAGATGTGGTCGTGGAGATCGGTCCATCGAACTCCGCGATCATGCACGGCTCCTCAGGACCGAGATGGACGGCTTTCCTCGAGGATTCGACAAAATTAAAGACCTCTCACTCAACGACTTATTTTCGTCCCCTTACTTTCACTAAGTGAACAAAAACAAGGGGGAAGAGTTGCGGACTACCTACACGATGATCGTCGTATCCAATCACATACGGAGATCGACAATTAGCAGATGTTTGTGCAGTGATCGAATTTGTTGTAAAAGTTATCTATTTGAGTTTATCAATTCAATTAGACTTACGCACGCAACAATCTCTCCTCACACATTTGTACAAAGTCAAGCAAAGGACTCAAAAATAGCAATCATTCAAGTGATAAATCGAAGAACCAAACGTTCGTTACATTACTTGAAGTCTCAAAGGTACATACACGGTCGCCCGAAGGCCTAAGTACTACAAGAGAGCTACAAAATTACAAGGCAAGAAAAGCTAAAACAAACAAAAATGAAGTGCCTCAGGCCCCTTCCTGGCCTTCGCCTTCAGCCTCCGGAGCAGCCTCCCCGTCCTCCAGAGCGTCGGGATGAACGAGGTTCGCCGGAGTCGGATACCAGCTCAAATCCACACCAATATCCGCGAGATCCAAGATCGGCAAGGAGAAAGCAGGATGGAAAGGATGCTCCAACGCATACGCCTTGAAGTTCTCAGTAAGAGGGCCGACCTCCAACCCTCCCTTCTTAGCAGCTCGGGTCGAGTCAGCGAACGCCATATAATAGGCAAACTCGCTGACAAACTCCAAGTTAAGAAAGGGATTGGCCTTAGTCGCCTCAACCTCCCCTTTCAGCTCCGCCATCGCCTGTTGCGCACCTTGGAGCTCGGCCTCCCTAGCAGCCATCTTTTCCCTCGACTCCGCCAGCTCGCTAGTCAGTCGAGTGATCGTCACCTTCAGTCGATCGGCCTCCTTCTCAGCGGCTGTCTGCGAACGCACGGCATTTGTCATCTAGTCCTGAAATCGATCAACCGTCACCCGAGCCATCTCGGCCTCCCGTCTCGCCAGCTCAAGTTCTTGACTCGCCCACTTAGCTGCATCCAGGGAGTCCTTCTCCATTGCCACAATCTTGTCGGCGAACTCGGCATTCTCTTTCCGAGCCGCCTCGAGATCCGCTTGCAGGCGAGTAGTGGAAGGACGCCCCTCAAACTCCTGCACAGCCTGGGCAGCCATGGTCGCCGCCTGGAGAGAAAGGGCGAAAGTAGCCTGCATCGTACTCCCAGATCGCTGACGAGCGATCGCATCTAGATCGGTCGCCTAAGCCTTCGGCAGAGCGGAAACGGCCCGGTTGATGTATAACGGGATATCACAGGGTTGGCGAGGAGATCGGATCGCTAGGAAATCCTGCACCATCGGCGGACAAGATGGATCAGTGCTATGGATCCTGCATCAAGCAACAGAAGTTAGCACATCTCTCACGCAAATGACAAGTTTCAACTCAGCAAGCAAAGTTTACCTCTCGGCTCTCTCGGGATCGCAGCCGAAGTATGGTTTCCCACGAGGAGTCTCAGCTTCAGCGATCGCCATCTCCCGTAAGAAAGCCGCGGAGGAAGTAGGCTCATTCTCCGGAGGAACAACGGTGATCGGAGGCGCGGCGATCGGCACCTCACTGGTAGGGGCAGAAACTGGAGTTTCTCCCGACCTCTGCCGTTTGCGGTTCGTTCGAAGCCCCTCCTCAGGAAATTCCTCCGCAGCCACGATCGGCTCCACGCGAGGCTCCACCTCCGGAATGATAGGTAACGCCACAGGAGGAGCCCGAGATGACTTCTTCTGGCGGAGGCAACCCAAAACTCCAGGGTTCGACATAGCTATCTCCAGTGGGGGCTCCAAAAAGCGAGGAAAATGATCTTCTACAAATGAGAACAATCAAACAACAGTTAGATATATTCCTCCAACAGGACGATCGCCCAACAAATGGAGATCGTAGAAATTCGTACCTGAGACCGAGAGATGTCTCGGGAAACGGAATAGCCGAGCAGACAGCCAACAACTCTCCCTGTTGATCCGTTGAGCATCTAAGTCATCATCCGGCAAACTCCGTATCCGCTCCCAGACGACCAGAAAATCAAAAGGTAGCTCCTCGATCGCTGGAATGTGGAAACCTGCAAAAGCAAGACCAAATTAGATCAGTTCAGAACATATCCGAACAAAGGGAGAGTCTGAACCCTTATCGGGATTCTTCTCCCGAAAGCTAGTGGGGATCTCCAGCTCGCCAGTGGGGTTGTCGCTCGCTGAGGCTTTCCAGGCACCGGCGACCCAGAACCACTTTGCCAGATCGCCCCGCGCCTTGTTCGGGACTCCAAGGATCACCCGACCCGATCGGCCTTGTATATGATAGCCTCCGACCGACCCTTTCTGAGCCGTCAGCTTGAACAGGTGGTTTATCTCCGACGGCGAAGGAAGGCGGTACAGTCGGTGACCGCCGAATAAGGTGAGAGTGCAAATTATCTGGAGCCAAGCATTTGGCGTCAGATGGAGTGGCTCCACGTTCCAAGCAGCCAGCACATGGAAGACGGAGAACGACAAAGGAAATCGCAACCCTGCCTCCATGATCGCTTCGTTCACAGCGACCATCCCCTCCGGAGGCCGATCGACTCTCTCATTCTCAGCCGGCACGAAGAGATCCACATCTGAAGGGATATGAAACCTCATCCTCCAGACGGCCAGATCCTTCCTGGTCGCCGAACTTCTTATTTGGCCAAGAGACCATAGAGATCGCTGCGCAGCCCGAAATAGTGATCGCTTAGGAGGTTGATAAGGATTAGGGATCGAATACTCCCATTACTCCCGATAATTGAACTTAGGAGACGGGCCGGCCAACCTCTCCATAATTTCAGCAAAGGCCAGATAGGCCTGGCCAAAAGCACTGTGCTGCTCCCAATAGGCCCTAACCGCCATATCTCTCTCCATCTGCGAGCGTCTCCGCTCGACCGCCGCCTCCTTGGCGATGTCGGCCTCATTGAACAACGCCTCGACTTCCGCAGGGTCGATACCGACCCGAATAGCCTCAACGGCCGTCTCCAGATAGAAATCTGCGAAGGATCCTCCCTGGACATTAGAAGTCCCAGCGGCGGAGGAAGTGCCCACTCCGTGTGAAGAAGATGTTCCAGCCATTTTTCAAGAAAAAAGGAGAAAAGGAATGTTCGTCTTACACAAGATTGAATCGATCGACGATCAGCAGCAAGATCTCCAGAAAAATCTTCAGCAAAAGTCTTCTTCTCCGATAAAACGCATAAGGGTTTTAACGCTACAGCCCTGCGCCTTTTTATAGGAGATGGCAGGGACCTCATATGCAATTAAGGAGAGTATCAGGGGTTGAAGTGCAACCGTCGCATTTATTGACCCCCTTGAAACCCGCGTACGCGTCTTTTCAAGGACGCGTCAGACGAGGAGTCATAAATGACCGTCGGCCTCCCCCAATAGGAACCCGACACGTGCCCCAGAGACTTTTCCGCATCCGCTGCCATTTCCCGCTCTTTTCAGCGACCTATCAGGTCGTCCAAATTCAGAATCAATCATCTCAAAGACGATCGCTAGTTCAGTAAAATGCATTCACTCGTCAAAATTCAGCGATCGCCAGTAGAACCACCTCACCCCACGTTTCCAACATCGGAGCGAGCTAGGGGGCAATTGTTGTGTCAAGATTTATTCACCTCGACAGGCGATCGACTTCAAGGCCGAGCGACCGAGCCCACAACCAATCAAGCTACGGTGAACTCGCCTAAAGCAAAGATACCAGATCGCCTTCGGGTATCTAGCGATCGACTCCAAAGGCGATCGCCCTTTGGCACCTAGCGATCGACTCTGGTGCCCGACTTAGGACAATCGTCCTGTACCTCAGACAGAGACCATCGTCCGTCAAAGTCCACGAAGACTGGACCCCAAAGCAGCGCCCATATGCAGATCCCCAACAGGCGCCGCGTTTCATGGATCGTTGATCACAGCCTGTCACCACCTTCTCACCTACCGACAAGCCCGCCGAAAGGTATAAGGTGGGACCGCCCGTGACAGCGACTCAGACGCGTACAGACTTCTCATTGGACCGCACAGCTGACTGCCAGCAACTCCTGCAGACTTTAAAGAGACAAGCCCATGTGCTAAAAGACGATCGCCCGCTTATTATAATACAGCAAAGGCGATCGCCCAGCATGTCCAAGTGCTATAAATAGGGAACCTCCATCTACAGGAAAGAGGTTCACGAATTCTTCAGTCGGTTCACGCATTCTCCATTAACTTCAGAGAATACACTCAAATAAATACATACTTTCAAGCTCCCAGCTTCCTCTCCCGAATCTACCTCAGGATTTCTCTCTCAGCATTCCTCAACCAGAAGACGGTCGGCTGAGGCAAGAAGTCTCCACAGTGCAGATTCAAAGAGACTCACAAGCCCAGGAGCGCAAACATTCAGCAGCTACACACCATGAGACACTGTCGATTTCTCACAGTCGTTACAGCTCATCAACGTTGTTACAAGAACTCACAGAGCATCATATCTGGTTCTTCCGGCAATCTACACGCTCACTAGCTAAGATAACAAGGGTCTTTACACTCATTGTAATTGTACTCTTACATTAATACTTGTATCCCCGAATATTTGTATTAATAATATCTTGCGAGAGCATTCAAGCCCGGGACTAACAACCCCGGCAAATCTTGTGTTATTTACTTTTCCCACGGAAGTGTTCTCGCACTTTGTTTGTTATCCATCCATTCCAGCAATATCTATCTCCGGATAATATTTTGGGTAGCAACACTCTTCTCGGACACAGTTATTAACAAAACCTTACTACATGTGCAAATCGAATAGGCTTACGAACGGTTTGTCCAATGGAAGAGTTACAGACTTGCTCCGTACGAAACCCTGTACAACTGGAGCAAATGGAGTAACGAAGAAAGATTTGTTTTGGAAATGACGGACACTCAAGATATTGCTGTCTTGTTCCAATGGGACAACCTATGCGTTAAAGAGCTTATTAAGAGCCATCTATTTTAAAAAGTCGAGGCACGAAAGAAAGGTAAAGCTAAGTCCGTGGAATCTCCCGAAAGTCCAAAGTCAGATCCCGACTCAAACGATGATGACGATGACCTACAGGCTGGTCTAACAAAGATTCGCGAAGAATCTGAATTTCAGATGGGTGCACGATCTTCAAGTTAACATCAATCACCTCCCCATAAACAAGACACGATTCCCGACAACGAGGATTCAGCCCCTCATGTCGTGGAGGAACAATCTGTTTCACAACAGGCACCCGAGCCTGCCGCCGCCCAAGTAGAAGAAGAATCCAGCGCCATCCAGCATGAGGAATCAGTCCCTCTGCAGGAGCAGGCGGAAGCTGAGAGACAGTAGGAGGAATCAGTCCCTCCTGTATCCATGTCTTCAGAACCCACTTCAGCACAGGAGGATGCATCACCCCCTGTCGCCGAGCCCGAATCTAATACTCACGCACCCTCAACCGCCTTGGAATCCGACGATGATGTAATACCTGAGGATGTCCAACTCAATTCACGTCCCAATGTGAATTTGAGACGGTTGAACGGAGTTGAGGATTTTGCACAGCCAGACTCTCCTAGGATTGCCACAAGAAAAGAGCGATTACATGCTCTTGGCCTCCAAACAGTTTTTATCAAGGATGTCGTCAATGCCTTGTACTCTGTGGAAAAAAGCTCTTGATTGGCTACACAAATCTGCAGTCGAATAAATGACAGGACTGAAGCACGAAGTCTCCCGGTTGATAGAAGCCTTCACTGTCTTGCCACACGTCTTCAAGCAGGCACTGAGCCAATTACAAGAAAAACAGGAGCAGATCCTGAGAGAAGAGCAATCAAAGCTACGCGTGTCTGAGGCCAAGACAGCATCTGCTCTGATCGAATCCGGTTCCCAGCTTCGAGCCCATGACAAGAAAATTCAAGATATGTCGCAGGTGCTCTCCTCCCTTGTTGAGAAAATGACTAATATTGAGACGAAACAGGATGCTGCGTTGCAAATCCTGGAATGCCTTGATGAAAAGGTGTCATACCTTGATGACGCCAAAAAGGGGGAAGAATCGAGGGAAACTGCTAGGAGAACGAGGCTGGAGCAAGAGAAAGAAATATTAGCTCCTTTTGAAGACTCCATCACTGCTGATATAGCCCGTATCACATCTCCAAATGTTAGGATACAGGGAGAGCGACCAGAATTCCAGGATCCTAAGTATCCTTGGAAAAGCCTAGTCCGAAAGCCGCAAGCTATGAACCTCCCGGCCGACCGACAGCCTACTGCTGAAGAGATCAAGAACTGGAGGAGAAATGAACTGCTAAGACACTTTGTTGTTCTTATCAGGGAATCCTCATTATTCAACAGATGCAGGACGGTAAAAGAAGCCACAGAGGAGTTCAAGAAAAGGTTGGAAGAAGGAATGATCCTGCTATAGCTGTAGATGAAATCAAAGCACAAGAATGGTGACTTGGTTACCCATCCAGAGGATTGGATCATAGTCTTCGATAAATCATATGAAGGTCGAGCCATATATCTGAATCGAGACAGTGACGCACATCAAAACTGGTGGAAGGGTACCAAGAATGACCCTAAAAGGCCATGGAGGCATTCAGACTACGGGAGTTAGAATTTCCTTGTATTATTTTTTTTGTAATCTTATTTTCAGAACAGCAAAATTTTGTACTCTTCGTTTCATATCAATAAAATTTTTGCCTGTGTTGAAAGATTACAACTCGTAATCTACTATGTTATTTTATGTTACAAACACTTAAATTTATCCTTATTGTATTCATATATGAAACTTATCTTAATACATAAACTGTAAAGAACTTGTCTGCGAACAGTTCATAGTTTAAGTAGTATGTATCTAGAATACAATATAAGATTGTGTCTGCGCGCCAATCATAAGTTTAAATATGTATCAATTTTTTAAAAAGCTGAACTTGCCTGTGAGCAGTTCTTAGTATTAGGCTGAATGCTGAAGTCCAGATCATTCGAACAGAAGACCAAAAAGTCTGCCCTCCTTCAATACGCTAAATGTCAAAGTTTTGGCATCATCAAGGATGTTTGGATAACATCATAAGGTTTTAAAAGGAAGACTTGGAAGGACTTGGCAAATTATCAAAAAGGAGGAAATTGTTGGGATAACAATCCCTGTATCGAAAAGATCAAGACAGAATGTTTTGACAAATATGCCAATCCAGCATACAGCAAGCAGCTGTATCGAAAAGCTGATCAAAAGGTATCAAACTGTATCGAAAACTTCTCGTAGCCAGCAAAGGAGTCTTATAAAGACTAAGTATGGAAGCTGTCTCGAATCGACAATACAGCTAGCATCCAAATAGGACAAGAAGGAATCTTTGCTATTCACTAAGTCAAAGTCCTGTTTGAGAAGATATATTTAAATACTAAAGGATAAAGTATTTAAATATCAAGCCGTCAGAGATCTTCAATCTAGCGTAAAATCCGGATCGTGTTTTATTTCAAACACATCATCCCGTTGGAACGGAATCTTGCTCAACGGATTTATATCAACGGATATATTTCAGAAAGCTATATATATCCCCAGTCTTTGAAGATCTATGGACACACACGCAAACGATCGAATTTATACGCAAGTGAAACAAGTGCTTACAAGAATATTCAGAGCAAACATATCTCCCAAGGCATTCTGCTATTCTAAAAGAAGAGATATACAATGCTCAAAACCGTGAACAACACATCAACAGCTAAAAGCTCAGAAAGTCAAAGTTGTTGTTCAAATATTGTTCTAACCCTTGAACAAACCCATCAGCCCTGTGTGGACTGAGAAACTTTGCTCTTCCCGAACTGTGTGTGACGGACCTGCATTGAAGAGACGAAGCTTCGAAACTGTGTGTGAAGAAGCCAGTCAAGTGAAAGCATAAACCAATCTATGTGAACGGTTGAAGGCTAAAATCATTATATCAATCTGTGTGAACGATATACTGATTAGGTTTGATTATAAATACATAGTTGTGTATGTAGTATTTATAATAAATATTTTTACTCCTGTGTGGAGGACCAGTGGACGTAGAGAGGTTTTCCTCGAACCACTTTAATTACTGTGTCAGTTACCTTCTGCATTTACTGTTTTAATATTTGTGATTATCTTTAAGTATACATTTCATATCTAGTTGTTCTATTTACAGCAACTTACTTTGTCAAGACTTCCGCTACGCACTCAGATTTGAAAACCGTATAGCTTGTTGTTTAAAACACTCTCCAAGCTATATCCTGTATACTTAGTGGCCAACAAACTGGAATTTAAATTGGAATATGCCCGAAAACCCCGCCTACAATACATGTAATCCAACAACATATTCAACGAGGGTGGATCGCAACCAAACCTTCTCGGTTTCATAATCACACCGAATTTTACCGAGAATTCGCAGGGCAAACAAGAACACGATGAAGATTAATCATATCTATCATGAATTAATCAACAAATCGAAGCTATAAATACCAGACACGAGAAAGCCCCAAATTTCCCAAAAAAGTAGGATTCTAGCGATTTACCTCGAATCAAAGACGAAGAAGACGGATTGGTGTTGTTAATCTACACCAAAATTCCAAAGAAAATGATAGCTAGATGATTGAAGACTCAAAATCGCTCCAAAATCGCCTAAGAGTCGCCCAACTCGCGGAGGAGGAAGAGAAAGGATGAATAAACGCATCGGAGGTCAACCCACGGTTTATATACCCGACCGAACATAACGTACGTAAGGTAGGGAGCTTAGCGTACGCTAACTCGATAACGTACATAACAGTCTACATGTTACGTACGTAGGGGCTCGACAGAACTCTCTGTCCGATTCCCTGAAGACCCTAACATATGCTACACAAGGGGCTAACGTACGTTAGGAATACCCCATAACGTACGTTATGCATTGCTAAAAACATACGTAAGAGTCCGCAGTTAGAACCACAGTTAGTCAACAAATGTGCAAAAGTGATATGAAAACCGAAACGCGACGATTAACAAAATGTGAAGACACAAATACAAAGAGTTCGAAACAACAAACTTAAGAGCTGAAATAAAACACGATTCCGATTACCTGAAGGTTCGGAATATGACCACGAAAGTAATTACCCTAAACTTTTAGAAAATTACAAAACGACCTGAAACGAATCGAAAACCACGATACGGAAACGAACAACCGCATCGAATCTCACAACATGTCTAACAACATTAAACGAACTCGCACGAAACTCGAAATGATAGTTTCACACAACAATCGCACAAAACGAGTCGACAAGCGGAGAAATTATTAATAAACACAAAATCGAGTAGAACAATTCCGAAACATGCTCGGATGCCAAAATATGCAGAATTAAACATCCTCAAAATGTCAAATCGGTTACAAACGAGTCACTGAAAATGAAAAATACACTAAAATGAAAATTATTAAGAATAGGAAAGTACGAATATTACAGTTTTGGATATTGCATTTCCGGAAATGAGTATCTTGACTTTGGAAATTAGATGCTTGTACTTTGATATGTAGGATGTGATGGTTCATTATTTTACTTGCACTAGCTATTCCATGGCTAACCCCATTCGGGGGAAAGTTTGTCGTGAAAGTTGTGTATGTTTTACCCTTGTGGGTCCAAAATGGGAATTCACAGTGCTGTAATATACCCTGAATATATTGGAGGTGTTGCAGTAAGTAATCTAGATCGACTGAGAAGATCACAAAGCTCTATCAAAGTTGACTCAGCAAATTACGGAATATATGCATCATACTTTGCAACAATAGTCATATGTCACTCAACATGATGGATGTAATCAAATGGTTGGTTTCCTTAAAAAGTAGACAAATAGACCTTTCCAATTATACCAATTTCACTATTTTTCAACAAGTGAGTTGTTCTTTAAATCATATGGGACTTGACCAATATATTCTGGGCATATTCGGGTATCAGTTTTCAAGTATTCTTTCATCAAGATAGACAAATATTTGGTAATCCTTCCAAACCTAACCCTAATATAGATTGTCTCATATTAATTCTTACTTAATTTTGAAAATGGGGTTGGACAAACAATAAGTATCCAAAATGATCCATCATCTATACTTCTACTAAAAGAAAGTCTTGGACATATATTATTATTTAAATTTTTGATTTTTTTAAATATAGCTTATATATGCCTTCTTAAATTTTCAGAAAAATTAAAAAAAAAAATCTGAATATGTGTGTAGAGAATTTTATTCTACAACTATACACTCATCTGCCAATAAAAAAATATTTTCTCAATTTTTTAGTTTATTCTAAATATTTCTAATTTTTTTTGTATCAAGTACTTTTTTTAACAAAAATATATAAAAAATTCTTATTTCACTATATAGTAAAAAATTTGATGAACTTACATTAATGATCGATTGCACAACAAAAGTATATTAGAAAAAATATGGATATTAGTACAATAAAATTAATTGATACAAAATAAAAATAAATTAACTCACTTTTAAGAAATTAGATTTAACATAATGCTTACATAAAAAATAAATTATGAATTTAATTAATTATAGTAACTAAAAATAATAAAACACACATTGCAAACACACACACTTAATCACATACCACTTCCGTCCCCTAAATTTATTCCTACATTTTCTTTCGGTATGTCTCCTAAATTATTAATATAATGGACACTAATTAACTTAACACTACGCGAATGTGAGACTCTTTCTCCAATTATCTTACACTCCATAATATACTCAATAATTTTTTATTAAAATCCACATTGAAGATCCCCAAGAACAAATGTGAGGGACGAAAAAAGTATTTTTTAGGTAATCTTATGCTCTGTCTGGTGCATCGTCCGAGCGGACATATAGTTATATGAATAGAAGAAAAGAATCACAGTAAAATGTTACACCTTAGGATTTCCATCATCAAAACATGGTGTTACTGCTATCTCCAATGTTTAGAGGTGTTCAAAAATATCCGATATCCGATATCCGATCCGAAATATCCGAAAATCCGAAGTTCGGATATCCGGAACTTCGGATTCGGATATCGGATAGTACTTTTCAGAAAAATCGGATATTCGGATATCCGAAATATCCGAAAAATCCTAATTTTTTTATTTTTTATATTTTAAATAATAATAGGTATTTGGATATTCGGATATCCGATATCCATATCCGAAGTTTTTTTCGGGTTTCGGATATCCGATATCCAAATCGGAATATTTTTCTCGAATATAAGGATATCCGAATAAAATTCATATTTTTCCGGATATTCGGATATCCGATATCCGTATCCAAAATTTCGGATATCCGAATATTCGAAATTTCGGATACGGATATCAGAAATCAAAATCTACTATCCGAAATTCCGGATCCGAAATTTCGGATATCCAGTTTTGAACACCCCTACCCATGTTATTCCTAATTTGAAATTTTGGATACACATGTAATTCACATATCCCCCAAAGGAAATTCCACATTTAGAAAGTGATTCTAAATATAAGGGTACTCGTATGGACAGAAGAGTATTAAGGAGAGTTCAGAAAACGACATGTATATTATATACATACATATATACTACAAGAAAATCGTCGGATGAAACTAAATGTACCAAAAAATCTCAGAACCAATTACCTCATTGAGAAGTACGTATATGCAAAGAAAATCTAGGATCAAATCAAGTACAGAAATCTGAAAAAAAAATATTAGGCAGTAACATCCGCAAGAAAGTACAACTCAGAACACATAAAATAAGATTTGGATGTACCAAAACCAAACCAAACCAAACCAAACATACCCAGTATATCCCGCTCAGAGCAGGGTCTGGGGAGGGTAAGATGTACGCAGACCATGCCCCTACTTTTTATGGTAGAGGAGCTGTTTCCGTGAAGAACCCCAGCTTAGTGCACAGGACAGTATAGAGTGGTGAATAGAAAGAAACATAAGGTACGAAAAATCTCACGGCCATACCTGAGCACATGGTTTCATTCACATGAGACTTACCTAAAGGGACCTTGGCAACTGCACTCTCGATGAACGCTGCTCTAACCGAAGAGAGGTTGACTCTACGCACAGCTCCCTGTAAAAAAAATACATCGCACGCAAAAGGCAGTGGGATCAAATATACAGTAAAAGTAAAAAGTGTAATGCTCTAGGTCAAAGCTAACCGAGACAACCCAACTCTGACGCTCTCAACTACAACACCGCTCCCTACAAAAGCATCCACCACTCTGATCTGGCGCCTCCACGAGCACCTATCAACTGTCATGGTCTCAGAAAGGTTTAAGGCCTTCAAATCTAATCTCAGTTGCTCCTCCCACGTCCTCCTCGGTCTGCCTCTCCTCCTCTCCCCGGCAACCAATAAACTCTCGACCCTCCTCACCGGGGCAGAAGCCTGCCTCCTGCGGACGTGGCCAAACCATCTCAATCTCCCTTCCCTAACTTTCGCTGAAATAGGCACCACTTCAAGCGCATTCCTAAAAACCCCGTTTGAGATTCTATCCAACAATGTGCGACCACACGACCAACGTAACATTCTCATTTCATCTGCTTCCAACTTGCTCTCAAGCGACTTCTTCATCGCCCAACATTCTGATCCATACAACATCGTAGGTCTGATTGCCGTTCTATAGAATTTACCCTTCAACTTAAGTGGGACTTTCTTGTCGCACAGGACCCCAGTCGCTGCTCTCCACCTTAGCCACCCCGCGTTGATACGATGAGTGACATCCTCTTCACACTCACCTTTCTTCTGAATGATCGAACCCAAATACTTGAACTTATCCGTACAGGGTACGATCTGATCCGCAATCATTACCTCTACTACTTCCTCGTTGGCCTCACCACTAAAGTTACACCATAGATACTCGGTCTTAGACCGGCTCACACGCAAGCCCTGGGATTCTAACTTAGACCTCCATATCTCCAACTTCGCATTCACCTCTCTCCTCGACTCCGCCACTAACACAATGTCGTCAGCAAAAAGCATGCACCACGGGACGCCATCCTGTATCCCCCGTGAAATGACGTCAAGGATTAGAGCGAAGAGAAGAGAGCTTAGCGCCGACCCCTGGTGTAGTCCTATCTCAACCGGAAAATACTGGGTGTCACCAACTGGGGTCCTAACGCAAGTCCTAGCTTGGAAGTACATGTCTTGAATCGCCTTAACGAACGGCAACGAGACCCTCCTCTCTTTTAGGCTCCTCCAAATAATATCGCGCGGAATGCTATCATAAGTCTTCTCTAAATCAATGAACACCATATGGAGGTCCTTACGCCGCTCTCTAAACTTCTCCATAAGGCGTCTGACAAGATGAATGGCCTCAGTCGTGGACCTCCCCGGCATGAAGCCAAATTGGTTCTCAGAGATCTCAACTTCTCTTCTAACCCTATATTCCACTACTCTCTCCCAAAGTTTCATAGTATGACTGAGGAGTTTAATACCCCTATAGTTACTACAACTCTGAGCATCGCCTTTATTCTTGAAAAACGGCACAACAATACTACGCCTCCACTCCGTCGGCATCTTAGAACCTCTAAGAAGGATGTTGAACAACTCTACTAGCCACTGAACACCAACTTCCCCCAGACAAAGCCACACCTCAATAGGGATCTGATCCACACCAAGATTTGGATGTACCCAAAAACATAAAATAAGATTTGGACAACATTTCAAGATAACAAATCCAAACCCGTGAAGAAAATCGAAAAAATCATTATGTGTAAATGACCCATGCTAGGTTTACCTTCCTCAAAACACACACACAACACACAGAACACACAAACGCACACAGCCACAGAAAGAAAAGGGCATCTTTGAGATTAGACATAAATCGAAGAACAAGAGAGAAGACAAGCAAAATAAGAAAAACAAAAAGCAAAATCGAAGAACAAGTAAGAAATACAGAAGGAAATCGCAAATCGAGGGTACGAATCATAAAAACGAACGAACTCTAGAAAATGATGCAGGAAATCGAAGAACAAGAGAGAAGATAAACGAAATAAACTGCGGAATAAGGAAACAAGAAACCATAAAAAACAAAGCGAACCTTTGCGAAGCAGAAGCTGAGCGGACAAGAAAGAAAGAAAGAAAGAAAGGGCGACCAGAAGACAACGTAAGGAAAAGAAATAAAGGTGGAGCTGTAACAGTGGAGGTCGAAGCAGAGGGGTTGCACGAGAGGGAAGTGAAGAAGACACGAGAAGCAGGAGACAGACGATGAAAAATGCAGGCATATTATATACAGCTACAATTATTTATGTACATATCTATTATTACTTGAAAGGAGAGGCAACCTCTCCCTAACTCTCTATGCATATATCATTACTCTAAATATAAAATAAAATTGATAGTGCAACTTGTTACACAAACTCAATTTAATTGCACCGGCGATATATTTGGCAATAGACTTGTATATTTTATTTTATTTTTTTATTTTTCCATCTTTTTCCTCGAAATAGAGATTATGTGCATGTTTGGCAAACAGCTGATGGCAGTTGATGGTTGAGTTCATACGACCAATTTAATGTTGTTAACATTCTTTTGACTGTTCGTAGATTGTAAAAGTGTATGATAAAATCAGTTGTGTCGGCTGTTTTATACAAAATATATTTATTAAAAAAATAACACAAAAGATTAGTCACACTAGCTTTTTTGTTTTAACTTAAAACTCAACCTTTCAATTATAGCACAAATCATTTTATTAAATATTTTATTTAATTATTTGACCCGATCAAAAACTAAAAATCCAAAATCAATAGGAAACTCCTTCAAAAAACTATTTATCAAACACCACTCCGTCAAATTCACCCTATAGATTGACTTCTGGCACTGGCATGCCATATGTAACATAACAATTAAAATAGGAAAAAAAAAAGAATAAACCAATAATTGTCTCTTGAGAAATTAATACTATATGAATAATATGATTCGTAACAGCAAAGGCTATGGCTACCTTACAAGCATATGCTGCCCATTCACAATATTCTCTCTTCCAACTGTATTATTTTGTTTGTTTTCTATGTAAACAACATTTTTTTTTATACCAAAGTTTCAATCTTACACCTGACTACCATCGGGATAATGTGCATGATCTACTTCACACAGGTTAAATCGCGAGATGTGTATCCTGGCCTCGTGCTCTTAAATATCCTCAACTACCTGCGCACAAGTCGTCCCTAAGTGATTCTCTCACTTTGACCCAAATTCAACCGCAAGTTTCCACCGAGATTTGGCCTCCCACACTGCCGCTTGAAACCCTCAATATTTAATTGTTGCAGCAGCGAACAACATTTTTTCTCATCTTCCTTACTCGGTTTTGCTTTTATTCTCTCTCCTTCCCATCTCTTCTCTCCCCATATAATTTTTCTTCCTCTTTTAAAGAACATTATTTATTCATCTTTAAGAATTTTTTTTATCTTGAAAAATGAAGTGACCTCAAAATCTATAGTAGTTCAGTATCACCCATCGAAAGAAAATTAAATAAAAAATTGGTCATAGAAATAATGTAAATAATATTAATTCAAGATTAGTTATCTGCATTCAAATGGACACGGAAATGAGAATTTCGGCCTTTTTTTGGTGATTATATTTTAAGTAACTACTTTTTAAAATTTATTGTCATATATTCTTTGTATTTTGTTATAAGTTTTTCTTTGGATTTTTTTAGTCAAACTGACAATATATTGACCATGATTATTTATAATTTTGTAATTACAAGTACCACAAAATTATAATGTAATACAAAATTTATTTTATAAAAAATCTATTTTTAATTATAATGTAATTCAAAATATCATTTGAATTGCAAGTAATATGAATAGCCAAAACGATATATAATATAGACATGAGGGAGTATATGACAAGCATGCCTCAAATAAAGAACCTCTTGAATTCATTCATCAAGAAAAAATTAAGACAAAATGGCATTGACCTGACAGTTTGAAAATAGAAATATCATTATTTCGGTAATACTATGTTATTTCAGTATATAACAAAATACCAATTCTTTTTTGAAATGCCATACCAATATTGCAAATGTACACGATATGATACTGTACAATACAGAAAGTCATGGTATACCGAAAATATCGGTATTTTCGATAAACATTTGATACGGTAAAAATATTATTTCGATATACCAGTATTTTTACCCGCCCTTACTTCGGCCAACATCAAATCGGTAGAAGAAACTTTGGACCAAGGGAAAATTCAGGGATATCAAACAAAACAACGAGAGGATATTCTGTAAACGATTGGATAAGAAAACATGAAATTGTGCTTCGAAGACTTTATTCAACAAGACTTATTCGTACCTCGAGCAAATGTTATTAGTTTTTAAATCAATTCATTTTCAGAATCAATGTCAAATATTTTGTTCCTAAAATAATTTTATATATTTATAATAACTGCTACTATCACATGTACATTTAGTAGCAATAAGAATAATAATAATTATTATTATTATTACTACCATTATTATCCTCCTCCTCCTAAAGTGGTTAAAATATAAATATTTTTGGTATTTCTTACCTATACGACTTTTATTACCATACTATTTTTATTTTTAAACGGTCACACATAAGTTTCTGTCGAAATTGGACCAATTTTTATTACCATACTATTTTTATTTTTTAAACGGTCACACCTAAGTTTATGTCGAAATTAGACCAATTTTTTTTAAGGATACATTCTAGAGAATAAATTTAAACCACAAAACTAAATTTAATTTTAAAATGTTAGCCAACTAGGTAAGCATTGATTAACTGTTTTAATTTTGGAGAAGGGTTGTTTGTCCAATGGTAGGACACCTACCCCCAAGACACTCTTTTGGGAGAGGTCTTGAGTTCTAACCCCACCAAGGAGGTGTAAGAGGAAGTTTTTTTCTTTATGATCCTCTAGCTCCCCGGTGCTAGCTCGAGCGACCGCTAATCAATGTTTAATCTCGCGTCAAGCGGCAGTGTGAGAGTATTTTCTTGTTGGGAACCCTGGAGAGGACTAATCGATCAAGCTTTCGAAACCGCGCTTTTAACTTGAGAATCAGACGCCATCGCTAATCTCGCGCAGTGTCATGAAAAGCGTTAGGAACCCCAATTGCTCGAGCGACTCGCGATTTACTTCTCCCAATGGATTGGGAGTGGGTTCATCGAGGCATTAGGATTAGTCCGGCTAAACTGGGATCACCTAATTATAAAAAAAAAACTATTTTAATTTTAAATAGATAGTCATTGTTGTATATAGTAATCTACATATTTGGACATGTATTTAAATATACAACTTTGCCAGCTATACAACCTCAAACCTTCATCATTTCGTTGTCCCCATTTACCTTTACCTGCAATGTTGAGTGGATCGTGGATGTAAGAAAAGCGCACACGCACAGTACACACACACAGACAAATCCCCCTCTCTTACCCATTCCCCTCAAAATGCCCGGCGGAGAGACCACAGCGGAGGAAGGTGGCTTCACCGCCGCGCCCCTCCGCCTAATCCGAGACCTTGTCCGCATATCCCGCGCCGGCTTCTCCGGCTTCTTCAAGAAAGACTGTGCGGACTTGGCTCGCAGGGTCTCGCTCTTGGCTCATTTGCTCGAAGAAATTAGGGATTCCAATAAATTCCAAGAAAGTGGCGAAATGAACTCGTCATCCTCTTACCGCGCTTGCTTTTCTGATCTAACTGTGGCTCTTCAGGCTGCGAAAAGACTCGTCTTTGCCGCCAACAGCTTCGACGATTCTAAGCTTTCTTCTGTAAGTCTTTGAAGATGTGTTCTGTTTCACCGTAGCCGCTTTTGTGCTTGTGGTTATCGCTACTTACTGTCTGGATTTGATTTTAATAGAAATGGGCTTTTGCTGTTCTGTAAGTTTATGAGATGAATTGAGTGCTGGAATCTATAAAAAGACTTAATCTGGGATTGAGATTGGTAATGTTCATCAATGTGATGTGTCTTGTTTCTGAATCCGCTACTTTACCCAATAAAGTATACGGCTCATTTCTTTTCTCAACATGGAACAATCTGTTCTCTATATCTGGTGGATTGATTTGAGATCTATCTTTCGGAAATAACATTTTTTCTATTGCTGATTCTTTCGCTCTATTTGGTTGAGATGTTTGTGTTCGCTTTGGGAGATTTAACACGTTTTTTCTTTTTAGATAATAGTGTAGTATTATTACATATGCTTTGGTTTTATGATGTCTTATCTCCAGTTTTGTGCAAATCCAGCTTGCCTATCTCCGGCCATGAGAATGAAAAGTTATGATTAATGTACATCCATAAGATTGCTTATTTTATGTGTCCATAACACTTGCAGTTCATAATTAAATTTGCAAAAACAAGGGAGACGAAATATGTGTACAATATAAGCATATAATCAGTCATCAGAGTAGAATTTCGATTGGTGTAGGTATCAATATCATACAAACATAGTCCTATTTGTTGAATGAACTATGTCATTTGATTCCCGTTTCCATCATAATCATTTGAAGTCCAATCTTGGAGTGCAACTTAGTGGATAAATTTGTATATATGTTGTTTGCCTCTGACAAAATTCTTCTTTCCGTTGGTTCTCAAGGATGGGGCGACAAAGAAAATCATGTTTCAGTTTCAATGCGTGACGTGGAAATTGGAGAAAGCATTGACTAACTTGCCTTACGGTGATTTCGACATATCAGAAGAAGTACACGAACAGGTGATTTTTTTTTTGAGCATCTTATGTAACTAGAAAACCCACCTGGGTTTCAGCTAATTACAGAAGAACCCGGAGGTTTTTTAAAATTACAAAACCCCACTTGAAGTTTGATTTTGTCATAAATTGTGAGAGGGTATCTGTAATATTTCTATAAATGTCAGGAGGTTTTTTGAATTTTTCTTTGCTTATGACTGGGGAAAATATTAAGAGAATACCGAACCTCAAATGAAATACTTTTAATAATAATAATTGGTCTCTTTCTTTTTCTTTTGGTAATTATCTCTTATATATATATATATATAAGTATTCTTACCTTGGTTGGATTTATATCTGATAATCCCTTGGCCAGGTTGATTTAGTGAGAGCTCAGTTGAGACGGGCCACTGAAAGATACGGTGGACCTCTGAATTCAACCTTGCTATGTAGGGCATTATCACAGCCGTTGGATAAAGAGATCGACCCGTTTCAGCCAGGCAACATGTTATCTGGAAGTCTATACGTGAAGAATACTGGGATTATTGTCGAACATGAAGTGGGGCAAAAATCCGAAGGTCTTGTAGAAGGCAATGGTTCGGACAATCACGACACGGATGGCTTAATTCAGGACAAAGAAAGTTTAAGGAACTCGTCGACATCATGTGAGATTAGTGTTGTTCCTAAGGATTCTGATGGTGAAATGATCAAAAGCTCAACCTGCAAAAATGTAGATGAGAACAAGAAACTAGATTCTCCCGTAATCCCAGATGATTTCCTGTGTCCTATATCCCTTGAACTTATGAGGGATCCGGTGATTGTGGCCACTGGCCAGGTAAGATTCACATTCGATTTTTTTTTTTCTGCTTCCATTTTGAAATCTTGGTAGGGGTCAATTACAATAAAAAAAGCCTTTGAGGTTTAGTCTATTTACAAAAGACCAAGCTATCTTTCAAGACTAGAAATACACCCCTTGAGATTTGTTTCTATTTTACAATTACACCCTCAATAGGGGGTTGTTTGTCTATAAAACACAAGCTTCAAGGGGGTATTTGTATGGAAAATAATGGGATTTCTCTGTAGGGGATGATTACAAAAACCCGCCTTGAGGTTTGGCCTATTACAAAAAAAGCCCAATTACAAAAACCACCATTGGGGTTAACATCCACCTCACTTCTATAAATTACATCCCTGAACCTTTATGAATATTACAAATTGCCAGACGAGAGAAGTTGGGGTTGTTTTAATAATTTGAAATGTTAAGAGGTGTAATGGTAAAATATTTGATAACATATCACCAATCCAGCTGTGTCAACTAACGATTGGGGCAAAACGTACGAAGGAGTCCAGCATTAATATTAGTTTTTGTAATTTTTAAAATAAACCTGGGTTATGTTTTTTCTTTTTTCTTATTTTTTTTAACTAATTACCCCTAAACCTGAGGGGTAGTTTCGACAAAATGGTAAATGCCACCACTACTGTGAGGTCCCTGGTCCATATCAGTTATCCCAGCGAATGTCAGAATGATCGTCTTCAATTAATGTTCTTCTAACTTAATTTGATCTTTTAATCCTTCAGACCTACGAGAGATCTTACATACAGAGATGGATAGACTGCGGGAACAAAACATGCCCGAAAACTCAACAAAAGCTCAAACACCTCACTCTCACGCCAAATTACGTCTTGAGAAGTCTAATTTCTCAGTGGTGTCTGAAACACAACGTGGAGCACACAACATTGCTAACCAATGGTAAAATCAGAAAGAGCGACGGATCCTTCCGCGACGTCACCGGCGACATTTCCGCCATCGAATCTCTCGTCCGTAGGCTCTCGAGCCGGTCCAACGAGGATCGTCGATCTGCCGTGGCCGACATCCGATCCCTGTCCAAGCGGAGCACGGACAATCGAATCCTGCTCGCGGAAGCCGGAGCTATTCCGATTCTAGTCAATCTACTGACGTCCGAGGATGCTCAGATTCAGGACAATGCGGTTACTTCAATTCTGAACCTCTCCATTTATGAAGATAATAAGGGGCTCATAATGCTTGCGAACGCGATCCCGTCGATCGTTCAGGTCCTCCGTGCCGGAAGAAGCATGGAGGCGAAAGAAAATGCGGCCGCGGCACTTTTCAGCCTTTCGCTTGCCGACGAAAATAAAATTATAATCGGGGCGTCGGGGGCGATTCCGGCATTAGTGGATTTACTCGAGAGTGGAAGTTCCCGGGGGAAGAAAGATGCGGCGACGGCTTTGTTCAATTTGTGTATTTACCACGGAAATAAGGGACGTGCGGTCAGGGCGGGGATCGTAGCGGCGTTGTTGAAAATGATAACGGATACGGGCGAGTGCATGGTGGACGAGGCTCTTACTATCCTTTCGGTTCTTGCTAGCCACCAAGAGGCGAAAGTGGCGATCGTGAAGGCTAGCACGATTCCCGTGTTGATTGATCTTCTGCGGACGGGTTCGCCTCGCATTAAGGAAAATGCATGTGCAATTTTGCTCTCCTTGTGCAAAAGGGATAAGGAAAATCTTGCTTGTTTGAGAAGGCTTGGGGCGTTGGTTCCGCTTACGGAGATCTCGAAAAACGGGACGGAGAGAGCTAAGAGGAAGGCAAACTCATTGTTGGAGAACCTTCGCAAATCGCAAGAGGCTTAAATTAACGGGGTTTCGAGAAGTCGTTTGTATATTTATCTGACATTCGACGATACACGAGTTTTAGGGTGTGGAGAAGAAGAGAATTTATAGCATGAGGAACAAAGAAAACCCTCATGTCTAGCCTACCATTTTTATTTTTATCTGCATAATTTGTTGTTAATTGGGTGCTGCAGAAATTTTATATGACATGTTTAATTGGCTTGTAATTTATGTGACTAGAAATGTCTGATCATTTCTTTGGTGCTCTGTGAAACAACAGTGCATCAAGTTGCTTTCTAAGAAGATGAGATGTTTTGAACATTGATTGATGTAATAAAATTTGTTTCAGTTTTACCCCTCACTTTTCAGTATTCAAGGTTTTAGTGCTGCATGTCCTGATTATGTTTGTTTATTTTCTTTATTTATTTACATATTATACCCCTCCTATTATTACATCCTAAATATCCTAGAAATTATTTATAACTTACATTTTCACACTCACATTAATCCATAAATAACATTTTTGTTTTTGAAGATCTAAAGTTTGACGGTTATTTTTCTGTTTCTAAGGGTGGTGGCAATGGTGCCTCATCTACTCCCACTCCCCACCAATAACATTCTTCCAACTCATCCAACCCCCACTCTACCCCCACTCACCATTTTTTAGTGGCAACCATGCCTCACCAACCTTTACCACTTTTAATTTTTTTTTTTTTTACCTTTTTATATTTAAAATTATATCAAACAATTTAATAAAAACACATAATATTTTATTATTACAAAATACTTAAAAGGAAATTACAAAATACTTAAAAAAAATTACATAATAATTAAAAAAAGTAATAATACTTAAAAAAATCTTCGGCCGGCGTCCAAGCTTTCCTTTCCGATCTATTCGGCATTCTTCTTCTTTGTACTTGAACTTCTTCAACTTCTTCAACTTCTTGAGCTTCTTGATCTTCTTCAACTTCTTCATTTTCTTGTCCGCCTATATCGTAACAAATGATAACAAATAAAAATTTTTATTTACAATATTCTAACAAATAAAAGTATAACGTAACAAATTATAACAAATAAAAATTTTTATTTACAATATTCTAACAAATAAAAGTATAACGTAACAAATTATAACAAATAAAAATTTTTATTTACAATATTCTAACAAATAAAAGTATACCGATTGGGAGTTGCGTTTCGGGAATAGCAAAGTCATCATCTTCATCATCCGCGCCATATAGCGGTAGTTGTCGTTCGACACTTGTTTCACGCCGCGGTGGAGCGTCGTAATCGAACGGGTTGAATTCGGGACCTTAATGAGAAGGATTCATATTTGGTTGATAATATTGTGGTTGTTGATAGTATGGCGGAGAAGACATTGCCGGTGTATAATATTGTGGTTGTGAGTCGTTCTTAACGCACGAGCCGGTTGTGATTGAACACGGGACGAATTCGCCCACCGCGTGCACCGCCGCGCACGTCCCTCGATGATGAAGACCCGTCTTTTGATTTTCGAGGATCCATAATAAAACTATAAAATTTGTAAAAGAAAAGTGTTAAGAAGAAAGAGATATATATGTTTTGTTGTGAGATATGTAAAAATGAAAGATATATATATATATAGGAAATGAAAAAAAAAAAATTAAATTTCAAACGGTCCATTTTTTATCCGTTGGAAGTGCCAACGGTCACTTGCTCTTCTACCTTCACTCGGCTACCTTACCCGGCCTCCCTCTAGCCGCATGGTACCCGGAAGGGTGGCGACGGTGTTCACCGCCCGGGTAGGGTGAACCCGCCCCCCAACCCCGCACCGTTGCCACCACCCTAAACTACTCTCGCTTTTGTTTTTCACAATCTAAATTAGACTGTTAATATCTCGTATTATAATTAGAGAAATAACTAAAATAATCACATCATTAAAGTATTTCTTGAATCCTTGATACCAATCTATCAATATACTCTATTCCCAATTTGTTTGTTCTGTTTCTGAGAAATGATTGAGCTGATCAAACTAAATGTTAAATTATCTAACTTAATGACTCAAAACGATAAAATTACTCAACTGTTTGTTATTTATGAGTAATTTTATCATTTTGAGTTACTAACTTAAGTTATTGGACACTTATTCTGGACCACTCGACATTTTTTTAAAACAAAACAATCGAAGGTAGTAATTTTACAATTTTTTTAATATATATTAGGGATAACCAAAGTCAAAGTTGATTATAAGAAATGGAAGTGACTGTTTTTTAGGGTCAGAGAGTAGTTCTTTTCCTTCTGTAAAGTTATTAACTATTTTAGTTAAAATATGCTGTTATTCTAGTTTTTATTTTTATTCCAAAATAATGGTTCTTTCACAAAACTCATGATATATGTACAATTTTTCTCAAGTATCATGAATACTAATGTACTTATGTACGGGCTAAATGAATATTATTATACTCATATAATATGAATATTATATTAGTGATGCAATATGAGTACTTGAGCCTTTTTTTTTTTTTTATGTCTAATATTAATATCATTATACTCGGATTATTATACTCCTCGGTCAAACAAATCCACAGTATTCACATAGCTACATGAGCACATCAGTACTCTTTGACTAAGTAATACGAATACTACAGTATATTTAAACATGACTTAAGTCTGTAAGGACCTAAGCATCGGATCCGTTCCACTGATAGAATTGGTGATATAGGCAAATATTACCCCGCACCGCAGTAGCACCTAACGAGATGTTTCTCTTACCATATTTAGAGTGATGTAGCATATGTATAAAGTTTTGGATGTATTACATGTATGACAAGTGTAGAATAAATATGACAAGTGTATATCTATATACATGGGGGCTTTATTTTCAGAACTCTCTTAAGTGCGAGAACTCCTCTAAACCAATGAGATTTTTTTAAATATTAAAAAATATTATTAATTCAAAAGGGTATTATAGTAAAATATAATTTTTATTACGGGAGATAACCCCTTACTGATGATAACCCCTACTATAATAAATGCACGATAACCCCTATTATATATATAACCCCTACTATATAAGAGGAGTTATGATCAAGAGGTCAGATGATTGACTGTATATAATGCACTATTGTGAGACAAAAGCGCTCGCAGCTTCACACTTAATATGCTCGAAAATAAAGTTATATATATATATATATGTATAGAGAGAGAGAGAGAGAGAGAGAGAGAGAGAGAGATGAGAGAGAGAGATGAGTTCAAACGAGAATAGAACCTATTTAAAAGAATAAAGGAACAACCTCACCCATTCATTTTTTAAAATAATTCTAAAAATAATAATTTCCAAAAATCAGACTAGAAGGATATTAAGGTCATTTATGCTACGGATTAATTTAGGATAGTTTTGACTTTCTAAAATTTAGGGATCCTAATATATCATTCAAACCAAATTGTATGAATTACTTTACTTTATTCAATAGATAAACCTAAAATCACTTGTGATTAACAATATATCATTCAAAACCAAAATCGTATGTATCAAACCAAAATCACATAATATCACTTGTGATTGACCATAGATAAACCTAAAATCATTTGTGATTCACAATATATCATTCAACCCAAAATCGTATGTAATTTCCGGCGAGATATGAATTTTCCGATGATGAAAACACAGAATCACTTGTGATTAAAACCCAAAATCCGGCGAGATCTGAATTTTCCGGCGAGATATGAATTTTCCGGCGATGAAAACATAAAATTACTTGTGATTAAAATCCAGAATCCGGCGAGAAACATAAAATCACTTGTGATTAAAACCTAGAATCCGGCGATATCTGAATTTTCCGGCGAGATATGAATTTTCCGGTGATGAAAATACAAAATCCGACATTCGATGCACTACCAATATCGGGGGTTTAGCCGACGACTTAAAGTCGTCGGCTAAAGCTCAATGTCGTCGGCTAATCCCCCCAGTCGTCGGCTAAAAAACCATCGGCCGATATTCGTCGGCCAAGATTTAGCCGACGACTTTTTTGTTAGTCGTCGGCTAAAGTTCAAAGTTTAGCCGACCACTACGACAGTGTCGTCGGCTAAAACTTGTTTATTAAAAAAACACTTTAGCCGACGACCCTTTCAAATGCCGTCGGCTAAAACCTGTTTATAAAAAAAAGACACTTTAGCCGACGACCTTTTCAAATGTCGTCGGCTAAAACCTATTTTTAAAAAAAAAAATACACTTTAGCCGACGATGGTTTTAAATGTCGTCGGCTAAAACTTTTTTTAAAAAAAAAAATAATTTACTTTAGCCGACGACATTTGGAAAGTCGTCGGTTAAAACCTAATATAAAAAAAAATTAATTCAGATTTTGGGATCCCAAAACCTGTATTTTTTGCACCTGCAATTTTTATACACCAGCTCCCATTATCAACAACAATCAACGCGCAACACATTCAACTAATACCATCAATAATATGCCCAATATTATATGCAACACAATGCACAACACATTCAAGAACATTAATTTCATCAACATAGTAGTAGCGTCAACAAAATCACTTACACAATTCTAACACAAATATAAATATACAAGAGTACTACAACAACACAACTACAATCCACTACCAAAATCATCTAAATGTCGAAATGTAGTAGTGGAAGGATTACCACCATCCCCTAGATCCTCGTCATGAGGCTGTGAAGATGGGGTCTGTCCGAAGAGAGAAGGCGGTGGAGCAGGTGCCTGCAGTCCAGCCTGAGTAATGGTCTGAGTCAGCGTCATCATGTAGTCCATCATGGTCTGCTGCTGTCTCTGGAAACTCTCTAACCGCGGCTTAGTCCTCTGCTCGCTCTCATGTAACCGCGTCTGAGTCCTCCTTTCATTCTCAGCTCGGAGCTCCCTCTCCGCCCTCAACTGGTCCTCGAGATAGGCAGTCCGTGCATCCCGTCCGCGAGGGCGCTGGAAGCCGGGGGTATCTTTCAATACACGATGACCCTCGACTCCCATCATCTTAGTGCGGTACTGACTACCTCTAGGAGGGTAGACGGTACCCCACACCCTAGCGCGAACATAAGGATCGACCGGATCGATCTGTCCAATGGCAGAATCGAGGTCGGTCTCCGCTAAGTCCGGATACTGATCCCGAGCAATCTCAGCAAGCATCCTCTGAGACTCCTCCCGCACACGCTCCTAAGTTAATATGAAAATAAATATTTCAATATCAATAAAAGTATGATACAAAGGCATTTATTTTATTACCAAAATAACATAAAAAAAGACTTACATGCTCCTCGGGACGGTTCGGATATGCTTTCTGAGTCACGTAGGCAAATGCGTCAAACGAATCAGAAGAAATGGCCTCGTGCGCAACTCTGGCTAACGACCGGAAACCCAGATCGTGATGGTCGGTCGGACCGGACGATTGGTCGTGTTGGTCAAGCTTGTCGCCTTCAAAAAATATTATTTAGAATCGAGTTTATATTTAGAATTCAAAAAAAAAATAAAAACTGAAATATTATTAATTTTTAGTAAATACTAGCAGTTTTTTAATAAATAAAATACAATATTCAGATTTTTATTTTTTTATGGAAAATAATATTATAGTTTTTATTTTTATTCAAACAATTTATAAATAATATCCAGAGTTTATAAATTTTTTTATCTCCACTTTTGAATAAAAAATTCTAATTTTTTAATATTAATAATATTCCAGAATTTAAAGAAAAATACCTGAAGTTTCGATTTTTTCTAATTTAAAAAAATCGGAACTTCTAGTATTTTTTAAATTCTGAAACATTAATTTATAAAAATCGAGTTTATATTTAGAATTCAAAAAAAAATAAAAACTGAAAAAGAAAGAATGAAATAAGGGTATTTTAGTCATACTATGAACTCCGGGTCGCGAAAATGGGCGCGTAGCCACTTCCACTCGTACTCCCGGAACTTGAATTCTTCCGGGGTAGCCTCTCGGGTATCACTCCAGACTGTCCACAACATGTGCATCTCATTTTTCCAAGATTTGTACCTACAACACAACACACGTTGCACAATATATATTATTCCTAAGAAAAAAAATTACGCAAACAATGTAGATACAAAATAAATTAAAATGACTTACTTGGTAGACTGCACCTCGTCACACCAAGTACGTAGTAGAGAGTCGGGAATGACAAACCACACCTATGAACAGCATAAATACGCAATAATTTAAAAACATCACATATTGCATTTTGAAGAACTACGCGTTGATTGAAAAACACTTGTTAAATATTTATTAACTTACCGACATAGCATTGTTCAAAGCATCCTTCACGCACTGCGGCATGTCCTCCCAATCGGGCCACAAAACGGGGACTCTGTCCCGAATAACAAAGCCAACATTATGGCTATATGACGCCGTAGCGTCAGAAGACATCACCGGCCGGCCGTGTCTGTCTAGAGGAATCTCGTAACGGCCATGCTTACTTACGTATGAGTCGAGCGCCAGACCCTTTGCTGGGCCACGAGTCTTCTTCTTTTTCTTCTCCTCCTCGACTACATTTTTCCCCTTCTCCTTCTCCCTCTCTATCTCCTCATACAATTTCGTCTTCGAAACCCGAAAACTCCGCCAACACATGTTGTCTGGCCAAGACTCGTAGATGTACGCCTCGTCAGGGCTAATCAATCGAACGGGAACTCGGACTCCCGTCTCGTCGACCTCTGGAATAGTCGGAACCATCGGAGGCATGAATAGAGTCGGCAGCAGACCGTGGGGTACCGCGGACGAGGAACTCCGTACATCTCCTGATGTGTGAGGGCTAGACGTGGGTCGGTGGATGGGAGGCATACGAGTCTCCGTCTGCGAGGGGGTCGACCGTGGTGTCTGAAAGGATAAACGCCGCGCTAGTGCAGCGGGCTCATCTGTCGCCCTAAAAAAAGCGTCAGCGTTCATGCCGGTAGATTCTAGTATCTGGAGGGCACGAACGCTACTCTGAGATATGTATAGTGTAGCGTGATCCGCCTTACTAGAGGCTGCCGAACTTCCCACCGAATCGGGAGTAGTCGACTTTGTCGACTTCTTCCCCAACGCTTTCTTTAATCTATCCATAATCTAAACAAATTCATCAAATACACAACTCAACACAACAGTAATTATCAATGCCATACCACGTTAATCTTTCGATTAATGCCGACTATACAATTTCTTCCTCCTCAAACAAATTCATCAAATATTTCATCAAAACTCATTAAACAATTGACCTAATTCATCAAATAATCTAAACAAATTCATCAAATTCACAACTCAACACAACAGTAATTATCAAAGCCATACCATGTTAATCTTTCGATTAACGTCGGCTATACAATCCCTTCCTCCTCAAACAAATTCATCAAATTCACAACTCATTAAACACAAAATATTGAAAATACTAAATTCATCAAATATTGCATCACAACTCATTGAACAATTTACCTAATTCATCACATAATCTAAATAAATTCATCAAACAAATACAATAAATTCATCAAACAAAAAAAAAAAGGAAAAGGGTTACCTGTCGGGAGGCGGGACGATGACGACGGAGGGCGCTGGGCGGTGGGACGGGGCCGTCAGACGGCGACGGACGGCGGTCGGGCGGGCGGCGGGATCGGGTTGTAGTACGGGCTGGGACGGCGGCCGGGCGGGCGACGGTTGGGTGACGGGGTTGGGGCTGTAACGGCGCGGATTTGGGCTAGGTGACCGGCGGCCGCTTGACGGCGGTTGGGTGACGGGTCGGCGATCGGCCGCAAATCGGGTGAGGGAAGGAGAAAATAATACAAGAAAGAAGGATAAAACGTATAAAATGTAGGGGGTTTATCCGACGACAAGATCTACGTCGTCGGCTAAAGTGTTTTAAAAAAACATATTATACTTTAGCCGACGACTTTCCAAAGGTCGTCGGCTAAACCCCAACTATGACACGGGCCGTGTCTTCTAACACAGTCGGGTCAGGTATACAGTCTGTTTTCACTTTCTGGGCAGGTGCGACACGGGCCGTGTCATTTGACACGGTCGGGTATTTAGCCGACGACAATATCTATGTCGTCGGCTAAAGTATACCATTTTCTTTTTTTAAAAACTTTAGCCGACGACTTAGATATTGTCGTCGGCTAAACCACCGACCGTGTCATATGACACCGGCCATGTCTCACCTGCCCAGAAATTGAAAACAGACTGTATACCTGACCCGACCGTGTTAGACGACACGACCCATGTCATAGTTGGGGTTTAGCTGACGACCTTTGGAAAGTCGTCGGCTAAAGTATAATATATTTTTTTTTAAAACACTTTAGCCGAATAGAGCGGGAAGGGGGCTCGCAGGTGCCCAAATACAACTTGATATGTGTAATACACTCCGACGCAAGGTAAGATTCTGCAATGCATCCTTCCAGTGCAGACTTATTGGCCACAGAGTCTTTGTAATCACCGAGTTGCCTGTAATATTGTCATTGTGTTAGAAATCATACTTAATTTGACAATATATATATATATATATATGTTAGCTTTCAACCGGGTACATCCACGTGTAGTGCACTGGACCAGTAACCAATAACTGCCGGGGAAGGTGGATCATGAGGTGAGGCATGAGGTCAAAAAAGTTTGGAGGAAATATTCGCTCAAACTTGCACAAGATATAGATGATCTCATCTTGCATTTTACGCAAATCAGATCTCTTCACTTCTCTCGTACATAATTTATGGAAAAATCTTGACAATACAACATACGGCTCGACCACCTGCTTTGGTAAGTACGATTGAATAAATACCGGAAATAGGCGTTGTAGAAGGATATGACAATCATGACTCTTCAAACCAGTTAACTTGTTCTCCCTGAAATTAACGCATCTTCCTATATTTCCGGCATACACGGTAGGATACCTAACAGTCTTTATCCACCAAAATATCTCAGTTCTCTGCTCGGCAGTGATGGTGTAAGCTGCCTTAGGCATTTTTTGTTTTCCCTTGACATTTTTCAACCACAAATATTTTCTTATGCTCATTTCTTCCAAACCTTTGCGTGCTTTTGGCCCATCTTTGGTCTTTCCATCCCAACCTAAGGTTGTCCCAACCACAATTTCGCAAACATTCTTTTCAATGTGCATGACATCCAAGAAGTTCCTTATTAGTAACTTGGACCATTAAGGCAATTCCCAGAATATACTTTTGTGCAACCAATACTTATACCTATCGGGCCTTTCAAAGGTTGCTGCAATCACATCAGGATGGTTGCTAAGCTGACCAAAATCATACTCATTAAGAATCGATAGTATTTCATATCCTATCCACTGTCGTGGTGGCTCGCCCATTTCTACAGTGCCATCAAATGCTGCAGCATCTATACGCTACTCATGTTCCCTCTCAAGACATATCCGATGACGCATTCGGATAACTTTCCTACAGTGGTACCTAGCACAATATGCATTCAAACACACTGGACAATCTCTATATCCGCTAATAACAGATCCAGACAGCATTCCATATGCAGGAAAATCACTAATAGTGCCGATACACATGGCGTGCAAGTAGAACGTCTCAGACGAATAACTGTCGTACGTGGGATGACCTTGCTCCCACAACAATTTTAGCTCCTATATCAAAGGTCTCATATAGACATCGATACACTCTCCCGGATATCCCGGCCCCGGGACTAATAAGGTCAACATATTATACTCCTTCCGCATACACATCCACGGAGGGAGATTGTAAGGAATCACTACAACAGGCCATATGGTATATGAAAGACTCATGTTACCAAAAGGGTCGAAACCATCAGATGCAATCCCGAGCCTCACATTTCGGATATCTGAAGAAAAATTCGGATACTCCCTATCTATATGCTTCCACGTCTCTCCATCCGAAGGGTGTATCATAGTATCCCTGTCATTAGTGCGCGGCTCGGCATGCCATCTCATTGCTTTTGCCGTGTGAGGAGACATAAAAAGCCATTCCAACCTGTCCTTCAGTGGAAAATACCAAAGTACCATCACCGGTTTCTCTTTTCCAGAAGGAGTGATCCTATATCTCTCTGTATCACATACAGACATCTCGTGAGGTCTTCATTAGGATGCCCCCAGAATAGAACACAATCATACATGCAGACGTGGTCTTAATGTAGGAAAGACCAAGATCTTTTAAAATTCGTCTCATTTTGGTATATGTATTAGGAAGATGATGACCCTGTGGAAGTATATTACTCGTAAGCTCCAAGTAATCATACACAGACTTGATGGATGATCTGTTTCCCACCTTTAATCTCATCGTTTCCATGACACAATCAAGAACAGTCATGTTATACCCTGGGTATAGAGGGGTATGTTGGAGTTGAATTAGCTTCTTGTACCTATCAAGCCCAGCAGTATTGCAAGGCAACGGTCTACGGGGTCGTGGGATTGGCTCAGTTGGTACAAACATCTCGTAAAAACCAAACACATCATCAACCAACCTCCTCTTCGGATCGATGAACCCCTCGTTACCACTAAATTGTCCGTGATCATACGGAATAACAGAATTCAGTGCTTCACCGTGGTATATCCAACATGTATATTTACTCCAAAAACCATTCTTCTTTAGGTGTTCCCAGACCTCATCAAATGGAAAATGATACATATCACTGCGACATCTACATTTATTACACGGACAGTAGTGCAACGTATTACTAGTGTCGTGCTCTTTTACAAATCTCATAAACTGCTTCATCCCATCCATTACACTTGGATCCCATTTTCGTAACCCAATCCAACTCGTGTCCATCCTGAAAATGTATAAATTTTCCAATATTAATCCAACTAACTAATATTGTTCAAATTATAAATGAAATCACAACAAACAATTAATCATAATGATTATCATCATAAAACTTAATCGTTATACATAAAAGCTTTCGAATGTACAACATGAATAATACAATGTTTCGAAATCATAATAAAATACGTACCTTAATCGAAATGGTGATTATTACAACCGGTATAAACCTTCGTCACTCCAGCTAGCACAACTCAAAGTAGCAACACAAACTCAAAAAATACACAAATGGATTTCCAAGAACCGGGTTGATCTTTTTCGCAAGGTCGCAATACTCAAAGTAGCAACTCACAAGCTTTTTTCGGGAATAACTGACAGGGTCGGGAATAGAAAGGTGCTCTTTAGCGGGGAGATGGGCAAGATTGGGTTGGTGTTCCGTGAACTATATATAATTTTCACTTGGAGGTTTAGCCGACGGCAAGATCTAGGTCGTCGGCTAAACCCCATTTTTTTTCGAAAGGGTTTAGCCGACGACCTAGATCTTGCCGTCGGCTAAAACTTTTTTTTTATTTTTGGGCAAGGGATGAGCCGACGACCCAGATCAAGTCGTCGGCTAAAACTTTTTTTTTTGGAAAAGGGTTTAGCCGACGACCCAGATCAAGTCGTCGGCTAAAACTTTTTTTTTTCGTCGGCTAAACAATCTCAAGAGTCGTCGGCTAAACCTCTTTACTATAGCCGACGACTATGTTGCACTATAGCCGACGACCTAGATCAAGTCGTCGGCTAAAACTGTTTAGCCGACGGCAACACGAGTCGTCAGCTAAATTGCAAAGTTTAGCCGACGACACTTTAAAGTCGTCGGCCATTTTTTTACGGGTCGTCGGCTAAAGTGTTAATTTTAGTAGTGATGGTCGAGATGAAGTAGCGTTCGGCGACGAGCAGGACAGGTGCAGCGGCGACGAGCAGGGCGGCGGCGACTAGCAGGGCTTGTAACTTGCTGACGAGCGGCGACGAGCAGGTGCATGTGCAGATTTTCTCTTGACGTTGGCAGAGAAAGATGAAGAATTGGTTGAAGATAGAGAGAAGAGATATGATTTAGAGAGAGAGAGATAAATATGGTGAAGATTTTTTTTTTGAGATAGAGAGGAATCCGTGGGTTATAAATTCCATCCAATTATTGGTTCTTTTTTTTTTTTTTTTACTTTTTTGCCCTTTTAATTTAATTTATGGAATTTATTATTTTTGGTATTATTTTTCAAAATGATTGGTTGTGAGCTATTCCTTTATTCCTTTAAATTGTTATCATTCTCGTATGATCCTCCCTATATATATATATATATATATATATATAAATAACGTGAGCACATTGCTAGATGGTCTTTGCTGCGGTACAAATTCTGGGTGATGTATGCCTTGACCATATATACACCCTCTCTACTTAAATTTAACCATAAATGAAGTACATGTTCCAAAATAAAGCTTTTATTGGTGAACGAGAATAGGATTTTACATCAAGGAACGACGCATTTTACGATTATAAATGTCTTTTTTTCATTTCTGTTTTTAAATTTTTATAACTAATTGTATTTGCTACTATAAATAAGGGTATTTTGATGTAAATATATTCAGATTAAAACTTGCTTAATGTTACACTTCATTTACAAAGATTGTGAAATCATTTATATCATGGATGACCCGGACGGATGTCAAAAAGTCACTTTCCAGACGAGGCAAGCAAAGGATTAGTTAATTTGCTTTATTTATTTTATAATCACGTGCTCTCAGTAATTGTTCTCGATTAAAACGTGAGATATTCTTATTTTTTTAGAATGTTTGGGCATTTGATTCTCAAATTGAAATTCTTAAAATACGAGACATCATGGCCCGTGCGATGCACGGACTTTATTCACTCTAAAGCACGGGTATTTTATCTTCGTTAATATCGAATATTATATTTATATTACATATTATTTCAAAGTCCGAGCATTCACAGTTTTTATTATTCGAGTGAAATTATTCTAAGTTAAAATATCGTATTTTTATCTAACGTATTTAATATCAAGTATGGCCTAGGCTGTGTAATTGACATGTTAAATGACTTGTACTCAAAATGTGCAATATATTTATACATGATACTAACAAAAAAAAAACTACATGTGCATTTCTTAAGATGAATTATTTATCACTGAAGCAAAACATTTGTTCGTGTTTACAGAAATCAATACGAACTATTTTTTAATTAGTAGCATCAAACTATCATATTTAGCTTATTCGGTGGTGCATCACAGCGTCAATATGTGATCTTATATGAGGTTGATTTCAAACAATGGGTTCATATATAACATATTAAGATATCGAATTGACATCTATATAGTCAAGTTACCAAACATGTACGATCATCTAAAATGAATGATTTGTTGCCATTTAATCAAACACTTATTACGCCTACGATGCTACGTATTTGAATTAATTTTTCTCACATATTTTTATACTTTAAAATCCTTATGGCAAATATTATGATTTTTATTACATATTTCACTCTTACTCCTTAGTTGTTTATATTTTTTAGATGTAAGTAATTCGTGGTATGTGTGTTCTCAAGACTGTATGACCTCAAATTTTTAAATTTGTAAATTTTCAAAATTAGTTAAAACCATCTTTATTTTCCTGTAATATAATCAAATTTTTTTTTAATATCTATCATCTTTGCATTGCCTTCCATTTTGAATTGACAGACTTGAATTTATTATCCTTTAAAATTAGAGTTAACTACATTTTTAGTCCTTGTGGTTTGCGGGGTATTTCATTTTCAGTCAAATTTTGAAAAGTTTTAGGTTTGGTCCAAAAGTGAAAGGATAATTCTATATTTACCTAATCAAAATTAAAATACCATATTTCCAAACACAAATTTTTAGTGCATAAGTACAATGCCTTTAAAGAATTTGTTAAGAAAATATGAAATTATTATGTTTAAGTTGAGTATATATAGAATTGCCCCAAAAAAGTGAAACATCCGTTTCGGATTTGATCCGAATTTCCTAACTCCATTAGTTTGACTGTTGAATAAGAGAGTATTTTTGTCCTTTCATAATATTTTCTTTAATTTTATTATATCTATCAAAATTAACTACTTGTAAGTTGTATCCTCCACCCAAAAACACACTCTTTTTTCTCATCACAAAACATATACGACCCTTTCATTTCTCTCGCTAAACCATCATCCATCAACAACCAAACATCGGCCAAAACTACCACGTAACCACACCCTTGTCGCCAAACCACCACCAACAAACCTCCATCGCTGGAATCTCGGGTCTCCTCTAGAATGTGTTTCGATCTTATAAGTAAGTTACAAACTCGGGTTTTGATTTTGTGTTCAGATCTGGATATTTCAGTGGCCGACGGCGGTTATGGCGATGGTGGTGGGGTTTTCGATGGTCGAGAAGGTAGAACCAACGATGTGGACACCCTTAGCTCAATTCCCTTGATACTCATAAATATTGAAAACCCATCTTGACAATCGATCCATTATTTTGGCTATAAAGAACTCGATATCATCTTTATTTTTTAAAGATTTGGTGGGAATTGACAATTTGATTTTATAATGTTTTGGATATCTCATGGTTTGTAGGTATCTGTAGGCTATTTTGAATAGAAACGTTTTAGTTGTTTAATTGTTTATAAGAAAATTGTTTGAGATTTCAAGTTTGGTATATCGGCAGCGGAACCACTAAAACAACAATGAAACCACTCAAGCTCGAAACACCACCTATTGAATTAATATTCATTGGTGTCGGCGGAAGCAGTTGATGTTAGCGGGTTCCGGTGGGCGTGGCGAAGAATGCTTAACTTTGGAGGTGATGGTTGTGACCTGTTTTGTGGGTGAGTTGTGTGACTTTTTTTGTTTGTTTATAAGGGAGTATAATACCTCAAAGAAGAAGTTGAAAGAGTTAAACAATAAACATGCTTTGTGTGGTATGACTATAGAAATTCTTAAAATTTAATAATGAGACTTTGACATGTTTTAATTGGTTGAATTAATTTAGCTTATGACAATGAACATGTATGCATACGTTTTTTATTCGTGCATTTTTTTTATTGTGGTTTGTAAAAGCTCTTTAAAGCTTTAAAAAAAGCTTTAGAGAGTAGCAATATTTCAATTGATATGAATGACCCTACCTTATGACATAAATGCTCACATTAATATATATATTAATATATATATATATATATATAAATTGACATAAATGTTCACATTAATACATGGAACTCAATTTTTATATATACGAGACATCATGGCCCGTGCGATGCACGGGCTTTATTCACCTTAAAGCACGGGTACTTTATTATCAATAATATCGAATATCATATTTATATTACATATTATTTCAAGGCCCGAGCATTCACGGTTTTTGTTTTTCGAGTGAAATTATTCTAAGTTAAAACATCGTAATTTTATATAACGTATTTAATATCAAGTATCGCCTGGGCTGGGTTATTGACAGGTTAAAATGACTTGTACTCAAAATATGCAACATATTTATCCATGATACTAACACCAGAAAAAAATTACATGTGCATTTCTTAAGATGGATTATATCTCATTGAAGCCAAATATTTGTTCGTGTTTTACAGAAATCAATACGAACTACTTTTTAATTAGTAGCATCGAACTATCCTATATAGCTTATTCGGTGGTGCATCCTAGCGTCAATATGTGGGGTACTATATGAGGTTGATTTCAAACAATGAGTTCATATATAACATATTAAGATATCGAATTGATATCTATATAGTCAAGTTACCACACATGTATGATCATCTAAAATGAATGATTTGTTGTCATTTAATCAAACACTTATTACGCCTACGATGCTACATATTTGAATTAATTTTTCTCACACATTTTTATACTTTCCTTATGGCAAATATTATGTTTTTTATTACATATTTTACTCTTACTCCTTAGTTGTTTATATTTTTTAGATGTAAAAAATTACACTCTTAGTTGTTCATAGAGTATTTTTTTTAAGTAAATAATGTTCTTTTGTGTCATGTGCATGTAATTCGTGGTATGTGTGTTCTCAAAACTGTATAACCTCAAATTTTTAAATTTGTAAATTTTTAAAATTAGTTAAAACCATCTTTATTTTCGTGGGATATAATCAAATTTTTTTAATATCTATCATTTTTGCATTGCCTTCCATTTTGAATTGACAGACTTGAATTTACTATCCTTTAAAATTACAATTAACTACATTTTTAATCCTTATGGTTTGCGGAGTATTTCATTTTCAGTCCAAATTTTGAAAAAGTTTTAGGTTTGGTCCAAAAGTGAAAGGATAATTCCATATTTACCCAATCTGAAAATCAAAATACCATATTTTCCCAAAACACAAATTTTTAGTGCATAAGTACAATGGATTTAAACAATTTGTTAAGGAAATATGAAATTATTATGTTTAAGTTGAGTATATATAGAATTGCCCCCCAAAACTGAAACATCCGTTTCGGATTTGATCCGAATTTTCTAACTCTGTTAGTTTGACTGATAAATAAGAGGGTATTTTTGTCCTTTCATATTATTTTCTTTAATTTTATTTTATCTATCAAATTTAACTACTGTAAGTTGTAGCCTCCACCCAAAAACACACTTTTTTTTTCTCATCACAAAACATATACGACCCTTTCATTTCTCTCACTAAACCATCATCCACCAACAACCTAACACCGGCCAAAACCACCACGTAACCACACCCTTGTCGCCAAACCACCACAACAAACCTCCATCGATGGAATCTCGGGTCTCCCGTAGAATGTGTTTCGAGCTTATAAGTAAGTTACAAAATCGGGTTTTGGTTTTGTGTTCAGATCTGGATTTTTCAGTGGCCGACGGCGGTTATGGCGATGGTGGTGGGGTTTCGGTGATCGAGAAGGTAGAACCAACGATGTGGACACCCTTAGCTCAATTCCTTTGATACTCATCAATATTGAAAATCCATCTTGGCAATCGATCCATTATTTTGGCTATAAAGAACTCGATGTCATTTTTATTTTTTAAAGATTTGGTGGGAATTGATAATTTGATTTTATAATATTTTGGATATCTCATGGTTTGTAGGTAGCTGTAGGATATTTTGAATAGAAACGTTTTACTTGTTTAATTATTTATAAGAAAATTGTTTGAGATTTCAAGTTTGGTATGTCAAGTAGAACCACTAAAACAACAACGAAACCACCTGACTCGAAACACCACCTATTGAATTAATATTCGGTGGTGTCGGCGGGAGAAGCGATTGATGTTGGCGGCGATTCAGTGGTGTGGCGGCGGAAGAATGCAGTTTCTTGGAGGTGGTGGGTGTGACTGCTTTGTGGGTGAGTTGTGTGACTTTTGCTTTGTTTATAAGGGAGTATAAGTACCTCAAAGAAGAAGTTGAAAGGGTTAAATAGTAAACATGTTTTTTTGGATGACTATAGAAATTCTTAAAATTTAATAATGAGGCTTTGACATGTTTTAGTTGGTTGAATTAATTTAGCTTATGGCAATGAACAGGTATGCATACGTTTTTTATTCTTATATTTTTTTTAATTGTGGTTTGTTAAAGCTCTTTAAAGTTTTTAAAAAAAAGCGTTAGAGATTAGCAATATTTCAATTGATATGAATGACTCTAGCTTATGACATGAATGCTCACATTGGAACTCAATTTTTATATCGCTATAGATATAGATAGTAGGAATTAATTTTGAATATTTATAGGGAGTTTATTGGCATCCAATATTGTTATTGACCTATTGAAGAATATTAGTATAGAACTCTAGCTATTTTTTATTTAAAAATAGAGTTATGGACAAATATTCCCCAAAAAAAGATTGATTGATAAATAAAGTTCTTAATCGAAAACCTTACTCCTCCATATACCCAACTCATTCGACTTGCCACAATATGCAATACAACACTTTAATCATGATTATATATATATATATAATGCAATACATATAAATTGGTTTCTAAATTTTACCATTAAGGGAGTTTCCACCATAATCAATATATATATATATATATATATAATTGCATAAAAAAATTGTCAATGGAAATACAAAAATTACATTAAAGAAAAATGTGTACGCCTTGTACAAAATAATCAACCAAGACTCGTTACAAAATCAAATGCTAATAACTAGGAGACTGTTTACAAAAACCAAGTATTATTATTACATAAATGAACAGTTCAATATATATAACACGAAAAGGCCTCTTCTTCACATGTGCTTTGAAACTCGCAAATTATGTTTCCATACTGTACGATAGGTGATGGGATCATGTACCTGATAAGCCGGATAAGAAAATGATTTGACAGGATATATTGGTACGTGCATTATTTTATATGTTATACATTTATTTTTCTTGTAATCCTCATTGTGTGACTGGTCTTTTACTAATCATACGCTAGTAGTACTTTGTATGGAGTCTGTGGGACTTGATTTTGGACAAATAAAAGCACAAGGTATAATGGATTTTTCTCTGGGAATTTGTTAGGATTTTATCTTGCATTGTACTCATTTCAGTATAAATAAGAAGTCTCCCTGATGTATTTTATGTGGTGAGTAGTTTTATCAATTCTTACATGGTATCTGAGAGGTACTTGATGTCTTACTTACCCAAAATACAAAGCTAACTCTTCAATCAATTGCCGATGCAGGCTAACTTTGATGTTAGTCAGATCAACAATCTTACTCAAATTCGAAAGAAGTCGATGCAGTCGGTAGGCCTAAAATTGAGGCAAATTAAGACTGATTTGACCGGTACTCTGTGAGAAAAGTACGGTATCTAGAGCACTAGTGGCCCGAACTTAAAAAGGTTCGAGAGGACGAGTGTGGAAATTACGGAATCTCCATGTGAAAAGTACGGTATCTCATGACTTTTCACCATTGCCATCTCCGATAGTTCATGATAACACCATGACGATCCATCCAAGCGTCCCCGAGGATTAAATCGCCACCCTTTAAATCTACAACAATGAGATTTGAGGGCCAATCATGATTCCCGATCCTCACTGGACAGTCTCTGACTTTCTGATTCCCAACCATACGATCCCCACTAGGCAAGCCCACTACAAATGTCTCATACCTAAATAAACAACCAATATCAAGGCGACAAATACAGTCCAATGTGATAAAAGAATGGGTGGCACCCGAATCAAACAATACCAAAAATGTATGAGAAAGGATATGAGTGGTACCTGTTGCTACTGGAGAGTCTGTCTCATCTGCGCGTCTCATTTGATCGGGATGGGGATGTGCTGATCCCGAACTCGACACTCCCTATCGGTCTGGCTGACCCCGACCCCTACCACGACCTGAACTCGTGGAGGTGATTGATATTAAACTCTCTCCGTCGGAGTCCCGGCTATTCTGGAAATACTCTCACAATAAACCGCATGATGCCCACCGCCCGCATGAATGATAGGTAACCAGTGGAAGCGGACAACCTCTCACAATGTTCTCACTCTGACAGTAGTTAAACAAAGCCTTCGAAATAAAAGATCGAACCGAACGGTTACCACGGGAGCTACCGCATGATGAAACGGTCTCCCACATGAAGCATGGGCAAACAGAGACTTAGGAAATCCACTACCCTTGCGGGCCGAGAAGTTGCAGTAGTCTTCTATTTCTTATATTCTAACCAATCTCCGATGCTGGCATAGCCATCTCACCCGTCCCCAGATGGACGAACCATTCACACACACTTAACATTTTCACAGATCATCAATCATATCGGGATAATATAATACATAACATAATGCAATACATGTACTTGCCTTGATTAGTATTACGTAAGGAAACGGTGAACGGAAAGGACTTTATCCGAACTTTCCACGATGATTCAAACCTAAGACATAACGATATTTAATCAACCATAATGCTACTGGAATAATACGGGATTGTACTAAGGTCTACCCATTAGAACCTTACCAGGCATTACGAGGGTAGAGTCGACCATAATTGATTAGTGGTGGAAAATTATGGAAATTAATCCACAAAACCTCAAGAAAAATAATGGAGTATGATTACACAATCATAATCTATCATCAGTACAGACTTGATTGGATTTGAAAGACAAAACCAAAAAAAAAAACCCCCAAAATACCCAAAACCAGGGTTCTAAGAGATTTATCTCAATTAGGATGATGAAGGAAGATCAAATGGTGTTCAATTCGTACTAGGAACTTGAATACACTACAAGAAAAACTGCATCAGCCAACGGTTTTTGCCCGTTGTCTAACCCCCTGTTTTCCTATTGTCTATTGAGACGCCGTCTCTTACGCGCCTCAGACAACGATACAGAATCTGTTGTGTGAAAGAGTGAGAAACAACGACTTCATCTCTAGACACCATTGCGTAATAGCCAGAAATAACAACACTCCATTTAGAAACCATTGTTGTTTGGGATGCTACACAATTATTTTTTATTTTGAATATGTTGTTAAGATTTCATAAACACAATGGTTTCTTAAAACTATAGCATTGTTTGAGAGTTAAGCGCACAAATCTTTGTTGAATTTGCGCCATTGTTGGACTGTTGAACAACGATTTTGTTTTTCAAAACAATTGTTAGATGTACTAAGCACAATCATTTATTTCTTACAAAGTGTTGTTTATATTTTCTATAAACAATGATTTTATAATTGAAACATCTGTTTTTACTTGTTTTCACACAATGCATTGTTAGAGTCTTGTTGTTGTGTAATGCGAATTTTAACAAGCTTTTTTAAAATCACCTAATTGCCTAATGACAGACCAAACAATGATTTTATTTGCATTAAAACTACTCATTTAGACAATAGTTTCAATTTACAAAAACAACCAATATTCGTCATTAAATAAATAATACCAACCAATATTCGTCATTAAAGTAGTAACAGATATTCACTAGTACCTATACATCTAAACAAACATTCTCCAACTTTCATATATACTAGTTCATGTCCATTCTTCTTGGTTTAGTTTCACCTTTGCACAACACCACCGATAAAAAGCTTTGTCTGATTGGTTTTTCTAGAATGTACTTAGATTACACAATACTTTTTCGAGGATGAAAATAAACCGTTGTCTGTTAATTTCAGCCAACAATTTTTCGACCGACTGTTGTCTGATTAGTGTTGTCTGATTGTGTTTTTCCTGTAGTGAAAAATGACGAAGTTTGACTGATGCCCATCTATATATACAGGCACGTTTTAGCGCGTGCTAAGTCTAAAGCTTAGCATGTACAAATTGGCTGTAAAAACTGAATGTTCTGACACAGTATGCACTTAGCGCACGCTAAGTGATTATCGTAGCGTGCGCTCACGGGTCTCAAAATATGAGTATTCGGACTCGCACCAGTTAGCTGACTTGAACCAGTTAGCATGCGCTAACGAGACTATTAGTTTGCGCTAATGTAACAGTTTAGCATGTGCTAATGAAACAATGAACGTGCACTAATTCCTCTACACAATAGTACATTTGTGAAGCCCCATCAGTTCGAACACATCCCCAATGATGCAAAACTCGATGGTTATAAGTAAACAATGAAGCACTCGTGAAGAACATCAACATACAGACTCAAGCGCTAAACAAACACGTGATTCCGACCACCCGACGGTATGGAAAAACGAATAAAAAACCCATTACCCTATACTTTGGGAAAATTATAAAATAGCCCAAACATCCGAAAATCACGATTCAAGATCGAACGACAACACCCAAACCATAACACGTCTAAATGTTTAAATGAACTTACAGGAACAACAAAATGACAGTTTCGAACAATATTTAAAAGAATCGAACCTAAACACGGAAAAGTTACATCAATATACGAATTTCTGCGAAACAGCAACTCGTTCGAATGGCCAAATATGCAGAACATAGTAGTTTCAAAATACCAAAACAATTACAAGCGAGTCATAAAAATAGAAAATGTACCAACAATAAAATTACTAAAAATAAAAAAATACGGATATTACAAATATCTAGTTAAAAAACCTACTAACTTTTGTGAAACAACAAAGATAGATAGGAAGTAGAGAATAAAGTGAGAAGTATTTTGATATTATATGTGTTTTCTCCAACAATTAGAACATTTCTATTTATAGGTATGAATTAAGCTTAATTAATATAAGAGATACATGCTTGGTTAATAGACTAAAGATGAATTTGGAAGATACATAGTTTTTTTATAATACAATGAACTTCACCTATAAATAATTATATTCATAATATTCCTCTTGAATTTTATTGTATTAAAAAAATAGTGCACTTGGTCGGTTGCCTCATTAAAACCCTTCCTAGGAAAAACCCTATTGAATGAAAAGATACAACATGCCTTTGTTCCCCCTGATGATGGCATCATATTAAATCCTTAAGATGACGCATTCCAATCTCATGCCTCAATTTTTCAAAGGTTGATATAGGCAAATATTTAGTGAAGAAATCTGTCAGATTGTCGCTTGAACGAATTTGTTGAAAGTGAATACCGCCCTTTTATTGAAGATCATGAGTAAAGAAGAATTGGGAGAAATGTGCTTCGTCCTATCACCTTTGATAAATCCATCCTTTAGTTGAGCTGTATAAGCTGCAATGTCCTCATATATCATGGTTGGGACTTCTTTCATTGGATTTAGGCCTAACATTTTTCTAATGTGTTCGATGATAGATCTTAACCAAACACACTCACGACTTGCCTCATAAATAGTTAGAATTACTGCATGGTTAGAGGAAGTAGCAGCTAATATTTGTTTAATAGAACGCCAAGAGATAGATGTACCTCCATATGCAACTAAAGAATAATTTGAGCTGTTAGAATAATATAAGCCCATATCCAATACTCCTTGCAAATACCAAAAAATACTTTTCACTTCGTTCTAATGTCTTCGAATAGGTGAAGAACCATATCTTGTTAATAAATTTACAGGAAATGATGACAGGTCTGTTATTGCTAACAAGAAAAGTTACTGCACCAATTGCATTTAGATATGGTACTTGAGGATCAAGTATTTCTTTATCATCTCCAAGGGTCGAAATGGGCCTTTTTTTACATCAATTTACCTCACCACCATAGGTGTAGATAATGAGTGTGCTTTTTTCATATAATTACTTTTAAGCATTTTTGATGTATAAGACAATTGATGGATAGAAGTACCATTCTCCAAGTGAACAATCTGAAGACTCAAACATAATTTAGTTTACCAAGGTATTTCATCTTAAATTCCTTCTTTAAGGAAATCACGCCTTTTGATGACTGTATAGGAGTTCCAATGATATTCAAATCATCAACATAGTAATGATCACGTATTCAGATCCAGATCTCTTGATAAAAATACATGGGCATATGGATCACTGGTATAACCATCTTTGATTAAAAATATGCTTAAGCGATTATACCACATACGACCCGATTGCTTTAGTTCTGTAATATACATCCATATTTCCCATTTTTCATAATTTTTTGATTTCATCGACTCGCTTGTACTCATTATGATTTTTTGACATGTTATCTTGTTCACAATTTGTCATTCGGACGAGTTTCGTGGTTATTTGGAATTATTCCATGACATCACTATTTTGTCATTTTCGCAATGGTTGTCGTTGGAGCCTGTTTTATTGTATTCCGATTTGATGATTTTGGAGTTTGATTTGCGATTGAGTTTGTATATTGGTGTTTTAGGTAAGTGTTTCGTGGTTTGTTGTTAACCTTCATGTTTTTCATCGTATGGGCTGTGTTCGGATACCAGGCTACATTATTTTGATGTTGTACATGAGGTCTAGTGCATGTTAAACAATATGTGAGTGTGAGGTATTCGGAGCGTTAGCAAATGCTATTATACTGGTTACTGCACACTAATAGGCCGCAACAGAATCCTCTTATTTTTAGTCTCATTAGCGCACGCTAAAAGGGTGCTTAATGTACGTTAACTTTATGCAGGATATATATGTAATATCTTGAATTTCTACTATGGTTGTTTAATATTATTTTATCCGAGTTATATTGTATAGTGTGGAATCTATATAGTATGGATAAAATAATTGAAGGACTGAGACATTCAGATTGGTATAATTATCGTACTTGGTCGACAATTGCATTTGAAGATATTGTGTGTCAGGTGTGTTGTATGAGAATATTATTGGAATGAATATATGTATTCAGCATGTCGTATATACGTGTCCAGTATGTCGAGACGACGGACAGGAACAGTTGGAATTGGCTAAGTATAGCCTGAATTAACGTACGCTAGTATGAGGAATTAGCACACGCTAAGGTGCATAGTTTACCTATGCTAAGAAGGACCGTTAACGTACGTAAGATCATTTGGACAGGATCCAGGCCGTGGCCGACAGGTAGGTCCCGACCTGAGTCATCAGCATTTTGCGCATGCTAATGCATAAGGTTAACACACGCTAGTGCAAAACAGACCAGAGGGAATCTACGTGTGGACCCGGCTACTTTCGGCGCATGTCCCGATAAGTTCAACGGATGTTTGCGATGGAAGATTAGCGCCCTAAGCTTAGTGCTTAACGCACGCTAATATCAGAACAGTCAAAGGGAATCCCGACTTTCTCGTTTGCTTTCGGCGTGTGGACGCAGGCATCTTTGGAGTAGGTGCAGATTATCGAGTCAACGGGGATTAGCGCGCACTTTTATTGGAGAATTGCGCACGTTAATGAGTATATTACTGTAGCAAGTCAACTTCGATATTACGTACACTACAGCATAGGTTTTGCGTACGTAAATCATTGTGCGAAGCAAGGCAGTAGCCTCTGGACCACGATAGCGTATGTTATCAAAGTCAGTTAGCACATGCTATGGCAGGTAACGCACGCTAGCGAGTAGCGCACAATAGTAATGTGCAATATATATATATATATATATATGTGTGTGTGTGTGTGTGTGTGCAGTTGGGTATTATTATTCATTTCAGCCATTTCTTTCTTTAACCCGATAGAGAGAGTTTTTGGGCGAGGCTTTGAGGTTCCAAACACTTGAGTGTTTGTAGAAATGATTACCTTTAACAACATTAAGCTTGAGAGCATGGATTAGAGCTTTATTCTTAAAGTTGTTAATGATTTTTCGAGGGAGTTCGATTGTTCTTCACCATAGTTCGTCAATTAAAGGTAATAATAGTATCCATTCGATGGTATTTTATTTTAGAAGGATGTTTACATGTTAGCAAGCATGTTGGTTTATCCTATTATGTATGATGATTTTATACGTGATTAAATGGAATTGTGACAAGAGATTGAAGATGTTGGTTAAGATTCTTCATGTTGTAAGAATGGTGATTCGTTCAAACATGCTTGTAAGATGGATTTCAATCATGTTGATGTTGTTATTGATATATGGGTATTGATATTATTGTAGTGGTTTTGTATTGTGTTGAAGGGGTATGTTGATGTAATCCCTTTCTTCATTTCGGATTCTTGATGTTGTTGTCGTTGTTTACTTCGTATGATGACGAATATGTAAGTGTTGTGATTCTTGGTATTGCTTGAAGCTTGTTGAGGAAGATGGTGATGTGATGATTTAGATGTTCGAACGTATTGGATTAACTGTTGATATGTTTATCAGATTGTGGAATCGTATTATGGTTATGGATTCGTGATTGATTGATTGAGTTATTCGTATTAGTGTTTAATCGAGATATTGTGGAACCATTGAGTTTGTTGATTGGTTATATCGATTGTTGATTGTTATCGAATTTGTTGTTTATCGATTATTACAATAAGTTGTGAGGATTGATCGTTAATTAGAATAATATGTTGCGGTCGGGTTTGAGGATGTTCGTGAATTACTTTGGTCAGGGCCGAGGTGCTTGTAGACGAAGGCAAGGAAATTGGTAACGGCTTCATTATCATCGTATCGGTATCGAGGCAAGTTATTACCTGCTCAGTTTATAATATTTAATGAATGGTTTCGTTTCATTCATCGTATAGCAATGATTATAATTGTGAACTCGGATATTTGGGATTGTACGTTGTTTTCGATTTTGGGAATTAAATCATAATGTATATGATTTACATTTGTTATTAGTATACTTGGATATCGAGGATACATTATGGTAAAGACGAGGATATGAGTTATCTACGATCAAGTGATACATTCATGTATTGTTGTTGTCGTGTATTTTTGTATTGTTGTTAACATGCATTTGTGCATTGTTGTCGTATGTCCACTCGTGTTGGTCCGACGGGATCATATTGGGTATCTATGCTATGTGTCTTTGGATCATTAGACGGTTTTTCCACCTCGTGTTGTCCGACGGGATCATCTTGGGATCTATGTAGTGAACGCAATTGGATCATCGAATTACCCATGTGTTGTTGTTTTGCATATGTATATTGTTGGTTATCCACCTCGTGTTGATCTAACAGGATCATCTTGGGATCTATGCAATGAACGATGGATCATCAGATTCCATGAGTATACATTGTTGTTATTGTTGTGGGCATATTGATGTTGTCATATGAATACGCATTTGTAAGTCTTTTGTAGGACCATGTCCGTATGTTGTTTTGATCTGATCTCGGATTAGACTGACATGATTCGTCGTGGTATTGCGTATCTTGAGGTATGTTCTGTATTTCTTTCTCGGTTCTTATCTCTGGATGGACAATCGATTATCATATTGATATTTGATGATGTTATCCGGTGGGTTGAATTGGTCAGAGTTGGTATATTTCCGTATTGGTGAGTTATAATGATGTTTTGAGAATCTTGGGTATTGTTTGAGGTACAGTATAGATGTTGTGTTTAAGTTCATTGTCTAATCGAGAATACGAGATGTGCAATATGGTAAGGGTTATTTTGATGAGGCTTATCACGAATTGGTGAGGTTATAATGATAAGATTATATTGGTCGTATTCTTACTTCGTAATTCCATTGGTATGTAATTATTGACGTGATGTGATCATTATCATTGTTAGATATTATGGCTGACCCCGTCGTGGGCTTTATTTTTAGGTTCTTGGGATATCGAGCTTGTAACGGTCATGAAGAGATGAGCTTCCCGGAGGATACTGACTATGGCGTGTGTTTATGAACTGAGTACTTTGACTAGTTATCATTTTTCCACTGCAAACGTATTTTTGGTTATTTGTTATATCCGCTGCGAGTGTGTTTTAAATGGGTTGCTAGTATTTTACGAATTTGGGTTCATTTTGGAAAATCGTTTTCTAAACTATTTTTTCGATATGTGCAAGCGGTGGCTTAACGTATACTTTTGAAACTATTGAGTTTTGGCATTTTGGCCTTGTACTTTCAAATGAGATTTTACGACGGTATTGATAAATTGATTTTATAAATTCTTTGAATAATTTAAACGATATTACCGTGATCGTCGCTTAGGCGTATTTGAAATATTTGTAAAAATGTCTTTCAGCCTTGTGGGTTCCGTTTCGGGGCCCACGGCGCTGTAATATTCCTGGATGGCTTTGGGGGTGTTATAGAATATGGTATCAGAGCGTAGGTTGTGAAAACCTAGGCTGTCGGGTCGAGTCGAGTCGAGTCGTGTTTTTGTCACGTCATTTGATTTGTCGGTTGGCAAGTATTAGAGCCCCAGGTTTTTGTTGTTCACTTGGGTTTGTGTGTTATGTGGTTTACCGGTGTTGTCTTGTGGTTGTTTTAAACTTCTCCAAATGCATTAACGTGATTCTTTGGAAAGAGATGTGTCGCATTTTGAGTTGAATCGATTTTGCAAAATATATGTTTTGAAAATATCTCAGATCAGTATTTTCTAAAATTGATACATGTGCCAGTATCACGGGGGATCATTATCTTCACGACCTGTAAGTATTTGGATTTTTGGACATTGAGGTTATTTGCAGTTATAAGTTGATGTACTTTGAGATTTGGGAAGATACTAGGTGTTACATTATGAGGTAGCAGAATATAATAGTTGGAGCAGAACCGATGATCTTGAGACACTATGATTATGGAAAATCAATATGTCGGTTAAACATGGAAAACGGAGTTGTGTATTTGGGCGAAATGTTGTGGATTGTTGAGAGAAACATATAGTCATGCTAGTTTATTTTGAGATATATGAAACTGTTTTTGAACATTTGAAAATGATACTTTTGAACATGATATATTTTGAATAAACTGTTTTGATCGCTGTCATGAAAATATATTTTCTTAAATTTGTTTTGAGAGACAGTATTGTTGTCTTTAAAAACATGTTTCATCATGTCATAGTTGAAGTGTTGCAGAATAGAATAATGGTCGATATATCAAGTCATAAGTGGAAAAGATGATTTTAACAAATTCTATACAATAATTTTGGGATTCAATCATGTGATTTTCGATCGAATGTCAGCAGAATTGGTGATGAGTCGAATTGGTATACAGGAGTATGGATGTGGTCAATCATTTGCATAGTTTCATTTTATTTAATCGTCTATATTTGAAAAGAATTGTCATCGAGAAATTGACCTGAGTGAGCCGGTTTAACTTTTCAAAAATTAATTTTAGTCTCACGAATATATACATATACATGTTTTAGGTTTTGTAATTCTTGAAAGAACTTTCGGAAATGGATTTTTATTGACAAGATTATATGATTTCAAGCTGTTTTGAAAATGTGATTGATATACGTACAAACGTAGTACATAATGCATATCATGGTGAAGTTCTAAGTGAGACTCGCAAACTGGATAACGCATCAATGGTATAATGAAAAGAGGTTCGAACTTCAGTATGATAGTTTGGTTATCCAGGGATGACCGGTTGGTTGATCAGATAAGAGAAATATGTAGCAGGTTATAGATTCAGTACAGAATATGATTTTGGAACTTCGGGTTTGTGAAACCGGGGCATATATGCTATATGACTCTATTAGTGTGGTAGTAGCGTTATTTTGCTATAGTGATTTTTGACTTTTGGGTCATATTGATTAGTCGTTCATACTCCATGTATGATTGGGTATGTTCGTCGGTCTGAGACTGGTTGTTCATACGCCCAAGGGGTATGTTCACAGTCGGGTGTGTTTCTTTGAGATCCACTGTATGAGATTTGTATAACGTTTTCAGAATTTTATTCTCCCGTAAATATGTCCCTGTGGTTCTGTGTTGATCATGTTGGAGCTTACCATGTGAGGGTATTCTCGGTTATTGTTAATGTAATACCCTCGCCTTTAATATTGTATTTCATGATTTAAGTTAAATATTTTCGCACCATATCTGTGATGTTGTAGCAAGTACCGACGAATTATGTTAAATTGGATTCATGGTCATTCATACTATATTAGTTGTTGGGTGATATTACGAGAATTCCATTTATGCTTGTACAGTACTTAACGTACGTTAACATGTATTCTTAACGTACGCTAGATAGGCCGCCTTACGTACGTAATATCAGTACGTTAACGTACGTAATGCGGAAGATCCTCCAGCAATCCGCCTTTCGGCGAGTGGGGTCGAGCAAGGGTAGGTGGTCGGGAGTCGATCGCGACAGCCAAGTCAACGGCTATTACGTACGTAATAACTGCCCGGTTACGTACGTAACAAACTGCGTGTTTTTAGGCAGTGAGTTTTGATGAAATTGGTTACGTGCGTAATGATCATAAGATTACGTGCGTAAAGGCTATAACGTCGTTAACCACGTTCGTTAACGTGCGTAATGTCGATTGATTATAAATGTAGGACTTGCCATTCACTTCCTACTCGACCTTTTTCAATCTCCCGACTAAGGAACGATTCCCTTCCCTTCCAACTTCGTTTCTAAGCCTTTCTAACTTGTGTTGGAGCCTCAACACTTGATTGGTGACTTGGAGAAGCTAGAGATTGAAGTGTATTCCTTGGAGTGTTGGTGTTGTTCTTCATTTTAAGGTTGGTCTTTCTTTAACTCATATCAATCTCATGCTTATGATGATGTTAGTAGATAAATACTTCACATAATGTTAGTTTAAATTAGTGTAAACATGATAAGTTAATTGAATCATACTCAAATCAAGTGAAGATTAATTTTGAAGGTATTAGTGTTGCTTCTTGAGGTAAATAACTTCATAATATGATTGTGTTGATAATGATATACATAAAACCTGAGGTATAGCATGATAGTCGTAAGTTGATTTTAGTCTCAACACTAGGAACATGTTAGAGATGATGTCCTTAATGATTAAAAGTGAGAAAATGTTAAGATTGTCTTGAACATTCTATTGATCCTTGAAGGTTGTATGAAACCATGATTTTGGCCTTTAAAACCTTTGTGATGAAATTGTTGGAAAGATGATGTTAACCCTTTGAAGATGATCTTTGTTAAGATGGATGAAATTACTTCAAAAATCTCAAGTATCCAATGGTATAACTAGGCATTTAATAAATTCTTCAAAGTAAAACAATGAATGTCGATAGGAGGAAGTTGTAATCTTCGTACGTTCGAATTTATCGATTTCATTAAAGAGTGTTAATCACTACATTAATAGGTTAATAATGTTCTTAAGAGAGTTGTGTTGAATATGACGATACAAATGCGGTAGATGAGTAGCCGAATTCCATTTCATTAATCCGTGCGTGTTTAGAGACGTAAATTAAGATGATATTCTTAATTCACTACAAACTTAAACTTATGTTTCATATAGTAATCAAGTTTTGAATGAAATCGTCGGTAAATAATGAAGAATGTAATTAAACACAACTTATATCATAATTGGAAGTGTCGATGATTTGAAAAGATATTTTCACGATATTACATTGATGATAAACTGGATATCAAGAATTTGACATCAAGATGAGAATATGTAATAAACATGATAAACATACGATGATTTGTAATACGAACATTAAAATGGTCGATAGGATAATCTATTTATTCAAGTAAATTTATGAATATTGTTTATGCGATAATACCATTATCATACGAATGTGTTGTTGAGTGAATTATGTTTCATTCAAGGTTGCTTGTACACGTGAGTATTGTTAGACGAGGATACCGTTCGTTTGACCATTTAAAGAAGGATTATTCGTCTACGGAATTGAGGCAAGTTATCTTGCTTGGTTATAGTGATGGTTGAATTCTTGTGATTATTATGCATTTCGTGTATATGAAATGTTCTGATAATCTATGATTTGTGATATGGTGATACCCTCGATCGTATTGTCATGGTGTTGGGGATGATACCCCCGAAATTACCGTCCTTATTACCGTTAGTCCTTTTGAGCTTTGTTGACACTTCGGTGAGTTGTTCGATTCCCTGGTAAAAGTGTAATTCGTTGAGTTTCGTTGTCATGTTGCATCGTGACATCTCTGGAGTCATATCTGCGCGCCGATTGGTTATGTGTAGGATTTTTAGTCGGGCACTTGATGATCATGCGTGGATGTTTTCCGCATTTGGATCGTGCACACGAGACGTAGTTCGTGAGGCTAATTAGGTACATCGTCCCACGTATATTCTGGATTCCGTATACGGGGTGGACATGTGCACGGACACATTTCCGGATCGGGCGTACTGTGACGTCCGTCTTGAGCCATAGTATATGGTCATTCGTATATTTGATTATGTTCGACAGTTGGGACTGATTGTCTATACGCCTTCGGGGTATATTCAGTAGTCGGTGGATTTCTATGAAATCAGTATATATGAATTGTATAATGTCATGAGAATTATTATCATGTATAGCTAACCCTGTGGTTTGGGGCGAAATACTTGTATTTCAGGGCGAGGAAAGGGCAAGGCACAGGAAGAGCATAATGGCGACGGAGGATTCTGATGTATGCTATTTCGGGGGCCCCGAGTCTTTTGGTTGTTCGGTTATGTTTTAAGTATGATTTTCGTTTTATTTTTGTCGGATGAATGTACTAAGTTTGGATCCTGTGTATGTTTGCTTGTATTTAAAAACATGAATAACTCATACTCCACACCGGGGTTTTGATAAATGTTGTGGTACGGTGCCACGTTGTCAGATTTTAAGTGTATATTGTGATATTGCCTGGTGGGTCCCAGGAGGGATCCACGGCACTGTAACGGCCACTGCTTTTGGGCTGTTACAGAAGATGGTATCAGAGAAAGGTTTTTATTTTGAGTCATTGTATGATCGAAATAGCATCAAGAAACTTCGTGCCACGTGTAACCTGTCTGGCGCGACCGTCGAATACGGTATGTTCTCATGAACCATAATTTGATTACTGGCATGATATTGACAACGTATTGGTCTCCTTATTTATCTTGGCATCTTGCTACCATGAGGCAAAATTCATCTGTTTGAAGAGAACCTAAATTAATTATGTGATTGGAATTGTTTCGACTTAATGTTGATATGATATTGAGTGTGTAACACTTGTAGTGCCAGTGACTCTTTACAACTGCTTTGTTGGATAGGAAATTTCTGTTGTTATTAACTTAGCATGAATTATGATTGATAAATCGAATCGTACTCGTGACTTGATTCTTTCGGTATGGAAAGGAACCTTAGAGGCCGTGGCGAGAGGGACGAGGCCGCGGAAGAGGCCGAATTCCGATACCACGAGCTACAGACACGCGAATGTGGAAGAGTTCCGCAGCTGATTCGCCTTCTCGGGACCAATCACACCACACCGAGAGAATGCACGTGCCGATCCTTACACCGTGATGCAGGCATGATGGCCCAAATGACCCAAATGGGTCGGGTGATGGAAACTATGCAAAGGAATACTACTTGGTCAACGGCGGGGACAACGACCTCCGCCTCCAGTACTGGCGGGATCGTGAGCCGGATTATTAGCGACATATCACGTCAGCGACCTCCGACTTTTGAAGGCTCATCGAGCTGCCGACATTGTACCTTTGGATAGAACATTTGAGAAACTGCTCGAGATGGTGGAGTGCCCAGAGGAAAATCGAGTTCTTTGTGGCACTACTACCTTAGTAAGAGTGCCCATACTTGGTGGCTTTCTGTGAGGCTGCCAAGGCGCGAGTACTTGGGAGGAATTTAAGACTCTTATGCTAGATCGTTACTATCCTGCACCCCTCCGTGAAGCCAAACTGTCCGAATTATTAAACCCCGACCCATCGGAAGACGAAGATGTGTTAGCAATTGCTGAAAAATTCCAAGCACTTCTCCCTTTTGCTACGTCAGTTGTCCGTTCGGAAGATGATAAAATCAAATATTTCCTCAAGAGGCTTAAACCCCGAATGAGGATGCAATTACTCAAGCACCACTGTACGACCTTACCGGAGTTTATTGAGAAGGCTTTGGAGTATGAACTTACTGCGAAGGAGATTTCTAAGAAACAGCCTCAGTTTTCCAACAAGAGATCCAGGAACCAGACCCAAGGAGACAGCAACCGGGGGGTATTCAAGAAACCCCAGCCTGTACCAAATCCTTCTGAGCGGCCACCTATGGCACCGAAACCGGCAGGAACGCACTCTCGGGCAATCAGCTCACCTGTCCATGATCGAGAGATTGGAGGCTCTTGATTTTAAAATGAATACTTCTCTCCAAACCGACCTTATTTTACAGTCTCTCCCTGAATCCTTCTCACAGTTTGTTATGAACTTCAACTGCAATGAGATTGCATGTAATTTAGCTGGGCTAATGAACAAACTTGTGACCGCTCAATCTCAGATGAAGACTCCGCGGATGAAGGAGTCTGCTCTTGTGATTTCTTCTGGACCTCGGAGGTCTAAGAATAAGAAGAAAAGACCAAGAAGCAAACAGGACCATAAGTTAAGAACCTTAAGGGAAAGGGCAAGGCCCCGATGGTTCTAAAGAACAAGAAGAAGAAGGATGCTTGTCTCAAGTGTGGTGAGCTGGGCCACTGGGCTAGAGACTGTCCGATTCTTTATGGCACTTCAGGTACAGAACTTTTAGTTTTGGAAACAAATTGTTACATCTTGTATTTTCTACTTCTGATATCGGATTCGTGCTAGTTCTTATATTTGTACCGTGAATCAGGATCTGGAACAAAGTAGGAAGCTTGGAGCTTGAGAAGTTATGATCACAGTCGGAAGCGGGCATAGTGTCGAGGCGACCGACATAAGATCACTTCTTTTGGGTTTAGAATCCGGCTTCATTTTGACTTTAGAAGATGTACTTGTTTTGCCCAAGGGGCACAAAAACATTGTATCCATTCCGGTCATGGACCGAAAAGGCTTTTCATTTTTCATTGGTGATGGTTCCTGCAAAATTTATTTCAGAAATAAACTAGTGGGTACTGCTACATTGTTAAATGGATTGTATCATCTAAATCTCAGCAACAAAGTAGTTGTGAATACTATGACTAGAAAATGTGGTTAGGATGAAACCAATCAAGTTTTGAAATGGCATTTTAGACTTGATCATGTTGGTCAGACCAAGGTTTACAAGATGGAAAAGGATGGACTTATGGGTCCATTGGGATCGGATCCCTTTCCTACTTGTGAATCTTGCCTTAAAGGCAAAATGACTAAGTCCCCCTTCACAGGGACTTTTGAAAGAGCCGCTGATAAACTGGGATTAATCCATACCGACGTATGTGGTGCTTTGGAAGCAGCACATGACGGATATTAATATTTCATTATGTTTACAAATGATCATACTAGGTATGGTTATGTATACTTAATGAAACATAAATCTGAGGCCTTTGAGAAATTCCAGGAATTCAAGGCCCTAGTCGAGAAACAAACTGGTAATCATATCAAAGTACTTCGGTTGGACTAAGGTGGCGAGTATATGAGTACGGAGTTTGACAAGTTCCTTAAGGAACATGGAATAGTATCACAACTAACACCTCCAGGTACTCCTCAGTTAAATGGTGTGTCAGAAAGAAGGAACCAGACCTTGTTGAACATGGCCCATTCCATGCTGGGCTATACTGACTTACCGATTTACTTGTGGGGGTATACACTCCTGACTGCCGTTTACATCTTGAACAGATGTCCTTCCAAATCCGTTCCTAAAACTCCACATGAGATGTAGGAGGGCAGGAAACCAAGTCTTAATCATATTAGGATTTTCGGATGTCCCGCCTATGTCAAGAAGACTAAGGTGAAGAAGTTGGAAGTTAGGTCCGCGAAGGGACGTTTCATTGGATTCCCGTCTGGGATGATGGAATATCTATTCTACATGACCGAAGATCGAAAGATTGTTGTTGCTTTACAAGCACACTTCCTGGGAGATGAGTTCATTTAGGAAGGCAGAGTAGGTAGAAGTATTTCTTTAGAAGAATACAATGAAACTCCTCGGGAGACACCTATGCAAGAAACTGGAACCGAACCTTCTGAAACACAAATACAACCACCTCGTAGGTCTAGTAGGGTTTCTCATTTACCTGAGAGGTATGGGCTTGTGCACTTGGAGGAGCTGGGTCTCCATGAGGTTCCAAGTGATAGCCAAGAGACCGACCCAACAACCTATGACCAAGCGATGGTGGATGTAGACTCCGCGAAATGGCGTGAAGCTATGGAAGCTGAGATAGACTCGATGCATGTCGATCAGTTCTGGACTCTAGTATACCGCCCCAAAGGCATAATGCCTATTGGGAACAAGTGGATCTACAAGAGAAAGACTGGTGGTGATGGAAAGGTTGACGCCTATAAGGCCAGGCTTGTGGCAAAGGGTTATACCCAGAAGGAAGGGATCGATTACCACGATACCTTCTCGCCCATAGCCATGATCATGTCTATTCGCATGATGCTTGTTATAGCTGCCTACCATGATTATGAGATATGGCAAATGGACGTAAAGACGGCTATCCTTAATGGATTCCTCGAGGAGGAAATCTATATGGAGAAGCCTAAAGGCTTTGTGTCCGAAGTCGATATTCAGAAAGTGTGCAAGCTTCAGCGTTCCATTTATGGACTGAAGCAAGCGTCGCGTAGTTGGATCCTTCATTTTGACGAGGCGGTTAAAGAGTTTGACTTCGTGCAAAATGAAGAGGAACCTTGTGTATACAAGAGGGTTAGTGGGAGTAAGATCTCATTCTTAGTACTATATATAGATGACATTCTACTAATAGGAAATGATGTGAGAATGCTCGATTACGTGAAAGCTTGGCTTTGAGTAATTTCTCCATGAAAGACTTGGTAGAAGCAAACTATATTCTTGTTATTCTGCTCTACTGGGATCGAGCGACGAGAACAATAGGTCTTTCGCAAGGCCTCTATATAGATAAGATCTTAAAGCGATTTAAGATGGATAATTCTAAAGAGGGTTCCTACCGATGCGACATGGAATAAAAATCTCCTTGAAGATATGTCCTCAAAGTGAGGAACAAAGAAAGGAAATGAGTAATATACCATATGCTTCGGCCGTGGGTAGCCTTATGTATGCTATGTTGTGTACAAGACTTGACATCGCGCATGCTGTAAGCATGGTGAGTAGGTTTCAGGCAAACCCAGGTAGGGAACATTATCTTGCCGTAAAGAACGTTCTCAAGTACTTGAGAAGGACTAGAGATATGGTTACGATGTATGGTGGTGGAGAATTGGATGTGGTGGGATTCACGATTCGGACTTCCAAGGGCGAAGGGCGACTCGATGTCTACTCGGCTACATATTTACTCTTAATGGAGGAGCATATCTTGGCATAGTGCCAAGCAAAGCACGATCACGATTCCACTGTCAGTGAGTATCAAGCGGCCTCGGAGGCTTCAAGGAAGGGTTACGGATTAAAAAGTTTCGGGAGAACTTCGGTGATACCATATCTTTGTCACTGTTCTCATCTTTGCGATGACGACGGAGTGTAGCGCAGCCAAGGAGCCGAGGTTTCACAACGACACCAAACATATTGAGAGGAAGTATCATCTTGTAAGAGAATTTGTTCACAAGGGATACATTGTCGCCGTAGTAGACTCGGCCGACAATGTCGCCGATCCACTGACCAAGACACTTTCTCAGACTAGCTTGGAGCGTCATCTGGAGAACATGGGTATTAGATACCATAGTGTGTGGTATTGAGCGTAAGTGGGAGATTGTTAGGAGTATGCCCTCGAATGCCACTCAGAGGATGTTGAGTGAGGGCATTGTACTTGTAATTATGTAAATCATTAATATAAGGCAATGGATGTTTCTTTATTTACTGGAAGTTCTTGGCATTCCTAACTCGTAAATATACATATAGAAAGTCCGTGTATTTGAGACCAAAACGTTCCACTCCTTATTGGATAAGGGGTCGGCCTTTGGAAAGGTTTATAGCTCAAATACTTAATCGTTCGCAAGTCGATGAAACTTGGTAGGCGTTAAGTTTATGTGAAGACTTGTATGACGTGTTCTTTGACATGGAGAGTGCCTGTCGAACACTAATGGTTAGTGGGAGCACACATTATAGGTATGCTAATTGGATTAGTATACTCGAACCGACTAACCCTCGATTCGTCACACGGATTTCACTCCGGGACAGTCAATGACGGAATCGAAAGGTTGTGATAGGTATTCGTAAACCTTCGACTTGAGGATTTAGTAGGGATGTGCTTGTGACGTCAAGATTTTCATTAGAGTAGTTCGATCCTGTAAACCGGAAGGCGGGGGTCAACCTCGACGTGCATCTTGACGGGCAAGTAGCGAGTCCTGCGAATACCGAGATAGAATTCTTTCTCCGTTAGTGAATGGGTTATATGTCCTATGCGGTTATTGACAGATGAGATCATAAGTCTTTGGCCAAAGCATTAGAGGTAGTTGTATTGGATACACGAGAGCTCAATGATCTCAATTTGCATTAACACATGCATAGCGTCAAGTCTGATAGGGTTTGGTGGCCGTGACCCTATAACTTGATCGGGACATGTGAAAGAAGGGTTTATACGTATCTTGGTATTCACGGCAGAATGGTTCTGAATGATCCCATCATTCGTTCTCGGTTGTGGTACAGTGTAGGCCGCCAGTGGCTAGGTGGTGCTACTACTCTTTGGTTCCTCCCATTCTTGGTCGAGACGGACCTACCGAGTCACGCAATAGGATTGACGATGGAATGTATCAAGCTTATTATCTCATTATGAATATTAGATATTGGATATCTAATTTGGGACATTAGATGTTTAAACCGGTTTATTGGATAAATTGATTTACGACCTAATGAATTAAATAAATTACTGGGTGATTAATTTAATTCATAGATATAATTATTTCTTGTAGAAATTAATTATGTTGTTATGTATTTAATGGGATTAATTGATTGGATTAATTAATCGACACAAATACATCGGAACAGAATAGAAGTTTATCTGTTTGGACTCACGGGAGTCCGAAACGAACCAAACTCGTCCCGGCTCCTTCTAGATGGCCGCCCCATTTTCCCTCCTCTTTCCTTTGGTCATAGTCTCCACCTTAATTGGTGGATGACTTGAAGTATCAAGGTAACAAGATCTTTTAATTAATTCATTTTAATTATTTGGTCTTGATTTGGGAGGATTTTATGGAGAATAAAATGAAGACTCTCATCACTTGTTTTGGAAAGCTTTCCAACGTGAGTAAAGAGAGAGAGAGAGATAGAATTTGAGTTTAACACTCATCTTCATCTTCTTCATTCACTTCTTCTTAATTTTTCTTGGAGAAAATTGAGAAAAATATTGAGAGAGTAAGATTAAAACAATTAAGAGTGTAATAATCTTAACATACAAAGCTTCATCACTTGATTCTAGCCGTAACCTTAGAGGTTAATCGGGTGTTGTCATTCCGGTCATTTCTCCGGCGTGTGGCAAGTAGAGAGGCGGTGCTTTCGGCATTGGATCGTTCAAGAGCTTGGAGCGGATTGGATTCGTAGAGATCAATCAAAGCTTGGGGAATAGCTCAAGAGAAGGTTACCATTTAATCAACGGACTTCAAAGGTGAGTTTCTTATAACTCTTGTTTTTCGTTTATATATTCGTATATACGTAGCTCAATCGATCCTCGTAGGGATTCGGATCGAATTAATTTTCGTTTTACCGCTTCCGCTGGGCCTTTGTTTTAGGCACCGAATCCCAACATATCGCGGGGAGGGATTGGCCTTCTAACCTGATTGCAGTAGATATTAGAGACGAGGATCTAATTCTTGGTGAGGATTGGCTGGACCGTCATGGGGCGATCATGAATTATAGAATGAGAACTATTTCGATGTTATCCTCTGACGGTACCGATCATTCTTTTGTGGGGCGTAAGCGGGGTAGCCAGAGATTTCTGATCGGCGCTTTGAAAGCGGTGAGACTTCTTCGAGGAGGTTGCACGGGTTATTGGTGTTATGCTTTGAGACCGAAAGAAGGGGGAGTCGAGCTCTCGTCTATTCCGGTAGTGTGTGAGCATCCTGACGTCTTTCTAGATGAGTTGCTAGGTTTGCCGCCAGATCGAGAGGTCGAGTTTACTGTTGATTTCGAGCCGGGTGCGGCACTGATTTCTAGGACGCCATATCGTATGGCACCTGCTGAGATGCTAGAGTTGAAGAAACAGTTGGGAGAGTTGCTAGACATGGGGTATATTCGACCGAGTGCTTCACCTTGGGGTGCACCGGTCCTGTTTGTGAAGAAGAAGGATTGGTCACTTCGTTTTTGTATCGACTATCGTCAGTTGAACAACGTGACTATTAAAAACAAGTATCCGCTCCCTAGGATTGATGATTTGTTCGACCAGTTGCAAGGGGCGACCGTGTTTTCGAAAATTGATTTGAGATTGGGGTATTATCAGCTCCGAGTGAAGGATTCCGATATTCCGAAGATAGCCTTTCGGACGAGATATGGTCGCTACGAGTTTGTGGTTATGCCTTTTGGGCTAACCAATGCCCCAGCCGTGTTCATGCAGCTTATGAACAATGTCTTTATCGAGTACCTCGATAAGTGTGTAGTCGTTTTTATCGACGATATCCTGATTTTCTCGAACAGCGAGAAGGAGCACGCCCGTCATTTGCATATCGTGTTAGATATTTTGAGAACTCAGCATCTTTTTTCAAAGTTCACAAACTGTGAGTTTTGGTTATGGGAGGTTATGTTTCTCAGTCATGTGATCTCGTCCGAGGGTGTTCGTGTGGACCCACATAAGGTAGAGGCAGTGTTGGATTGGGCGCCGCCCAAGAACGTGAAGGAGGTCTGTAGTTTTCTGGGTTTGGCCGGATATTACCGTAGATTTGTCGAGGGGTTCTCTAAGCTCGCTCGACCACTGACTCAGTTTTTACAGAAGTCATAGAAGTTTGTGTGGACCGATGAGAGGCAGAATAGTTTTGAGGAGTTGAAGAAGCAGTTGATGACCGCTCCTGTTTTGGCTTTACCGAGTGGTAATGAGGGTTTCTCAGTTTTTAGTAATGCTTCGGGCCAAGGGCTCGGATGTGTACTCATGCAGCACAGGAGGACGATTGCCTATGCTTTCCGTCAGTTGAAACCATACGAGTTAAATTACCCTGCGCACGATCTTGAGTTGGCCGCAGTTGTATTTGCGTTGAAGATCCAGCGTCATTACTTATATGGCTCGTTGTGTCAGATTTTCACCGATCACAAGAGCCTGAAGTACATTTTTACGCAGAAAGAGCTTAAGATGAGACAACGGAGATGGTTGGAGTTGATTAAGGATTACGTCCTTGAGATCCTTTACCATCCAGGCAAGGCAAATGTGGTGGCAGATGCCTTGAGCCGGAAATCGGTATTGCTTCGGACACTTGAGTTGCTTTCGGCCCAGTCGGGACTTCAGTGAAAATTAATGAGGTTGAGTGTTGAGATCGTGCTACCAGAGAGTTCCGGGCAGTTGTGTACACTTGAGATTTCATCGTCTCTAGTCGATGACATTAAATCGGGACAGTTAGAGGACCTGATGTTTATTCAGCTTCGAGAGAATGTAGGGAAGGGGAAAGCCCCGGGATTCGTGATATATGAGGATGGTGTGTTGAGATTCCAAGGTTGGCTTTGTGTTCCGAACGACTTGGAATTGAGGCAGCGTATTATGCGAGAGGCTCACGCGTCACCTTACTCAGTCCATCCAGGCTCGAGTAAAATGTATAAAGATTTGAGAAAAAATTTCTGGTGGAATGACATGAAGAATGAGGTGGTTCAGTTTGTGGCTAAGTGTTTGACTTGTCAACAACTCAAAATCGAGCATCAGCGGCCAGCCGGTTTGTTGAAACCACTTCCCATCCCGAAATGGAAGTTCCCGTCCCGAAATGGAAGTGGGAAGATGTCTCCATGGATTTTGTCACGAACTTTCCGAGGATGAAGACCGGAATGAATATGGTGTGGGTGATCGTGTACCGACTGACTAAGTCGGCACATTTTCTGGGCATCAAGGATACTTGGGGTCCAGAAAAATTGGCTCGTATTTTTATCACGCAGATAGTAAGACTTCATGGTACACCGAAGACTATTATTTCGGATAGAGATGGCTGGTTTGTATCGCATTTTTGGAAGGCGGTACATAATGCATTGGGGACACGGTTGCGTTTGAGTACATCTTTCCACCCTCAGACCGACGGGCAGTCCGAACGTACCATTGAGACGTTCGAGGATTTATTGCGCGTGTGTGTGTTAGACTGGAGTAGTGACTGTGGCCTTGATTGAGTTTACGTATAATAATAGTTGGCACGCGTCGATTAAGATGGCACCGTATGAGGCGCTTTATGGCCAACGTTGCCGATCACCGATATGCTGGGATGAGCCATCCGATTTAGTTGGCACCGAGCCGAACCTTGTGTTGGAGACGAGGGAGAAAGTTGAGTTGATTAGAAAGAGAATCTTGGCAGCTCAGAGTCGACAAATGTCTTATGCGTATGTTAGGCTTCGACCTTTGGAGTTTGAGGTGGGAGATCATGTCCTGTTGAGAGTGTCTCCATCGAAAGGAGTTTTTTGTTTTGGGAAAAAGGGGAAGCTCAGCCCGAGGTATATTGGACCTTTCGAGATATTGGAGAGAGTTGGCTAGTTAGCGTACCGTTTGGCATTACCTCTGTCGTTGAGTCATGTGCATAGTGTGTTTCACGTCTCCCAGTTGAGGAAGTATGTTCCGGACCTGTCGCACATTAATGATTTCGGAGACGTGGAGATCGAGAAGGATGTTACGTTTGAGTACAGGCCTGTCAGAATTTTAGAGCATTGAGTCAAACAGTCAAGGCACAAAGCCATTTCTTTGCTTAAAGTGCAATGGTCGAGGCACGGAGTAGAAGAAGCGACGTGGGAGTTAGAAGAGGATATGCATTCGAGGCACCCCGAGCTTTTTGATTCTTAAGTTCCGGGACGAAACTTCTTTTTAGAGGGGGAGAATGTAATATCCGTACCTTTCCATTTTTAGCAGTTCCATATTTTTTGGTGTATGTCTATTTTTATCGACTCGCTTGTAACCGTTTCGATATTTTGAATCGACTTTATTCTTGGAGTTTTTCCATTTGGACGAGTTTTGGTGATGTTTTCACGTGATTTTATTTTATGACATGTTTTGCCGTATGTATCTTTGATTCTCGTAAAACTCGTTCGTTTTCGTTGTTTCTTGGCTTGCATAAGTTCTTATGGTTGAGTTAGTCGTTTTGAGACTTTCGGTTTGTTAATCAGTGGCCGACGGCGGTTATGGCGATGGTGGTGGGGTTTCGGTGATCGAGAAGGTAGAACCAACGATGTGGACACCCTTAGCTCAATTCCTTTGATACTCATCAATATTGAAAATCCATCTTGGCAATCGATCCATTATTTTGGCTATAAAGAACTCGATGTCATTTTTATTTTTTAAAGATTTGGTGGGAATTGATAATTTGATTTTATAATATTTTGGATATCTCATGGTTTGTAGGTAGCTGTAGGATATTTTGAATAGAAACGTTTTACTTGTTTAATTATTTATAAGAAAATTGTTTGAGATTTCAAGTTTGGTATGTCGGCGGCAGAACCACTAAAACAACAACGAAACCACCCAAGCTCGAAACACCACCTATTGAATTAATATTCGGTGGTGTCGACGGGAGAAGCAGTTGATGTTGGCAGCAGTTCCGGTGGCTGTGGCGGCAGAAGAATCTGGTTTACTGGAGGTGGTGGGTGTGACCTGTTTTGTGGGTGAGTTGTGTGACTTTTTGCTTTGTTTATAAGGGAGTATAAGTACCTCAAAGAAGAAGTTGAAAGGGTTAAATAGTAAACATGTTTTTTTTGGATGACTATAGAAATTCTTAAAATTTAATAATGAGACTTTGACATGTTTTAGTTGGTTGAATTAATTTAACTTATGGCAATGAACAGGTATGCATACGTTTTTTATTCTTATAATTTTTTTTTAATTATGGTTTGTAAAAGCTCTTTAAAATTTTTAAAAAAAACTTTAGAGATTAGCAATATTTCAATTGATATGAATGACTCTAGCTTATGACATAAATGCTCACATTAATACATGGAACTCAATTTTTATATATATATAGATATAGATAGTAGGAATTAATTTTGAATATTTATAGGGAGTTTATTGGCATCCAATATTGTTATTGACCTATTGAAGAATATTAGTATAGAACTCTAGCTATTTTTTATTTAAAAATAGAGTTATGGACAAATATTCCCCAAAAAAAGATTGATTGATAAATAAAGTTCTTAATCGAAAACCTTACTCCTCCATATACCCAACTCATTCGACTTGCCACAATATGCAATACAACACTTTAATCATGATTATATATATATATATATAATGCAATACATATAAATTGGTTTCTAAATTTTACCATTAAGGGAGTTTCCACCATAATCAATATATATATATATATATATATATATATATATATATATAATTGCATAAAAAAATTGTCAATGGAAATACAAAAATTACATTAAAGAAAAATGTGTACGCCTTGTACAAAATAATCAACCAAGACTCGTTACAAAATCAAATGCTAATAACTAGGAGACTGTTTACAAAAACCAAGTATTATTATTACATAAATGAACAGTTCAATATATATAACACGAAAAGGCCTCTTCTTCACATGTGCTTTGAAACTCGCAAATTATGTTTCCATACTGTACGATAGGTGATGGGATCATGTACCTGATAAGCCGGATAAGAAAATGATTTGACAGGATATATTGGTACGTGCATTATTTTATATGTTATACATTTATTTTTCTTGTAATCCTCATTGTGTGACTGGTCTTTTACTAATCATACGCTAGTAGTACTTTGTATGGAGTCTGTGGGACTTGATTTTGGACAAATAAAAGCACAAGGTATAATGGATTTTTCTCTGGGAATTTGTTAGGATTTTATCTTGCATTGTACTCATTTCAGTATAAATAAGAAGTCTCCCTGATGTATTTTATGTGGTGAGTAGTTTTATCAATTCTTACATGGTATCTGAGAGGTACTTGATGTCTTACTTACCCAAAATACAGGCTAACTCTTCAATCTGAATTGCCGATGCAGGCTAACTTTGATGTTAGTCAGATCAACAATCTTACTCAAATTCGAAAGAAGTCGATGCAGTCGGTAGGCCTAAAATTGAGGCAAATTAAGACTGATTTGACCGGTACTCTGTGAGAAAAGTACGGTATCTAGAGCACTAGTGGCCCGAACTTAAAAAGGTTCGAGAGGACGAGTGTGGAAATTACGGAATCTCCATGTGAAAAGTACGGTATCTCATGACTTTTCACCATTGCCATCTCCGATAGTTCATGATAACACCATGACGATCCATCCAAGCGTCCCCGAGGATTAAATCGCCACCCTTTAAATCTACAACAATGAGATTTGAGGGCCAATCATGATTCCCGATCCTCACTGGACAGTCTCTGACTTTCTGATTCCCAACCATACGATCCCCACTAGGCAAGCCCACTACAAATGTCTCATACCTAAATAAACAACCAATATCAAGGCGACAAATACAGTCCAATGTGATAAAAGAATGGGTGGCACCCGAATCAAACAATACCAAAAATGTATGAGAAAGGATATGAGTGGTACCTGTTGCTACTGGAGAGTCTGTCTCATCTGCGCGTCTCATTTGATCGGGATGGGGATGTGCTGATCCCGAACTCGACACTCCCTATCGGTCTGGCTGACCCCGACCCCTACCACGACCTGAACTCTGTGGAGGTGATTGATATTAAACTCTCTCCGTCGGAGTCCTGGCTATTCTGGAAATACTCTCACAATAAACTGCATGATGCCCACTGCCCGCATGAATGATAGGTAACCAGTGGAAGCGGACAACCTCTCACAATGTTCTCACTCTGACTGTAGTTAAACAAAGCCTTCAGAAATAAAAGACTGAACCGAACGGTTACCACGGGAGCTACCGGCATGATGAAACGGTCTCCCACATGAAGCATGGGCAAACAGAGACTTAGGAAATCCACTACCCTTGCTGGCTGAGAAGTTGCCAGTAGTCTTCTATTTCTTATATTCGGAACCAATCTCCGATGCTGGCATAGCCATCTCACCCGTCCCCAGATGGACGAACCATTCACACACACTTAACATTTTCACAGATCATCAATCATATCGGGATAATATAATACATAACATAATGCAATACATGTACTTGCCTTGATTAGTATTACGTAAGGAAACGGTGAACGGAAAGGACTTTATCCGAACTTTCCACGATGATTCAAACCTAAGACATAACGATATTTAATCAACCATAATGCTACTGGAATAATACGGGATTGTACTAAGGTCTACCCATTAGAACCTTACCAGGCATTACGAGGGTAGAGTCGACCATAATTGATTAGTGGTGGAAAATTATGGAAATTAATCCACAAAACCTCAAGAAAAATAATGGAGTATGATTACACAATCATAATCTATCATCAGTACAGACTTGATTGGATTTGAAAGACAAAACCAAAAAAAAAACCCCCAAAATACCCAAAACCAGGGTTCTAAGAGATTTATCTCAATTAGGATGATGAAGGAAGATCAAATGGTGTTCAATTCGTACTAGGAACTTGAATACACTACAAGAAAAACTGCATCAGCCAACGGTTTTTGCCCGTTGTCTAACCCCCTGTTTTCCTATTGTCTATTGAGACGCCGTCTCTTACGCGCCTCAGACAACGATACAGAATCTGTTGTGTGAAAGAGTGAGAAACAACGACTTCATCTCTAGACACCATTGCGTAATAGCCAGAAATAACAACACTCCATTTAGAAACCATTGTTGTTTGGGATGCTACACAATTATTTTTTATTTTGAATATGTTGTTAAGATTTCATAAACACAATGGTTTCTTAAAACTATAGCATTGTTTGAGAGTTAAGCGCACAAATCTTTGTTGAATTTGCGCCATTGTTGGACTGTTGAACAACGATTTTGTTTTTCAAAACAATTGTTAGATGTACTAAGCACAATCATTTATTTCTTACAAAGTGTTGTTTATATTTTCTATAAACAATGATTTTATAATTGAAACATCTGTTTTTACTTGTTTTCACACAATGCATTGTTAGAGTCTTGTTGTTGTGTAATGCGAATTTTAACAACTGTTTTTTAAAATCACCTAATTGCCTAATGACAGACCAAACAATGATTTTATTTGCATTAAAACTACTCATTTAGACAATAGTTTCAATTTACAAAAACAACCAATATTCGTCATTAAATAAATAATACCAACCAATATTCGTCATTAAAGTAGTAACAGATATTCACTAGTACCTATACATCTAAACAAACATTCTCCAACTTTCATATATACTAGTTCATGTCCATTCTTCTTGGTTTAGTTTCACCTTTGCACAACACCACCGACAAAAAGCTTTGTCTGATTGGTTTTTCTAGAATGTACTTAGATTACACAATACTTTTTCGAGGATGAAAATAAACCGTTGTCTGTTAATTTCAGCCAACAATTTTTCGACCATTGTTATCCGATTAGTGTTGTCGATTGTGTTTTTCCTGTAGTGAAAAATGACGAAGTTTGACCGATGCCCATCTATATATACAGCACGTTTTAGCGCGTGCTAAGTCTAAAGCTTAGCATGTACAAATTGGTCGTAAAAACGAATGTTCTGACACAGTATGCACTTAGCGCACGCTAAGTGATTATCGTAGCGTGCGCTCACGGGTCTCAAAATATGAGTATTCGGACTCGCACCAGTTAGCTGACTTGAACCAGTTAGCATGCGCTAACGAGACTATTAGTTTGCGCTAATGTAACAGTTTAGCATGTGCTAATGAAACAATGAACGTGCACTAATTCCTCTACACAATAGTACATTTGTGAAGCCCCATCAGTTCGAACACATCCCCAATGATGCAAAACTCGATGGTTATAAGTAAACAATGAAGCACTCGTGAAGAACATCAACATACAGACTCAAGCGCTAAACAAACACGTGATTCCGACCACCCGACGGTATGGAAAAACGAATAAAAAACCCATTACCCTATACTTTGGGAAAATTATAAAATAGCCCAAACATCCGAAAATCACGATTCAAGATCGAACGACAACACCCAAACCATAACACGTCTAAATGTTTAAATGAACTTACAGGAACAACAAAATGACAGTTTCGAACAATATTTAAAAGAATCGAACCTAAACACGGAAAAGTTACATCAATATACGAATTTCTGCGAAACAGCAACTCGTTCGAATGGCCAAATATGCAGAACATAGTAGTTTCAAAATACCAAAACAATTACAAGCGAGTCATAAAAATAGAAAATGTACCAACAATAAAATTACTAAAAATAAAAAAATACGGATATTACAAATATCTAGTTAAAAAACCTACTAACTTTTGTGAAACAACAAAGATAGATAGGAAGTAGAGAATAAAGTGAGAAGTATTTTGATATTATATGTGTTTTCTCCAACAATTAGAACATTTCTATTTATAGGTATGAATTAAGCTTAATTAATATAAGAGATACATGCTTGGTTAATAGACTAAAGATGAATTTGGAAGATACATAGTTTTTTTTATAATACAATGAACTTCACCTATAAATAATTATATTCATAATATTCCTCTTGAATTTTATTGTATTAAAAAAATAGTGCACTTGGTCGGTTGCCTCATTAAAACCCTTCCTAGGAAAAACCCTATTGAATGAAAAGATACAACATGCCTTTGTTCCCCCTGATGATGGCATCATATTAAATCCTTAAGATGACGCATTCCAATCTCATGCCTCAATTTTTCAAAGGTTGATATAGGCAAATATTTAGTGAAGAAATCTGTCAGATTGTCGCTTGAACGAATTTGTTGAAAGTGAATACCGCCCTTTTATTGAAGATCATGAGTAAAGAAGAATTGGGAGAAATGTGCTTCGTCCTATCACCTTTGATAAATCCATCCTTTAGTTGAGCTGTATAAGCTGCAATGTCCTCATATATCATGGTTGGGACTTCTTTCATTGGATTTAGGCCTAACATTTTTCTAATGTGTTCGATGATAGATCTTAACCAAACACACTCACGACTTGCCTCATAAATAGTTAGAATTACTGCATGGTTAGAGGAAGTAGCAGCTAATATTTGTTTAATAGAACGCCAAGAGATAGATGTACCTCCATATGCAACTAAAGAATAATTTGAGCTGTTAGAATAATATAAGCCCATATCCAATACTCCTTGCAAATACCAAAAAATACTTTTCACTTCGTTCTAATGTCTTCGAATAGGTGAAGAACCATATCTTGTTAATAAATTTACAGGAAATGATGACAGGTCTGTTATTGCTAACAAGAAAAGTTACTGCACCAATTGCATTTAGATATGGTACTTGAGGATCAAGTATTTCTTTATCATCTCCAAGGGTCGAAATGGGCCTTTTTTTACATCAATTTACCTCACCACCATAGGTGTAGATAATGAGTGTGCTTTTTTCATATAATTACTTTTAAGCATTTTTGATGTATAAGACAATTGATGGATAGAAGTACCATTCTCCAAGTGAACAATCTGAAGACTCAAACATAATTTAGTTTACCAAGGTATTTCATCTTAAATTCCTTCTTTAAGGAAATCACGCCTTTTGATGACTGTATAGGAGTTCCAATGATATTCAAATCATCAACATAGTAATGATCACGTATTCAGATCCAGATCTCTTGATAAAAATACATGGGCATATGGATCACTGGTATAACCATCTTTGATTAAAAATATGCTTAAGCGATTATACCACATACGACCCGATTGCTTTAGTTCTGTAATATACATCCATATTTCCCATTTTTCATAATTTTTTGATTTCATCGACTCGCTTGTACTCATTATGATTTTTTGACATGTTATCTTGTTCACAATTTGTCATTCGGACGAGTTTCGTGGTTATTTGGAATTATTCCATGACATCACTATTTTGTCATTTTCGCAATGGTTGTCGTTGGAGCCTGTTTTATTGTATTCCGATTTGATGATTTTGGAGTTTGATTTGCGATTGAGTTTGTATATTGGTGTTTTAGGTAAGTGTTTCGTGGTTTGTTGTTAACCTTCATGTTTTTCATCGTATGGGCTGTGTTCGGGATACCTGGGCTACATTATTTTGATGTTGTACATGAGGTCTAGTGCATGTTAAACAATATGTGAGTGTGAGGTATTCTGGAGCGTTAGCAAATGCTATTATACTGGTTACTGCACACTAATAGGCCGCAACAGAATCCTCTTATTTTTAGTCTCATTAGCGCACGCTAAAAGGGTGCTTAATGTACGTTAACTTTATGCAGGATATATATGTAATATCTTGAATTTCTACTATGGTTGTTTAATATTATTTTATCCGAGTTATATTGTATAGTGTGGAATCTATATAGTATGGATAAAATAATTGAAGGACTGAGACATCTGTATTGGTATAATTATCGTACTTGGTCGACAATTGCATTTGAAGATATTGTGTGTCAGGCGTGTTGTATGAGAATATTATTGGAATGAATATATGTATTCAGCATGTCATGTATACGTATCTGGTATATCGAGACGACGGACATGAACAGTTGGAATTGGCTAAGTATAGCCTCATTAACGTACGCTAGTATGAGGAATTAGCACACGCTATGGTGCAGAGTTTACGTATGCTAAGAAGGACTGTTAACGTACGTAAGATCATATTGGACAGGATCCAGGCTGTGGCCGATAGGTAAGTCCCGACCTGAGTCATCGGCATTTAGCGCACGCTAATGCATAAGGTTAACACACGCTAGTGCAAAACAGACCAGAGGGAATCTACGTGTGGACCCGGCTACTTTCGGCGCATGTCCCGATAAGTTCAACGGATGTTTGCGATGGAAGATTAGCGCCCTAAGCTTAGTGCTTAACGCACGCTAATATCAGAACAGTCAAAGGGAATCCCGACTTTCTCGTTTGCTTTCGGCGTGTGGACGCAGGCATCTTTGGAGTAGGTGCAGATTATCGAGTCAACGGGGATTAGCGCGCACTTTTATTGGAGAATTGCGCACGTTAATGAGTATATTACTGTAGCAAGTCAACTTCGATATTACGTACACTACAGCATAGGTTTTGCGTACGTAAATCATTGTGCGAAGCAAGGCAGTAGCCTCTGGACCACGATAGCGTATGTTATCAAAGTCAGTTAGCACATGCTATGGCAGGTAACGCACGCTAGCGAGTAGCGCACAATAGTAATGTGCAATATATATATATATATATATATATATATGTGTGTGTGTGTGTGTGTGTGCAGTTGGGTATTATTATTCATTTCAGCCATTTCTTTCTTTAACCCGATAGAGAGAGTTTTTGGGCGAGGCTTTGAGGTTCCAAACACTTGAGTGTTTGTAGAAATGATTACCTTTAACAACATTAAGCTTGAGAGCATGGATTAGAGCTTTATTCTTAAAGTTGTTAATGATTCTTCGAGGGAGTTCGATTGTTCTTCACCATAGTTCGTCAATTAAAGGTAATAATAGTATCCATTCGATGGTATTTTATTTTAGAAGGATGTTTACATGTTAGCAAGCATGTTGGTTTATCCTATTATGTATGATGATTTTATACGTGATTAAATGGAATTGTGACAAGAGATTGAAGATGTTGGTTAAGATTCTTCATGTTGTAAGAATGGTGATTCGTTCAAACATGCTTGTAAGATGGATTTCTGAATCATGTTGATGTTGTTATTGATATATGGGTATTGATATTATTGTAGTGGTTTTGTATTGTGTTGAAGGGGTATGTTGATGTAATCCCTTTCTTCATTTCGGATTCTTGATGTTGTTGTCGTTGTTTACTTCGTATGATGACGAATATGTAAGTGTTGTGATTCTTGGTATTGCTTGAAGCTTGTTGAGGAAGATGGTGATGTGATGATTTAGATGTTCGAACGTATTGGATTAACTGTTGATATGTTTATCAGATTGTGGAATCGTATTATGGTTATGGATTCGTGATTGATTGATTGAGTTATTCGTATTAGTGTTTAATCGAGATATTGTGGAACCATTGAGTTTGTTGATTGGTTATATCGATTGTTGATTGTTATCGAATTTGTTGTTTATCGATTATTACAATAAGTTGTGAGGATTGATCGTTAATTAGAATAATATGTTGCGGTCGGGTTTGAGGATGTTCGTGAATTACTTTGGTCAGGGCCGAGGTGCTTGTAGACGAAGGCAAGGAAATTGGTAACGGCTTCATTATCATCGTATCGGTATCGAGGCAAGTTATTACCTGCTCAGTTTATAATATTTAATGAATGGTTTCAGTTTCATTCATCGTATAGCAATGATTATAATTGTGAACTCTGGATATTTGGGATTGTACGTTGTTTTCTGATTTTGGGAATTAAATCATAATGTATATGATTTACATTTGTTATTAGTATACTTGGATATCGAGGATACATTATGGTAAAGACGAGGATATGAGTTATCTACAGTCCGTGATACATTCATGTATTGTTGTTGTCGTGTATTTTTGTATTGTTGTTAACATGCATTTGTGCATTGTTGTCGTATGTCCACTCGTGTTGGTCCGACGGGATCATATTGGGTATCTATGCTATGTGTGCTGGATCATTAGACGGTTTTTCCACCTCGTGTTGTCCGACGGGATCATCTTGGGATCTATGTAGTGAACGCTGGATCATCGAATTACCCATGTGTTGTTGTTTTGCATATGTATATTGTTGGTTATCCACCTCGTGTTGATCTAACAGGATCATCTTGGGATCTATGCAATGAACGATGGATCATCAGATTCCATGAGTATACATTGTTGTTATTGTTGTGGGCATATTGATGTTGTCATATGAATACGCATTTGTAAGTCTTTTGTAGGACCATGTCCGTATGTTGTTTTGATCTGATCTCGGATTAGACTGACATGATTCGTCGTGGTATTGCGTATCTTGAGGTATGTTCTGTATTTCTTTCTCGGTTCTTATCTCTGGATGGACAATCGATTATCATATTGATATTTGATGATGTTATCCGGTGGGTTGAATTGGTCAGAGTTGGTATATTTCCGTATTGGTGAGTTATAATGATGTTTTGAGAATCTTGGGTATTGTTTGAGGTACAGTATAGATGTTGTGTTTAAGTTCATTGTCTAATCGAGAATACGAGATGTGCAATATGGTAAGGGTTATTTTGATGAGGCTTATCACGAATTGGTGAGGTTATAATGATAAGATTATATTGGTCGTATTCTTACTTCGTAATTCCATTGGTATGTAATTATTGACGTGATGTGATCATTATCATTGTTAGATATTATGGCTGACCCCGTCGTGGGCTTTATTTTTAGGTTCTTGGGATATCGAGCTTGTAACGGTCATGAAGAGATGAGCTTCCCGGAGGATACTGACTATGGCGTGTGTTTATGAACTGAGTACTTTGACTAGTTATCATTTTTCCACTGCAAACGTATTTTTGGTTATTTGTTATATCCGCTGCGAGTGTGTTTTAAATGGGTTGCTAGTATTTTACGAATTTGGGTTCATTTTGGAAAATCGTTTTCTAAACTATTTTTTCGATATGTGCAAGCGGTGGCTTAACGTATACTTTTGAAACTATTGAGTTTTGGCATTTTGGCCTTGTACTTTCAAATGAGATTTTACGACGGTATTGATAAATTGATTTTATAAATTCTTTGAATAATTTAAACGATATTACCGTGATCGTCGCTTAGGCGTATTTGAAATATTTGTAAAAATGTCTTTCAGCCTTGTGGGTTCCGTTTCGGGGCCCACGGCGCTGTAATATTCCTGGATGGCTTTGGGGGTGTTATAGAATATGGTATCAGAGCGTAGGTTGTGAAAACCTAGGCTGTCGGGTCGAGTCGAGTCGAGTCGTGTTTTTGTCACGTCATTTGATTTGTCGGTTGGCAAGTATTAGAGCCCTGGGTTTTTGTTGTTCACTTGGGTTTGTGTGTTATGTGGTTTACCAGTGTTGTACTGTGGTTGTTTTAAACTTCTCCAAATGCATTAACGTGATTCTTTGGAAAGAGATGTGTCGCATTTTGAGTTGAACTGATTTTGCAAAATATATGTTTTGAAAATATCTGTATCGAGTATTTTCTAAAATTGATACATGTGCCAGTATCACGGGGGATCATTATCTTCACGACCTGTAAGTATTTGGATTTTTGGACATTGAGGTTATTTGCAGTTATAAGTTGATGTACTTTGAGATTTGGGAAGATACTAGGTGTTACATTATGAGGTAGCAGAATATAATAGTTGGAACAGAACCGATGATCTTGAGACACTATGATTATGGAAAATCAATATGTCGGTTAAACATGGAAAACGGAGTTGTGTATTTGGGCGAAATGTTGTGGATTGTTGAGAGAAACATATAGTCATGCTAGTTTATTTTGAGATATATGAAACTGTTTTTGAACATTTGAAAATGATACTTTTGAACATGATATATTTTGAATAAACTGTTTTGATCGCTGTCATGAAAATATATTTTCTTAAATTTGTTTTGAGAGACAGTATTGTTGTCTTTAAAAACATGTTTCATCATGTCATAGTTGAAGTGTTGCAGAATAGAATAATGGTCGATATATCAAGTCATAAGTGGAAAAGATGATTTTAACAAATTCTATACAATAATTTTGGGATTCAATCATGTGATTTTCGATCGAATGTCAGCAGAATTGGTGATGAGTCGAATTGGTATACAGGAGTATGGATGTGGTCAATCATTTGCATAGTTTCATTTTATTTAATCGTCTATATTTGAAAAGAATTGTCATCGAGAAATTGACCTGAGTGAGCCGGTTTAACTTTTCAAAAATTAATTTTAGTCTCACGAATATATACATATACATGTTTTAGGTTTTGTAATTCTTGAAAGAACTTTCGGAAATGGATTTTTATTGACAAGATTATATGATTTCAAGCTGTTTTGAAAATGTGATTGATATACGTACAAACGTAGTACATAATGCATATCATGGTGAAGTTCTAAGTGAGACTCGCAAACTGGATAACGCATCAATGGTATAATGAAAAGAGGTTCGAACTTCAAGATGATAGTTTGGTTATCCAGGATGACCGGTTGGTTGATCGATAAGAGAAATATGTAGCAGTTATAGATTCAAGAGAATATGATTTTGGTACTTCGGGTTTGTGATACCGGGTCTTTTATGCTATATGACTCTATTTGTGTGGTAGTAGCGTTATTTTGCTATAGTGATTTTTGACTTTTGGGTCATATTGATTAGTCGCTCATACTCCATGTATGATTGGGTATGTTCGTCGGTCCGAGACTGGTTGTTCATACGCCCAAGGGGTATGTTCACAGTCGGGTGTGTTTCTTTGAGATCCACTGTATGAGATTTGTATAACGTTTTCAGAATTTTATTCTCCCGTAAATATGTCCCTGTGGTTCTGTGTTGATCATGTTGGAGCTTACCATGTGAGGGTATTCTCGGTTATTGTTAATGTAATACCCTCGCCTTTAATATTGTATTTCATGATTTAAGTTAAATATTTTCGCACCATATCTGTGATGTTGTAGCAAGTACCGACGAATTATGTTAAATTGGATTCATGGTCATTCATACTATATTAGTTGTTGGGTGATATTACGAGAAGTCCATTTATGCTTGTACAGTACTTAACGTACGTTAACATGTATTCTTAACGTACGCTAGATAGGCCGCCTTACGTACGTAATATCAGTACGTTAACGTACGTAATGCGGAAGATCCTCCAGCAATCCGCCTTTCGGCGAGTGGGGTCGAGCAAGGGTAGGTGGTCGGGAGTCGATCGCGACAGCCAAGTCAACGGCTATTACGTACGTAATAACTGCCCGGTTACGTACGTAACAAACTGCGTGTTTTTAGGCAGTGAGTTTTGATGAAATTGGTTACGTACGTAATGATCATAAGATTACGTACGTAAAGGCTATAACGTACGTTAACCACGTTCGTTAACGTACGTAATGTCCAGTTCAGATTATAAATGTAGGACTTGCCATTCACTTCCTACTCGACCTTTTTCAATCTCCCGACTAAGGAACGATTCCCTTCCCTTCCAACTTCGTTTCTAAGCCTTTCTAACTTGTGTTGGAGCCTCAACACTTGATTGGTGACTTGGAGAAGCTAGAGATTGAAGTGTATTCCTTGGAGTGTTGGTGTTGTTCTTCATTTTAAGGTTGGTCTTTCTTTAACTCATATCAATCTCATGCTTATGATGATGTTAGTAGATAAATACTTCACATAATGTTAGTTTAAATTAGTGTAAACATGATAAGTTAATTGAATCATACTCAAATCAAGTGAAGATTAATTTTGAAGGTATTAGTGTTGCTTCTTGAGGTAAATAACTTCATAATATGATTGTGTTGATAATGATATACATAAAACCTGAGGTATAGCATGATAGTCGGAAGTTGATTTTAGTCTCAACACTAGGAACATGTTAGAGATGATGTCCTTAATGATTAAAAGTGAGAAAATGTTAAGATTGTCTTGAACATTCTATTGATCCTTGAAGGTTGTATGAAACCATGATTTTGGCCTTTAAAACCTTTGTGATGAAATTGTTGGAAAGATGATGTTAACCCTTTGAAGATGATCTTTGTTAAGATGGATGAAATTACTTCAAAAATCTCAAGTATCCAATGGTATAACTAGGCATTTAATAAATTCTTCAAAGTAAAACAATGAATGTCGATAGGAGGAAGTTGTAATCTTCGTGCGTTCAATTTATCGATTTCATTAAAGAGTGTTAATCACTACATTAATAGGTTAATAATGTTCTTAAGAGAGTTGTGTTGAATATGACGATACAAATGCGGTAGATGAGTAGCCGAATTCCATTTCATTAATCCGTGCGTGTTTAGAGACGTAAATTAAGATGATATTCTTAATTCACTACAAACTTAAACTTATGTTTCATATAGTAATCAAGTTTTGAATGAAATCGTCGGTAAATAATGAAGAATGTAATTAAACACAACTTATATCATAATTGGAAGTGTCGATGATTTGAAAAGATATTTTCACGATATTACATTGATGATAAATGGATATCAAGAATTTGACATCAAGATGAGAATATGTAATAAACATGATAAACATACGATGATTTGTAATACGAACATTAAAATGGTCGATAGGATAATCTATTTATTCAAGTAAATTTATGAATATTGTTTATGCGATAATACCATTATCATACGAATGTGTTGTTGAGTGAATTATGTTTCATTCAAGGTTGCTTGTACACGTGAGTATTGTTAGACGAGGATACCGTTCGTTTGACCATTTAAAGAAGGATTATTCGTCTACGGAATTGAGGCAAGTTATCTTGCTTGGTTATAGTGATGGTTGAATTCTTGTGATTATTATGCATTTCGTGTATATGAAATGTTCTGATAATCTATGATTTGTGATATGGTGATACCCTCGATCGTATTGTCATGGTGTTGGGGATGATACCCCCGAAATTACCGTCCTTATTACCGTTAGTCCTTTTGAGCTTTGTTGACACTTCGGTGAGTTGTTCGATTCCCTGGTAAAAGTGTAATTCGTTGAGTTTCGTTGTCATGTTGCATCGTGACATCTCTGGAGTCATATCTGCGCGCCGATTGGTTATGTGTAGGATTTTTAGTCGGGCACTTGATGATCATGCGTGGATGTTTTCCGCATTTGGATCGTGCACACGAGACGTAGTTCGTGAGGCTAATTAGGTACATCGTCCCACGTATATTCTGGATTCCGTATACGGGGTGGACATGTGCACGGACACATTTCCGGATCGGGCGTACTGTGACGTCCGTCTTGAGCCATAGTATATGGTCATTCGTATATTTGATTATGTTCGACAGTTGGGACTGATTGTCTATACGCCTTCGGGGTATATTCAGTAGTCGGTGGATTTCTATGAAATCAGTATATATGAATTGTATAATGTCATGAGAATTATTATCATGTATAGCTAACCCTGTGGTTTGGGGCGAAATACTTGTATTTCAGGGCGAGGAAAGGGCAAGGCACAGGAAGAGCATAATGGCGACGGAGGATTCTGATGTATGCTATTTCGGGGGCCCCGAGTCTTTTGGTTGTTCGGTTATGTTTTAAGTATGATTTTCGTTTTATTTTTGTCGGATGAATGTACTAAGTTTGGATCCTGTGTATGTTTGCTTGTATTTAAAAACATGAATAACTCATACTCCACACCGGGGTTTTGATAAATGTTGTGGTACGGTGCCACGTTGTCAGATTTTAAGTGTATATTGTGATATTGCCTGGTGGGTCCCAAGAGGGATCCACGGCACTGTAACGGCCACTGCTTTTGGGCTGTTACAGAAGATGGTATCAGAGAAAGGTTTTTATTTTGAGTCATTGTATGATCGAAATAGCATCAAGAAACTTCGTGCCACGTGTAACCTGTGCAAGCGCCTGACCCGTCGAATACGGTATGTTCTCATGAACCATAATTTGATTACTGGCATGATATTGACAACGTATTGGTCTCCTTATTTATCTTGGCATCTTGCTACCATGAGGCAAAATTCATCTGTTTGAAGAGAACCTAAATTAATTATGTGATTGGAATTGTTTCGACTTAATGTTGATATGATATTGAGTGTGTAACACTTGTAGTGCCAGTGACTCTTTACAACTGCTTTGTTGGATAGGAAATTTCCTGTTGTTATTAACTTAGCATGAATTATGATTGATAAATCGAACTGTACTCGTGACTTGATTCTTTCAGTATGGAAAGGAACCTTAGAGGCCGTGGCAGAGGGGGACGAGGCCGCGGAAGAGGCCGAATTCCGATACCACGAGCTAACAGACACGCGAATGTGGAAGCAGTTCGCAGCGATGGTCGCCTTCTCGGGACCAATCACACCACACCGGAGAGAATGCACGTGCCGATCCTTACACCGTGATGCAGGGCATGATGGCCCAAATGACCCAAATGGGTCGGCTGATGGAAACTATGCAAAGGAATACTACTGGTCAACAGCAGGGACAACAGCCTCCGCCCCTGGTACCTGGCGGGATCGTGAGCCGGATTATTAGCGACATATCACGTCAGCGACCTCCGACTTTTGAAGGCTCATCTGAGCCTGCCGACATTGTACACTGGATAGAACATTTCGAGAAACTGTTCGAGATGGTGGAGTGCCCAGAGGAAAATCGAGTTGCTGTGGCAGCCTACTACCTTAGTAAGAGTGCCCATACTTGGTGGCTTTCTGTGAGGCCTGCCGAAGGCGCGAGTACTTGGGAGGAATTTAAGACTCTTATGCTAGATCGTTACTATCCTGCACCCCTCCGTGAAGCCAAACTGTCCGAATTATTAAACCCCGACCCATCGGAAGACGAAGATGTGTTAGCAATTGCTGAAAAATTCCAAGCACTTCTCCCTTTTGCTACGTCAGTTGTCCGTTCGGAAGCTGATAAAATCAAATATTTCCTCAAGAGGCTTAAACCCCGAATGAGGATGCAATTACTCAATCACCACTGTACGACCTTACCGGAGTTTATTGAGAAGGCTTTGGAGTATGAACTTACTGCGAAGGAGATTTCTAAGAAATGACCTCGCTTTCCAACAAGAGATCCAGAACTGCACTCCAAGGAGACAGAACCGGGGGGTATTCAAGAAACCCCAGCCTGTACCAAATCCTTCTGAGCGGCCACCTATGGCACCGAAACCGGCAGGAACGCACTCTCGGGCAATCAGCTCACCTGTCCATGATCGAGAGATTGGAGGCTCTTGATTTTAAAATGAATACTTCTCTCCAAACCGACCTTATTTTACAGTCTCTCCCTGAATCCTTCTCACAGTTTGTTATGAACTTCAACTGCAATGAGATTGCATGTAATTTAGCTGGGCTAATGAACAAACTTGTGACCGCTCAATCTCAGATGAAGACTCCGCGGATGAAGGAGTCTGCTCTTGTGATTTCTTCTGGACCTCGGAGGTCTAAGAATAAGAAGAAAAGACCAAGAAGCAAACAGGACCATAAGTTAAGAACCTTAAGGGAAAGGGCAAGGCCCCGATGGTTCTAAAGAACAAGAAGAAGAAGGATGCTTGTCTCAAGTGTGGTGAGCTGGGCCACTGGGCTAGAGACTGTCCGATTCTTTATGGCACTTCAGGTACAGAACTTTTAGTTTTGGAAACAAATTGTTCTGCTACTGTATTTTCTACTTCCTGGATACTGGATTCTGGTGCTAGTTCTTATATTTGTACCGTGAATCAGGATCTGGAACAAAGTAGGAAGCTTGGAGCTTGAGAAGTTATGATCACAGTCGGAAGCGGGCATAGTGTCGAGGCGACCGACATAGGATCACTTCTTTTGGGTTTAGAATCCGGCTTCATTTTGACTTTAGAAGATGTACTTGTTTTGCCCAAGGGGCACAAAAACATTGTATCCATTCCGGTCATGGACCGAAAAGGCTTTTCATTTTTCATTGGTGATGGTTCCTGCAAAATTTATTTCAGAAATAAACTAGTGGGTACTGCTACATTGTTAAATGGATTGTATCATCTAAATCTCAGCAACAAAGTAGTTGTGAATACTATGACTAGAAAATGTGGTTAGGATGAAACCAATCAAGTTTTGAAATGGCATTTTAGACTTGATCATGTTGGTCAGACCAAGGTTTACAAGATGGAAAAGGATGGACTTATGGGTCCATTGGGATCGGATCCCTTTCCTACTTGTGAATCTTGCCTTAAAGGCAAAATGACTAAGTCCCCCTTCACAGGGACTTTTGAAAGAGCCATTGATAAATCGGGATTAATCCATACCGACGTATGTGGTGCTTTGGAAGCAGCACATGACGGATATTAATATTTCATTATGTTTACAAATGATCATACTAGGTATGGTTATGTATACTTAATGAAACATAAATCTGAGGCCTTTGAGAAATTCCAGGAATTCAAGGCCCTAGTCGAGAAACAAACTGGTAATCATATCAAAGTACTTCGGTTGGACTAAGGTGGCGAGTATATGAGTACGGAGTTTGACAAGTTCCTTAAGGAACATGGAATAGTATCACAACTAACACCTCCAGGTACTCCTCAGTTAAATGGTGTGTCAGAAAGAAGGAACCAGACCTTGTTGAACATGGCCCATTCCATGCTGGGCTATACTGACTTACCGATTTACTTGTGGGGGTATACACTCCTGACTGCCGTTTACATCTTGAACAGATGTCCTTCCAAATCCGTTCCTAAAACTCCACATGAGATGTAGGAGGGCAGGAAACCAAGTCTTAATCATATTAGGATTTTCGGATGTCCCGCCTATGTCAAGAAGACTAAGGTGAAGAAGTTGGAAGTTAGGTCCGCGAAGGGACGTTTCATTGGATTCCCGTCTGGGATGATGGAATATCTATTCTACATGACCGAAGATCGAAAGATTGTTGTTGCTTTACAAGCACACTTCCTGGGAGATGAGTTCATTTAGGAAGGCAGAGTAGGTAGAAGTATTTCTTTAGAAGAATACAATGAAACTCCTCGGGAGACACCTATGCAAGAAACTGGAACCGAACCTTCTGAAACACAAATACAACCACCTCGTAGGTCTAGTAGGGTTTCTCATTTACCTGAGAGGTATGGGCTTGTGCACTTGGAGGAGCTGGGTCTCCATGAGGTTCCAAGTGATAGCCAAGAGACCGACCCAACAACCTATGACCAAGCGATGGTGGATGTAGACTCCGCGAAATGGCGTGAAGCTATGGAAGCTGAGATAGACTCGATGCATGTCGATCAGTTCTGGACTCTAGTATACCGCCCCAAAGGCATAATGCCTATTGGGAACAAGTGGATCTACAAGAGAAAGACTGGTGGTGATGGAAAGGTTGACGCCTATAAGGCCAGGCTTGTGGCAAAGGGTTATACCCAGAAGGAAGGGATCGATTACCACGATACCTTCTCGCCCATAGCCATGATCATGTCTATTCGCATGATGCTTGTTATAGCTGCCTACCATGATTATGAGATATGGCAAATGGACGTAAAGACGGCTATCCTTAATGGATTCCTCGAGGAGGAAATCTATATGGAGAAGCCTAAAGGCTTTGTGTCCGAAGTCGATATTCAGAAAGTGTGCAAGCTTCAGCGTTCCATTTATGGACTGAAGCAAGCGTCGCGTAGTTGGATCCTTCATTTTGACGAGGCGGTTAAAGAGTTTGACTTCGTGCAAAATGAAGAGGAACCTTGTGTATACAAGAGGGTTAGTGGGAGTAAGATCTCATTCTTAGTACTATATATAGATGACATTCTACTAATAGGAAATGATGTGAGAATGCTCAGTTCTGTGAAAGCTTGGCTTTCGAGTAATTTCTCCATGAAAGACTTGGGAGAAGCAACCTATATTCTTGTTATTCGGCTCTACAGGGATAGAGCGAAGAGAACAATAGGTCTTTCCCAAGGCCTCTATATAGATAAGATCTTAAAGCGATTTAAGATGGATAATTCTAAAAGAGGGTTCCTACCGATGCGACATGGAATAAAAATCTCCTTGAAGATATGTCCTCAAAGTGAGGAACAAAGAAAGGAAATGAGTAATATACCATATGCTTCGGCCGTGGGTAGCCTTATGTATGCTATGTTGTGTACAAGACTTGACATCGCGCATGCTGTAAGCATGGTGAGTAGGTTTCAGGCAAACCCAGGTAGGGAACATTGTACTGCCGTAAAGAACGTTCTCAAGTACTTGAGAAGGACTAGAGATATGGTTCTGATGTATGGTGGTGGAGAATTGGATGTGGTGGGATTCACTGATTCGGACTTCCAAGGACTGAAGGACGACTCGATGTCTACTTCTGGCTACATATTTACTCTTAATGGAGGAGCAGTATCTTGGCATAGTGCCAAGCAAAGCACGACTGCTGATTCCACCTGTCAGGCTGAGTATCAAGCAGCCTCGGAGGCTTCCAAGGAAGGGTTCTGGATTAAAAAGTTTCTGGGAGAACTTCAGTGATACCATATGCTGAGCTGCCTGTTCTACTGTACTGCGATGACGACGGAGCTGTAGCGCAGGCCAAGGAGCCGAGGTTTCACAACAGCACCAAACATATTGAGAGGAAGTATCATCTTGTAAGAGAATTTGTTCACAAGGGATACATTGTGCTGCACAGAGTAGACTCGGCCGACAATGTCGCCGATCCACTGACCAAGACACTTTCTCAGACTAGCTTGGAGCGTCATCTGGAGAACATGGGTATTAGATACCATAGTGTGTGGTATTGAGCGTAAGTGGGAGATTGTTAGGAGTATGCCCTCGAATGCCACTCAGAGGATGTTGAGTGAGGGCATTGTACTTGTAATTATGTAAATCATTAATATAAGGCAATGGATGTTTCTTTATTTACTGGAAGTTACTGGCATTCCTAACTCGTAAATATACATATAGAAACTGGTCCGTGTATTTGAGACCAAAACGTTCCACTCCTTATTGGATAAGGGGTCGGCACTGGAAAGGTTTATAGCTCAAATACTTAATCGTTCGCAAGTCGATGAAACTTGACTGGGCGTTAAGTTTATGTGAAGACTTGTATGACGTGTTCTTTGACATGGAGAGTGCCTGTCGAACACTAATGGTTAGTGGGAGCACACATTATAGGTATGCTAATTGGATTAGTATACTCGAACCGACTAACCCTCGATTCGTCACACGGATTTCACTCCGGGACAGTCAATGACGGAATCGAAAGGTTGTGATAGGTATTCGTAAACCTTCGACTTGAGGATTTAGTAGGGATGTGCTTGTGACGTCAAGATTTTCATTAGAGTAGTTCGATCCTGTAAACCGGAAGGCGGGGGTCAACCTCGACGTGCATCTTGACGGGCAAGTAGCAGGTCCTACTGAATACCGAGATAGAATTCTTTCTCCGTTAGTGAATGGGTTATATGTCCTATGCGGTTATTGACAGATGAGATCATAAGTCTTTGGCCAAAGCATTAGAGGTAGTTGTATTGGATACACGAGAGCTCAATGATCTCAATTTGCATTAACACATGCATAGCGTCAAGTACAGATAGGGTTTGACTGACCGTGACCCTATAACTTGATCGGGACATGTGAAAGAAGGGTTTATACGTATACTGGTATTCACGACAGAATGGTTCCTGAATGATCCCATCATTCGTTCTCAGTTGTGGTACAGTGTAGGCCGCCAGGCTGGCTAGGTGGTGCTACTACTCTTTGGTTCCTCCCATTGCTGACTGAGACGGACCTACCGAGTCACGCAATAGGATTGACGATGGAATGTATCAAGCTTATTATCTCATTATGAATATTAGATATTGGATATCTAATTTGGGACATTAGATGTTTAAACCGTTTTATTGGATAAATTGATTTACGACCTAATGAATTAAATAAATTACTGGGTGATTAATTTAATTCATAGATATAATTATTTCTTGTAGAAATTAATTATGTTGTTATGTATTTAATGGGATTAATTGATTGGATTAATTAATCGACACAAATACATCGGAACAGAATAGAAGTTTATCTGTTTGGACTCACGGGAGTCCGAAATGAACCAAACTCGTCCCGGCTCCTTCTAGATGGCCGCCCCATTTTCCCTCCTCTTTCCTTTGGTCATAGTCTCCACCTTAATTGGTGGATGACTTGAAGTATCAAGGTAACAAGATCTTTTAATTAATTCATTTTAATTATTTGGTCTTGATTTGGGAGGATTTTATGGAGAATAAAATGAAGACTCTCATCACTTGTTTTGGAAAGCTTTCCAACGTGAGTAAAGAGAGAGAGAGAGATAGAATTTGAGTTTAACACTCATCTTCATCTTCTTCATTCACTTCTTCTTAATTTTTCTTGGAGAAAATTGAGAAAAAATATTGAGAGAGTAAGATTAAAACAATTAAGAGTGTAATAATCTTAACATACAAAGCTTCATCACTTGATTCTAGCCGTAACCTTAGAGGTTAATCGGGTGTTGTCATTCCGGTCATTTCTCCGGCGTGTGGCAAGTAGAGAGGCGGTGCTTTCGGCATTGGATCGTTCAAGAGCTTGGAGCGGATTGGATTCGTAGAGATCAATCAAAGCTTGGGGAATAGCTCAAGAGAAGGTTACCATTTAATCAACGGACTTCAAAGGTGAGTTTCTTATAACTCTTGTTTTTCGTTTATATATTCGTATATACGTAGCTCAATCGATCCTCGTAGGGATTCGGATCGAATTAATTTTCGTTTTACCGCTTCCGCTGGGCCTTTGTTTTAGGCACCGAATCCCAACATATCGCGGGGAGGGATTGGCCTTCTAACCTGATTGCAGTAGATATTAGAGACGAGGATCTAATTCTTGGTGAGGATTGGCTGGACCGTCATGGGGCGATCATGAATTATAGAATGAGAACTATTTCGATGTTATCCTCTGACGGTACCGATCATTCTTTTGTGGGGCGTAAGCGGGGTAGCCAGAGATTTCTGATCGGCGCTTTGAAAGCGGTGAGACTTCTTCGAGGAGGTTGCACGGGTTATTGGTGTTATGCTTTGAGACCGAAAGAAGGGGGAGTCGAGCTCTCGTCTATTCCGGTAGTGTGTGAGCATCCTGACGTCTTTCTAGATGAGTTGCTAGGTTTGCCGCCAGATCGAGAGGTCGAGTTTACTGTTGATTTCGAGCCGGGTGCGGCACTGATTTCTAGGACGCCATATCGTATGGCACCTGCTGAGATGCTAGAGTTGAAGAAACAGTTGGGAGAGTTGCTAGACATGGGGTATATTCGACCGAGTGCTTCACCTTGGGGTGCACCGGTCCTGTTTGTGAAGAAGAAGGATTGGTCACTTCGTTTTTGTATCGACTATCGTCAGTTGAACAACGTGACTATTAAAAACAAGTATCCGCTCCCTAGGATTGATGATTTGTTCGACCAGTTGCAAGGGGCGACCGTGTTTTCGAAAATTGATTTGAGATTGGGGTATTATCAGCTCCGAGTGAAGGATTCCGATATTCCGAAGATAGCCTTTCGGACGAGATATGGTCGCTACGAGTTTGTGGTTATGCCTTTTGGGCTAACCAATGCCCCAGCCGTGTTCATGCAGCTTATGAACAATGTCTTTATCGAGTACCTCGATAAGTGTGTAGTCGTTTTTATCGACGATATCCTGATTTTCTCGAACAGCGAGAAGGAGCACGCCCGTCATTTGCATATCGTGTTAGATATTTTGAGAACTCAGCATCTTTTTTCAAAGTTCACAAACTGTGAGTTTTGGTTATGGGAGGTTATGTTTCTCAGTCATGTGATCTCGTCCGAGGGTGTTCGTGTGGACCCACATAAGGTAGAGGCAGTGTTGGATTGGGCGCCGCCCAAGAACGTGGAGGAGGTCTGTAGTTTTCTGGGTTTGGCCGGATATTACCGTAGATTTGTCGAGGGGTTCTCTAAGATCGCTCGACCACTGACTCAGTTTTTACAGAAGTCATAGAAGTTTGTGTGGACCGATGAGAGGCAGAATAGTTTTGAGGAGTTGAAGAAGCAGTTGATGACCGCTCCTGTTTTGGCTTTACCGAGTGGTAATGAGGGTTTCTCAGTTTTTAGTAATGCTTCGGGCCAAGGGCTCGGATGTGTACTCATGCAGCACAGGAGGACGATTGCCTATGCTTTCCGTCAGTTGAAACCATACGAGTTAAATTACCCTGCGCACGATCTTGAGTTGGCCGCAGTTGTATTTGCGTTGAAGATCCAGCGTCATTACTTATATGGCTCGTTGTGTCAGATTTTCACCGATCACAAGAGCCTGAAGTACATTTTTACGCAGAAAGAGCTTAAGATGAGACAACGGAGATGGTTGGAGTTGATTAAGGATTACGTCCTTGAGATCCTTTACCATCCAGGCAAGGCAAATGTGGTGGCAGATGCCTTGAGCCGGAAATCGGTATTGCTTCGGACACTTGAGTTGCTTTCGGCCCAGTCGGGACTTCAGTGAAAATTAATGAGGTTGAGTGTTGAGATCGTGCTACCAGAGAGTTCCGGGCAGTTGTGTACACTTGAGATTTCGTCGTCTCTAGTCGATGACATTAAATCGGGACAGTTAGAGGACCTGATGTTTATTCAGCTTCGAGAGAATGTAGGGAAGGGGAAAGCCCCGGGATTCGTGATATATGAGGATGGTGTGTTGAGATTCCAAGGTTGGCTTTGTGTTCCGAACGACTTGGAATTGAGGCAGCGTATTATGCGAGAGGCTCACGCGTCACCTTACTCAGTCCATCCAGGCTCGAGTAAAATGTATAAAGATTTGAGAAAAAATTTCTGGTGGAATGACATGAAGAATGAGGTGGTTCAGTTTGTGGCTAAGTGTTTGACTTGTCAACAACTCAAAATCGAGCATCAGCGGCCAGCCGGTTTGTTGAAACCACTTCCCATCCCGAAATGGAAGTTCCCGTCCCGAAATGGAAGTGGGAAGATGTCTCCATGGATTTTGTCACGAACTTTCCGAGGATGAAGACCGGAATGAATATGGTGTGGGTGATCGTGTACCGACTGACTAAGTCGGCACATTTTCTGGGCATCAAGGATACTTGGGGTCCAGAAAAATTGGCTCGTATTTTTATCACGCAGATAGTAAGACTTCATGGTACACCGAAGACTATTATTTCGGATAGAGATGGCTGGTTTGTATCGCATTTTTGGAAGGCGGTACATAATGCATTGGGGACACGGTTGCGTTTGAGTACATCTTTCCACCCTCAGACCGACGGGCAGTCCGAACGTACCATTGAGACGTTCGAGGATTTATTGCGCGTGTGTGTGTTAGACTGGAGTAGTGACTGTGGCCTTGATTGAGTTTACGTATAATAATAGTTGGCACGCGTCGATTAAGATGGCACCGTATGAGGCGCTTTATGGCCGACGTTGCCGATCACCGATATGCTGGGATGAGCCATCCGATTTAGTTGGCACCGAGCCGAACCTTGTGTTGGAGACGAGGGAGAAAGTTGAGTTGATTAGAAAGAGAATCTTGGCAGCTCAGAGTCGACAAATGTCTTATGCGTATGTTAGGCTTCGACCTTTGGAGTTTGAGGTGGGAGATCATGTCCTGTTGAGAGTGTCTCCATCGAAAGGAGTTTTTTGTTTTGGGAAAAAGGGGAAGCTCAGCCCGAGGTATATTGGACCTTTCGAGATATTGGAGAGAGTTGGCTAGTTAGCGTACCGTTTGGCATTACCTCTGTCGTTGAGTCATGTGCATAGTGTGTTTCACGTCTCACAGTTGAGGAAGTATGTTCCGGACCTGTCGCACATTAATGATTTCGGAGACGTGGAGATCGAGAAGGATGTTACGTTTGAGTACAGGCCTGTCAGAATTTTAGAGCATTGAGTCAAACAGTCAAGGCACAAAGCCATTTCTTTGCTTAAAGTGCAATGGTCGAGGCACGGAGTAGAAGAAGCGACGTGGGAGTTAGAAGAGGATATGCATTCGAGGCACCCCGAGCTTTTTGATTCTTAAGTTTCGGGACGAAACTTCTTTTTAGAGGGGGAGAATGTAATATCCGTACCTTTCCATTTTTAGCAGTTCCATATTTTTTGGTGTATGTCTATTTTTATCGACTCGCTTGTAACCGTTTCGATATTTTGAATCGACTTTATTCTTGGAGTTTTTCCATTTGGACGAGTTTTGGTGATGTTTTCACGTGATTTTATTTTATGACATGTTTTGCCGTATGTATCTTTGATTCTCGTAAAACTCGTTCGTTTTCGTTGTTTCTTGGCTTGCATAAGTTCTTATGGTTGAGTTAGTCGTTTTGAGACTTTCGGTTTGTTAATCCGACGTCGTATCGTGATTTTCGGGCACTTGGGCCATTTTTGTAATTTCCTATAAGTTTAGGGAATTTCATTTTCTTTGTCGCATTACGGACTCTCCGGTGGTCGGAATTGTATTTTCTTTCAATGCTTAGCTCTATCATCTTGAATATTCCGTGTTTATGTTTCTGGATTCTGGCCTTGCTTTGCATTTCGATTTTCGTACTGTCTGCAGCAGTGTACTGATCTGAGCAGTACTGAACTGCTGCGTGAGTAGCGCACGCTACTCCTTGATTCCTTGCGTGCGCTATCGTTGTGTGGTTAGCGTACGCTAACTCGGTGTTTGTAGCGTGCGCTAACGATTTCAGTGTACTGGGCAGTGGGGGTTCTGAATTCATATCCTGTGCACTGATCATCAGGTAGCGTGCGCTAAGGCTTCCGTAGCGTACGCTATCGGGTAGTATTTAGCGTGCGCTAAACATGTCTAGCGCACGCTAGCGACGCCGGGCTGCTTCTGTACTGCTTGCGATCCCCGTTAGCGCACGCTATGTTTTGATGGTTAGCGTGCGCTAACTATGTTTTATATAAATAGGACAGCAGTCCCTTTTTCCATCATTTTTCCTTCTCTTCATTTCCATTGGGCGATTCCGGCAATTTTAGGGCGAATTGTGGAGACTAATCCGTGGAGTCTAATTGCAGACCGATTCTTGTGTTCCAAGCTTAGTACATCATCATCTTAATCCATCTTCTCCACTCCAATCCGAGGTATTTTCTTCAGGAACCCTAGCTTTGTAGATTTGGGGTTTTCCGGGTTTTGGTTGATTAATCTCGAATTATTCATGTGTATTGCGATATTCCTCATCGGTTGTTGTTATTGAGTGATTCACAATCCGTTTTCCTCGAATTTAATCCGTGAATTGTCGATACGGGGAGATTTTGCGTAAACTCTTGCCCGTATCAATTGATTGTATATTGTCTTAGCGTGTAAACGGGGTTGTGGGAGTTTTCCTTTCGATTATTGTTGTCGTATAGGACTGAGTTATGTTAACCCTTCATTTAGGAACGATCGTTTTCCTTCCGGATCATTCGTAGTCGTTGTTCATCCCCATTTCGTCGAAGATGTCTCAAAGGCAAGTACTTTACATTTGTTTACGCGTTCTAGTATTTGAATTATGGCTTATTGTGGTTGTATGGATGGATATATGTATGTGCACCTAGGGATGGTCCGACGGGACCACTAGGGGTACGTTGTCATGAGTTTCATACTGCGAACTATGGTTAACCACCCAGGGATGTCCGACGGGGCCCTGCGGGGTATGTGGCCGTGAGTTTCGTACCAGGGTTATCTTTGAATTGTTTTGTTGGAGAAAATGTGTTTTGTGCATGTGCACCGTAAATATTTCGGAATATAAATGATTTCTAAAATAATTTTTGGCGCATATTTTCATCTGATTAGAATGGTAGTTCAAATGGATTGTACTTGCACTAGCAGTTGTCGCTAACCCCTTAAATGGGGGAAATACTTTTTGTATTTCAGGTACAGGTCTTGGAGACAAGCGAGAATACGATCCGTATGAGGATGATGGGCAAGAATGACACTGTTCAGTAGTCATTCGTTGGTGTTCTGTCCTGTCGTTTATTTGTTGATGTCTTGTTTTTGGGTTTCTGTATTATGAAATTGGTTTAAGTACTCGAGTACTTCCTTTTTGAATTTGTTAATGTTGTGTTCCCGTTTTGGGAAATAGATTTGATGTCAAATTATATTGTCAGATTTTAGTCTTTTATTTGAATGTCGTGGTTTGAGAAATTGTTCGATTATTAGTGATGTATGTCATTGTTGCTTGTCGGGTCGGTTTGTTAGCCTGGTGGATTCCAAAGTGTGGGGTATACGGTGCTGTAATACGCCCTGAACGTCTTGGGGGTGTTACACGTCTAGCGTGCGCTAGTCGGTCTTCTGTAGCGTGTGCTATCAACGGTCAACATGTCTTCACTTTTGACTGTTGAAACTTGTCGGTTTGTCTCCCCAATGTCTCTTTTCCAACGGGTAAAATGTACTTAGCGTGCACTAGTACATATACATTAGCGTGCGTTAACATTATTTAATGTTAGCCTTCCAGATTTTGCGGATCTCCTTTTTGACGTTTGCGTTCCAACGGATAAGTTGACTAACGGTAGGAGTTTGAACGCTTAGCGTGTGCTAACACATGTATTGTAGCGTGCGCTACAACTTTTCCAAATAATGTACGTTAGCTTGATTAGCGTACGTAATAACTTCCTTTGATTTGAGTCCAGACCCTACTGGACTACCAAAATACTGTCCGGTAGCATGCGCAAGATATGATATGTAACGTGCGCTAAGACCTCTGAATAGCGTACGTAAGTGTACATCCGTAGCGTGCGAAAATGCATTTCCTTTTTCTGTCCAGACCTTACTATCTCTCTGCCTTGAGTGCGATAGCGTGCGCTATAAATAGATGATAGCGTGCGCTAAGATTAACAGCATAACGTGCACTGATATTTTGTATTTTGCATGCGCTATCCATCAGGTGACTCCACTAGACTGCAGATTACTTGCCTGTCTGCAGGTGACTTTTCCCTCGATAGCGTGCGCTACCATACAGACTGTAGAGTGCGCTAAGAACATGATTTTCCTTCAATATAGCAGCTCAATGGGATAGATTTTGTTAAATGTTTTGAATACGATCATCATCAAAATACTTTGAGTCAACAATCTCCCCCTTTTTGATAATGTCAAAACATTTAATATATACCTGCAAAAACGGTTTTAAAAAATTTTGAATCAAGGTAACTTGTTCGATATGTTAGTACGTTCCGGTTTTTGGAGTGTTTCTCCCCTTTTTTGACATAAACAAAAAAGGACTCCCCCTGTCTCGTTGCGTATAAGATATGATACCAACCAAATGCCATTTGCCAAAACGAGAACATACAATTAACAGACACCAAACTACATGAAAACCAAACGAAGAGAAATGTCTATTTCATTGCAAATAGTTCAAGCATTACACATATATATCCAAGGCACGAGACATCAAAAACATATGAAATAAAAGTCTCTACAACGAGAATCAATGTCCTAAAACTAGGGTGCGTGCTCGAATGAGGACGGTGGAAGCGGGAACGATGGATGAGTGAAATGAATGAAGTCTTCAAGCAGCTCGCGCACTCCTTGAACCTCGGAGCGAAGACAACGAACGTCTTCACGGATCTCCATTTGTGAAGTCTCGATGCTGCGCATCTGTGAAACGAGGTCACTTTCCTCTTCCTGGGTAAGAGTCTCTCGCATCGGATGTTTTCCCTTAGAAGTGGGCTTCCTCACGAATTCTCCGGTTTGCATTTCTCGAAGGGTGTGAGGCCCTCGTCGACTGATTCGCTCTTCCGGTGTAGGCATACGAGTCCCTTTCTCCACTTGGTCGTCTTCATGAAGATATGGAAAGAGAATCCAGCCCCGGTTGATCGTTCGGACATAGTGCATGGCTTTGAGTGAGTAATCCGAGATCTCATGACCGAGTGAAACGGGAACGACTTTGTCCTTCGTCAAGTCCACGTGATGAAATTTGAAGATCTTTGTTAGGATGGAACCATATGGCATTGCAGCCTTGCGGGACCGTGAAGCATAATTCTTCGACCGAAAGAGGTCGCCCTTAACTTTCATCCAGCCTGTGACGATCGCGGCAAAATCAACTTTGTCATCGTTTAGCACTCGGTACACAACATGTTTATTGACTCCGATTAACTTATGCTGCGTGTTAACTTTGGGCGTTATGCATTTTGTGAGTGCAACCAAAAGAAGTCGAATGTTAATCCCGAGATCGTTGTTCTCAAAAGCCTCATCGGTGATGTCGATTATAGCCTTCAAACTCAGAACTTCCTTGACATCAATCTCCCTAACTCGAGACTCCTCATAGATCGATTTCCCAGAACACGAAAAACCATCGGACGACAACCCAAAAAGTTGAGTCAAAATCTCCGAAGAGGCTTTTACTACCATTCCTCCAACCAAACTCCCTAAAAGTAGAGATGAGGAACCTTCACTCTCAGCAATGTGAAGGTTCGCATAAAATTCACGAACAAGCTCGGGAAAGATAGGTTCCTTACATTTAACAAAGTGAGCAATTCCAATGGAGGAGAAAAAAATCAGAGATGACAACATTCGCCCGTTCCAGGCATGGAAAATTGAAGAAGTAACAATCCGTTAACTGTTCCTAAGGAAGAATTTCAGAAAAAAAACCTTTGACGAGGTATATGGCACGAAGCGGGATGCGTCGTATTCTGGCTCGCGAGGGCGTTTTGCATTTTTGTAAGTCTTCTCCATAGCTTTGCGGCCCTTGCTCGACATAAATCTGAAAGGAATTGAAAGATTGAAGGGATTTGAATGAGTCAGTTTTACGGCTAGGGTTCTTGCTGAAAGGGGATCTGGAGTGTTTGCGTACGTTATGAGATGATGGGAATGTTTCTGGGCTGAACAGGGTTTATATAGTGAACTGAGCCGGTTTAATTAGCGTACGCAAAGGGTGTATAATTAGCGTACATTAAGAATATATGGGTAGCTCACTAGACTGTCCAGTAGCAAATATCGAAATAAGAAAATTTTAATTAGCGCACGCAATTGATAAGGGATTAACGTATGGTATCGAAGACAAAATTTAGCGCGCGTTAAAAGAATGAAGCTAGCGCACGCTAGCGAATGGAACGTTTCAAAGATATTGATTTCTCGAGTAGAAGACTAATTTCAAAAGTTGTCTAGTTGTCCCATACCAAGTTGCAAACGAATAGTAATAAATGATTCCTCGGGAAGAAGTTTCGTAAATATATCAGCAAGTTGGTCCTTCATCCCGACAAAAATTAAGCAGATATTTTTCTTTTGCACATGACCGTGTAAAAAATGATGTCTAATATCTATATGCTTAGTTCTACTATGCAACACGGGATTTTTATTCAAATTAATAGCACTAGTATTATCACATAATTGATGAGTCGATTCTTGATCGACTCATTCTGTTTTATCTAGTCGTGTTTTTGTTTGCTTTTTAGTATTTTTGTTCTCTTTTATGCGTGGTATGTTGTGTTTTTAATTTATAGGTAACCAAGCGAAGATTGTGGTGAAATATGCGCTTTCATAGCTAATATTGGAGTTTATGACGATCAAAAGCTAAAACGGGGCCTAAAACGACGAAAGATTTAAGCAGTATCGGTCAAATCTCCTAAATCCCAGAATCTCCACTCCGAATTGAGATGTGTTCTCCTTTGACATAAATTCCTCGTGAAATTAGCTTCGAAACGGTATATCATATGCTAAAATCCGAGGTGTATTGATACATGAACGAAGGATCAAGCCGAAGAAGACCAAAAACCGGACTTAGCTGCACCAGGGGACTCGAGCCACATCAGGTAACTCGGCCGTGTCATAAGACACGGCCGGGTCTCGCTCCAGTAAGAATCACTATTTCCGGAAGAGTACAACACGGTCGTGTCTTTTATGACACGGCCGAGCCCGATCCCGTCATTTTGTGTTTCCCTGCGTAGTACAACACGGCCGTGTCATGGGACACGACCGAGCCTCAGTACAGAACCTTTTTCGTTTTCCAGCGCATTGCGACACGGCCGTGTCACTTTTCTGATCATGTCACTTTCCTTGACATTTTTGCACAACTTTAAGCCTTATTCTTCATCTTTTGGCTATAAAACAAAGGGTGGTGACCCTTGAGGAGATACATTCATCATCTTGAAGATATTCTTGGGTGAAAAACACAAGATTGAGGGAGAAAACACCAAGAAGTGAGGATTGAGTGAGATTATTTTTCATCATCTTCCTTGTATGTTCTTGGAGTGAAAAATACTTTTGTGAGATATATTAATTCCTTGTATCATTTTGTTGTGAATTCTTGTAAGAAGATCATCAAACCTTCATCGGGAGTTCGATTTCGGCATTTACAAGGGAAGTTTTTACCATATTTTGTTCTTCAATTTCCATTATTGTTGTTGAATTAATCATGTGTGGCTAAACATTTCATATGGGTTTTTAGATATAGCCACACACATGTTTTTTATTGTTAGTTCCTTTTGATTTTTCGGGTAAAAGTTTGGGATTGTTCCTCTTGTTCGTTCTTCGTTTAAATAACTTTTGAATTAGATCATCAAACCTTTTTCATTGTTGTTATTATTATTCAAATCGAGGGTTTTTATCGGTGTTCGCCATCAAACGGCCCGAAAGAAACGATTGTGAATGTTCTCGAGCTTTTTCGCGCGATCTTTAACGATTTACCTCATCAAAAGTAGTCAGTTAATTGATTGTTAGTTAGGGATTCATCTCAATCAAAAAACTATCTCTTAATTTTCGTTGAGAACAATCGTGATTTTTAGGATTACCGACATCAAACGGATTTCTTTTAATCGTGAGCAATCGATAATTCCAAACCTTATTTATTTGAGTATCGGAACTAATAATTGATTACGTGTGTGTCGGTGAATCTAAATTCCCATATCAATCTCATTATTGTTATCTCTCATTTATCCAACGATCGAGTTGGTGTTGTTACCACTTAGTTTATTTAAATTTTATGCACTAGTAATTGTAATCCAATCGAACCCATGATGTATTTTAATTTATTTTACTTTTGTTCATTCAACTATTTGCCGAACATTATCAAATTTTAAACCGTTTCCAATTCCTCGAGAGATCGACCTCGGAGTTACTTTCCGCTTCCTACAAAAGCGATTCGTACACTTGCGAGTATTTAATTGGAATCATCAAGTTTTTGGCGCCGTTGCCGGGGAATTGGCGTTTAATTTTTGATCTTATTTTAATAATAGTTGAATTGTTTTTCTTGATCATTTCTCCGTTTTCATTATTTTCGATAAAAGTTTAAAAATTTGCTCTTACTTCCTTTGTTTATGCTTGGTAGGAGATCTTTGGGCAACCCGATTCTTCCGCCCATAGACGAAGTTCAAAGGATTAGAGAACCAAAAATAATGGCCACAACATCAATCGCAAACGACGAGGTGAATCCGTATCTTGAAGAGCGACTTTTGATCCAAGAAGAAAACACTCGTCAACCGAGGGTTAAAAATGTTGCAAAAAATATAGATGAGGAAGAAGTTCGTCAACCAAGGTTTCCGAGATATGATAATATTGGGCGCAATCAAGGGATACCCAAAGCGCAACAAGGGAGATACTTCTATCCTAGACAACCACCCGTTGGAATGCAATATGGAGCGAATTATTATCGCGGACCTCAATATGGGATGGAGGCAAACTACAACATGACGCAACAACCTCCGGTCGAACATCTAATGCGGGACTATGCAAAACCCGTGGTGAACACCGCCATTTCATGCATCCAATTAGCACCGGCCGCAAGGAACTACCACATAAGCGGATTTCACATCGAACAATTACCCTCATTTCACGGATTAGCACGAGAGGATCCGTTATCATTCATCCGAGACTTCTATGTGGCGATTGATAATTTCCCGTTGAGCGAGGATCAACTACGGATGAAGTGTTTCCCTTATACACTAAAGGATGGGGCGAAACAATGGTTGATGACTTTGGCGCCAGGATCACTAAGAACATGGGATGAAGTTTACGATAAATTCATTACCAAGTACTTCTCCCATTCAAAGACTACACAATTGAGAACTCAAATCTCAACTTTCGGACAATAAGACGGAGAGGCATTTCACGAAGCTTGGGACCGATTCAAAATGCTACTCATTCAATTCCCACACCATCACTATCCGCTTCAACTACTTAATCAATTCTTCTATGACGGATTGACTCAATATTGCCAAGGAGCGGTAGATAATGCAGCCGGTGGTTCGTTTTGGGGTTTGACGGAGAGGCAAGCGTATGATGTGTATGAAACATTGGGAGCAAATTCTCAACAAAAAAGTGTACGTGTTCGTAGGGGATCCGTGCACCAAGTGAGCGAGAAGGACGAGATGCAATCTAAAATCGATGAGTTGACAAATGAACTAAGACAACTCAAGACTCAAAATAAACCTTCTAGCTCACGAGTTTGCGAGATTTGCGAAGCACCCGGACATGATGCCAATTCATGCCCTCATACTTTTCTGGGAGAACAAACCGAGCAAGTTAATTGGGCTATGGGACAAAGCACGGGAAGGCCCGGATGGGAAGAGAGGAGAAATAATTATGGCGGAAACGCAAGAAATGTACCTCTCCCAAATACTTATCATCCTGGGCTAAGAAACTATCCGAATTTCTCATGGAGAAACAACAACCCGGTGCCATACGACACAAGCGCCCAAGCTCAATACAACAGAGAAAACCGAGCCCAACAACCAACGCGAAGTGAACCACCTCCACAACAAAGGAACTCTATTGAGGAGAGTATAGCGGCATTCATTAAGGAGAGCAAGGAAAACCGAGAGGAGAACAATAAAAGGTTCGAATCTTTAGAAGCTTCGATGAAGAAAATGGAGATCCAAATTGGGCAACTTGCTACCGAGGCACGTAGACAAGAAAGGGGTAAACTACCGAGTCAACCCGAGCAAGCTCAATCCATTACCACTCTCCGAAGTGGTAAAGTGATTAATAAAGAAGTTAATTCCGAAGTAAAAGAAAGAGGCGATGAGAAAGAAGACGAGTCGGGAAATCAAGAAGAGAAAATAGACGAAGCAACTTCAACTTCCAAGCTTCACAAATCCGCTCAACCATATAAGCCACCAATTCCTTTTCCGAGCCGACTTAGAAAAGAAAAGCAAGATGAGCAATTTTCCGAAATCTACGACATGCTTTCGAAGGTTCATGTCAACTTACCTCTTTTGGATGTTGTGAAGAACATTCCCGCTTATACAAAAATTTTCAAAGAGTTGACCTCGAACAAAAGAAGATACAATGGGAATGAAAAAGTAGTGCTCTACGAGGTAGAAGCAAGGGGTCAAAAGAAAGGCGACCCCGGAAGTTTTATGATCGACATTACTATGGGAGACAAGAGAGTTGCTCGTGGGATGTTAGATTTGGGGGCAAGTGTGAATCTCATGCCATACTCAACCTATTTGAGGCTTGGACTTGGGGGAATCAAACCGAAAAGAATGACTCTTCAAATGGCAGATAGGTCGGTGAAATACCCCAAGGGAGTAATTGAAGACCTATTAGTGCAAGTGGACAAGTTGGTGATTCCGGCCAATTTTGTTATCTTGGAGATGAGCGATTTCGGGACAAGCGAAAATGAAGGGACAATACTTCTAGGACGGCCATTCATGCGAACAACAAAAACAATCGTCATTGTTGATGAAGGAAAGGTCACCATGACCGTCTTGGGCGAAACCGTGGAAATCAACTTGTTCGGTTCATCTCCTATCCCTTCTCATATTTATGCTTCCCATGATGCGAATTTTGTTGATTGCATTGATTCTTTGGTTGATGATATATATTTTCATGATGATGTAGGAGACACGTTGCATGATGCTCTAACCGTTGAGCATAATATGGGGCTTAATAATCTAGAAATTGAAGAATATGTTGCATTGTTAGATAATTCCGAAATAATTGATGAAGTTGACGGTTTTAAGATACCATTGGAATTAAAATTTGAGGAGCCCATTGAAATCACCCCACCCCAACTTGAATTGAAAGAACTTCCGGCACATCTTAAATATGTTTTCTTAGGCAAAAGTGACACTTACCCTGTAATTGTCTCTTCCGAAATAACTCGCTTGCAAGAAAACACATTAGTAGAAGTTATAACTAAGTTAAAGGAAGTGATTGGGTGGAGTATTTACGATATCAAGGGAATAAGTCCTGTTAGGAGCATGCATAAAATAATTCTTGAGGAAAATGTTAAACCGGTTAGGCAACCTCAAAGGTGTTTGAATCTGAACATGCAAGAAGTTGTGAAAAAAGAAGTTTTGAAATTGCTAGATGTCGGAGTCATCTACCCGATATCCGACAGTAAGTGGGTGAGTCTTGTGCATGTAGTGCCTAAGAAATCTGGAATAACGGTGGTTCGTAATGATAAAAATGAATTGGTGCCCACTAGAACAGTAACCGGTTGGAGGATGTGCATTGATTACCGGAAATTAAATGCCGTAACAAAAAAGGATCATTTTCCTCTTCCTTTCATTGATCAAATGTTGGAACGTTTAGCTGGGCATGATTATTACTGTTTTCTAGATGGTCTTTCAGGTTTCTATCAAATTCTCATTCCTCCGGAGGATCAAGAGAAGACCACTTTCACTTGCCCTTTTGGCACTTTTGCCTTTAGGAGGATGCCGTTTGGTCTTTGCAATGCCCCCACTACTTTTCAAAGGTGCATGCTATCCATATTCTCAGACTTGTTAGAAAAATCCATCGAGGTATTCATGGACGACTTTTCTGTATTTTGAACCACTTTCGATGATTGTTTAAATAATTTGACTATTGTGCTAGAACGATGTATTGAGTGTAATCTTACACTTAGTTGGGAAAAGAGTCATTTTATGGTAAAACAAGGTCTTGTTCTAGGTCACATGGTTTCCAATAAAGGAATGGAGGTTGATAAGGCTAAAGTCGATTTAATTGTTAAATTACCTCCGCCTTCATGTGTCAAAGAGGTTCGAAGCTTTTTAGGGCATGCCGGGTTTTATAGGCGTTTTATTAAATATTTTTCAAAAATTTCCCGCCCTTTGAGTAACCTTTTGTGCAAAGATGCTAAATTTGATTTTACCGAGGAATGTTTAGTCGGTTTCAACGCTTTGAAAGAAAAGTTAACTTCCACACCTATTGTTGTCGCTCCCGATTGGTCTCTTCCATTTGAAACTATGTGTGATGCGTCTGACTTTGCTATAGGTGCCGTTTTGGGGCAAAGAGTGAATAAATTTTTCCACGTGATTTACTATGCGAGCAAAACGCTCGATGAAGCTCAGGCTAATTACACCACCACCGAAAAAGAATTTTTAGCCGTTGTGTTTTCTTTAGACAAATTTCGATCCTACTTGGTTGGCTCAAAAGTGATTGTGCATACGGATCACGCCACATTGAAATATTTATTAAAAAATCCGATGCAAAAGCAAGATTAATTCGGCGGGTTCTTCTGCTGCAAGAATTTGATTTGGAATTTAAATATAAAAAGGGGTCGGAAAACGTAGTGGCCGACCATCTATCTAGGCTAACCGAGGGAGATAATTTTAAGCTTGATGATCATTTGCCAATTGTTGAAACTTTCCCCGATGAGCAATTATTCGATGTAACAAGGACACCTTGGTATGCTGATATTGTCAATTATATTGTTAGTGGTGTTTTGCAGCCCGACTTAACCTATCAAGGGAAGAAGAGGTTTGTTTCCATGTGCAGGCATTACTTTTGGGACGAGCCCTACTTATTCAGGCTGGGGCCTGATCAGATATTCCGACGTTGTGTCCCGGAGGAAGAGCACGAGAGCATATTGTTATTTTGCCATGAGTTGCACTGTGGGGGACATTTTAGCGCAAAGAAAATGGCTCACAAGGTCCTTCAATCGGGATTCTACTAGCCAACATTATTCAAGGATGCCTATTTCCATTGCAAGAGTTGCGATCGTTGTCAACGAATGGGGAATATAAGCAAAAGGAATGAGATGCCATTGACAAACAATCTTGTTGTGGAACTTTTCGATGTTTGGGGAGTAGATTTTATGGGTCCTTTTCCAATTTCCCATGGTTTTGAGTATATTCTAGTTGTTGTAGACTACGTCTCTAAGTGGGTGGAAGCAATTCCAACCCAAATTAACGATGCTAACGTGGTTTGCAATTTTTTTAGGGATGTGATTTTCTGCAGGTTCGGGACGCCTAAAGCCATAATCAGCGATAGAGGCACGCATTTTTGCAATAAACAACTTGCAGGCTTGCTTAAGAAGTACAATGTGATGCATAAGGTCGCAACGGCATACCATCCACAAACTTCCGGGCAAGTAGAAGTAAGCAATCGGCAAATAAAGGCAAAGCCAAAAGACGGTGAAACCGACAAGAAAAGACTGGGCATTGAAGTTGAATGACGCTTTATGGGCATACCGCACGGCCTACAAAACTCCAATCGGAATGAGCCCGTATCGCCTAGTATTTGGGAAAGCATGTCATCTACCCGTTGAGCTGGAACACAAGGCGTATTGGGCAATCAAAGCGCTCAATTTAGATCAAGAAAAGGCGGGCGAGGAACGACTTTTGCATTTAAATGAGCTTGATGAGATGCGGTATGAGGCGTACGAAAACGCTAAACTCTACAAAGAACGGACGAAACGGTATCATGATAGCGCATCGTTCGTAAATCTCTCGAACCCAGGATGGATGTTCTTTTACATAACTCCCGTCTTAAGCTCATGCACGGAAATTTGGTATCGCGATGGGGCGGACCGTTCAAAGTCGTTAAAGTATGGCCGCACGGAGCGGTAAAACTTCTTGATCCTCGGAAGAACGAGCACTTAAGGTAAATGGGCATAGAGTGAAGCCGTATTTCAGACGAATCGAAGAAATCAATGCGTTCGAGTGCATAGAGGTGCACGATGTTGAAGCTTGAGCAAAACGGAAAGAAGTCGAGCTAATGACTATAAAAAAGCGCTACTTGGGAGGCAACCCAATGTTTTAGTTAGATTTTTTTGTCTTTTGTTTTTCGCATTTATTTTCCTTATTTGTTTTTATTCGATTCGAAACTGACCGGTTCAACTGTGGGTGTTAAAATTGCAGGAAACAAGTGCGTTTTCAGAAACTAAATATCTGGGCAGGAAGGACACGACCGAGTTACCTTTGGCACGGCCGGGTCTCAAAACAGGAGGATTTTGGCTGATTTTGAATAGTAGGACACGGCCGAGTGTCAGGACACGGCCGGGCCTCAATTCAGTGAATATTGGTTTTCTGAGGGAGTAAGACACGACCGTGTCATAGGACACGGCCGAGTCGCCGACAGTAAGTTTTGGGTTATTACGTACAACACGACACGACCGTGTCATATTCAACACGGTCGTGTCAGTCGGTCAGGTATAAAAAGGAGCACGGCCGTTTCCCCATTTTTATCTTCTCCATAAATTCTTTCTTCCTCCCTGCGAACCCTAGCCTCTGAATTTTGGATTTCTCTCTTCGTTTTTAAAGAAATTTTGTGCAAAATTGAGGAGAGATACAAGAATCTATTACGTATTCATCAATTTCTACCAATTTCACTCTTCAAAAGAGCAAATCGGACGAATGGGGGACGGGCTTTATTTTTTTTTCTCTCTTCAATATCTCCGAAATCAAGGTATGTTTCTCATGTTTTTGATGATTATTTTTAGTTATGGACATGCTATGATGATTTGAATCGATAGTCCTTAATTATCTAGGGTTCTTGAGTAAATTGAAGGTGATGAAATTTGGGGATTTTGGATGATTCTTCATGCATTGATGATTAAATTTCTCGATTGAAAATTCTTGTAATTAAGAGATGTTTTCCATGATGAAGATAATGAATTTAAAATGATAGATTTTGCTTGGGAGTTGTTTTGATCGATAATGTTTATATTGGGGGAATTTTATTGCTTGCTATAAGTTTGGGGAAGGAATACGTTCTCAAGTCCTTGGATAATGATAGATTAAATTTTTGCAGAAAATGGCACGAGGAAGAGGACGAAGAAATACTCAACGCGGAAGGGGCAGGAATGGCGAGGAACATGTGCAACCGGCTAGAATGGCTATTCAAAGGGCTGTGGAAACCCCGGAATCTTATGGAATCAATCTACCTGATACGCAATATGAAAGGTGGGAAATGTTGGGGCATAAAAAATGCTCCCTACAAGGTGGCCCGATGATGAATGCATGAATGCAATGGGGATAAGGGAAGATGTGATGAAATTCCTTGGAAGAGTGCATTGGGCATGGATGATGACTCAGCAATGGCCGACTTATAGATGTCTTACGATGGAGTTTCTCAGTACTCTAACTGTAAAAAGAGATCCGGTGACTCGAGAACCGACCGAAATGACATTCCAGATCAACAACAACGAAGAGACACTGACTATCGTCCAGTTGGAGGAAATTTATCATGCAAGACACGAGGGCCATTACCCAATAAATCGGTTCGCTTGTGAAACTTACTGGAGATCCATGGTAGAGTACCCGGGGAGTGAGGCGCGATATTACATTGCAAGATCGGCTAAAGGATCGAACATTCGCAATCCCGTACTCAGATACCTACACAAGGTGATTGCGAATACCATATATGGCCGAAAGGAAACCGGGCCCATTTCACTGCGGGAGTTATATATCCTGACTCACATGCTCGACAACTCGATTCCGGCAACCGGGGCCATGGTAGCGGAACATTTTGAGGATGTCGCGACAAAGCCTAAGGGGGAGATATGTATAGGGGGTTTGATTACCCCTATCGCACTACACTTCGGTGTTTCGTTAGATCAGAGGACCCCCCCTTCCTGGAAATAAGCTTCTCTCGATCTCCGTGATGAAGGTGATGAATATCCTGGACTATGAGCAGCGCATGGTCTTCATACAGACCGACAACGATCACTTCCTTCTCCCGAATCCGCCTTTGACAACTATAAATAATATTCGGGATATGGGAAATCTTCAAATGGCTACGGAGGCACACCGTCGAGCACGATGGGCAGCCGGCTTGGCTCCCCCGGGTCATAGTCCTGTCGACCGAAATGTTCGACCTAGGAGCATTATAGATGAGGATAGAGCCGAGAGGATGGAGGAGGAGGCTTATGAAAGAGGCCCGGATGACGAGGAAGAATAAGAGAGTGAAGAAGAAGAGGAAGAAATCACGAGAGATCGGCCCGAGACGTCAAGGCGGGCCGAAATTGGACGTGCCCCCTCACGCCCAACATTAAGGGAGGAGTTTGAGGCCTACCGAGAGGAGGCGAGACGGGAGCAATGCGAGATATTGTCTCTTGTGAGACAAATACACGAGTGGCACGTCCAGCAAGGCCACTTTCCCCCTCCCCACCAGTAAACCGGTTGTAAGTATTTCTTGACCAATGAAATTCTTTTGTTTAAATACTATACCCCCTTCGTTCGTATATTCTTTAATTCAAGTTTGGGGGGGATTGGTCAAGAAATACTTCATTACTCTTTCTTTTTATTTGTTTTCGGTTACTATTTTGCTTGTTTGCTTATTTTTGGTGTGTTTTGGATATTTTGCACTTATTTGTGGTGTGTTTTTTATTGGTGAGCTTTTACTTGGTGTATTTTTACTTGGTGTGTTTTTATTTCGCAAACTTGAGGAAAACTTTGAAGTGTGAATTTTTGGAATGCCTCGGGATTTATTTCGTTGTTTTGATATACAAATCTAGGATAATTTGTTGAGGAAAAATTGTTGATAATCGAAACGGGTGTGAAATTGAATAAGTGGTTTTAATATCTTGGAGGTATGAACAAACCTACTTGTGAGCTATTGAGCCTTCGTGCATTTTCTAAAATGCAAGTTTCATTGTCGAGTGTTTCATTCTTGATTTAAGACTCTAGAACTTGCCTTGGTTTCTTGTTCAAAACTACTAGCGTGTGTGTGTAATTGAGTAGAAATGATTTTTTGGCACCTTTGATCTTAACCCTTCGATTTTGGCCAACCCGACATTCGATCATTCCTTAAATAAACCCAATTGAGGAAATTGTCTATTTCATTGTTAAACCACATATCGAGCTTTCCATTACTATAATCCTTCGATCCATACTTGAACAATTAGAAAATATTTTTGACGAGGATGCAAAGATTGTGGTGATATTGGGTGATATACATATTGTTGGGAGTGTTGAAATGGTGAAAATAATTACTCCGCTATTTTTGGGAACTTAGTAACCGGGTGTATTCATGTGACCCATGTTTATATTCGCGTAAAACGGATCCCTTAGATATGAGTATGCTTGGAAGCAGTTGTGTATGTTTTGATCTTAGTAACTGGGTGTATTCATGTGACCCATCGTTTACATTCGCGTAAAACGGATCCTAAAACAACCCAAGCCAAAAAAAAACGGAGCAATAAGGAGGGTGTGACGCTGCGTTTTTCACTTTCAAAAGTGCTTGTCGCAAGTGGTTCATAATTAAGGGGATGAAAGAAGCAAATCTCAAAAATCTTGAGCTTCTAAAGCGATTATGGTGATTTAAATTCTAAAAATTGCTCGAGTCAAGTCACTTTAGCCATATATATCCCACCTCGACCAAAGCCTACATTTCAAGCCGAGTAATGCCCTTTTTGATTCACGAAAAATTTTGCATGCACAAACAGTGGTAGAGATTAAGACGATTGGCAAGCCTATGGGGTTCCTTATTTCATTGAATGAGTTCCGAGCGTATACTTATCCATATCACTTTGAGTGTGAGTGAATACACTTGACCAGTGAGGTTTATATTGCCAAGTATTGACTATGATGTTAAGAAAGCATCCCGGAGGTTTGAAAACTTTGTAGAACTCGACTTATTTTACTTGTGAGTATTGATGAAATTTTCGAAGAGGTCCTTTGAGGTATTTTAACAGTTGAGTTCCCCTTGTCAGAATGGTTATTTTAAAGTGATTTGCTCGAGACAATCAAAGTTCAAGTTTGGGGGGTTTGATGAGTCGATTCTTGATCGACTCATTCTGTTCTATCTAGTCGTGTTTTTGTTTGCTTTTTAGTATTTTTGTTCTCTTTTATGCGTGGTATGTTGTGTTTTTAATTTATAGGTAACCAAGCGAAGATTGTGGTGAAATATGCGCTTTAATAGCTAATATTGGAGTTTATGACGATCAAAAGCTAAAACGGGGCCTAAAACGACGAAAGATTTAAGCAGTATCGGTCAAATCTCCTAAATCCCAGAATCTCCACTCCGAATTGAGATGTGTTATCCTTTGACATAAATTCCTCGTGAAATTAGCTTTGAAACGGTATATCATATGCTAAAATCCGAGGTGTATTGATACATGAACGAAGGATCAAGCCGAAGAAAACCAAAAACCGGACTTAGCTGCACCAGGCGACTCGACTTGGCTGCACCAGGCTACTCGAGCCACATCAGGTAATTCGGCCATGTCATAAGACACGGCCGGGTCTTGCTCCAGTATAAATCACTATTTCCGGAAGAGTACAACACAGTCGTGTCTTTTATGACACGGCCGAGCCCGATCCAGTCGTTTTGTGTTTCCCTGCGTAGTACAACACGGCCGTGTCATGGGACACGGCCGAGCCTCAAAGAGAACCTTTTCGCTTTTCAGTGATGCGACACGGCCGTGTCCCAGGACACGGGCCGTGTCACTTTTCTGACCATGTCACTTTCCTTGACATTTTTGCACAACTTTAAGCCTTATTCTTCATCTTTTGGCTATAAAACAAAGGGTGGTGACCCTTGAGGAGATACACTCATCATCTTTAAGATATTCTTGGGTGAAAAACACAAGATTGAGGGAGAAAACACCAAAAAGTGAGGATTGAGTGAGATTATTTTTCATCATCTTCCTTGTATGTTCTTGGAGTGAAAAATACTTTTGTGAGATATATTAATTCCTTGTATCATTTTGTTGTGAATTCTTGTAAGAAGATCATCAAACCTTCATCGGGAGTTCGATTTCGGCATTTACAAGGGAAGTTTTTACCATGTTTTGTTCTGCAATTTCCATTATTGTTGTTGAATTAATCATGTGTGGCTAAACATTTCATATGGGTTTTTAGATATAGCCACACACATGTTTTTGATTGTTAGTTCCTTTTGATTTTCCAGGTAAAAGTTTGGGATTGTTCCTCTTGTTCGTTCTTCGTTTAAATAAAGTTTAAATAACTTTTGAATTAGATCATCAAACCTTTTTCATTGTTGTTATTATTATTCGAATCGAGGGTTTTTATCGGTGCCATCAAACGACCCGAAAGAAACGATTGTGAATGTTCTCGAGCTTTTTCGCGCGATCTTTTAACGATTTACCTCATCAAAAGTAGTCGGTTAATTGATTGTTAGTTAGGGATTCATCCCAATCAAAAAAGTATCTCTTAATTTTCATTGAGAACAATCGTGATTTTTAGGATTACCGACATCAAACGGATTTCTTTTAATCGTGAGCAATCGATAATTCCAAACCTTATTTATTTGAGTATCGAAACTAATAATTGATTACGTGTGTGTCGGTGAATCTAAATTCCCATATCAATCTCATTATTGTTATCTCTAATTTATCCAACGATCGAATTGGTGTTGTTACCACTTAGTTTATTTAAATTTTATGCACTAGTAATTGTAATCCAATCGAACCCATGATGTATTTTAATTTATTTTACTTTTGTTCATTCAACTATTTGTCGAACATTATCAAATTTTAAACCATTTCCAATTCCTCGAGAGATCGACCTCGGAGTTACTTGCCGCTTCCTACAAAAGCGATTCGTACACTTGCGAGTATTTAATTTGAATCATCAATAATATAGGGGTATTTTCAAAATAAATGCCGTAGTCGTGGAGTTGATTTTTAATCCATAATACCTGAGCATGAGCACTCCCTGCAGCAATGTATTCGGCCTCAGCTGTAGACAACGCTACACTGGTTTGCTTTTACTTCCCCAAGATATTAAGCATGAACCGATGAAATGACATGTACCACTAGTACTCTTTTTATCAATTTTGCATCCGCCGAAATCGGCGTCACTATATGCAATCAAATTAAAGTATAAGCAAGAGGGATACCATAGACCTAGTCCATGGTCCCTTTTAAGTAACAAAAAATGCGTTTACAAGCAATTAAATGTGATTCCTTAGAATTAGCTTGGAATCGAACACATAAGCATGTAGCAAATATTATGTCTGGCCTAGAAGTAGTCAAATATAGCAATGATCCGATCATACCTCGATATAATTTTTGATCTACGGATTTGCCATTTTCATATTTTCAAGCTTTAATGATGAGGACATTGGCATTGAAATCACTTTGCTACTCTCCATTTTGAATTTCTTTAGGAGATCGTTTGAGTACTTTGTTTGATGAATAAAGATTCCATCTTCGCATTGCTTGATTTGAAGCCCGAGGAAGAATGTTAATTCTCCCATCATACTCATCTCGAACTCTCCTTTCATAAGATTAGAGAAATCTTGGCACAATGATTCGTTAGTAGCTCCAAAAACAATGTCATCAACATAGATTTGGCAAACAAGTATATCATTATTCAATATTTTCACAAACAAGGTATTATCGACTTTACCTCTTTTATAATCATTTGCAATTAAAAATTGACTTAAACGATCATACCATGCTTGGGGTGCTTGTTTCAACCCGTAGAGTGCCTTGTTGAGCTTGTAGATGTGATCTGGAAATTGATGATTGTTGGCCACTTAAGTATACTGGATACAGTTTGGAAAATCGTTTAAACAACAAACTGTATGGAATCTAAATATGAGTGCGTAGCGGAAGTCTTGGATACAGTTAATTGCCGTGGATACAGCAACGACGTATTAGGTGTATACTTAATATATCACAGTTATTTCAAACAGTAAAAGCAGAAGGTAAATAACACAGTAATATAAGTGGTTCGAGGTAAACCCCTCTACGTCCACTGGTCCTCCACACAGGAGTAAAAAGTTTATTATATAATTACTGCGTACACAACTACGTAATTATAAACAAACCTATCCTTGTATCGTTCACACAGATTGATACAAAGACCGTTACTTTCAACCGTTCACACAGATTGGTTAAAGCTTCCTTCTTGACTAGCTTCTTCACACACAGTTCCAAAGCTTCGTCCTTATTCGTCCCACACAGGTCAGAATAACTTGTTGAGTTCACACAGAGCTCGGTTTTTACACAGAGGTAAAATGTAGGTAACCAGGTAAGAACAGCAGCTTTGAATATCACGTTCTTGAGCTGATGATAGCTGTTCTTGATGTTGAGCACTGTATATCTCTTTCGTTCTAACTTGCAGTATGTTCTGGAGATATGTTTGCTCAGATGATAACTTTGATAGCTTTGAGAGTTATGTTACTTGAGGTCACTGATCTTCAATGTCTTCAAGGATATATATAGTCTCTGAAGAAAGTATCCGTTGAGATGTCCGTTTGAATAAGATTTCCTTCAACGGGAATATGACATGATTCGGATTTCGCGGGATTCTGAAGATCTGAAGACTAACAGTATTTAAATACTTTATCCTAGAGTATTTAAATACTTCTTTGTTCAACGGGACTTGACTTGTGTTCTTTCTTGTCCTTTTGTGAACTGTATGGAAGATGACTGTATTTAGGGCATCGAGACAGTTTCCATACTTGATCTTTTACAAGTCTTCTTGCTGTACTGACGAGCTTCACTGATGCTGATTCGAGGCAGGTTTTCGATATAGGATAAAGCCTTGAAGCCTCGATACAGTTTCCTTACTGTATATTTGGCATATATGTCAAAACCTTCTCAATAACAAATAACAATCGATATAGGGATCGGGTATCCCGGCTGATTCGATACAGGGTGTTTGTTTTTCCCAACAATGATCTTCAAAACCGGGAGGTTGCTTGACATAGACTTCTTCTTGAATGTAGCCACTCAAAAATGCACTTTTCACATCCATTTGAAATAGTTTGATCTTCTTGTGAGCGGCAAATGCACATAACAAACGAATGGCTTCGAGTCGAGCCACGGGAGCAAAACTTTCTTCGTAATCAAGGCCTTCCTCTTGATTATACCCTTGTGCGACCAAACGAGATTTATTTCGAATTGGGTAACCGTCTTCGTCACACTTGATTTTGTGCACCCATTTAGTTCCGATAATTATTTTATCTTTAGAAGTGGGAACTAAATTCCATACATTATTGTGCATGAATTGTACAAGCTCCTATGGCATTGCCATCATCCAACTTTCATCATCAAGAGCCTCATATATATTTTTGGGAACTATTTCGGATACGAAAGCACAATGAGCCATATATTCGATGGTTCTCCTTCGAGTTTGAACACCGTCTTCAATGTTTCCAATCACAAGATCTTTCGGATGGTCTTTGATGTGCCTCCAATCTTTCGGTAAACTCTCGATCGTCTTCTTTTGGATTTCCGAAATTTTCTCCATTTCGTTTGAGGGATGAGAGTCCGGAAAAATACCTGCATCATCAAAATATTCTACCTTTCTCGGGGGTGAGATCATATCGTTGAATTTAACATGAATGGATTCTTCAATTTTATTTGTTCTAATGTTATAAACACGATATGCTTTGCCATTTGTAGCATAACCAAGAAATATTCCGGAGTCGGATTTAGCATCAAATTTCCCCAAGTTATCCTTACCATTATTTAGGATAAACACATTGCAACCAAAAGGATGGAAATAAGATATATTTGGCTTTTTGCCCTTCCATAATTCATACGGAGTTTTAAGGTTAGTTCTACGAACATGAACTCGGTTAATCACATAACATGCCGTAAAATTGCTTCGGCCCAAAAGTATTGTGGAAGAGAGTATTCATTAAGCATAGTCCTTGACATTTCCTCCAAAGATTGATTTTTCCTTTCAACAACCTCATTTTGTTGAGGCGTTCTAGGAGCCAAAAAATTGTGATTAATACCATATTTATCATATAAAAGCTCAAACGGAGTGCAATCAAATTCACCTCCGTGATCGGTGCGAATTGAGATTATAGAAAGACTTTTCTCATTTTGCACCAAACGACACCATTTGGAAAACTCGGAAAATGTATCATCTTTATGAGCAATAAATCTAACCCAAGTAAAACGAGAATAATCATCAACAATGACCAAAGTGTAAAGCTTACCATTTAGACTAACATATCTAGATGGTCAAATCAAATCCATATGCACAAGTTCAAGAATACGACTAGTGGAAACCTCGAATTTTGGTTTGAAAGATTCTCGAGTATGTTTCCCTTTTATGCATGATTCACACAAATGCTTCCGATCAAATTTGAGTTTGAGTAAACCACGGACAAGATCGTGCCTCGATAAAATAAAAATGATGGGTAGAGATGTATGCCCCAATTTTCGATGCCATAAATATGCATTATCATCCAAAGTAATAAGGCACTTTTCATTAAATGAACTTTTATCATTAAGATCAACAATATAAATGTTTCCACATCTCAAACCGATGAATGCAATTTTATTATTTATAAATGCCGTGCAATGAGTTTGCTCGAAGAGAATTTTAAAACCTTCATCACATAGTTGAGAAATTCTAAGTAATTTGTGATGCAAACATTCAATAAATAATACTTTGTTGATAGAGGGAGAAGGTTCCTTACCGACTTTTCCGATGCCTTTAATCTTTGCCTTTTGATTGTCGCCAAAGGTCACATGTCCTTGTTCTTGATATTCGAGGTCTTCAAATAAGTCCTCGGAGACGCACATGTGCCTTTAGAATCCACTATCAATATACCACTTGCTTTTCCTTGGTGCTGGTACCTACAAAAATAGTGTTTCTCGGTTGTTTCGGTACCCAAGCCCTTTTGGGTCCTCCAAAGTTAACAATACTTATAGCATTAGGATCAATTGTCCCTTTTGGAACCCATATTTGTTTAACTTTGATGGTTCTTAACTTTGAACGAACGTTATCATGAACTCGTTGTTTGAAAGGAGTTTTTGAATTCTCGGCTTCGATTTTCTTTATTTTGTCAAGATTGATAAGGGATTGTTCCCTTTTAAACGGGTCGAAACCAAGGCCGTGTTTTAACAATAGGGATTTTTGGATTGATAAGAGCTTTTCGAATTTCTCATTTCCGAGAGTAAATTTGTTCAAAATATATTTTACCTCCTTTTGAGTTTTCGTCAACTCGATTTTCGAAACGTTTTCTTTTTCAAGGCATAAGGTATGATCGAGTTCAATAGTTTTGCCTTTGTTTTGAAGAGAGGTTTTTTCGAGTTCTAAAAATTTTATTTTCCTCTTTAAAGATATATTTAATTTAACCATCTCGTCGTATTCTATGTTCAAATATTCGAACGCACTTAATAACTCATCGTCATGATGAACTTCTTGTGAATCGCAAAAATCCAAAGTATCATATTCATCATCATTAAGTTTAGAACTTACCTCGAAATTAGCATCGAGAGATCTTTCAATCTCCTCCTCGTCATCACTCCAAGACGCGATTAGAACCTCCTTCTTTTTGAATCTTTCGACTTGAGGTTTTGAAGAGGATCCTCGACAATCCTTGGCATAGTGACCGACTTGACCACATTTCCGACAATTATTGTCGAACTTCTTTATAGGAACATAGCTATTCTTCTTTTGTTTTGCCTTACCGTCCCGACCAAGGAAATTTCGCCTTCTTTGAATTAGATTTTTATACCTTCTAAAGTTCTTGGCGTAGAGAGCAAGTTCCTCGTCGTCTTCATCCTCGGGAACATCTTCCTCAACATTGAATGCGACTACATTTTCACGAGGCTTTGGTTTGGTACCTCTAGACTTGAGAACGATCTCATAATTGATGAGTGACCCAATGAGGGCACTAAACTCGAGCTTGTTGAGATCTTTGGACTCCATGATCGTAGTAACTGTGGCATCCCATTCACGTGGCAACGAGCGAAGAATTTTCTTAGCTTTGTCGCTACTAGATATAGGCTTTCTGAATGATGCAAGACCATTGGTTATAGCCGAGAACCGATCCAACATATTGGTGATCGTTTCCTCGTCCTTCATGGAGAAGAGTTTGTAGTCATGAAGAAACATGTTGGTTTTAGTCTCCTTAACTTTGGTGGTTCCTTCATGAGTTACTTCGAGTATTTCCCAAATTTCCTTTGCGCTTTCGTAGGAAGATATCCTATTGAGTTCTTCGGGATTAAGAGCGCAATAGAGAAGTTGAGTAGCACGTGAATTGATGTGCGTGTTCCTCCAGTCCTCGTCGTTGAACTCGTCGAACTTTTTCAACGATCCACCTTCTTTCTTGGCAAGTTTCGGACCAAGTGCAATAAGTTTCCAAATTTCAATATCATAGGCTTGAACGAATATAGCCATTTTCTTTTTCCATGTCATGAAATTGGAACTATCGAAGAAGGGAGGACAGTTGAGAGCATTTCCATCGATTTGGCCAAGAAGTGCCATTAGCGGATCTTTTTCTCTTAGGTGGTTAAAACCTTAAAAAGAGACCCGCTCCAATACCAACTGAAGAGATAAATTCACCACTAGAAGGGGGGGTTGAATAGTGGTAATGCAGAATATCGAACTTTCTCGCGAATAAAAGAAAATAGTGCGGAAAGTAAAAGACTCAAAGATTTATAGAGGTTCGGCAACTTGCCTACATCCTCTCTCGGACTTCTTTTTCTATTGGCTCAAGAACAACCACACACTTGACTCGTCTTCGATCGGTCAGAGTACAACAACTGTTACAACCGCTTGTCTTCTATTGGTCCAAGCACAACCACTCTCAAAATAAACTTTGTTTATCTAGTGTTCTATCGGAACTAGATAATCCTTAATTACGAATATTGGAGTGTAATCCTAATAATGTCGGATCAAAGATACTAATAACACCGGATTAGTGACTCTTAATTCGTTTCTCTAATGCTCTTGTATGAGTGATGCAACACTCACAAACAAATGAAAGAATACAAAGTATAATAAATATTACAAGATGTATCACTCTTTGTATCTTTCTCCTTACTACTTAAAAGGCAATAATAGATAGAATTTGAGCTCAAGAATGCTTTGATTGCTCGTATACTTGAATGCTTGAAGTTGTGTGTGAGATACCCAAGTCCTATGGGTATTTATAGTATCAAGTCCTTCTTCATATACTGAAAAATATATTATTAGCATGCACTAATAATCCTTCATAGCGTGCGCTAACGAGCTTTGACTTGACTGATCTGAACGGTCATTAAACTGTACCAACGGTCATAATATACGTCTAGCGTGCGCTAGTCGGTCTTCTGTAGCGTGCGTTATCGACGGTCAACAGGTTGTAATATCCGTATTTTTCCTTCCCTTGTATTTTCGTTTTTGGTGTATTTCTCGATCGTAGTGACCCTCGTGTACTTTTCAGCGTATCTTTCCTGTCAAACTGTTGAACTATATTCTTGTTATTGTTGTGCGAAACCGCCGTTTCGGGGTTGCCGTGGATCCATTTCGTGTTATTAGTCCCCAAATATTGATTCCTATCGTTTTATTCTCTTTCCGGATCATTTTTATCATTTTGGGACCCAAAAAGGGGTGTGGGCCGCGGCACAAGGTGCGTGCGCCGCGGCACACAAATTTCTCAAAATGTTGGTCGAGCAATCTGTACTGTGTGCCGCGGCACACCCATCTGGTGCCGCGGCACACCTGTCCGGTGCCGCGGCACACTCGTGTGTCTTCTGCGACCAAAACCCAATCAGACTGCGGTGCCGCTGACACGCAGTCTGTGCCGCGGCACAACGCGAAACACAGGAGTATTTTCTTGGCCTGTGCCGCGGCACACTTTGGCTGTGCCGCGGCACACGAAGCGGTCAATTGTGCGGATTCGTCTTTATTAGACGAAATCGGCCGACTTTTCCCCATTTTTCATCTGCATCGCGAGAGTAGTAAGAGGGAAGGGGAGAACTGCTCAGATTTCTTAACTTGGGGGGCCGATTTTCATCATTTCTCTTCGGTATTGAAGCCCGGGCAATCAATCTAACGCGTGTTCTACGGATCTTGGTACTTGAATCTCCTAAGGTAATATTCTAAAACCCTATTTCGATTTAAATTGGGGGTTTTGGGTTTTTCTTCCGATTCGTTCCGTTTTGTTGGTGGATTCATGATGTATACGATTGATATTGTTAGTATCTTTAGTTTTCCTACGGATTCATGGATATTTTGTGGATTTTTACGGAATCGAGAGGGTTTGGTTGTGGTCCGCCCTCGTTGTTATTTTTATTCGAATATACATGAATCGTAGGCGGGTTTCCGGGTGTATTCCATTTCCGTAATCGTCTAGAGTTGGTTGTGATTGTGTTATTCGAATCGTTAGGTTCATTCGTCGGTTCCTCACGGTCGTGCTTGATTCTTCCGTTCCGTTCGCGTCACCGTCTATTAATCGAGGCAAGTATTTTTGGAAACCTTTTTGCTTAACGTGAAATGGTAATGTATATTATTTGTAAATTACTCACCTTGTGTTGGCCCGACGGGGTCAAGGAGGGAAATCTATGCTGCCGCCCTGGATTTCACGAGTTTCGTACCGCTAGCCAACTCGTTAGGGTCCTTGCAAGGCCCCGAGTGAGAATGTATGCTGCCGCCCTGTTCTCACGGCATAGCGTGTGCGTGGTTTTGTTTTTCTGTATTTGTAGCCAACTCGTTAGGGTCCCTTTGAGGCCCCGAGTGAGAATGTATGCTGCCGCCCTGTTCTCAAGGCTACTTGTTTGACTGTTTACTTTCCGGAAAAAGACATGTCTTGTTTTGGTTTTTCGAAATGATATTGGTGCATATACTATGAAATGTGTAAGCGATTGGTTTGCCTTGAATACTTGTACTAGCGTAATTGCTAACCCCTCTGGGGACCCGTTTCGGGGAAATTCGTTTTATGAATTTCAGGTCAGGTTCATCGAGACGAGCGGCTACTGACCGATACGGATGATGGCCGTGCGTGATGATTGTGCACGAGTGACGTTTTGGTGTCTTTTACCTTTTTGTCTTTTGTGGTTTTGAACTAATAGTTGTACTCGAGTACTTAAGGGGTTCTTGTTCGTTTGGATTGTATTGTTGCTTATTATGCTGTGTCGGATGATGATGTTATATTGAACGGTTGAACCGGGTGGATTGTTCTGCTTTTGCGTCTTTATGACATGGTATTGTTCATCGTTTATGTGAGTCGATAAGTATGATCTTTGTTCGGCTGGTGGGTCCCATATAGGGATTCACTACCGTAATATACCTCGAATATCTTGAGGGTGTTACGAAAATGGTATCGAGCTCTAGGTTTATGGATACCTAGGCTTGTCGGTTTCTTGGGTCTTGTGGTGTTTTGTTTTGCACATCATCGTCACGCTGCCATGATTCCAGATTTACCAAAGGTCCGTAAGTTTTCCTTCCTCTGTTCATTATTTCCTTGTATCGTACCTTTGATTCTCGACTTGTGATTGTTCTTCTCTCGTACTTACCCTCGTATGGCTTTTGCTACTTATTTAACTCCGGTATGGATCTTGGAAGAGGTCGTGGTCGCGGTCGTGGTCGTGGACGCGCCGGGACGTGGGGCACGGTGGGGCGGCCACGTCACGCTTCGAGCCGGCAAGACGGCGACCGTCACGGCTCATACTTCTTCTCGGAGCGTGCCGATCTTGGTATTGCGGCCGTAATCCAACAAATGGTGAACCAAATGGCGGCAATAGCTCAAAGTGTTCGAACCCGGATCAGGCCCATGCTAATCGGGGCGGAGCGGACCGTTGGCTCCAAGATGTCATCAAGATGCATCCTCCTCAGTTTTCGGGAGCTTCGGACCCGATGGGCTGGGAAGGGTGGATTAAGGAGATATCAAAGGTCTTCGTTGCCACTAATTGTCCCGAGGAACGTAGAGTCCCTATTGCTCAATATTTTCTCACGGGGACGCCATGCATCGGTGGGAGGCCGTTGGGCCCAAAGATCATGCTGCTTCGTGGGCTGAGTTTCAAGAATTGATGGAGACTGAATATTGCCCGTGGCCGGTCAGACAGGCTCGGGTACATGCTTTTTATGATGCTCAACCGCGGGATATCCCCGTAGCTCAAGCTATTGCTGATTTTAACAAGGAGTTGGGTTATGTGAAAACCCAAGTTGTCGAGGAGAGTGACAAAATTTTCCATTTCTCCAGACGGATGAAGTTGCCGATTCGGGACTATATGTCGGGGCTCGTATGCACTACATTGAAAGATTACCAGAGCAGGGCCCTTGCTTATGATATGTCTGTGACGGCGAGTGAGGCGGCCCGCGAGAGTAAGAAGCAGAAGTCGGTTGGAAATTTTTCTGGTCCCAAGAGTGGAGGCCAGAAATCTCAAGCTGCAAATTTTTCAACGGGCGGTTCGGCTCGTTTCTCTGGGAGCTTTCGGGGTGCCGCCGGAACCTCCGCTCATGAACCCAGATGTTTTAACTGTGGTGTGCAAGGCCATAGGAGCCGGCAATGTTCTCGTCCGAAGCTTACCTGTCATACTTGTGGACAGCTAGGCCACAAGGCCCCTTTTTGTGAGCAGATCCAACAGCTTCGCGGCGCCCGTTCTTCTCAACCAGCCCCGTTGGAGCCGAGTGTGAACCAGGGCTCATTTGCTCCGCCGCCTCCACCGAGTGCCGGCCGAGGTAAGGGTCGGGGTCAACCCGCTAGGGGTGGAGTTTCCAGTGTCGGCTCTGCTCAGCCGCGTATCTATGAGATGAGGAGAGCCGATGATCCAGCAGCTACTGTGGCGACAGGTACCGTTCATATTCATTTCCATCCTGTCAGTGTACTTTTTGATTCGGGTGCTACGCATTCATTCATTTCTCTAGAGTGTGTACGCCGTTTGAGTCTCGACTGCTTGTCACCTTGCGAGCCTTTCATCGTTAAACTTCCTAGCGGTGATAGAATTGTCGGTGATCGAGAAGTCCGGGACTGTTCTGTGATCATTTGTGAGAGGGCGTGGCTCTCTAATCTTATTGTTGTGGGTATCGAGGGCGAGGATTTAATTCTCGGGAATGATTGGCTCGAGCGGCATGGTGCAATCATGAACTACCGCACGAGGATCATTACCATGTTAGCCGAGGACGCAGTGCAACACTCTTTCGCGGGCGAAAGAGAACCCAGAAGGTTGTTATTAACGCCTTGAAGGCGGTGAAGCTCCTGCGAAAGGGGTGTACTGGTTATTGGTGCTACGCCTTGAAGGCGGGGGATGGTGGAGTCGAGTTTTCGTCGATTCCAGTCGTTAGTGAGTTTCCTGATGTATTTCCTGACGAGTTACCGGGATTGCCACCGGATCGTGAGGTTGAGTTTGTTATAGAATTAGAGCCGGGCGCGGCTCCGATTTCAAAGGCGCCGTATCGCATGGCACCTTCAGAGATGTCAGAGTTGAAGAAGCAGTTGAGTGAGCTTCTTGAGTCAGGGTATGTTCGACCGAGCGCCTCGCCTTGGGGTGCACCAGTCCTGTTTGTACGGAAGAAGGATGGTTCACTACGTTTGTGTATCGACTATCGCGAACTAAACAAGGTGACCATCAAGAACAAGTATCCTTTGCCGAGAATTGATGACTTGTTCGATCAGTTGCAGGGAGCTGCGGTATTCTCGAAAATTGATTTGAAATCGGGGTACTATCAGCTCCGGGTGAGAGAGTCCGATGTGCCGAAGACAGCTTTTCGGACGAGATACGGACATTATGAGTTCGTAGTCATGCCTTTCGGGTTAACTAATGCGTCGGCGGTGTTCATGCAGTTGATGAACAAAGTCTTTATCGAGTATTTGGATAAGTGTGTCGTCGTCTTCATTGACGATATTCTTATTTATTCAAGGAATGAGGAAGAGCATGCCCATCATTTGCGAGTAGTATTAGACATTTTGAGGACCGAGCAACTCTATGCGAAGTTCTCGAAATGTGAGTTCTGGCTGAAGGAAGTGATGTTTTTGGGCCACGTGATTTCAGCCGAGGGGGTTCGTGTAGATCCGCAGAAGATCGAGGCGGTGTTGGATTGGGCACCGCCCAAAAATGTAAAGGAGGTCCGTAGTTTCTTGGGTTTGGCTGGCTACTACCGTAGGTTCGTCGAGGGTTTCTCGAAACTGGCTCGACCACTTACACAGTTGCTCCAGAAATCTGAGAAGTTCGTCTGGAATGACGAGAGGCAGTCGAGTTTTGAAGAACTGAAGAAGCGTTTGACTTCAGCCCCGGTTTTGGCGTTGCCATGTGGCAATGAGGGTTTTGCCGTTTATAGCGATGCTTCGGGCCAGGGTCTTGGGTGCGTATTGATGCAGCACGGCAAGACCATTGCCTATGCGTCGAGACAGTTGAGACCGTATGAGCTTAACTACCCTACTCATGATTTGGAGTTAGCGGCAGTCGTTTTTGCGCTCAAGATTTGGCGTCACTATCTTTTCGGCTCTACATGTCAGATTTTTACCGATCATAAAAGTCTGAAATACATATTTACTCAGCGGGAGTTGAATATGAGGCAGAGGAGGTGGTTAGAGCTGATTAAGGATTATGACCTCGAAATCCTTTATCATCCGGGCAAGGCGAACGTCGTGGCCGATGCCTTGAGTCGGAAACCGATTGCATTGCGATCGCTTGAGATCCTTACGTCTCAGTACGAGCTTCGGCGAGCTTTAATCGAATTAGATGTTGAGGTTCTGTTGCCGGGAACTGTCGGACAATTTCGTGCTTTGGAAATTTTGTCGTCTTTGATCGATGAGATTAAGCTGAAGCAGTCAGAGGATCTGATGATTACTCAAATCCGAGAGAATGTTCTTAAAGGAAAGTCTCCTGGATTTGTGATTCACGAGGATGGTGTTTTGAGATTTCAGAGTCGGCTTTGTGTGCCGAACGACTCAGAGTTGAGACAGAATATTTTACGGGAGGCCCATGCTACACCTTACTCCGTTCATCCTGGTTCGAGTAAGATGTACAAGGACTTAAGAAGGAATTTCTGGTGGAATGATATGAAGGATGAGGTCGCACAGTTTGTAGCGAGATGTTTGACTTGTCAGCAGGTCAAAATCGAGCATCAGCGACCGGCTGGGTTATTGCAGTCACTTCCCGTTCCAGAATGGAAATGGGAAGATATATCGATGGATTTCATTACGAGTCTGCCGAGATCGAGGTCGGGCATGAATATGGTGTGGGTCATTGTCGATCGTCTGACCAAGTCGGCACATTTTCTGGGCATCAAGGACACTTGGGGCCCGGAGAAGTTAGCTCGTGTGTTTATCGCGCAGATCGTAAGACTTCACGGTACTCCGAAGTCTATTGTTTCGGATCGTGACGGCCGTTTTGTATCGCACTTCTGGCAGGCGGTGCATAAGGCGTTGGGTACCCGGTTGCATTTGAGTACCTCTTTCCATCCCCAGTCAGATGGACAATCGGAGCGCACTATCCAGACGTTCGAAGACTTGTTGCGTGCCTGTGCTCTCGATTGGAGTAGTGACCGGGAGGAACATTTGCCGCTGATCGAATTCACGTACAACAACAGTTGGCACGCGTCGATTCGGATGGCACCGTATGAGGCACTTTACGGGCGGCGATGTCGATCACCGATTTGTTGGAATGAGGCGTCCGATTTGGTCGGGACCGAGCCGGATGTCGTTTTAGAGACGAGGCGGAAGATAGAATTAATTCGGGAACGGATGTTGACTGCCCAGTCGGCGAAGTCATATGCCGACGTCCGTCGTCGACCTTTGGAATTCGAGGTGGGAGACCACGTTTTGCTAAAGGTGTCGCCGACGAAGGGAGTTTTTCGTTTCGGGAAGAAAGGAAAGTTGAGTCCGAGATTTATCGGCCCCTTTGAGATCCTCGAGCGAGTAGGTGGGTTGGGGCCTTGAGTCATGTTCATAGCGTTTTCCATGTTTCCCAGTTGAGGAAATATGTTCCGGATCCTAGTCACGTCATCGATTATGGCGAGATTGATATTGCTGAAGATATTACTTTTGAGGAGCGTCCTTTGAAGATTTTGGAGCATCGTGAGAAACGACTGAGGCATAAAACCATCCCTCTGGTCAAAGTGCAGTGGTCGAGACACGGTGTCGAGGAAGCAACTTGGGAAACCGAGGACAGCGTGCGTGCTAGGTACCCGGAGTTGTTTGTTTCTTAAGTTTCGGGACGAAACTTATTTTTAGAGGGGTAGAATGTAATATCCGTATTTTTCTTTCCCTTGTATTTTCGTTTTTGGTGTATTTCTCGATCGTAGTGACCCTCGTGTACTTTTCAGCGTATCTTTCCTGTCAAACTGTTGAACTATATTCTTGTTATTGTTGTGCGAAACCGCCGTTTCGGGGTTGCCGTGGATCCATTTCGTGTTATTAGTCCCCAAATATTGATTCCTATCGTTTTATTCTCTTTCCGGATCATTTTTATCATTTTGGGACCCAAAAAGGGGTGTGGGCCGCGGCACAAGGTGTGTGCGCCGCGGCACACAAATTTCTCAAAATGTTGGTCGAGCAATCTGTACTGTGTGCCGCGGCACACCCATCCGGTGCCGCGGCACACCTGTCCGGTGCCACGGTACACCCGTGTGTCTTCTGCGACCAAAACCCAACTGTACCGTGTGCCGCGGCACACGCAGTCTGTGCCGCGGCACAACGCGGAAACCTGGGAGTATTTTCTTGGCCTGTGCCGCGGCACACGAAGCGGTCAATTGTGCAGATTCGTCTTTATTAGACGAAATCGGCCGACTTTTCCCCATTTTTCATCTGCATCGCGAGAGTAGTAAGAGGGAAGGGGAGAACTGCTCAGATTTCTTAACTTGGGGGGCCAATTTTCATCATTTCTCTTCGGTATTGAAGCCCGGGCAATCAATCTAACGCGTGTTCTACGGATCTTGGTACTTGAATCTCCTAAGGTAATATTCTAAAACCCTATTTCGATTTAAATTGGGGGTTTTGGGTTTTTCTTCCGATTCGTTCCGTTTTGTTGGTGGATTCATGATGTATACGATTGATATTGTTAGTATCTTTAGTTTTCCTACGGATTCATGGATATTTTGTGGATTTTTACGGAATCGAGAGGGTTTGGTTGTGGTCCGCCCTCGTTGTTATTTTTATTCGAATATACATGAATCGTAGGCGGGTTTCCGGGTGTATTCCATTTCCGTAATCGTCTAGAGTTGGTTGTGATTGTGTTATTCGAATCGTTAGGTTCATTCGTCGGTTCCTCACGGTCGTGCTTGATTCTTCCGTTCCGTTCGCGTCACCGTCTATTAATCGAGGCAAGTATTTTTGGAAACCTTTATGCTTAACGTGAAATGGTAATGTATATTGTTTGTAAATTACTCACCTTGTGTTGGCCCGACGGGGTCAAGGAGGGAAATCTATGCTGCCGCCCTGGATTTCACGAGTTTCGTACCGCTAGCCAACTCGTTAGGGTCCTTGCAAGGCCCCGAGTGAGAATGTATGCTGCCGCCCTGTTCTCACGGCATAGCGTGTGCGTGGTTTTGTTTTTCTGTATTTGTAGCCAACTCGTTAGGGTCCCTTTGAGGCCCCGAGTGAGAATGTATGATGCCGCCCTGTTCTCAAAGCTACTTGTTTGACTGTTTACTTTCCGGAAAAAGACATGTCTTGTTTTGGTTTTTCGAAATGATATTGGTGCATATACTATGAAATGTGTAAGCGATTGGTTTGCCTTGAATACTTGTACTAGCGTAATTGCTAACCCCTCTGGGGACCCGTTTCGGGGAAATTCGTTTTATGAATTTCAGGTCAGGTTCATCGAGACGAGCGGGCGCTGGACCAGTACACGGATGATGGCCGTGCGTGATGATTGTGCACGAGTGACGTTTTGGTGTCTTTTACCTTTTTGTCTTTTGTGGTTTTGAACTAATAGTTGTACTCGAGTACTTAAGGGGTTCTTGTTCGTTTGGATTGTATTGTTGCTTATTATGCTGTGTCGGATGATGATGTTATATTGACCGGTTGAACCGGGTGGATTGTTCTGTTTTGCGTTTTTATGACATGGTATTGTTCTGTCGTTTATGTGAGTCGATAAGTATGATGCTGTTCAGCCTGGTGGGTCCCATATAGGGATTCACGGCGCTGTAATATACCTCGAATATCTTGAGGGTGTTACACAGGTCTTCACTTTTGACTGTTGAAACTTGTCGGTTTGTCTCCCCAACATCTCTTTTCCAATGGGTAAAATGTACTTAGCGTGCGCTAGTACATATACATTAGCGTGCGTTAACATTATTTAATGTTAGCATTCCAGATTTTGCGGATCTACTTTTTGACGTTTGCGTTCCAATGTATAAGTTGACTAATGGTAGGAGTTTGAACGCTTAGCGTGCGCTAACACATGTATTGTAGCGTGCGCTACAGCTTTTCTAAATAACGTACGTTACCTTGATTAGCGTACGTAATAGCTTCCTTTGATTTGAGTCCAGACCCTACTGGACTACCAAAATACTTTCCGGTAGCGTGTGCAAGATATGATATGTAACGTGCGTTAAGACCTCTGAATTGCGTACGTAAGTGTACATCCGTAGCGTGCGTAAATGCTTTTCCTTTTTCTGTCCAGACCTTACTGTCTCTCTGCCTTGAGTGCGATAGCATGCGCTATAAATAGATGATAGCATGCGCTAAGATTAACAGCTTAGCGTGCGCTGATATTTTGTATTTTGCGTGCGCTATCCATCAGGTGACTCCACTAGACTGCAGATTACTTGCCTGTCTGCAGGTGACTTTTCCCTCGATAGCGTGCACTACCATACAGACTGTAGCGTGCGCTAAGAACATGATTTTGCTTCAATATAGCAACTCGATGGGATAGATTTTGTTAAATGTTTTGAATATGATCATCATCAAAATACTTTGAGTCAACATAAATACCAACGTTAACGAACACGAGTCTAAATAAAAAATATTTAGCAAAAGAACTACTATAATGACAACTAAAATCCTCAAAGATCCGTCAAATTCTTAAAGATAGAAGAATGATTACTATCGTCTTATATGTCGTTGTCCCGAGGCTGTGAAGAAGAGGGGGGTGTTTGTGAATCGAAGAATTGAGGTGGTGGTGGTACCGAAATTCCCGATTGAGACACGGTCTGACTCAATGACATCATATACTGCATCATGGCCTGCTTCTGAGCTAACATCTCTTGTTGAACCTTCCTTTGTTCCTCTTGGAATTTCTGGAACTGGTCTTGAGACTTCCTTTGCTCCTCAGATCGGAGCTCCCTCTCGATCCTCAATTTCTCCTCCAAATAGGCCTTTAGAGTGTCGCCCCTTTGATTGCGCTGAAACCCTGTAGTATTCTTCAATAATCCGGTGCCTTCAGCTTCCATCATCGGCGGCCGGTGATGACTCCCTTTATGAGGGTAAATGTTAGCCCACACCTTTGCCCTAATGTAGGGATCGACTGATCGATCTCTAGGCGTGCTAACTCGAGACCAGTCTCGTCCAAATCTGGATGCTCCTCCCTCGCCATCTCTGTCAACATCCTCCCAGACTCCTCAGTCACTCTCTCCTAATAAAGTGGGAACAAAAAAAGTAACCGAATATTAATAAAGTTCAGAGGTAAAGACTGATAGCAGTATTAAAATGGTTAGGATACATTTACAAATTATAAGTCTATCCGGATAGTTCGGATATACCTTCTGAGTCATGTAGACAAAGGCATTCGCCACATTTTCATCAGAAGTGGCCTCGTGCGAAACTCTCGCTAACGACCGCGAACCTAAGTTGTGGTGCTCCGCCAAACCCTTACGGTTAACAGTGTTGGTTGAACTGCTCGCCTACACATAGAAACATGTAATTTTCATTTAACAATGAGCAAAATTACCACAAGTAAGTTTCATATATGTTACATATCTTTAAACAACAATAGCATTACGACAATATTTAGAGCTCGATTACATATAATATCATCTGGGTCGCTAAAATGTGCGCATAGCCACCTCCACTCGTACTCCCGATACTTGAACTCCTCGAGAGTAGCCTCGCGGGAATTACCCCAAGCTGACCAAAATATGTGTAGCCCATTTTTCCAAGATTTGTACCTATAACAAACATTTATAAATAATAATCAAACATTAGTCAAACATATTTGTAAAGTATTTTGTAAATTTTATGTATTTATTTACTGTGATTTTGTTTTATTGTTTTATTTTTATTCATAATGTTATTTATTTATTATATTATTCATAAATAATCTGTTGTGTGTATACAATTGATATTATGCAGTTGAATGTTAAGATTTAAGTTTTGTGATTATGTTACATGTCATTTTATATTTGTTGTTTATGTATGATTATATAATGTTAATGTGTTAGTTTTATTTTTATGTATAATTAATATTATAATGTTTTATGTAATTCTAAGATTGTATGTTATGATACTCATAATTACAAGTAAATTAGAATATTTACCATGTTTAAATTTATCAATCAAATTACCTTATATGTTTACAAGTTGTGAATTTTATATTACAAATTATTTTGTATTAATAAATAAATTATTAAAACATTTGACAAATACATATTTTTAACAATAACTAATTTGATGTAAAAATTTCTCGAGTAATTACTCAATTACGTATTGTGAAAATTACTTACTTGACTATTTGCACCTCATCACACCAAGTATGTAGTAGGAAAGAAGGAACCTCAAACCAAACCTACAATTAGCATATAATATATATTACTATTTTTTTCCGAATTTAAATACACAAAGTAGATTTCGGAATTGAGATAAACTTACCGACATAGCATTGTTCAATGCATCCTTCACACTTTGTGGAATATCCTTCCACTCAGCCCATAGTACCAGAACTCTATCGCGTATGACAAACCCAACATTACGACAATATGCCGTACAAGCATCCGAAGCCAAAATGGGTCGTCGATACTTTTCATCTACTGCTATATTGTGACGGCCATATTTGGAAACATATGCGTCAAGTGCTAGACCCTTCGATTGGCCATGAGTTTTCTTCTTCTTTTTTTGTTCGCCTTCGGTACGACCCTCCTTATTCTCAAGCTCCGCAAACGACGCGTGCAACTTCGTCTTAGATATCCGACATGTCTGCCAAATCAATTTCTCAAGCGATGCCTGGAACACATGCCCATCCATCGGTTTAACCAAGCTATATGGCCGGCGAACTCCTTTCTCATTGACCCCTGGAATCGATGGTACCATAGGGGCATAAATAGAGTCGACGGAGGATCGGAAGGCACCTAGAATGACGTGCTCGGTGTAGATCGGCCGCTCCCAGATGTAGTAGGAGAGGAGGGAATGCGGTGTATAGGAGGAATATGAGGCTGAGTCGTCTCGACAGTAGTGGGGGTCATTCGCGATCTGGGAGTCTGATAGCGCCTCGCAATAGTATGTGCGTCATCCATCGGATACAAGTTCCCATCGTTAAACTTCAGTCCACTATTCTCTACTAGCCCACGTATGCGACTGCTACTTTCATTCAAATATTTACCGACAGGATCCGCATGATTGGAAGATGCGGAACTATCCCCTGACTCCGGAGTCTTCGATTTTTTCTTACCACACGCTAGTCTCTTAATTTTATCCATTTAACCTGTACAAATTCAAAAACAGAAATCAATTATTTTTATACATAAACCCTAAATAGAAACCCTAGGGATTAAGAAAATCATTAAGAAAATCAGTAAAACATCATAACTCTAAACAGAAATCAATTCTTATACATAAACCCTAAAACCCTATTTTCAATTATTATACATAAACCCTAAAATTTTCCTGTATATTTTGAGACTAACACCAAAGATACTAGCAAATTAATCAGTCTATTTGAGACAAATACCAAATAAACAGTCTATTTGAGACAAACACCAAACAAACACCAAATAAACATCATAAAATTTCCCTAAAAAATAATTATGATTAAGAAGCATACTTCAAATTAATCAGTCTATTTTGCCAAAAAATCAGAGCAAATTGAGGTTCAAACTTACCAGGAGTCGGCGGCGGTGGCGGGCAGTGGAAAGAGGCGGCGGTGATGGATGCGACAAAATGACGACGGGCGGGTGAAGGCGAACGGAGGACGACGGACGACGGATGGAGGACGGCTTCTTTATCGGACGACTTGAAGGCGAACGGAGGACGACTGTTTTTCGACTGGCTGAGGAAGGAATTAAGGAATGAAGAATGCAGTCCCGTTTTTTATTTGTAATGTCACTTTAGCCGACAACAGAGAGAATCATCGGTTAAACTCTAAATGCAACCACCTTTAGCCGACGACAGCCGTCAGCTAAAATAAAAAACGGAGCCAGCACGACTCGACCGTGTCGAACGACTCGGTCGGGTTACATGTCCAGAAACTTTTTGAAAATTTAGAACACTTCGACACGGGCGGTGTCAATGGACACGGGCCGTGTCCCTTTAGCCGACGGCTGTCGTCGGCTAGACTAAATCCCAAAAAAATTATATTTATATACTTTAGCCGACAGCTGTCGTCGGCTAAAGCCTACTTTATCACTTTTTATATAATTAAATTTGATATATATTTAATTATAAATATATATTTATTAAAAATTAAAATATCTACACTTTAGCCGTCGGCTAAACTAAATTCCAAAAAAAAAACATAACCCAGTGGCTGCCGGGGTTCGAAGCCGGGCCGTTTATATAATTGAAATGACATTTTTCTACGGGTCATGTTTATCATTCGAACATTTTAATCTAGTTTTTATATATATGAATATATATTTATAAATATATATATATATATAATAGTTTATATTTGAGAAAATCATAAATGGAACAATGAATATAACAAAATAAAAAAATTAGGTAGTAATATCACTTTTTTAATTCGTTCGAGCGGCAAACAGCAATAATCAATATTTCAGGAACTTTTACAAATAATATGATATGTCCTTCTAAGGTTCGTAGTCTGAATCACCACTTGAGTCTGTCTCTGTGTCGGCGTTGATAACCGGCATCATATGTCTGAACTCGTCCTCATCATCTTCATCAGAGTCTCCACGTAATTCATATGTACCTACATATATGAACCCACATTATTCACCATGTAGCCGAACCACTCGACCTTCTACAACATTATTCAGTAGTATTGTGGAGGATGGTGGAATATTAGTTGTATCTGGCTCTTGATATGCCTCGTTGTCATCCTTATCGACTGCTTGTCCAAGTGTACCGCACTATATATATTTCTCGTAGCCACATGATTTACGATCTTCCATGCTCCTTTTTTTACCAAGTCATCGAGGTAGGAAACTGGTTTAGCAGATGTTGCAAAAATTAAAGGATCACTTTCATACCAACTTGTAGAAGTATCGGCACATAATAGTCCATAATTATCCTCCCTTTCGATTTGAGGATTTGTATCAAACCACCTACACTTGAACAAGTAAATTGTCAAGCCTTCTCCATAAATTAGTTCCACTACTTCTAGAAGAACACCGTAATATCCACTGTCAATCATAACCCCAGAATTTTGACACCTTCTTCTTTGATCTCTGTCGATACATACAAATGTCACACCATTTACCTTCGCCATTGAATAAACTCTAGATATAACAGGTTTCATCGAAAGAAGCATCAACTCACGTGACCACGTCAGGTGGCCATTACTTTGTATGTGCGTCATCTGGATATTAATTAAGGTGAATGTCGTAATTAAGTAAATTATGTAAGCAAATTAAGTAAACAGTAATTAAACACTTACCCATTGTCCGAAATAATCAGAAAATGTTTCATAATGGAATCTAATGTCTCCATTCACACCATCATATGAAAGGTGAATGTCTTTCCAATATTGAACTTCTGGACAGTTAAGTAATATCCGCCAATGTGCAATTCATAGCTCGTAAGGTTGTAAATGACTGTTAAGTAATCTTCATTGAACTTCAACTTCGCTGGTGCTGATGGAGAGAATTGCACTGGAATTGTTGACATAGGCTCGGGTGTGGGATCCACCGCGCCTAAATAGAACTTGGTATATGTTACACACTCCCATGCAAGATATGCTTTGGCTATACATCCTTCTGGTGCAGACTTATTAGTGCAGAGTCCTTGTACTCACCAAGTTGCCTTTCTATTGGAAACATCCACGTGTAGTGGATCGGGCCTGTTAGTAAAAGTTGGCGAGGGAGATGGATCATGAGGTGAGGCATGAGATCAAAAAAATTCGGTGGGAAGATCCTCTCAAATTTGCATAAGATATAAATGATCTTCTTTTGCATGAGCCGGAGATGTGACTTCCTTACTTCCCTAGTGCATAACTTTTGAAAGAACCTGGATAACGATACATAAGGCTCGACCACCTGTTTGGACAAGTATGGTCGATTAAACACAGGAAACAAACATTGTAAGAGGATATGACAATCATGGCTCTTCAGTATAGTTAAATTGTTCTCCTTGAATTTAACACACCTCCCTATATTTCCAGCATATCCTGTGGGATACCTTGCAGCCTTCATCTACGAAAAAATCTCAGCCTTTTGCTCAGGGGTGACGATGTAAGCAGCTTTCGGCATTTTGTGTTTCCCCTTCCCTTCCTTCAACCATAAATGTTTTCTAATGTTCATTTCTTTTAAACCAATGCGTGCCTTAGGGCCATCTTTAGTCTTACCTTCCCAACATAACACTGTACCGACAACACTTTCACAAACATTTTTTTCTATGTGCATCACATCTAGGTAGTTCCTAATCGACAACTTACTCCAATAAGGTAGATCCCAGAAAATACTTTTGTGGGACTAATACTTATACCTGTCAGGTCTTTCAGGAGTTTCCGCTACTATATCAGGATAGTTGCTCAACTGCCCAAAATCATACTCATTCAGCACGGCCAAAATTTCCTCACCATTCTACTCCCGTGGTGGATCACCAACCTCTTCAGTCCCATCAAATGCTGCAACATCCGTACGCCAGACATGCGCCCTCTCAAGCCATATACGGTGACGCATTCTGATAACCTTCCGACAATGATATCTTGCGCAGTCAGCATTCAAGCACACTGGACATCCTCAGTATCCACTAATAACAGATCCAGACAGCATCTCGTACGCAGAAAAATCACTGATGGTACCGGTACACATAGCACGTAAGTAGAATATCTCATGTGAGTAACTGTCGTACGTCGGATGACCTTGATCCCACAACAACTTCAGCTCCTCTATCAAAAGTCTCAAATAAATATCAATACACTTTCCTTGATACCCGGAGCCAAGTAATAAGAGAGTCAACATATTATCCTCCTTCTTCATGCACATCCATGGAGGAAGGTTGTAAGGAACCATTACCACTGGCCATATACTATAGGAAAGACTCATGTTGCCAAAAGGGTTGAATCCATCAGATGCAAGTCCGAGTCTTACATTTCGGACATTTGATGCAAATCCTGGAAACTCCCTATCTATTTGCTTCCAAGCCTCTCCATCAGAAGGGTGTATCATAGTATCCTCATCAGTCACGCGAGGCTCAGTGTGCCATCTCATCGCCTTGGCTATGTGAGGAGACATGAAAAGCCTCTCCAATCTATCCTTCACAGGGAAATACCAAAGAACCTTCATAGCTTTCTTTTTAACAGAAGGAGTGAACTTATACCTCTCTGTGTCACATACCGGACATCTCTTTAGGTCTTCATTAGGCTTTCCCTAAAATAAAGCACAATCATATATGCATTGGCGGATCTTGATGTTCGATAGACCAAGACCTTTTAGGATACGTCTCATTTTACTGTGATTACTAGGAAGATGATGACCTTCTGGGAGCATTTTCCCTGTAAGTTCCAAATAATCATCCACAATTTTAATCGAAATTTTGTTCTCCACCTTGACTCTCATAGTCTCTATGACACTATCAAGAACCGCCATGTGACACCCAGGATAAAGAAGAGTCTGTTGGATCTGGATTAGCTTGTTATATCTATCAACATAAATTGTGTTAACGGGTATCAATATAGGCGTTCGGATGACTGGTTGATCAGCTATATGGTATTGTTGACCTTCAGCCGATATGTCCCTCTCGTAATAACCAAACACGTCGTCAATCAACCTTCTTGTGGGGTCATTGGATGTGCTACCACAGTACTATCCGTGATCATGGGGAATAGTTGAATTCGATCTTTCACCGTGGTAAATCCAACATGTATATTTATCCCAAAATCCATCCTTTTTCAAGTGCTCCCATACGACATCAACTGTAAAACGGTACATATCGTTGTGACATTTACATTTATTGCATGGACAATAATGAATCATACTACCACTATCATGCTCCTTCACAAATCGAATAAACCCTCGCATTCCATCTATGACCCTTGGATCCCATTTTTGCAGACCAATCCAACTTTTATCCATCCTATAACAAAAATAACAACAATATTTATCAAGAACATACAAAAATTACGACTAAAATCATCATATGTATAGCTCAAATTCAAGATGTCAAATTCATATATATACACACACACACACATACACACACCAAGAAATATTCGAGAAAATGAACTAATTCTTAAATATTTTCATAATCATCCAAATAGATATATTATATACATAATATAATTATAACTGATATTAAAATTCAATAAACATACCTTCAATATGATTTCTTGAATGATCAAACCAGAGAAAATTGTTGTTTTTCGTTTTCTTGTTCTGTAATTTCCGAATGTGTTGTAAGTGGTGTCTTGAAGTGTTAGATGGTGATATATTCTGCACAAAAAAACATGTAAGCCTTTAGCCGACGCCATGTCATCGGCTAAAGTATATTAGACGTCGGCTAAACATTTAAGAGTCGTCGGCTAAAGTCTCATAGTCGTCGGCTAAACTACAGAACTTTAGCCGACGACTAACTTGACTTTAGCCGATGACCAATAGTAAAGTCGTCGGCTAAACTTCTTTAGCCGACGATTAGTAAGCCGTCGGCTAAACTTGCTGACTTTAGCCGACGATGTCGGCCGGCCGTCGGCCGTTCTCCGGCTAGTCGTCGGCTAAAGTGTTATTTTTGGTAGTGAGGGCCCAAGGCCTTGACTTCAGAGCTCCATCGAACTGGATGATGCTGAAAACTGGGGAAAAACACGAAGAAAATATATGCAGCAATATGTATTTCGGACTATATTGTTGGTGTGTTGAATGAAATACAGATTACCCCATTTTATATGGTCAAAAACCACACCATCGGGTGTGGGTTACTGCATGTTAAATTGCATTTAATTGTCTAGTAACCCTTCAGCTCAAGAGTGGTCTCAATATATAAGTGGCATTAACCAGCTTAAATTCGTAGGTTATAATATGTAGTGTGAAAATCATGTTCCGGAAGGAACTCTTGAAGTCCTGGGTCATCTCAAAACCCGACATTATTTTGCCTTTATACTAATATCTAATTATAGTAATATATTATTATAAATGGCAAATATATTGTAGTACAATATTATTATACAAGTTCTCGATAATATCTTATTCATTACTAATTTTGCTTTATGTAATATACATATATTCTAATAATAATTTAATGAAAAAACAATAAAATTTAGGAAAATTATGGCGTATATATAAGGACGGATTCAAATGAGAACCTGTTCTTAAACTTGAACGTGAGCCCGTGCATATTTAATACAAATCCCATACACACATAGTATGTTGTCATGCATATTACTTTGTCGGATTCACTGCACACGTTTAGTAAGGATTCACTATGCATTGGTAGGAAAAATAAATGTCTTACAACATACTATGTGTGGAGTGAATCTGTACTAAATAAGCACCGGCTCACGTTCCCATTTTAAGAACTGATTCTCATTGGAAGTTTGGAACTATAGACACACACACACACACATATATATATATGGGTGCGTTCTATACAATACCAATATTAGATGCAGTACTTTACAGTACTAATTTATGCATGAGTTTTGTACTAATTATACATGAAATATATGCATTTCGTGCATCAAAATTTCAATGCATTAATTCTCACAAAAATTTGATGCATATAATCTAATATTTTAATGCATCGATATTTTGATGCATATATTGCATATTTTAATGCATTGAAATTTTGATGCACGAAATGCATATATTTCATGCATAATTAGTACAAAACTCATGCATAAATTAGTACTGTAAAGTACTGCATCTAATATTGGTACTGCATAGAACGCGCCACTATATATATATATATATATATATTGTAATATCTGCATTTTTCTTTCCCTTGTATTTTCATTTTCGGTGTATTTCTCGGTTGTAGCGACCCTCGTGTATCTTTCAGTGTATCTTTTCCATCATCTATTGATCTGATTCCCGTAATTGTTGTGCGGAACCGCCGTTTCGGGGTTGCCGTGGACCCATTCTATGTTTTGATGCGTCTTGAGATGTTCCGTTTGATGTGTCGTTCATATTCCGGTGTTGTGAACCATTTATATTTTGTAACCTAGCGCACGCTATCTTTTCTGCATAGCGCACGCTAGGGGTCCTTTAGTACCGCACGCTACGACTGATTCATAGCGCGCGCTAGAGAGCAAGCCCTGGGAGTGGCAGTGCTGATTCCAGCCCTCTGGACTGGTGGATTAGTGTACGCTACGTAGTCTAGCGCACGCTAATGTCGGGGGTTAGCGCACGCTGAGACGCCCGGTAGCGTGCGCTAGTGTGAATGTCCAGTACTGGACAGTTTGCCACTGGACTCGACTGACGCCCAGGTAGCGCACGCTATTGGTCGATAGCGCGCGCTACTGATACACTTTAGCGCATGCTACGTTTGGTCGATAGCGCGCACTAACCGGATCAGGTGTGTACTGACAGTTGCTTCTGGACTCGGCTGATGTCCAGGTAGCGCACGCTATTGGTCGATAGTGCCCGCTACCGAGAGGTTATTAGCGCACGCTACGTTTCGAGTAGCGCACGCCAACGGCCAGAAATCTGGCGACTGGACTGGGACGCTAACTGGATGGCCTGTAGTTTTGTCCCGTTAACGCATGCTAACCTTGAGGATTAGCGTGCGCTAACACTCCCTGGCTATATAAACCAAGGAGTTGACCGAGATGAACACAAATTCTCATTTCTTCCTCCTCTCCGCGGCTAAGGCGATTCCGGTCGATTTTCTTGGAGATTTCTTCCTCCAATCATCTCATCCAACATCTTCCTTGAGTTTTTGGTGTATTATAACAACATCAACACGAATCTTTCATCCTAATCTAAGGTAAATCTCTTAGAACCCTACTTTTGGATAATTTGGGGGTTTTGGGATTTTCTTCCGATTCGTTCCGTTTTGTTGGTGGATTCATGATGAATATGATTAATCTTGTTGATATCATTAGTTTTCCTACGGATTCATGGTGTATATTCATAACTTTGCGAAATCGGGAGGGTTTGGTTGTGGTCCGCCCTCGTTATTTTTATACGAATATACATGAATCGTAGGCGGGTTTCCGGGTGTATTCCATTTCCATAATCGTTTAGAAGTGGTTGTGATTGTGTTATTCGAATCGTTAGGTTCATTTCCACCGATTCCTCTCGGTTGTGCTTGGTTCTCCCTTTCCGTTCGTGTCACCGTCTATTAATCGAGGCAAGTATCCTTATGAACTTACGATCTTGACATAGTAGTATTGTATGAGAAATTGTGTTTGTGTGTATACTCACTACGGGTTAGATCAGACGGGGTCTCGGTAGGGCTCCACGAAGCTATGGAACCGCGAGTTGCTTTTAACCACTATGGGTTAGATCCGACGGGGTCTCGGTAGGGATCCACGAAGCTGTGGGTCCGCGGTTAATTGTGGTGAAATTTACAAATGTGATTTGATTATGGCATTTCCGGAAATGAGTGTTTTGGAATTATGTTTTCTTGAATTGCATGCATTTACTATATGTGTAAGATGTAAGTTGTTCATTTGATTATTTATACTAGCGTAATTTCTAACCCCTCTGGGGACCCGTTTTTGGGAAATTCGTTTTATGAATTTCAGGTCAGGTTCATCGAGACGAGCGGGCGCTGGACCAGTATGCGGATGATGGCCGCGCGTGATGATTGTGCACGAGTGGTGTCTTATTGCCTTCTATCATTTTACCTTTTGTGGTCTTTAAACTAATAGAAGTACTCGAGTAGTTAAGAATTTTTACTCGTCTGGATTGTATTGTTGTTTAATATGTTTGTGTCGGATTATGGTGTTATGCTTGACCGGTTGAACCGGGTAGATTATTTTGTTTGGCGTCTTTATGACGAGGTGTTATTCTGTTGTTTCTGTGAGTCGATGAGTATGATGTTTGTTCAGCCTGGTGGGTCCCATATAGGGATTCACGGCGCTGTAATATACCTCGAATATCTGGGGGGTGTTACAGAAAATGGTATCAGAGCTCTAGGTTTATGGATACCTAGGATTGTCGGTTTATTGGGTCTTGTTGTGTTTCTTCTTGCACATCATCATCACGCTGCCATGATTTCGGTACTACCAGTGCCCGTAAGTTTTTCCTTACTCTGTTCCTTGTTTCCTTGTATCACACCTTTGATTCCCGATTGTGATTGTTTTTCTTCTTGTACTCACCATCGTAATGGCTTTTACTACTTATTTAACATCAGTATGGATGCTGGAAGAGGCCGTGGTCATGGACGCGGCCGAGGACGTAGGGCAGCCGGTGGGGCGGCCACGTCGCAGTCTTCGGGAGCCGGAAGTACCGGCGACCGTCACAATCATGCTTCTTCTCAGGAGCGCGCCGACCTTGGTATTCCGGCCGTTATGCAGAAAATGGTGAACCAAATGGCGGCGATAGCTCAGGTGGTTCAGAACCCGGATCAGGCCCATACTAATCGGGGCGTAGCGGACCGTTGGCTCCAAGACGTCATCAAGATGCATCCTCCTCAGTTTTCGGGAGCTTCAGACCCGATTGGCTGGGAAGGGTGGATCAAGGAGATATCTAAAGTCTTCACTTCTACCAACTGTCCCGAGGACCGTAAGGTCCCTATTGCCCAGTACTTCCTCACTGGGGACGCTACGGATTGGTGGGAGGCTGTTGGGCCCAAAGACCATGTTGCTTCGTGGGCCGAATTTCAGGAATTGATGGAGACCAAATATTGCCCATGGCCGGTCAGACAGGCTCGAGTGCATGCTTTCTATGATGCTCAACCACGGGATATCCCCGTATCTCAAACCATTGCCGATTTTAACAAGGAGTTGGGTTATGTGAAGACCCAAGTTGTCAAGGAGAGTGACAAAATTTTCCATTTTTCCAGACGGATGAAGTTAACGATTCGGGACTACATGTCGGGGCTCGTCTGTACTACCTTGAAAGATTACCAGAGCAGGGCCCTTGCTTACGATATGTCTGTGACGGCGAGTGAGGCGGCCCGCGAGAGCAAGAAGCAGAAGTCCGCCGGGAATTTTTCGGGCCACAAAGGTGGGGGTCAGCAGAAATTCCTGTCTGCTAACTTTTCCGCTGGTGGTGGCCCACCATCCTCCGCCTTCAAGGCATAGCACCAATAACCAGTACACCCCTTTCGCAGGATCCTCATCGCCTTCAAGGCGTTAATAATGAACTTCTGGTTTCCCCTCTTTCGCCCCGCGAAAGAGTGCTCGGTGCCGTCCTCGGCTAACATAGTGATGATTCTCGTGTGGTAGTTCATGATTGCGCCATGCCGCTCGATCGAATCATCCCCGAGAATCAAATCCTCACCCTCAATATTCACGACGATAAGATTAGAGAGCCAAGCTCTCTCACAAATAAACACGGAGCAGTCTCGGACCTCTCGATCACCAACGATCCTATCACCGCTAGGAAGTTTAACAATGAAAGACTCGCAAGGCGACAAATAGTCGAGACTCAAACGGCTCACACACCCCAGCGATATTAACGAATGTATAGCACCAGAATCGAAAAGCACACTGACAGGATGAGAATGGAAATGAACGGTACCTGTCGCCACAGTAGCTGCTGGATCATCGGCCCTCCTCATCTCATAGATACGCGGCTGGTCAGAGCCGACACTGGAAGCTCCTCCACTAGCGGGCTGACCCCAACCTCTACCTCGACCGGCACTCGGTGGAGGTTGCGGAGCAAACGAGCCCTGGTTGACACTCGGCTCTCTAAGAGCTGGAAAAGAATCACGGAACTCGCGAAACTGTCTGACCTGATCACAGAAGAGGGCCTTGTGGCCCGACTGACCACAAGTATGACAAGTCAACTTCGGACGAGGACACTGCCGGTTCCTATGGCCCGGTTGGCCACAGTTAAAACATGTGGGATCACGAACAGAGGTTTCGGTGGCACCTCGAAAACTCCCAGAGAAACGAGCCGAACCGCCCGTAGAAATATTCGCAGCATGGGATTTCTGCTGGCCTCCACCCTTGGGACCAGAAAAATTTCCGACTGACTTCTGCTTCTTGTTCTCACGAGCCACATCACTAGCCGTCATCGACATATCGTAAGCAAGAGCCCTACTCTGATAATCCTTCAAAGTAGTGCAGACGAGCCCAGACATATAGTCCCGAATTGACAGTTTCATCCTCCTGGAAAAATGGAAAATTTTACCGCTCTCCTCGACAACTTGGGTCTTCACATAGCCCAACTCCTTGTTGAAATCGGCAATAACTTGGGATACGGGAATATCCAGTCTCCATCAATTCCTGAAATTTAGCCCACGAAGCAACATGATCTTTGGGCCCAACGGCCTCCCACCAATCCGTAGAGTCCCCAGTGAGAAAGTACTGGGCAATAGGGACCTTACGGTCCTCGAGACAGTTGGTGGCAACGAATACTTTAGATATCTCCTTGATTCACCCCTCTCAGCCGATCGGGTCTGATGCTCCCGAAAACTGAGGAGGATGCATCTTGATGACATCTTGGAGCCAACGGTCTACTCCGCCCCGATTAGCATGGGCCGGATCCGGGTTCTGAACCACCTAAGCTATCGCCGCCATTTGGTTTACCATTTGCTGCATAATGGCCGTAATACCAAGGTCGGTGCGCTCCTGAGAAGAAGCATGACTGTGACGGTCACCGATACTGCCGGCTTCCGAAGAATGCGATGTGGCCGCCCCACATCCCTGACCGCGTCCACGGCCACGACCACGACCACGGCCCCTTCCAGCATCCATGCTGGTGATAAGAGGTGGTAAAAGCAACTCGATGATAAGTAAAAGAGGGAGAATAACCACAATTCAAGAAACGGAAATACGGTACAAGAAAGTAAAGAATCGAGTAAGGAAAACTTACGAACACTGGAAGCACTGAGATGCCGGCAGCGGTGTGACAATGTGCAAAACAAAACACAACTAGACCCAAATAACCGACAAGCCTAGGTATCCATAAACCTAGTGCTCCGATACCATTTTCTGTAACACTCCCGAGGTATTCAAAGTATATTACAGCGTCTTGGACCCCCACATGGGACACACCAGGCTAAAACAAGAAAAACACCACTCGACTAACCATCTCAGTTAGCGAGGTCACGCATTTAAATAATACAACATATAAAGATACGCCCGGAGCAACCGGCGTAATAAACATCAACTGACAATATAGCAATCTGAGTTCATACAAAATGAAATTAGGAGTGAAAAGCCTAAGTACTCACGAGTACTATCTATAAGTTTATAAATGTGGGAAACAACCATATCGAAGTAGACAAAAGAAATAAGAAGACCCAAATGCACATGTCAACGACCCTGGCTAACATCTTCGTGATCGTCCCAAATACCCGCTCGTCCGGCAAAACATAACCTGAAATCCATAACAAGAATTTCCCCAAAACGGGTCCCCAAAGGGGTTAGCAATTACGCTAGTACAAGTAATCAAGGCAAACCATTCGCTTACATGTTTCATAGTATAATGCACCAAATCATTTCAAAACCAAAACCAGACATGTCTTTTCTGGAAACAAACAATCAATCACATTTGCCTAGGACTGGGACGAAGCCACAAATCCCACTCGAGGCCTCTAAGGACCCTCCCGAGCTGGCTATATCATAAAACAAATCACGCACGTGCATCGCCTAGGACCGGGATGAAGCCACAAATCCCACTCGAGGCCTCTAAGGACCCTCCCGAGCTGGCTAGCTAAAGAAACTCATGAATCCAGGGCACAAACCATTGGACTCCCTCCGTCATCCCGTCGGACCCTCCCGAGGTGAGCAAATCACACACAATATACATTACCATTTCACGTTAAGCATAAAGGTTTCCAAAAATACATGCCTTGAATAATTGATGACGCAATGAATGGAAAGGAAAATCACCGACGAATGCTAGGAACCAACGGAACCGAACCTAACGATTCGAAGAATACAATCACAACCATTTCTAAACGTATATGGAAATGGAATACATCCGAAAACCCTCCTACGATTCATGTATATTCGTATAAAGAATAGCAACGAGGGCGGACCACAACCAAACCCTCTCGATTTCGCAAAACCATGAAAATATACCATGAATCCGTAGGAAAACTAATGATATCAACAAGATTAATCATATTCATCATGGATTAACCAACAAAACGGGACGAATCGGACGAAAATCCCAAAACCCCCAAATTATCCAAACGTAGGGTTCTAAGAGATTTACCTTGGATTAGGATGGAAGATTCGTGTTGTTGTTGTTATACACCAAGAACTCAAGGAAGATGATGGTTGGGATGATTGGAGGAAGAAATCGCCAAGAAAATCACCCAAAATCGCCAAAGCCGCGGAGAGGGAGAAGAAATGAGAAAAGACGTACATCTGGGTCAACTCCCTGGTTTATATAGACCAGGAGTGTTAGCGCGCGCTAATCCTCAGAAGTTAGCGTGCGCTAACGGGACAAAACTCTGTCCGTGGTTAACGTCCCCCAAGAACAGATTGCTTTGTTAGCGTGCGCTACCCGAAACGTAGCGTGCGCTAATAGCCTCTCGGTAGCGTGCGCTATCGGCCATAGTGTGCGCTACCTGGACATCATCCGAGTCCAGAAGTTAACTGTCCAGTACTCACCTGACCCCATTAGCGCGCTATCGGCCAAACATAGCGTGCGCTAAAAGCGTATCGGTAGCGTGTGCTCTCTGTAACACCCTCAAGATATTCGAGGTATATTACAGCGCCGTGAATCCCTATATGGGACCCACCAGGCTGAACAGCATCATACTCATCGACTCACATAAATGACAAACCAACACCATGTCATAAAGACGCAAAACAGAATAAACCACCCGGTTCAACCGGTCAATATAACATCATCATCCAACACAACATAATAAGCAACGATACAATCCAAACGAACAAGAACCCCTTAAGTACTCGAGTACAACTATTAGTTCAAAACCACAAAAGACGAAAAGGTAAAAGACACTAAAACATCACTCGTGCACAATCATCACGCACGGCCATCATCCGTGTACTGGTCCAGCGCCCGCTCGTCTCGATGAACCTGACCTGAAATTCATAAAACGAATTTCCCCGAAACGGGTCCCCAGAGGGGTTAGCAATTACGCTAGTACAAGTAACCAGATGAACGACTTACATCTTACACATATAGTAATGCATGCAATTCAAGAAAACATAGTTCCAAAATACTCATTTCCGGAAATGCCAATGATCAAACCACATTTGTAAAAATGCACCACAATTAACCGCGGACCCACAGCTTCGTGGATCCCTGCCGAGACCCCGTCGGATCTAACCCACAGTGGTTAAAAGCAAGCTCGCGGTCCCACAGCTTCGTGGAACCCTACCGAGACCCCGTCGAGTCTAACCCGCAGTGAGCATACACACACACACAATTTCTCATACAAAACTACTATGTCAAGATCGTAAGTTCATAAGGGTACTTGCCTCGATTAAATAGACGATGACACGAACGGAACGGAAGAATCAAGCACGACCACGAGGAACCGACGAGAATGAACTAACGATTCGAATAGCACAATCACAACCACTTCTAAACGATTATGGAAAAGGAATACACCCGGAAACCCGCCTACGATTCATGTATATTCATACAAAAATAACAACGAGGGCGGACCACAACCAAACCCTCTCGAATCCATAAAAATCCACAAAATATCCATGAATCCGTAGGAAAACTAACGATACTAACAATATTAATCGTATACATCATGAATCCACCAACGAAACGGAACTAATCGGAAGAAAATCCCAAAACCCCCAAATTAATCGAAATAGGGTTTTAGAACATTACCTTTGGAGATTCAAGAACTAAGATCCGTAGAACACGCGTTAGATTGATTATCCGAGCCTCACAACCGAAAAGGAATGATGAAAATCGACCCCCGGATGAAGAACTCTCCCCCTCTATATCCTTTCTCTCGCGATGCAGTGGAAAAATGGGGAAGGAGACGACCGATCTCGTCTAATAAGGACGAGTCTGCGCAATTACCGCTTCGTGTGCCGCGGCACAGCAGAAGTGTGCCGCGGCACAGGCCGAAAATCTACTCCCAGGTTTTAGCATTGTGCCGCGGCACAGCCTGCGTGTGCCGCGGCACACGGTCTGATTGGGTTTTGGTCGCGGAAGACACACGAGTGTGCCGCGGACTGCTCGCGCCGTGCCGCGGCACCGGATGGGTGTGCCGCGGCACACAAGATGACGCCGTCCAACATTTGGAGATATTCGTGTGCCGCGGCGCACGCACCTTGTGCCGCGGCCCACACCCCTTTGGGTCCCAAAATGATAAAAATGATCCTAAAGAGAATGAAACGATAGGAATCAATATTTGGGGACTAATAACACGAAATGGATCCACGGCAACCCAAACGGCGGTTTCGCACAACAATAACAAGAATATAGTTCAACAGTTTGACAGAAGGACACGCCGAAAAGTACACGAGGGTCACTACGATCGAGAAATACACCAAAACGAAAATACAAGGGAAAGAAAATACGGATATTACATTCTACCCTCTAAAAATAAGTTTCGTCCGAAACTTAAGAAACAAACAACTCCGGTACCTAGCACGCATGCTATCCTCGGTTTCCCAAGTTGCTTCCTCGACACCGTGTCTCGACCACCGCACCTTGACCAAAGGTATGGTCTTATGCCTCAATCGTTTCTCACGATGCTCCAAAATCTTCAAAGGACGCTCCTCAAAAGTAATATCTTCAAGAATATCAATCTCGCCATAATCGATGACGTGACTAGGATCCGGACATATTTCCTCAATCGGGAAACATGGAAAACGCTATGAACATGACTCAAGGCCGAGGTAACGCCAAACGGTACGCCAATTCACCTACTCGAGGATCTCAAAGGGGCCGATAAATCTCGGACTCAACTTTCCTTTCTTCCCGAAACGAAAAACTCCTTCGTCGGCGACACCTTTAGCAAAACGTGGTCTCCCACCTCGAATTCCAAAGGTCGACGACGGACGCCGGCATATGACTTCGCCGACTCAGGCGCCAACATCCGTTCTCGAATTAACTCTATCTTCCGCCTCGTCTCTAAAACGACATCCGGCTCGGTCCCGACCAAATCAGACGCCTCATTCCAACAAATCGGTGATCGACATCGCCGCCCGTAAAGTGCCTCATACGGTGCCATCCGAATCGACGCGTGCCAACTGTTGTTGTATGTGAATTCAATCAGCGGCAAATGTTCCTCCCAGTCACTACTCCATTCGAGAGCACAGGCACGCAACAAGTCCTCGAACGTCTGGATAGTGCGCTCCGATTGTCCATCTGACTGGGGATGGAAAGAGGTACTCAAATGTAAACGGGTACCCAACGCCTTATGCACCGCCTGCCAGAAGTGCGATACAAAACGGCTGTCACGATCCGAAACAATAGACTTCGGGGTACCGTGAAGTCTCACAATCTGCGCGATAAACACACGAGCTAACTTCTCCGGGCCCCAGGTGTCCTTGATGCCCAGAAAATGTGCCGACTTGGTCGACGATCGACAATCACCCACACCATATTCATGCCCGGCCTCGATCTCGGCACTCGTAATGAAATCCATCGATATATCTTCCCATTTCCATTCGAACGGAAGTGATCGCAATAACCCACCGGTCGCCGATGCTCGATTTTGACCTCACGACAAGTCAAACATCTCGCTACAAACCGTGCGACCTCATCCTTCATATCATTCCACCAGAAATTCCTTCTTAAGTCCTTGTACATCTTACTCGAACCAGATGAACGGAGTAAGGTGTAGCATGGGCCTCCCGTAAAATATTCTGTCTCAACTCGAGTCGTTCGGCACACAAAGCCGGCTCTGAAATCTCAAAATACCATCCTCGTGAATCACAAATCCAGGAGACTTTCCTTTAAGAACGTTCTCTCGGATTTGAGTAATCATCGGATCCTCTAACTGCTTCAGCTTAATTTCATCGATCAAAGACGACGAAACCTCCAAAGCACGAAGTTGCCCGACGGCTCCAGGCAACAAAACTTCAACATCTAACTCGATTAAAGATCGCCGAAGCTCGAACTGAGACGTAAGGATCTCAAGCGATCGCAATGCAATCGGTTTCCGACTTAAGGCGTCGGCCACGACGTTCGCCTTGCCCGGATGATAAAGGATTTCGAGGTCATAATCCTTAATCAACTATAACCACCTCCTCTGCCTCATATTCAACTCCCGCTGAGTAAATATGTATTTCAGACTTTTATGATCGGTAAAAATATGATATGCAGAGCCGAAAAGATAATGACGCCAAATCTTGAGCGCAAAAACGACTGCCGCTAACTCCAAATCATGAGTAGGGTAGTTAAGCTCATACGGCCTCAACTGTCTCGATGCAAAGGCAATGGTCTTACCGTGCTGCATTAATACGCACCCAAGACCCCGACCAAGCATCGCTATAAACGGCAAAACCCTCGTTACCACATGGCAACGCCAAAACCGGGCTGAAGTCAAACGCTTCTTCACTCCTCAAAACTCGATCGCCTCTCGTCATTCCGCATTTAACCTCTCGGATTTCTCGGAGCAAGCTGCGTAAGTGGCCGAGCCGCCGAGAAACCTCGGCGAACCTACGGTAGTAGCCACTAAACCCAAGAAACTACGGAGCTCCTTCACATTCTTGGCGGTGCCCAATCCAACACGGCCTCAATCTTCTGCGGATCCACACGAACCCCCTACCGAAATCACGTGACCTAAAAACATCACTTCCTTCAGCCGAACTCACATTTCGAGAACTTTGCATAGAGTTGCTCGGTCCTCAAAATGTTTAATACTACCCGCAAATGATGGGCATGCTCTTCCTCATTCTTCGAATAAATAAGAATATCACAATAAAGACGACGACGCACTTATCCAAATACTCGATAAAAACTTTGTTCATCAACCGCATGAACACCGCCGCGCATTAGTTAACCCGAAAGGCATAACTACAAACTCATAATGTTCGTATCTCGACCGAAAAGTCAGTTTCGACATCGGACTCTCTCACCCGAGGTGATAGTACCCCGATTTCAAATCAATTTTCGAGAATACCGTAGCTCCTCGCAACCGATCGAACAAGTCATCAATTCTCGCAAAGGATACTTGTTCTTGATGGTCACCTTGTTTAGTTCGCGATAGTCGATACACAAACGTAGTGAACCATCCTTCTTCCGCACAAACAGACCGTGCGCCCCAAGGCGAGGCGCTCGGTCGAATATACCCCGACTCAAGAAGCTCGCTCAATCGCTTCTTCAACTCGCCATCTCTCAAGGTGCCATGCGATACGGCGCCTTCGAAATAGAGCCGCGCCCGGCTCTAACTCTATAGCAAACTCAACCTCACGATCCGGTGGCAATCCTGTAACTCGTCAGAAATACATCAGAAACTCATTAACGACGGAATCGACGAAAGCTCGACTCCACCATCCCCGCCTTCAAGGCATAGCACCAATAACCAAGACATCCCTTTCGCATGAGACTCATCGCCTTCAAGGCATTAATGACGAATTCTGTTTCCCCTCTTTCGCCCCACGAAAGAGTGCTCGATCCGTCCTCGGCTAACATAGTGATGATTCTTGTGCGGTAGTTCATGATCGCACCATGCCGCTCGAGCTACCATCACCAAGAATCAAATTCTCACCTCGATACTCACAACAATAAGATTAGAGGGCCAAGTCCTCTCACAAATAAGCACGTAATGTCTCGAACCTCCCGATCACCAACGATCCTATCACCGCTAGGAAGCTTAACGATGAAGGGCTCACAAGGTGTCAAACGGTCGAGACTCAAACGACGACACAATCCGAGATATGAACGAATGCGTAGCACCTAATCGAAAAGCACACCGACAGATGAGAAAGAATATAAACGGTACTGCCGCCACGGTGAGCCTGGTCATTGGTCTTCCGCATCTCATAAACCCGCGGATGGGCGAGCCGACACCGAAGCTCCTCTGAGGGCTGACCCGACCTCTCCCGACTAGCACTCGCGGAGATTGAGGCGCAAACGACCCTCGATTCACACTTGGTTCCCTAGGCGCCTAATGGAAGCCCGGTACCAAGGATTTTCTCCTCTCAAAGACAGTAGCACTTTGTGACCTACCGCCACACCGATTACACGTCGCAAAGGGTTCGGACAAGCACGGCCGATGTGGCCTGCCGCCACGCTAAAGCATTTCACCTCTCGAGAAGGGGCACTGACACCTACTGGGAAACCCGGTAGATCGAGATGGGCCACCACCACCGGAAAAGTTAGCAGATCAAATTTCACGACCCCACTTTTGTGGCCCGAAAATTCCCATGGACTTCGCTTCTTACTCTCGCGGCCGCCTCACTCGCCGTCACGGCATATATCGTAAGCAAGGGCCCCGCCTGGTAATCTTTCAAGGTAGTGCATACAAGCCCCGACATATAGTCCCGAATCGGCAACTTCATCCGTCTGGAGAAATGGAAAATCTTGTCACTCTCTCGACAACTGGGTCTTCACATAACCCAACTCCTTATTAAAATCGGCAATAGCTTGAGATACGGGATATCCCGCGGTTGAGCATCATAAAAGCATGTACCCGAGCCTGTCTGATCGCCACGGCAATATTCACTCCATCAACTCTTGAAACTCAGCCCACGGCAAAGATGGTCTTTGGGCCCAACGGCCTCCCACCAATCCGTGGCCCCCGTGAGAAAGTATTGAGCAATAGGGACTCTACGATCCTCGGGCGATTAGTGGCAACGAAGACCTTTGATATCTCCTTAATCCACCCTTCCACCCATCGGGTCCGAAGCTCCCGAAAACCGAGGAGGATGCATCTTGATGACATCTTGGAGCCAACGGCCCGCTCCGCCCGATTAGCATGGGCCTCGATCCGGTTCCTGACCGCCCGAGCTATTGCCGCCATTTGGTTCACCATTTGTTGCATAACGGCCGCAATACCAAGGTCGGCACGCTCCCGAGAAGAAGCATGGCTATGACGGCCGCCGCATCGCGGCCTCGAAGATCGCGACGTGGCCGCCCCACCGGCCGCCCCACGCCCCCCGGCCGTCCACGACCACGACCGCGACCACGACCTCTTCCAAAGATCCATACTGGAGTTAAATAAGTAGCAAAAGCCATACGAGGGTAAGTACGAGAGAAGAACAATCACAAGTCGAGAATCAAAGGTACGATACAAGGAAATAATGAACAGAGGAAGGAAAACTTACGGACACTGGTAGTACCGGAATCATGGAAGCGTGACGATGATGTGCAAAACAAAACACCACAAGACCCAATAAACCGACAAGCCTAGGTATCCATAAACCTAGAGCTCTGATACCATTTTCTGTAACACCCTCAAGATATTCGAGGTATATTACAGCGCCGTGAATCCCTATATGGGACCCACCAGGCTGAACAGCATCATACTCATCGACTCACATAAATGACAAACCAACACCATGTCATAAAGACGCAAAACAGAATAAACCACCCGTTCAACCTGGCCAATATAACATCATCATCCAACACAACATAATAAGCAACGATACAATCCAAACGAACAAGAACCCCTTAAGTACTCGAGTACAACTATTAGTTCAAAACCACAAAAGACGAAAAGGTAAAAGACACTAAAACATCACTCGTGCACAATCATCACGCACAGCCATCATCCGTAATCGTCCAATACCATTGCGTCTCGATGAACCCGACCAAATTCATAAAACGAATTTCCCAAACGGGTCCCGGATGGGTTAGCAATTACGCTAGTACAAGTAACTGATGAACGACTTACATCTTACATATATAGTAATGCATGCAATTCAAGAAAACATAGTTCCAAAATACTCATTTCCGAAATGCCAATGATCAAACCACATTTATAAAAATGCACCACAATTAACCGGACCCACGCCTTCGTGGATCCTCGCCGAGACCCCGGATCTAACCCACGTGGTTAAAAGCAAGCTCGCGGTCCCACACCTTCGTGGAACCCTACCGAGACCCCGCCGAGTCTAACCCGCATGAGCATACACACACACACAATTTCTCATACAAAACTACTATGTCAAGATCGTAAGTTCATAAGGGTACTTGCCTCGATTAAATAGACGATGACACGAACGGAACGGAAGAATCAAGCACGACCACGAGGAACCGACGAGAATGAACCTAACGATTCGAATAGCACAATCACAACCACTTCTAAACGATTATGGAAAAGGAATACACCCGGAAACCCGCCTACGATTCATGTATATTCATACAAAAATAACAACGAGGGCGGACCACAACCAAACCCTCTCGAATCCATAAAAATCCACAAAATATCCATGAATCCGTAGGAAAACTAACGATACTAACAATATTAATCGTATACATCATGAATCCACCAACGAAACGGAACTAATCGGAAGAAAATCCCAAAACCCCCAAATTAATCGAAATAGGGTTTTAGAACATTACCTTTGGAGATTCAAGAACTAAGATCCGTAGAACACGCGTTAGATTGATTATCCGAGCCTCACAACCGAAAAGGAATGATGAAAATCGACCCTCGGATGAAGAACTCTCCCCCTCTATATCCTTTTTCTCGCGATGCAGTGGAAAAATGGGGAAGGAGGCGACCGATCTCGTCTAATAAGGACGAGTCTGCGCAATTACCGCTTCGTGTGCCGCGGCACAGCAGAAGTGTGCCGCGGCACAGGCCGAAAATCTACTCCCAGGTTTTAGCATTGTGCCGCGGCACACTGCATACTGGGTTTTGGTCGCGGAAGACACACGAGTGTGCCGCGGCACCGACAGTGTGCGCGGCATCGGCTCGCGCGTGCCGCGGCACCGGATGGGTGTGCCGCGGCACACAGTACAGATTGCCCGTCCAACATTTGGAGAAATTTGTGTGCCGTGGCGCACGCACCTTGTGCCGCGGCCCACACCCCTTTTTGGGTCCCAAAATGATAAAAATGATCCGGAAAGAGAATTAAACGATAGGAATCAATATTTGGGGACTAATAACACGAAATGGATCCACGGCAACCCCGAAACGGTGGTTTCGCACAACAATAACAAGAATATAGTTCAACAGTTTGACAGGAAGGACACGCTGAAAAGTACACGAGGGTCACTACGATCGAGAAATACACCAAAAACGAAAATACAAGGGAAAGAAAAATACGGATATTACACTATCAGCCATAGCGTGTGCTACCTGGGCACCTGACCGAGTCCAGTAGCAAATTGTCCAGTACTGGACAGTCACGCTAGCGCACGCTACCGGACATCTTAGCGTGCGCTAGTCCCCCGACATTAGCGTGCGCTAGACAACGTAGCGTACGCTTTTCCGCTAGTCCAGAGGGCTGGAATCAGAACTGCCACTCCCAGGGCTCAGCTCGCTAGCGCGCGCTACGAAGCAGACGTAGCATGCGCTACTAAGGGAGCTCTAGCGTGCGCTATGCAGAAAATTAGCGCGCGCTAGGCACGGAAAATGAACGGCCCAAAACACCAGAATATGAACGAAACATCAAACGGAACATCTCAAAACGCATAATAACATAGAATGGATCCACGGAAACCCCGAAATTGCGGTTCCGAACAATAATTACGAGAACCAGATCAATAGATGGCGGAAGGAATACACTGAAAAATACACGAGGGTCGCTAAAAATGAGAAATACACCGAAAAATGAGAATACCGGGAAACGAAAAATGCGGATATTATATGTAGTTTACCCACTCATAATTATTTTACATCATCACTATAATTTGGTCATCTATTAAGTTAGCCAATTGAATTGTTTTATTCTTGTAAGAAAGTTTAATTTAGCAAATTAATAAGTAAATCTCAATGGCCCAAATATATACATATTTACTTTTTAATATTTAATTTATATATGTGTACCACGTTAACCCTCTCTTCTATATGAATTTTTTTATTTTTTTATTCTTATTCATCTAAAATGTTGAATCCCACAGAATATTAGGAATTTATTTTTTAATTCTTTATCATATATAATATTTATTCTTAACCTTTACTTTACAATGTTTGAGTTTTCATTGAGATGGATTAACCAATTACTATAGCAATTTATAGGTATCCCGTGAATTTATTGTTGTTTTGTCATCATCAAAAAGGGGGAGGTTGTTGAAATAATTTATTCCATATTAATGATTTTGATGATAAGTTGATGGAATCAAACTAAAACAACAAAGGAAATAACATTGAAACAACAAGAAGTCGAAGACGAACGAGCTGGACAAAAGAACTATGTTTTGAAGCAAAAACAAGCTTAACGTACGCTACGCAATACATATAACATACGTAATAGAAACCCAGCTAAAGACAGTGAAGACGCAACACATGAAGAATAACATACGCAACGCATGAAGAATAATATACGCTAAGCATGGAAGCTAACGTACGTAATGCAGTGTACTTAACGTACGTAATGTCAAGTTGAAGTTCGAATTCAAATGAAATCAATCCGTTGGAATGATTCTAGAAGGTCAAAGCATGCAATGGATATATGAGATAACATACGCTATGGGGAGATGATAACGTACGCTACAAGGAGCACATTACGTACGCTATGAAGAAATATAACGTAGTCTACATAGGAGACATAAGCTATTGGACTGGAGATAAGCAGTTAACGTACGCTACATGGAAGTATTACGTACGCTAACAAGCATAACGTACGCTATACATGCAGCATAACGTACGTAATGAAGGATGCAGTGGCTAACGCTAGTTGAGGCTTTATGCCTATAAATACCAAGGCATTTGGTATCATTAAAACACGACAACTCCAAGCAAATCATATATACTTCAGATATTGTTATATTCATTACTGTTGTTGTAATCGAGCTTAATTGTTAAGAGTTCGAGTGTTCGATACACTCAACCTATACACGAGAGGAAAAAATGGATTGTAGATTTGATTCGGTGTTATTATTAGGATTGTTGATCCGGCATTGTTAGATTCATAATCTAAATTCAAGTGAGGTTTGTCTAGTACTAATCGAAAGTTAGATAGGTTGATTCCTTGTCCGATAGAAAAGGAAAATGGTTTAGCTTGGACCGATAAAAAGACAAGAGCATCACGGTTTATCTTGGACCGATTGAAGACAAGATTGTAACGCTTTACTTCGAACCGATAGAAGACAAGGCGCAAAGATTTATCTTAAGCCTATAGAAAAAGATACGAAGAGAGCAAGTAAGCACATTTTGCCAAACCTCTATAAATCTTATGTCATTTATCTTTCACAATTTAATTACAATTCCGCAATCGCAAAAGAGTTTGAAAACTCTACTCCGCACTATTATCCTACCTTCTAGTAGCGGTACCAAACCAAACAATGTCCCAAAATTAATTTGAAAAGGACAGAGCCTTAGTATTAGCCAAATTATTTTTCTCAATAAAAATAAAACTATTAAATTCATTGTGCAAAAATAATTATGGGGTATAAATTATACATTACTTTTACATATTTATTGAGGTTCCACAATCGGCAGAGCATCATTTAAGATCGACGTGGTGTTTAAAATTTTAGATAAATACGATTGATATAAATTCGATAATTGGTCAAATTAGAATCTCCAATAAAAATAAAGTAATTTATTTGGCTAATTTAAATAATTGATATTATTAATATTGGACAAAATAAGATTTTTAATTAAAATAAAACTACTAAATAAATAGATTTGAGATTCAAAATTTAGATAATAGAATTAATATAAATATAATATTGACCAAATTAGATTTTCACTACAAAATTAAACTATTTGTTTGTCCAATTTAATAATTGGCCAAATTAAACACAATAAAAATAAAATTCTAAGCTTGTGTTTGAAATAACTATGGGATTGAAAAATACACATTGAATGCTAAATATTTATTTAGGTTATCCATTGGTGTAGTTCTATTTTATGTCAATGTGGATTCAAGGTATTGAATTATTTAGGTTATTCATCGATTAAGTACCATTATAAATCGGTGTGGGATTCAAGATATTATAATATCCGGAATTTCTACTACTGTGGTTTAATATTATTTGATCCGAGTTATGTTGTACAGCGTGGAATCTGTACAGTATGGATAAAATAAATGAAGGACTAAGACATTTGTATTGGTATAATTACTGTACTTGGTCGACAATTGCAGTTGAGGATATTGTGTATCGTATGAGAATATTATTGGAAGGAGTATGTATATTTGGTATGTCGTATGTTTGTATTCTGTATGTTGAGACGTTGGACAAGAATAGCTGAAAATGGCTAATTATAGCCTTATTAACGCACGTTAATATTCATGTATAGCGTACGCTATCGTGCAGGTTTAGCGCACGCTACATTCATAGGTTAGCGTACGCTAGTGCAGAACAGCTTAGAGGGAATCTACGTGTGGACTCGGCCACTTTCGGCGCATGTGCCGACGAGGTCAACGGATGTTTGTTGTGAAGGATTAGCACACGCTAAGGTATATTTATAGCGCACGCTAATCAGAATGGACCAAAGGAACCTTGGCTGTGTCAGATTACTTTTGGCATGTGGGGACACGGGGTAGGTGCGGACTGTAACTTTACGTACGCTATTGCATGGGCATTGCGTACGTAAATCATTTTATGAAGCAAAACAGTAGCCTCTGGACTTCGATAGTGCACGCTAAACTGGTAACGTACATTAAATGAAGAGGTTAGCGTACGTAATAATGTACAGTGTATATATATGAGTAGTTGGTTGTCATTCCTCATTTCGTCCATTCTCTTCTTGCAACTGATAGAGAGAACCTTGGGAGGACATTTGGAGTTCCTAAACACTGAGGGATGATCCTCTTTAACAAGATTAAAGATGGAAATCATGAATTAAAGCTTTATTCTTTAAATCATTGGTGATTCTTGGAAATGGATTCAACCTTGAAAATCAATCCATTCCTTCAAAAAGGTAATCACTCTTTATCTTTGGATTTCATTTTGGATTGAATGTTGATGTTCTTTAGTTGATGATTATTACATAAACAAGTTGATAAGCATGATTATGAGATGGATTACCAGAGTATGATGATATTAATGTGATTTGTATGGTTTGAATCGTATTGATTCGTCTTCTTGAGATTAGTTGGTTAATTCTTCTCCTCAGTTTCGAATGTTGATATTGTTGTTGATAATTACTCTCTGTAATGATAGATTATGGAAGTATTGTTACGTTCTTAATATTTCATGATGTTGATATTGAGGAAGATGATATATGGATATAGGATTTGGATTATAAGTTGAATGATTGTTTGTATGTTAAAGGATAACAGATTTCGTTGTTTTGATAGCTTTGAACATGGTTCAGAATCACTTAGTGTTCTTGCTAATTGCCATATGTTGATCGGTATCCGAAATACATGCAACTGCATGTCATTAGCGCACGCTAAGTCTACTGGCTAGTGCACGCTAACGGGAGCAACTTAGCGCACGCTACATTAAGTAATTAACGTGCGCTAAGTCAACAGACAGGGTAGTATATTCTATTTCGGTTATGAATTCGTGATCGTTTAAGTTGGTTTGATCAGATTTATGGTTAACCGAGATATTGTTGAGCCGTTGGGTTTGTGAATTGGTTTTATCGACTATTGTAATAGGTTGAGATTATTGGTCGGTGATTAGAACTATGCGTTGCTGTCATGTTCGAGAATTTTCGAGAATTGCATTGATCAGGGCCGAGGGACTTGTAGATGACGCAATAGAGTTGGTAACGGCTTCATCATCATCATGTCGGTATCGAGACAAGTTATTACTTGCTCAGTTATAATGTTTAATGAATGGTTTCAGTTTCATTTCATTTATAATGCATATAGCAATGATTATTACTGCAAATTCTGGAGATTTTGATTATATGTTGTCTTTCCAATTCTGGGAGTCAAATCATAATGTATATGCTTTATCTCGATTATTGGTATATTCGGGTATCAAAGTTATATTGCGATAAAGATGAAGATATGAGTATTTATAGTCCATGGTACGTTGGATCGCCGAGCATTGAGGATAATTGCTGGTGATGATTTGACATCGAGATTTCTCCTGAAAAACTCGGGACAAGTATCTTGGTTTGATTCGGTTTAGCGATGATGTTGATCATGCAGGTTGTCATTCATGTTGCTGAACATGAAGTCGTCCTAGTTGTTTCATCATAGTGTCGTTCATGTTTTGATTCATATGTTGTTCATGTTGATGAACATATTGAGTTGCATATATGTATGCATAATTGTATTGTTTATGTTGTAAATGATCTGATGGGATCATGAGGATCTATGCTGAGGGCGCTGGATCGGATGTCCACCATGCGTTGGTTCGACGGGATCATCATGGGGATCTATGCTGAGGGCGCTGGATCGCTGGGCAGGTTTTCCACCATGCGTTGGTCCGGCGGGATCATCATGGGGATCTATGCTGAGGGCGCTGGATCATTGGATTACCCAGTATTATGTTGATGGAATCATGTGGATTCGCATCGTTGGATTACCCAGTTTTTGTGCATATGTACATTGTTGGTTATCCATCTCATGTTGATCTAGCAGGATCATCAGGGGATCTATGCTGAGGGCACTGGATCATGGGATTTCCATTGAGTATACACTTTGTTATTGTTTTGATCATATTGACGTGGTCATATGAGTATGCATTTGTAGGTCTTGTGTTAGGACCGTGTCCGTATTGCATTGATCTGATCTCGGATTAGACTGATATGATTGTCGTGACACTTCATATCTCGAGGTATGTTCCGTATTTCCTTTGGTATTTGTCTCCTGATGGACAACCGGTTATTGTCTTGGGATTTGATGATGCTATCCGACGGATCGTATTGGTCAGAACTGGTATATTTCCGTATCGTGAGTTGGCGATGATAGTTTGAGAATCTTGAGTATTGATTGAGGTACAATACAGATATTATGTTCGAATTTATTGGGTAATCGAGTACGAGATGTGAAATGTGATAATGGTTATTCGGTTGAGGATTATTTGAGTAAGTAAAATTATGACGATAAGATTACATTGGTCGTATTCTTATTTTGTATTCTCATTGATATGTAATTATTAATGTGATGTGACGGTTATCATTGTTGGATATTATGGCTGACCCCGTCGTGGGATTTCTTTATAGGTTCTTGAGATATCGAGCTTGTAGCGGTCGTGGAGAGATGAGCTTCCTGGATGATGCTGGCTAGGGCATGTAATTGTGTATTGAGTTTTCTGTTCAGTTGTTGTATTCCGCTGCTAGAGTATTTTAAATTGTTTGTCTTCTCAGCTGCGTGAGTATTTTAAATGGCCTGTTGGTATCTGGTAACTTAGGTTACTTTGGCAACTATTTTCTAAACTAAATACTCTCAGAATGACGAAACGGTCACGAGCGAGTCGTCAAAATGGACTCCGGCCGAAAAAAGAAATTTACCAAAAATCGAAAATTGCGGATATTACATTCTACCCTCCTTAAAAGAAGTTTAGTCCCGAAACTTAAAATAAGTAGGGAAGAGCAACATCCCGCCAAGAAAACTCAACGAGATACACAAGAAATGCGTAACTTTCATCCATCAGCGAAACGTTACAAGCAACACAAAGGAATATACGGCGTGAAAACGCGCTCCACGACGACCAACACAACCCCACCGGTAAAAACATAATAAAACCAACAAGTGACAAGCGTCATCAAACAGATAATATTATCAAGTCAATTATCCGAACATTCACAAAACACAAAGTACCTATTACAAGGAAACACGCGCATTCGAGAAAACATAAAGTAAACACAAACGATCCACAAGGGCAATCATAAACAATTCGGACTACGCCGAAATTCTCAAAACCACACTAGGCATCTCCGTGTCCTTTCGGAGCAGAGACGCAACCTCGATCCCCAAATCTATCAGCTACCGTCTCGCAATGTACGGCTCGGTGACCCACCTGGCCACACTCGAAATAGCTGACTAACGGTAAACGACAATTCTTCGCAGTATGGCCTGCTCGACTACAGTTATAACATATCTTCGAGTTGCTCACATTACTCACTGCAGGGGTACTACTCCTCTAATCATGCGATCTAGGAACCATCTTGGGATGACGAAATGAAGTCCCAACCTCAAGGGGCCCACTCATCTGATTCCCTAAAAAGTTCCCAGCGGTTTTCTGTTTCTTCGAGTCAGACATACTCTCGGTCGATAATCTGGATAGCTCATAGGCTAACGCTCTATTCTGATAATCTCTCAAGAAAGTACAAGTGAGACCTGCCATGTACTGACGAATCTCCGGCTTCATCCGCCTACTAAAATGACAAATCTTGTCCTCCTCTGTCCTTACTTGATTCTGCACATAGCCGAGCTGTTTGCTAAAATCAATAATAGCTTGAGACAGCGGTACATCCTGCGGTTTCGCCGAAAAGAATTCATTAATCTTCTGATTTCTGATCGGCTCCGGACAAAACTCATCTCTCATGAATCTCTGGAACCCTGCCCATGTGACAACACGATCTTGAGGCTTAACAGCCTCCCACCAGCTAGCGGCATCTTTGTCGAGTAGCCTCCGGACTGTTTCTGCACCACCCGTTAGCGCGCGCTAACGGCAACACTTAGCGTGCGCTAACTTCGGAAACCTAGCGCGCGCTAGCCACAAAGCGTAGCGTGCGCTAACAACTCAGAGAGACGGCAATAGAATATCTCAGAAATGGGTATGACGATATACCCACAACTTTGGGAAATTACAAAACAGCCCCAAATGTCCGAAAAATCACGATACGACAATGAATAACCAAACCGAAGCTCACAACACGTATAACAACGTTAAATGAACTTACGAGAAACCCGAAACGACAGTTTCGAACGAGATTCGCAAGAATCAAACTCAAGCGCGGGAAAGTCGCTTAAGAACATGGAACTCAATAAAATGACACCGAAACGAACTCGGATGACAAAAAGTGCAGAACTAAATACTCTCAGAATGACAAAAAGGTCACGAGCGAGTCGTCAAAACGGACTCCGGCCGAAAAAAATTTTTTACCGAAAATCGAAAATTGCGGATATTACAATCATGGAGTTGGCTAGATAAATAATTTTATTTTATTAAAAAATTAATTTGGCTAATTTATTCTGTTTAATCTAATTTATTCAATTTATTAATGTCTAACAATTTGAGCGAATTGGAATTTTTTAAAGTCAGGTGTAACAATTCATTATTGTAACAATTTATATTTGATTAAGTAGATTTTACAAGTTTAAATAAAGAGGAAATCCACTTCTTTAGCCACTTTGCCACAGTCAATGACAATATTTGTCAAGAGACTTAGTTTGTACAAATTCTAGCCAAAAAAAGACATGATTGGACCAATATACCATTTTCAATAAACTCATCCACTTTATCTCTCTCTTTCCCTTTTCTCTTTCGAGCTCAAATACTTTCTCTCTCTTCCCCTTTTCTCTTGCCTTTTTTCTCTCTCCTATTTTTTCTATATTCTGGGCGTTTTTTTAGCATGATTTTATCGTTACGTTTGTTACCATTAAATTTAGTTTCTCTCTCATTAGTTATTGGTTACGAATTTACAGTCGTTATGGCGTATGTATTTCGTACCATCTCGTTACCATGTGTTATTTGCCTTTTGTGTTACTGTATCGTAATTGCGTTACCATATGTTATTTTACCATGTGTTCTTTCGAGGGTTACCAGCACACAATAGGGTAACGCAATAAAGAAATGATCATTTCTTAATGAGTTACAGCATAAAATTGAGTAACACAATAAAGAAATGATTATTTCGTAATGAGTTAATAGCATGTAGGAATGTAACCCGGTTAATAATTGATCATTTATTACCTAGTTACCATCACATAGAAGGGTAATCCACCTAATAAGTCATAATTCCGTACAGAGTTACCATCACATACAAGAGCATCCCAGCTAAGAATTGACAATTTCTTATTTATTTACCGTGTTGGAATATTGTACACGAGGTACCAGTAAGCAGATACGATATTTATTTTTCGTTACGTTTGTTACCATTACATACAGAGCTGATCATTCGTTACTTATTTCATGCAGATGAGCTCATCTTCTTTAATTATTGCACATGTAGGAGAATGGAACGAAAATATATACGACGGAGGCAGAAAAGAGGACGTTCTTATTCCGTCTATACGTATAACATTCAATCAGTACGACATTATGGTAACAAAAAAGGGAAATCAGAATACAAAATGGTTATTTCTTTCAAGGGTTACCAGCACACAGTAGGGTAACCCAATAAAGAAATGATCATTTCTTAACGAGTTACCAGCACACAATAGAGTAACACAATAAAGAAATGATCATTTCGTAACGAGTTACTAGCATGTATGATGTAACCCGGTTACTAATTGATCATTTATTACTGAGTTACCATCACATAGAAGGGTAACCCAACTATTAAGTCATAATTTATACTGAGTTACCATCACATAAAAGAGCATCCCAGCTAAGAACTGATCATATATAATGCCTAAAGAAATGATCATTTCGTAACCCAATAAAGAAATGATCATTTCTTAACGAGTTACCAGCACACAATAGAGTAACACAATAAAAAAATGATCATTTCGTAATGAGTTACTAGCATGTAGGAATGTAACCCGGTTAATAATTGATCATTTATTAGTGAGTCACCATCACATAGAAGGGTAACCCAACTAATAAGTCATAATTTTGTACTGAGTTACCATCACATACAAGAGCACCCCAGTTAAGAATTGATCATATATAATGCCTAAAGAAATGATCATTTCGTAACACAATAAAAAAATAACCATTTCATAACGAGTTACCACTGCACAATAGAGTAACCCAGAAATTCAAATCAATTCAGCCACAAATTATCAAGAAACATGCTATACACTGCAGAATTACAGAAAGAAGACAAGAAATCATACCACAAACAAATCATATCCATCCTGGGATTTCACAAATTCAAATATTTCAAATCAAAACCCTAAATTTTACAGAAATAAAGTGGAACATTGGCTTGAGTTCAGGCCGGAAATAGAGAGGGTTCCAATGAGATCGGGAGCTCCGGAGAAGTCGGCACCGAAAAAAGATAGGGTTCCAGAGCCGTGGTCATCGGAGCATATCTCACACAGCCACAGATCTAATGCTCAATCAGATCAAGAAAAAAAAAAGATAGCAAAGCAATATCCAACATGCCTTTGTCATCCAGCGCACGGTCCTCGGCCCTTTTCGTCCGCTCAACGTTCTAATCCAATACCAGAATATCCAGTTCCCTCAAAGACGCTCGGACTGTGCACCTCTCCCGACGCCGGCAACTCAGCCAGCACATGGACGCGTCCGATTCATGCCGCCCGCCCAAATCTGTTAGATCCGGCCCATATCGAAAAAAGAGTCGCACGTTCAAGACCTCCACCATGGAAGCTCTCAAAGCTTCCTCATTTTCACAACTCAACAAGAAGCGGCGGCAGAGGAGCGGCGACGGCGAGGGACAAGAGAGAGAGAGAGAGAGAGAGAGAGAGAGAGAGAGAGAGAGAGAGAGCAGGCATTTTGCAATGAAGAAGAGAGAGGGAGATGGGGGAAGAAAAGGGTGAGATTTGTCCTCCCTTTAGTAAGGGTAAATTGGTCCAGATTTGTCCTTTTTGACTACAATTTGTACAAACTAAGTTGCATGACAAATATTGCAATCTACTAAGCTATATGGCTAAACTCTGTCAACTCTTTTAAATAAATTTGGGTAATTTGGAATTAATAGGCAGATTCTGCAGAAATTTGAAATTAATAGGCAGCCCAAACAATGGCGTACTGAAGTGAATTGGATATGTTCTGCTGCAAAGGGTAAAAGCTGCAAAGCAAAAATGATTAAAATGCTTCTTGCTGAGACTGTTGATGCCATTTGGAAATTGAAGAACTCTACTATTTTTCAAGAAGGATCCATTAATCTGCACATTGTTGAGCAAATTTTGTATACGTGCAGCATAAGAGCTAAACTAGATAGAAAATCGGCTGTGTTTTGTAGTAGGTTTGATATATAGCTTGTTCTTTTTTAGCTAGTGTTTTAGACAGGATTGAGCTATGTTGTTGCTAGGTTGATTGGCTATACCTGGATCCTTGTTGGATCGGATTGGTAATCATTATTTTTGGATAATATGAAGTTACTTTGTTCCAAAAAAAATTGGGTAATTTGTTCATATACTCAATGTGTATTTTACCATCACATTTCTCATTGTCAATCAATTTGACCAATTATCGAGTTGGCCAAATATATAGTGTTACTTTTATTGAAAAGGTAATTTCGCCAATCACGAAGTTGGCCAAACAAATATTTTTATTAAAAAGATTAGTTTGTCTAATTTATTGACGTTTGATTTAATTTGTCCAATTTATCAATATATACCAATTTGAGTGAATTTATTTTTTTTTTAAATGAGACGTAACAACCAACTATTATAACAACTTATATTTGTGTAATATCCGTACCTTTTTATTTTTTAGCAGTTCCCATTTTTGGTGTATGTCTATTTTTATCGACTTGCTTGTAATTGTCTCGGCATTTTGAATCTACTTTGTTCTTGGAGTTTTTCCATTTGGATGAGTTTCGGAGATGTTTTTACGTAATTCTATTTTATGTTATGTTATGCCGTACGTACGTTCGATTCTTGTAAAACTCATTTGATTTTGTTGTTTTTTTCATTTCCCTAAGTTCGTATGGTTGAGTTGTTCATGTTGTGAGCTTCGGTTTGTGAATCCGATGTTATATCATGATTATCGGACATTTGGGCCATTTTGTAATTTCCTATAAGTTTAGAGAATTTTATCTTCTTCATCGTATTTCGGTTTCCCCGGTAGTCGGAAGTGTATTTTCTTTCAGCACTTAATTCCATTGTCGTGAATATTCCGTATTAACGTTTTGGATTCTGCCCTTGTGTTATATCTCGACTTCGTGCCGCCCCAAGCAGCAGAACGCATTCAGCAGTGTTGAACTGCTGCATGCTTTCTCGTGTGCGCTATCGGCACCTTCATAACGTACGCTACGCCATAGTGATAACGTACATTATGGCCTTCAACAGTTTGGGCAGATTGTTCTGCCGAGCCATTACGTACGCTAACACCTGTGTGTTATGTACGTAATGTGTATAACGTACGTTAATAGGCTCATGTTAACGTACGTAAAGCCCTTCATAGTGTACGCTAACTGGATAGTGTAGCGTACGTTATCGTGCCTAGCGTTTTTGGACAGACTGTTCTGCCGAACCATTACGTACGCTAACACATGAGTGTTACGTACGTAATGAGCATAACGTACGTTAACAGACTCATGTTAACGTACGTATCGAAGGGTCAAGTTTTATAAACCCGAGTTGACCTTCACTTCGTCATTTTCTCCTTTCCTTCTTCCTCGTCCGAGAGCTGCGTTCCATAGCGAGTTTTGAGCGATTCTTCAAGGTTTATCCGTGGAATTCATTGTGAGATCGATCGTTGTGTTCCAAATGAAGTTTATCATTGTCCTAATCATCTTCCTCCGTGTGAATCCAAGGTATTTTCGTCTAGAATCCTAACTTTGTCAATTTTGGGGGGGTTTAGGGTTTTGCTTGTTTAAACTCAAATTGTTCGGTTATGTTGTATTATTCCTTATCGATGATTGTTATTGTATGATTCTGAATCCGATCCCGTTGTGTTTAATCCGTAGAGTGTTGATTCGGGGAAGTTTTGTGAAACCCTCGCCCGTGTCAATTGTATGTGCATTGTCATAACTTGTAATCGGGGTTGTAGGCGTATTCCATTTGATTATCGTTATCGTATAGGACTGAGTTGTGTTAATCCTTCATTTAGGAACGGTCGTGCGTAGTCGTTGTTCGTTCCCGTTTCGTCGAAGATGTCTCAAAGGCAAGTACTTTACATTTGTTTGCATATTCTAGTATTTGGATTATGGCTTCTCGTGTATGTTGTGGATGTATATGTGTATGTTCACCAATGATGGTCTGACGGGGCCTCTGGGGATACGTATTGTCGTGTGTGTGCATATCGCGAACTAGGATTAACCACCCAGTGATGGTCCGACGGGGCCTCTATGGGGTACGGTGGCCGTGAGTCTCGTACCAACGGTTAACTTTGAAATGTTTTGTTGGAGAAATATATTTTGTGCTTGTGCACCGTGATATTCCGGAATATAAATGTTTTCTAAAATGATTTTTGGCGCATATTTCATCTGATTAGAATGATAGTTCAAATAGATTGTACTTGCACTAGCAGTTGTCGCTAACCCCTTAAATTGGGGAAATACTTTCGTATTTCAGGTATGTTGTGTCGAGAATTACACTCTCCGACCAGCGATCGCCTCGGAGATCGGGCCACCTAGGCATTGCCGAGCAGCCGAGGCAGAGCTGCCGACCAGCGACCAGGCGGCCTAGCCTTAGCCCAGCAGACAAGACAAATCGGCCAACCAAAGGTCCTAGGACAAGTCCCGGTTCCGAGCGATCGACATCAAATACGATCGTCTCTCGGTGATTGGCGACCGACTCCTGACGACCAACTAGAGGACGATCATCTCTCGGCACTTGCCGACCGACCCTTGGTGACCGACCGATGCCGACCCTCAGCGACTGGCCAATGCCGACCTCTGGTGACCGGCTAGAGACGACCGCTTCATGTCGATCAGAGCCGATAGTCATCCAGTCGGCAAAGGCCAAGCCTCAGGATAGACACCACGTGCAGAGCCGAGACAAGATCCGCAATTCACGGATCGTTGACCACAGTTTGTCAGCATACGTCCACCAGCCGACAGGCCCGCCGAAAGTTGTCAGTAGGGCCGCATGTGACAGTGACCCCGGACGCGTGCTGGCTCCTCATTGGACCGCGCAGCTGGCTGCCAGCATCTACCTTGGACTTTAGGCCGACAGCCCGTGTGATCGCCCCATTATTATATTGGCCGGCAGACGATCGCCCCATTATTATAATGGCCGGAAGGCGATCGCCCGCCAGAAGACAAGGATCCGCTGCCCCTATATATAGCAGGCTCCCTGCACTCGGCCAACTCTCTGCATTATTACGATTTCAGTACACAATACAAAATCAACACACAGCACTTGGCTTTCTCCAACTCTTGGCAACAGCTCTTTCGGTACTTACTTCTCTCGGCCTCTCTCATCAAGCAGACGATCGGCAGGGACGAAGAACACCGAGCTTCGCTCAAGAGCCGGATTAACAGAGTCTTTTTACACTCATTGTATTTAGATTTCGCACATTAATACTTGTATCCACGAATATTTGTATTAATAACATCTCGCGAGAGCATTCAAGCCCGGGCCTAACAAACCCGGCAAATCTTGTGTTTATTCATATTCTCTCGGAAGTGCTCCCGCAAATTGTTGTTTGTTGTCCGTCTTCCAGCAGTATTTAATCTTCGGATAAATATTTTGGGCAACAACAAGGTACAAGTCATGGCGACGAACGAGCATGCGGGCCGTACGAGGATGATGGGCAAGAGTGATTTTGTTCAGTGGTAGTCCGTTTGGTGTCTTGTCTTTTAAATTTATTTATTATGTCATTTGCTTAAGTACTCGAGTTCTTCCTTCTTTGGATTTATTATTGTCATGTACCCGTTTTGGGGTAGATTTGATATTAAATGGTACTGTTGAGTTCAGTCTCTTATCTTGAATTATGGATTCGTGTGTATGTTCATGATGTTTGGCTTTTGTCAAGTGTCGGTTTGGTACGTTAGCCTGGTGGATTCCAAAGTGTGGAGTCCACGGCGCTGTAATATGCCCCAAACGTCTTGCCTATCATCCTCGTATGGCCCGCATACTCGTTCGTCTCCATGATCTGTACCTGAAATATAAAAGTATTTCCCCCATTTAAGGGGTTAGCGACAACTGCTAGTGCAAGTACAATCCATTTGAACTACCATTCTAATCAGATGAAATATGCGCCAAAAATCATTTTAGAAAACATTTATATTCCGGAATATCATGGTGCACAAGCACAAAACACATTTCTCCAACAAAACATTTCAAAGTTAACCGTTGGTACGAGACTCACGGCTACTGTACCCCGCAGAGGCCCCGTCAGACCATCCCTGGTGGTTAACCCTAGTTCGCAATATGCACACACACGGCAATACGTATCCCCAGAGGCCCGTTAGACCATCCCTGGTGAACATACACATATACATTCACAACATACACGGGAAGCCATAATCCAAATACTAGAATATGCAAACAAATGTAAAGTACTTGCCTTCGAGACATCTTCGACAAAATGAGAATAAACAACGACTACGATTAACCCGGAGGGAACATGACTGTTCCTAAACGAAGGATTAACACAATCAGTTCTATACGATATCGATAATCGATTTGAATACGCCCACAACCACTATTACAAGTTATGACAACGCATGTACAATTGATACGGGCGAGGGTTTTCACAAAACCTCCCCGAATCAACAATTTATGGATTAAACACAACGGGATTTGATTGGGAATCACACAATAACAATAATCGATAAGGAATAATACAACATAACCGAACAATTCGAGTTTAAACAAGCAAAACCCAAAAAAACCCCAAAATTGACAAAGTTAGGGTTCTAGACGAAAATACCTTGGATCCGGATGGAGGAAGATGATTAGGACAATTATAAACTTCACTTAGAACACAACAATCGATCTCACAATGAATTCCACAGACAAACCTTGAAGAATCGCTCAAAACTCGCAATGGAACGCAGCTCTCGGACGAGGAAGAAGGAAAGGAGAAAATGACGAAGTAAAGGTCAACTCAGGTTTATAAAACCTGACCCTTCGTTACGTATGTTAACATGAGCCTGTTAACGTACGTTATGCTCATTACGTACGTGTTGTTACCCAAAATATTATCCGGAGATAGTATTGCTGGAATGATCGAATAACAAACAAATGCGAGAACACTTCCGTGAGAAAATATATAACACAAGATTTACCGGGGTTGTTAATCCCGGGCTTGAATGCTCTCACGAGATGTTATTAATAAGTATACTGTTGAGTACAAATATTAATGTTAGAATCTATTACAATGAGTGTAAAGACTTCTAGTTATCTAAGCTGTAGAGCGTATAGATTGCCGGAAGAACCAGATGTGAAGATCTGTGAGTTCTTGCTATTTGACGTTCTGTTAATGCATGAGAATGTGTGTTTCTCTCTGTATTCACGGTGATGATATCAAGATAATCGCCTGATCCTTGGACACTGTTGTGAGCCTCCTATTTATAGGAGGCAAAGCTGCTGGGACCTCTCCGGCGATCGCGGGCGACCGCCGTTTTCTATATTATAATAAGATGGCCGATCGTCCCGTCATGTGAGGCTGTTCCCTTAAAGTCTGAGGCTGCTGCTGGCAGACAGTTGTGCGAGCCAATGGGAAGCCTGCATGTGTCCTGAGTCGCTGTCTGGGAGGTCCCTCTTTGCATCTTTTGGCGGGCCTGTCGGTAGGTGAGGTAGGTGACAGGCTGGGGTCAAAGGTCCTATCTGTCGGCGCCTTTTGTGGGTCTGCACGTGGGTCACCGTCCAAGATTCGGTCTTCGACGACTTTGACAGATGCTAGATTTATACGTGGCACGAGGCGACCGTCTCTGGTTGGACATCAAAGACGATCGCCAGGTACCAAAAGACGATCGTCGGATACCAAAAGACGATCGATGTGGGTGCCGACCTTTGGGTGTTTGCCCAGAATATGTCTTCTATGGTTGTCTCTCAGATCATAATGCCGATCGCCACCGAGGAGTATTAATCGCCGCACAACAGTACGTAACACTCAAATATTAGCGTACATAATGGTTCGGCAGAACAGTCTGTCCAAAAACGCTGGGCACGATAGCGTAAGCTACACTATCCAGATAGAGTACACTATGAGGGGCTTTACGTACGTTAATATGAGCCTGTTAACATACTTTATACATATTATGATGGCCTAGTAGTGATACTATTAAAAAACGACACTCAACTAGACTTAAATAACCGACAACCTAGGTATCCATAAACCTAAGCTCTGATACCATATTATGTTCCTTTCTTAGTGTCGTGTTATGTTTTGCGTTTGAATTATACTTACCTGTTACTTCTTTAGAATGCCTGCCGGTAGAGGACACGGATGTGGTCGCGGATGTGGTAGGGGACGTGGCGCAGCCGGTGGGGCGGCCATGTCTGATAGCTCAGGAACTGGTTTGGCAATGCCTTCCTTGCCGAACAGTATTCCACCCAGTGCCGAAAGGCCAGCAGGATCAGTATGCTAGCTTCGGCAATGCTCGTGAGAATATCGGAGTAGCGAATAGTTTACAACAAGTAGCGAAACAGATGACGCTACTGACTCAGCCAGTCTTGTTCGGCTAAGCTAATGCTAACCCTGTTCCGCCTACCGGTTCCGGCACCGATAAGTTACTTCAGAATGTGATTCGTATGCGTCCTCCGCAGTTTGATGTTACTTCCGACCCTTCTGGTTGGGAGAGTTGGTTATTCAAGATGGAGAAGGTGTTCTAGGCGGCTAACTGCTCCGAGGAGAGGAAGGTACCCATCGCTCAATACTTCCTCTCCAAGGAGGTGGCAATGAGGTGCAAGCAGTGAAACCACGTGACCAGGCAGCCACGTGGGAAAAGTTCCGAGAGTTGATGGAGGACGAATATTGTCCGTGGCCAGTAAAAGAGGGGGGATTCGAGCCTTCTTTGAGACAAAACCCCAGGATGTTCCTATTTCACAGGCGATCAAGGACTATAATCAGTAGCTTCATTATGTGAGAAATCAGGTCCGGGATGAGTTAGATAAGATCCGCCACTTTGATATGCGGATGAAGCCGAGGTTTTGTCACTACATGTCTGGTCTCCGGTGCACAACTTTGAAGGATTATCAGAACAAAGTGATGGCTTATGAGATGTCATTTTCTGCGACAGAGACGACAACCGAGGGTAAGAAACAGAAGACCTCCAGTTAGTTTTCAGAAGGTAAGTCTGGCAGGTATCAGAAGGCTCAGTCTGGTTCACGAGTCTTTGGGAATCAGTCCTCGTCATTTGGGCGAGGAAATGGTCCTAAGTCTGCTCCGACTGTTTCCGTTCGTGGTCCTACTTGCTTTAACGGTGGTCGTCCAGGACACATGATGAGTGAGTGCGACAAGCCTCCGATTCAGTGTCTTACTTGTGGTCGGATAGGGCATCGTGCTAAGTTTTGTGAAGATGCGAGTCGGGCACCAATTACTCAGGTGTTAGCCCCGGCTACGAGAGACCCGAGTGTGAATCAGACGCTGACAGTTAATCAACCTCAACAGAGTTTTGGCAGAGGTCGAGGACGTGGGCAACCTTCTAGATGGGGAGCTTCTAGTGTGGGGTCTGTTCTGCCCCGTGTATATGATATGAGACGAGCAGGATATCCTGACGTGACGGTGGCTACAGGTACCATTCACATCCTTGACCATCCTGTTTCCGTGTTATTCGATTCTGGTGCTATGCATTCTTTCGTGTCTTTGGATTGTGTGCATCGTTTACATGTTAATTGTCTGGTTGCGTGCGAACCGTTTGTTGTTAAACTGCCTAGTGGAGATAGTATCGTGGGGGACCGTGAGATTAGAGATTATCTAGTGAGTATCGCGTAGAGGGATTGGTCTTCTAATTTGATTGTGGTAGACATTAGGGATGAGGACTTGATTCTTGGTGAGGATTGGCTAGGCCGACAAGGGGCGATCATGAATTATAGAGCAATAACCATTTCGATGTTAGCCTCTGATGGTACCGAGCATTCTTTTGTGGGACGCAAGTGAAATAGTCAGAGATTCCTGATCACCGCCATGGAAGCAGTGAAACTCCTTCGAGGGGGTTGCACTGGTTACTGGTGTTATGCCTTGAGATGGGAAGAAGGGGGAGTCGAGCTCTCGTGTATTCCAGTAGTGAGTGAGTATCCTAATGTCTTTCCAGACGAATTGCCGGTTTTGCCACCAGACCGTGATGTTGAGTTTACCGCTGATTTAGAGCCGGGTGCGGCTCCGATTTCTAGGACGCCATACCGCATGGCGCCTGCCGAGATGCTTGAGTTGAATAAACAGTTGGGAGCAAGTTTGTGGCGAAGTGTTTGACTTGTCAGCAAGTCAAAATCGAGCATCAGCGGCCAGCCGGGTTGTTAAAACCACTTCCCATCCCGGAATGGAAGTGGAAAGATATCTCTATGGATTTTGTCACGAATTTGCCAAGGACAAAGATCGGAATGAATATGGTGTGGATGATCGTGGACCAACTGACTAAGTCGGCACATTTTCTGGGCATCAAGGACACTTGGGGTCCAGAATAATTGGCTCGTATTTTTATCGCACAGATCGTGAGACTTCATGGTACGCCGAAAACTATTATTTCGGACAGAGATGGCCGATTTGTATCGCATTTTTAGCAGGCGTTAGACTGGAGTAGTGACTGGGAGGAGCATCTGGCCCTGATAGAGTTTACTTATAATAATAGCTGGCACGCGTCGATTAATATGGCACCATACGAGGCGCTTTATGGCCGACGATGTCGATCACCGATATGTTGGGATGAGCCATCCGATTTAATTGGCACCGAGCCGAATCTTGTGTTGGAGATGAGGAAGAAAGTCGAGTTGATTAGAGAGAGGATGTTGGCGGCTCAGAGTCGACAAAAGTCTTATGCAGATGTGAGGCATCGACCCTTGGAGTTTGAGGTAGGGGATCATGTATTGTTGAGAGTGTCTCCGTCGAAGGGAGTTTTCTGTTTTGGGAAAAAGGGGAAGCTTAGTCCAAGGTATATTGGACCTTTTGAGATATTAGAGAGAGTTGGCGCCATTTGGCTTTGCCTCCATCGTTGATTCATGCGCATAGTGTATTTCACATCTCTGAGTTGAGGAAGTATGTTCTGGACCCGACTCATGTTATTGACTTAAGGGACGTAGAGATCGAGAAGAACGTTACGTTTGAGGAGAGGCCGGTGAAGATTTTGGAACGTCGTGACAAACAGTTAAGGCACAAAACCATCCCCTTGGTTAAAGTGCAATGGTCGAGGCATGGGGTGGAACAAGCAACGTGTGAATTGGAGGAGGATATGCGTGCGAGACACCCCGAGCTTTTTGATTCTTAAGTTTCGGGACGAAACTTCTTTTTAGAGAGGGAGAATGTAATATCCGTACCTTTCCATTTTTTAGCAGTTTCCATTTTTGGTGTATGTCTATTTTGATCGACTCGTTTGTAACCGTTTCGATGTTTTGAATCTACTTTGTTCTTGGAGTTTTTCCATTTGGACGAGTTTCGGATATGTTTTTACGTAATTCCATTTTATGTTATGTTTTTCCGTACGTACGTTCGATTCTCATAAAACTCATTCGGTTTTGTTGTTTCTTCGTTTCCCTAAGTTTGTATGGTTGAGTTGTTCATGTTGTGAGTTTCGGTTTGAGAATCCGACATTATATCATGATTTTCGGACATTTGGGACATTTTGTAATTTCCTATAAGTTTAGGGAATTTTATCTTCTTCATCGTATTTCGGTTTCCCCGGTTGTCGGAAGTGTATTTTCTTTCAGCACTTAACTCCGTTGTCGTGAATATTCTGTATTGACGTTTTGGATTTTGTCCTTGTGTTATATCTCGACTTCGTACCGCCCCGAGCAGCAGAACGCATTCAGCAGTGTTGAACTGCTGCATGCATAACGTACGTTATGCATGCTTTCTTGCGTGCTCTATCGGCACCTTCATAACATACGCTACGCATTAGTGATAACGTACGTTATGGCCTTTAGCAGTTTGGGCATATTGTTCTGCCGAGCCATTACGTACGCTAAACCGTGTGTGTTACGTACGTAATGTGTATAATGTACGTTAACAGGCTCATGTTAACGTACGTAAAGCCCCTCATAGCGTACGCTAACTGGAAAGTGTAGCGTACGCTATCGTGCCCAGCATTTTTGGACAGATTGTTCTGCCGAACCATTACGTACGCTAACACTTGAGTGTTACGTACGTAATGAGCATAGCGTACGTTAACAGGCTCATGTTAACGTACGTAACGAAGGGTCAGGTTTTATAAACCCGAGTTGACCTTCACTTCGTCATTTTCTCCTTTCCTTCTTCCTCGTCCAATAGCTGCGTTCCATAGCGAGATTTGAGCGATTCTTCAAGGTTTGTCCCTGGAATTCATTGTGAGATCGATTGTTGTGTTCCAAGTGAAGTTTATCATTATCCTAATCATCTTCCTCCGTCCGAATCCAAGGTCTTTTCGTCTAGAACCCTAACTTTGTCAATTTTGGGGGGTTTTCGGGTTTTGCTTGTTTAAACTCAAATTGTTCGGTTATGTTGTATTATTCCTTATCGATTATTGTTATTGTGTGATTCCCAATCCGATCCCGTTATGTTTAATCTGTAGATTGTTGATTCGGGGAGGTTTTGTGAAAACCCTCGCCCGTATCAATTGTACGTGCGTTATCATAACTTGTAATCGGGGTTGTGGACATATTCCATTCGATTATCGTTATCGTATAGGACTGGGTTGTATTAATCTTTCGTATAGGAACGGTCATGTTCCCTCCGGGTCAATCGTAGTCGTTGTTCGTTCCCGTTTCGTCGAAGATATCTCAAAGGCAAGTACTTTACATTTGTTTGCATATTCTAGTATTTGGATTATGGCTTCCCGTGTATGTTGTGGATGTATATGTGTATGTTCACCCAGGGATGGTTTGACGGGGCCTCTGGGGATACGTATTGCCGTGTGTGTGCGTATCACGAACTAGGGTTAACCACCGAGGGATGGTCCGACGGGGCCTCTGCGGGGTGCGGTGGCCGTGAGTCTCGTACCAACGGTTAACATTGAAATGTTTTGTTGGAGGAATGTGTTTTGCGCTTGTGCACCATGATATTTCGGAATATAAATATTTTCTAAAATGATTTTTGGCGCATATTTCATCTGATTAGAATGGTAGTTCAAATGGATTGTACTTGCACCAGCAGTTGTCGCTAACCCCTTAAATGGGGGAAATATTTTTGTATTTCAGGTATAGGTCATGGAGACGAACGAGCATGCAGGTCGTACGAGGATGATGGGCAAGAGTGATTCTGTCCAGTGGTTGTCCGTTTGGTGTCTTGTCTTTTAGATTTATTTATTATGTCATTTGCTTAAGTACTCGAGTACTTCCTTCTTTGGATTTATTATTGTTATGTACCCGTTTTGGGGTGGATTTGATATTGAATGGTACTGTTGAGTTCAGTCTCTTGTCTTGAATTATGGATTCGTGTGTATGTTGATGATGTTTGTCTTTTTTCGAGTGTCGGTTTGGTACGTTAGCCTGGTGGATTCCAAAGTGTGGGTCCACGGCGTTGTAATATGCCTCGAACCTCTTGGGGGTGTTATAATTTGATCATTTAAATTTTATATGTTTTAATAGATTTGGATAATTAATATATATAGCTTTATAAATTTGCTAGGGGGACATGTACTAAAATTATCTTTTAAGCGAGTTTGAGACGGGTATAGTGTGTGTGTGTGTGTGTGTGTGTGTGTGTGTGTGTATATATATATATATATATATATATACACCATTAAAGATTTAAAGCACCACATTAACACTCTCTCCTATGTTGCATTCTCTTAATTTTTTTGATTCTTATTTATTTAAAATCTTGAATCCCACATCGGTTTGTAATGGTACTTAACCGATGGATAACCTAAATATATAGAATTCAATATCTTGAATCCCACATCGATTTAAAATAGAATTCTACCAGTGGAGAACCTAAATAAATACTTAGCATGACATGTGTATTTTTCAACCCCATAGTTATTTCAAACAGAAGCTTAAGATTTTATTTTTATTGTGTTTCATTTGGTCAATTATTAAATTGGAGAAATAAATAGTTTAATTTTGTAGTGAAAATTTAATTTAGTCAATTATCAAATTTACATTAATTTATCGAATTTGCAGCAATCGTATTTATCTAAAATTTTGAATACCACATTGATCTTAAATGAGGCTCTGTTGATTGTGGAACCTAAATAAATATTCAAAATCAATGTATAATTTTTAATCCACAATTATTTTGCACAATGAGTTTAATAGTTTTATTTTTATTGAAAAAAATAGTTTGGCTAATACTAAGGCTCTGTTATTTTGAACTTAGAGAAAATTATCAAATTGGTCCCTTCTGTGGGACTAATTGGCCAAAAAGCCCCGTCTGTCTCCGGCGGACCAAAAAAACCCATATCTCCCCCTGCTTTCGCCAATTTAGTCCTCCGTCGCCGGCCAGAGTATTTTCCGGCCATTGGAGCTGACGTGGCTGACATGTGGCAAAAATAGTGGGTCCATATCAGGCCATGCGAGAAAGTTAATACAAACTTGTAATAATAAAAAAATAATAATATAATTAATAATAAAAAAACTACTGTTCATTTTCACAAAAAAATAATAAATATGATAAAAAAATATAAATGCTTAAAAATATATAAAAAAATCTAAAAAAGTTCAAAAAAAGATCGGAACTAATTTTTTTATTTAAAAAATCTGGAAAATTAAAAAAAAATTGGAAGGTAATTATTTTAAATTCTCGAATATTAATTAATATAAAAATATTAGAATTTTTTATTTAAAAATTCGAAAATAATTATTCCAGAATTCTGGAATTTTTAAATTCCAAAAATTCTAATATTTTTATATTAATATTCCAGAATTAAAAATAATTACCTAAAGTTCCAATTTTTTTTTAATTTTCCAGATTTTTTCAAATAAAAAAATTAAGTTCCGATCTTTTTTAAAAAAATTTTAGATTTTTTTATATATTTTAAGCTTTTATTTTTTTTATTATTTTTATTATTTTTTTGTAAAAATGAACACTAGTTTTTTAATATTAATTATATTATTATTTTTTACTATTATTATTACAAGTTTGTATTATCTTTCCCACATGGCCTCACATGGGACCACTATTTTTCCCACGTGTCGTCCACGTCAGCTCCGATGGCCGGAAAATACTTCGGCCAGCGACGGAGGACTAAATTGGCGAAAGCAGGGGGAGATGTGGGGTTTTTTTATCTGCCGGAGACAGACGGGGATTTCTGGCTAATTGGTCCCACATACGAGACCAATTTGATAATTTTCTCTTTGAACTTGATTTCAACACATTTCAGTTGAGTTCAGTTCAACAATTGATTTGATCAACTATTGAGTTGATCAAATAAATGGTGTTGTTTTTATTGGAAATAAAATTTGATCAATCATTGAGTTATTCAGATAAATAATTTTTTTTGTTGAAAAATTTAATTTGGCTAATTTAGTTTTATATAATTTATTTTGTCAAATTTATCAATGTCTAACAAATTGAGCGAATCTGATTTTTTTAAAGTCAGACGTAACAACCAATTATTGTAACAGCTTATATTTGATTATGCAGATTTTATAAGTTTAAATAGATCTGGGTAATTTGTTCATATACTCAATGTGAATTTTACCATCACATTTATCATCGCCAATTATTTTGATAAATTATGAAATTGGCCAAATAAATAGTGTCACTTTTATTGAAAAGGTAATTCGGTCAATCAATAATTGGCCAAACAAATATTTTTATTAAAAAAATTATTTTATCTAATTTATTGATTTTTAATTTAATTTGTCTAATTTGTCAACGTACAACAATTTTAGTGAATTTGATTTAATTTGAAGTGGGACGTAACAACTAATTATTATAACAACTTATATTTGATCATTAATATTTTATATGTTTTAATAGATTTGGGTAATTAGTACACATAACTTTATAGATTTTCTCTTTTAGTTGTGTTTGAGGCGGGTATAGGTATATAGCATCTAAATAAATTTCAGATGGTTGAACCCTGACTGTATTGCTTCGGGATCACTATATGAGTTTGGGATGAAAATGCGTAGTAAATTCACTATTAAATCCGATTTTGGTTGAGTACGGTTATATAAATTATAAACAGATCCGAGTGGTTGAATCATTGCCTCATCTTTTTGTTCTTTCGTTGTGTTTTGCCACAGTGATGAACTTCGAATTGTGAACCTAACTAATAAGTATAAGTGGCAGGTTTTTTGCATTAATAAATTTGATTAAAAAATATATTTTATTATATATATAATATCGTTATACATCCGGAGCACCACGTTAACTCTCATATATGTGGTTGTATTTTCTATTTTTTAGATTCTTATTTATTTAACAATGACACTCTAGTGATTGAATAACTAAATTAATATTTAAAGTAAATGTGTAGTGTAACACCCCCGAGGTATTCGAAGTATATTACAGCGCCGTGGACCCCTACATGGGACCCACCAGGCTAAAACAAGAAAAACACCACTCGACGAACCATCTCAGTTAGCGAGGTCACGCATTTAAATAATACAACATATAAAGATACGCCCGGAGCAAACGGCGTAATAAACATCAACTGACAATATAGCAATCTGAGTTCATACAAAACGAAATTAGGAGTGAAAAGCCTAAGTACTCGCGAGTACTATTTATAAGTTTATAAATGTGGGAAACAACCATATCGAATTAGACAAAAGAAATAAGAAGACCCAAATGCACATGTCAACGACCCTGGCCAACATCCTCGTACTGTCCCAGCGCCCGCTCGTCCGGCAAAACGTAACCTGAAATCCATAACAAGAATTTCCCCAAAACGGGTCCCCAAAGGGGTTACCAATTACGCTAGTACAAGTAATCAAGGCAAACCATTCGCTTACACGTTTCATAGTACAATGCACCAAATCATTTCAAAACCAAAACCAGACATGTCTTTTCCAAAAACAAACAGTCAATCACATTTGCCTAGGACCGGAACGAAGCCACAAATCCCACTCGAGGCCTCTAAGGACCCTCCCGAGCGGGCTATATCATAAAACAAATCACGCACGTGCATCGCCTAGGACCGGGACGAAGCCACAAATCCCACTCGAGGCCTCTAAGGACCCTCCCGAGCTGGCTAGCTAAACAAACTCATGAATCCAGGGCACAAACCATTGGACCCCCTCCATGATCCCGTCGGACCCTCCCGAAGTGAGCAAATCACACACAATATACATTATCATTTCACGTTAAGCATAAAGGTTTCCAAAAATACTTGCCTTGAATAATTGATGTCGCAACAAACGGAAAGGAAAATCACCGACGAACGCTAGAAACCAACGGAACCGAACCTAACGATTCGAAGAATACAATCACAACCATTTCTAAATGAGTACGGAAATGGAATACACCCGAAAACCCTCCTACGATTCATGTATATTCGTATAAAGAATAGCAACGAGTGCGGACCACAACCAAACCCGCTCGATTTCGCAAAACCATGAAAATATACCATGAATTCGTAGGAAAACTAATGATATCAAAATTATTAATCATATTCATCATGGATTAACCAACAAAATGGGAAGAATCGGACAAAAATCCCAAAACCCCCAAATTATCCAAAAGTAGGGTTATAAGAGATTTACCTTGGATTAGGATGGAAGATTCATGTTGATGTTGTTATTATACACCAAGAACTCAAGGAAGATGATGGTTGGGATGATTGGAGGAAGAAATCGCCAAGAAAATCACCCAAAATCGCCAAAGCCGCGGAGAGGGAGAAGAAATGAGAAAAGACGTACATTTGGGTCAACTCCCTGGTTTATATAGCCAGGGAGTGTTAGCGCGCGCTAATCCTCAGAAGTTAGCGTGCGCTAACGGGACAAAACTCCAGTCCAGAAGTTAACATCCCAGTCCAGTAACCAAATTTCTGTGCCGTTAGCGTGCGCTACCTGAAACGTCGCGTGCGCTAATAGCCTCTCGGTAGCGCACTCTACCGGCCATAGCATGCGCTACCTGGACATCAGCCGAGTCCAAAAGTCAAATGCCTAGTACTCACCTGACCCCGTTAGCATGTGCTATCGGCCAAATGTAGCGTGCGCTAAAAACGTATCGGTAGCGCGCGCTATCGGCCATAGCGTGCGCTACGTGGGCACCTGACCGAGTCCAGTAGCAAATTGTCCAGTACTAGACAGTCACGCAAGCGCACGATACCGGACATCTTAGCGTGCGCTAGTCCCCTTACATTAGCGTGCGCTAGACAACGTAGCGTACGCTAATCCGCTAGTCCAGAGGGCTGGAATCAGAACTGCCACTCCCAGGGCTCAGCTCGCTAGCGCGCGCTACGAAGCAGACGTAGCGTGCGCTATTAAGGGATCTCTAGCGTGCGCTATGCAGAAAATTAGCGCGCGCTAGGCACGGAATATGAACGGCCCAAAACACCGGAATATGAACGAAATATCAAACGGAACATCTCAAAACGCATAATAATATAGAATGGATCCACGGCAATCCCGGAACGGCGATTTTGAACAACAATTACGAGAACCAGATCAATAGATGGCGGAAGGAATACACTGAAAAATACACGAGGGTCGCTAAAAACGAGAAATACACTGAAAAATGAGATTACCGGGAAAAGAAAAATGCAGATATTACATTCTACCCCTCTAAAAATAAGTTTCGTCCCGAAACTTAAGAAACAAACAACTCGGGGTACCTAGCACGCATGATATCCTCGGTTTCCCAAGTTGGCTCCTCGACACCATGTCTCGACCACTGCATCTTGACCAAAGGGATGGTCTTATGCCTCAGTCGCTTCTCACGATGCTCCAAAATCTTCAAAGGACGCTCCTCAAAAGTAATATCCTCGGCAACATCAATCTCACCATAATCGACGACGTGACTAGGACCCGGGACATATTTCCTCAGCTGGGAAACATGAAAAATGCTATGAACATGACTCAGGGTCGGGGGTAACGCCAAACGATATGCCAACCCACCGACTCGCTCGAGAATCTCGAAGGGTCCAATAAATCTCGGACTCAACTTCCCCTTTTCCCTGAAACGGAAAACTTCTCTCGTCGGCGACACCTTCAGTAAAACGTGGTCTCCCACCTCGAATTCCAAAGGTCGACGAAGGACAGCGGCATATGACTTCTGTCGACTCTGGGCAGTCAACATCCGTTCCCGAATTAGTTCTATCTTCCGCCTCGTCTCTAGAACGATATCCGGCTCGGTCCCGACCATATCGGACGCCTCATTCCAACAAATCGGTGATCGACAACGCCGCCCATAAAGTGCCTCATACGGTGCCATCCGAATCGACGCGTGCCAACTATTGTTGTACGTGAGTTCGATCAATGACAAATGCTCCTCCCAGTCATTGCTCCAATCGAGAGCACAAGCACGCAACATATCCTTGAATGTCTGGATAGTGCGTTCCGATTGTCCATCTGACTGAGGATGAAAAGAGGTACTCAAACGCAAACAAGTACCCAACGCCTTATGCACCGCTTGCCAAAAATGCGATACTAAACGGCCATCACGATCCAAAACAATAGACTTCGGAGTACCGTGAAGCCTCACAATCTGCGCGATAAACACACGAGCCAACTTCTCCGGGCCCCAAGTGTCCTTGATGCCCAGAAAATGTGCCGACTTGGTCAGACGATCAACAATCACCCATACCATATTCATGCCCGACCTCGATCTCGGCAAACTCATAATGAAATCCATCGATATGTCTTCCCATTTCCATTTTGGAACAGGAAGTGACTGCAATAACCCAGCCGGTCGCTGATGCTCGATTTTGACCTGCTGACAAGTCAAACATCTCGCTACAAACTGTGCAACCTCCTCCTTCATATCATTCCACCAGAAATTCCTTCTCAGGTCATCTTACTCGAGCCAGGATGAACGGAGTAAGGTGTAGCATGGGCCTCATGCAAAATACTCTATCTCAACTCTGAGTCGTTCGGTACACAAAGCCGACTCTGGAATCTCAAAACACCATCCTCGTGAATCACAAACCCAGGAGACTTTCCCTTAAGAACGTTCTCTCGGATTAGAGTAATCATCGGATTCTCCAACTGCTTCAGCTTAATTTCATCGATCAAAGACGACGAAATCTCCAAAGCACAAAGTTGCCCGACAGCTCCAGGCAACAAAACTTCAACATCCAACTCGATCAAAACCCCCCGAAGCTCAGATTGAGACGTAAGGATCTCAAGCGTTCGCAACGCAACTGGTTTCCGACTCAAGGCATCGGCCACGACGTTCGCCTTGCCCGGATGATAATTAATTTTGAGGTCATAATCCTTAATCAGCTCTAACCACCTCTTATGCCTCATATTCAACTCCCGCTAAGTAAATATGTATATCAAACTTTTATGATTGGTAAAAATCTGACATGCAGAGCCGAAAAGATAGTGACGCCAAATCTTGAGCGCAAAAACAACTGCCGCTAACTCCAAATCATGAGTAGGGTAGTTAAGCTCATACGACCTCAACTGTCTCGACGCATATGCGATGGTCTTGCCGTGTTGCATCAATACGCACCCAAGACCCTAACCCGAAGCATCACTATAAATAGCAAAATCCCTGTTGCCACACGACAACGCTAAAATCGCGGCTGAAGTCAAACGTCTCTTCAGCTCCTCAAAACTCGACTGCCTCTCGTCATTCCAGACGAACTTCTCAGACTTCTGGAGCAACTGTGTAAGTGGCCGATCCAGTTTCGAGAAGCCCTCGACGAACCTACGGTATTAGCCGGCCAAACTCAAGAAACTACGGATCTCCTTCACATTCTTGGGTGGTGCCCAATCCAACACTGCCTCAATCTTCTACGGATCCACACGAACCCCCTCGGCTGAAATCACGTGACCTAAAAACATCACTTCCTTCAGCCATAACTCACATTTCGAGAACTTTGCATAGAGTTGCTCGGTCCTCAAAATGTCTAACACTACTCGCAAATGATGGGCATGCTCTTCCTCGTTCCTCGAATAAATAAGAATATCGTCAATGAAGACGACGACACACTTATCCAAATACTCGATAAAGACTTTGTTCATCAACTGCATGAACACCGCCGGCGCATTAGTTAACCCGAAAGGCATAACTACAAACTCATTATGTCCGTATCTCGTCCGAAAAGCTATTTTCGGCACATCGGACTCCCTCACCCGGATCTGATAGTACCCCGATCTCAAATAAATCTTCGAGAACACCGCAGCTCCCTGCAACTGATCGAACAAGTCGTCAATCCTCAGCAAAGGATACTTGTTCTTGATGGTCACCTTGTTTAGTTCGCAATAGTCGATACACAAACGCAGTGAACCATCCTTCTTCCGCACAAACAAGATTGGTGCGCCCCAAGGCGAGGCGCTCGGTCGAACATACCCCGACTCAAGAAGCTCACTCAACTGCTTCTTCAACTCGGACATCTCTGAAGGTGCCATGCGATACGGCACCTTCGAAATCGGAGTCGCGCCCGGCTCTAACTCTATAGCAAACTCGACCTCACGATCCGGTGGCAATCCCGGTAACTCGTCAGGAAATACATCAGGAAACTCACTAACGACTGGAATCGATGAAAACTCGACTCCACCATCCTCCGTCTTCAAGGCATAGCACCAATAACCAGTACACCCCTTTCGCAGGAGCCTCATCGCCTTCAAGGCGTTAATAATGAACTTCTGGTTTCCCCTCTTTCGCCCCGCGAAATAGTGCTCGGTGCCGTCCTCGGCTAACATAGTGATGATTCTCGTGTGGTAGTTCATGATTGCGCCATGCCGCTCGAGCCAATCATCCCCGAGAATCAAATCCTGACCCTCAATATTAACGACGATAAGATTAGAGAGCCAAGCTCTCTCACAAATAAACACGGAGCAGTCTCGGACCTCTCTATCACCAACGATCCTATCACCGCTAGGAAGTTTAACAATGAAAGACTCGCAAGGCGACAAATAGTGGAGACTCAAATGGCTCACACACCCCAGCGATATGAACGAATGTATAGCACCAGAATTGAAAAGCACACTGACATGATGAGAATGGAAATGAACGGTACCTGTCGCCACAGTGGCTGCTGGATCATCGGCCCTCCTCATTTCATAGATACGCGGCTGGGCAGAGCCGACACTGAAAGCTCCTCCACTAGCGGGCTGACCCCAACCTCTACCTCGACCGGCACTCGGTGGAGGCTGCAGAGCAAACGAGCCCTGGTTGACACTCGGCTCTCTAAGAGCTGGAAAAGAATCACGGGACTCGTGAAACTGTCTGACCTGATCACAGAAGAGGGCCTTGTGGCCCGACTGACCACAAGTATGACAAGTCAACTTCCGACGAGGACACTACCGGTTCCTATGGCCCGGTTGGCCACAGTTAAAGCATGTGGGATCACGAACAGAGGTTTCGGTGGCACTTCGAAAACTCCCAGAGAAACGAGCCGAACCGCCCGTAGAAATATTCGCAGCCTGGGATTTCTGCTGGCCTCCACCCTTGGGAACAGAAAAATTTCCGACTGACTTCTGCTTCTTGTTCTCACGAGCCACATCACTAGCCGTCATCGACATATCGTAAGCAAGAGCCCTACTCTGATAATCCTTCAAAGTAGTGCAGACGAGCCCAGACATATAGTCCCGAATTGAAAGTTTCATCCTCCTGGAAAAATGGAAAATTTTACCGCTCTCCTCGACAACTTGGGTCTTCACATAGCCCAACTCCTTGTTGAAATCGGCAATAGCTTGGGATACGGGAATATCCTGTGGTTGAGCATCATAGAAAGCATGGACTCGAGCTTGTCTAACCGGCTACGGGCAATATTCAGTCTCCATCAATTCCTGAAATTCGGCCCACGAAGCAACATGATCTTTGGGCCCAACGGCCTCCCACCAATCCGTAGCGTCCCCAGTGAGAAAGTACTGGGCAATAGGGACCTTACGGTCCTCGGGACAGTTGGTGGCAACGAAGACTTTAGATATCTCCTTGATTCACCCCTCTCAGCCGATCGGGTCTGATGCTCCCGAAAACTGAGGAGGATGCATCTTGATGACATCTTGGAGCCAACGGTCTACTCCGCCCCGATTAGCATGGGCCGGATCCGGGTTCTGAAACACCTAAGCTATCGTCGCCATTTGGTTTACCATTTGCTGCATAACGGCCGTAATACCAAGGTCGGTGCGCTCCTGAGAAGAAGCATGACTGTGACGGTCACCGATACTGCCGACTCCCGAAGAATGCGATGTGGCCGCCCGACATCCCCGACCGCGTCCACGGCCACGACCACGACCACGGCCCCTTCCAGCATCCATGCTGGTGATAAGAGGTGGTAAAAGCAACTCGATGATAAGTAAAAGAGGGAGAATAACCACAGTTCAAGAAACGGAAATACGGTACAAGAAAGTAAAGAATCGAGTAAGGAAAACTTACGAACACTGGAAGCACTGAGATGCCGGCAACGGTGTGACAATGTGCAAAACAAAACACAACTAGACCCAAATAACCGACAAGCCTAGGTATCCATAAACCTAGTGCTCCGATACCATTTTCTGTAACACTCCCGAGGTATTCAAAGTATATTACAGCGTCATGGACCCCTACATGGGACCCACCAGGCTAAAAAAAGAAAAACACCACTCGACTAACCATCTCAGTTAGCGAGGTCACGCATTTAAATAATACAACATATAAAGATACGCCCGGAGCAACCGGCGTAATAAACATCAACTGACAATATAGCAACCTGAGTTCATACAAAACAAAATTAGGAGTGAAAAGCCTAAGTACTCACGAGTACTATCTATAAGTTTATAAATGTGGGAAACAACCATATCGAAGTAGACAAAAGAAATAAGAAGACCCAAATGCACATGTCAACGACCCTGGCCAACATCTTCGTACTGTCCCAGCGCCCGCTCGTCCGGCAAAACATAACCTAAAATCCATAACAAGAATTTTCCCAAAACGGGTCCCCAAAGGGGTTAGCAATTACGCTAGTACAAGTAATCAAGGCAAACCATTCGCTTACACGTTTCATAGTATAATGCACCAAATCATTTCAAAACAAAAACCAGACATATCTTTTCTGGAAACAAACAATCAATCACATTTGCCTAGGACCGGGATGAAGCCACAAATCCCACTCGAGGCCTCTAAGGACCCTCCCGAGCTGGCTATATCATAAAACAAATCACGCACGTGCATCGCCTAGGACCGGGATGAAGCCACAAATCCCACTCGAGGCCTCTAAGGACCCTCCCGAGCTGGCTAGCTAAAGAAACTCATGAATACAGGGCACAAACCATTGGACTCCCTCCATCATCCCGTCGGACCCTCCCGAGGTGAGCAAATCACACACAATATACATTACCATTTCACGTTAAGCATAAAGGTTTCCAAAAATACTTGCCTTGAATAATTGATGATGCAATGAATGGAAAGGAAAATCACCGACGAACGCTAGGAACCAACGGAACCGAACCTAACGATTCGAAGAATACAATCACAACCATTTCTAAACGTATACGGAAATGGAATACATCCGAAAACCCTCCTACGATTCATGTATATTCGTATAAAGAATAGCAACGAGGGCGGACCACAACCAAACCCTCTCGATTTCGCAAAACCATGAAAATATACCATGAATCCATAGGAAAACTAATGATATCAACAAGATTAATCATATTCATCATGGATTAACCAACAAAACGGGATGAATCGGACGAAAATCCCGAAACCCCCAAATTATCCAAACGTAGGGTTCTAAGAGATTTACCTTGGATTAGGATGGAAGATTCGTGTTGATGTTGTTATTATACACCAAGAACTCAAGAAAGATGATGGTTGGGATGATTGAAGGAAGAAATCGCCAAGAAAATCACCCAAAATCGCCAAAGCCGCGGAGAGGGAGAAGAAATGAGAAAAGACGTACATCTGGGTCAACTCCCTGGTTTATATAGCCAAGGAGTGTTAGCGCGCGCTAATCCTCAGAAGTTAGCGTGCGCTAACGGGACAAAACTCGATCCAGTTAACGTCCCGATCCGGTAACGGTTACGTCTTTGTTAGCGTGCGCTACCCGAAACGTAGCGTGCGCTAATAGCCTCTCGGTAGCGTGCGCTATCGGCCATAGCGTGCGCTACCTGGACATCATCCTAGTCCAGAAGTTAACTGCCTAGTACTCACCTGACCCCGTTAGCGCGCTATCGGCCAAACGTAGCGTGCGCTAAAAGCGTATCGGTAGCGTGCGCTATCAGCCATAGCGTGCGCTACCTGGGCACCTGACCGAGTCCAGTAGCAAATTGTCCAGTACTGGACAGTCACGCTAGCGCACGCTACCAGACATCTTAGCGTGCGCTAGTCCCCCGACATTAGCGTGCGCTAGACAACATAGCGTACGCTAATCCGCTAGTCCAGAGGTCTGGAATCAGAACTGCCACTCCCAGGGCTCAGCTCGCTAGCGCGCGCTACGAAGCAGACGTAGCATGCGCTACTAAGGGAGCTCTAGCGTGTGCTATGCAGAAAATTAGCGCGCGCTAGGCACGGAATATGAACGGCCCAAAACACCGGAATATGAACGAAACATCAAACGGAACATCTCAAAACGCATAATAACATAGAATGGATCCACGGCAACCCCGAAATGGTGGTTCCGAACAACAATTACGAGAACCAGATCAATAGATGGCGGAAGGAATACACTGAAAAATACACGAGGGTCGCTAAAACGAGAAATATACCGAAAAATGAGAATACCGGGAAAAGAAAAATGCGGATATTACATGTAGTTTACCCACTCATAATTATTTTACATCATCACTATAATTTGGTCATCTATTAAGTTAGCCAAGTGAATTGTTTTATTCTTGTAAGAAAGTTTAATTTAGCAAATTAATAAGTAAATCTCAATGGCCCAAATATATACGTATTTACTTTTTAATATTTAATTTATATATGTGTACCACGTTAACCCTCTCTCCTATATGACTTTTTTTATTTTTTTATTCTTATTCATCTAAAATGTTGAATCCCACAGAATATTTGGAATTTATTTTTTAATTCTTTATCATATATAATATTTATTCTTAACCTTTACTTTACAATGTTTGAGTTTTCATTGAGATGGATTAACCAATTACTATAGCAATTTACAGGTATCCCGTGAATTGATTGTTGTTTTGTCATCATCAAAAAGGGGGAGGTTGTTGAAATAATTTATTCCATATTAATGATTTTGATGATAAGTTGATGGAATCAAACTAAAACAACAAAGGAAATAACATTGAAACAACAAGAAATCGAAGACGAACGAGCTGGACAAAAGAACTATGTTTTGAAGCAAAAACAAGCTTAACGTAAGCTACGCAATACATATAACATACGTAATAGAAACCCAGCTAAAGGCAGTGAAGACGCAACACATGAAGAATAACGTACGCAACGCATGAAGAATAATATACGCTAAGCATGGAAGCTAACGTACGTAATGCAGTGTACTTAACGTACGTAATGTCAAGTTGAAGTTCGAATTCAAATGAAATCAATCCGTTGGAATGATTCTAGAAGGTCAAAGCATGCAACAGATATATGAGATAACATACGCTATGGGGAGATGATAACGTACGTTATAAGGAGCACATTACGTACGCTACGAAGAAATATAACGTAGTCTACATAGGAGACATAAGCTATTGGACTGGAGATAAGCAGTTAACGTACGCTACATGGAAGTATTACGTATGCTAACAAGCATAACGTACGCTATACATGCAGCATAACGTACGTAATGAAGGATGCAGTGGCTAACGCTAGTTGAGGCTTTATGCCTATAAATACCAAGGCATTTGGTATCATTAAAACACGACAACTCCAAGCAAATCATATATACTTCAGATATTGTTATATTCATTACTGTTGTTGTAATCGAGCTTAATTGTTAAGAGTTCGAGTGTTCGATACACTCAACCTATACACGAGAGGAAAAAATGGATTGTAGATTTGATTCGGTGTTATTATTAGGATTGTTGATCCGGCATTGTTAGATTCATAATCTAAATTCAAGTGAGGTTTGTCTAGTACTAATCGAAAGTTAGATAGGTTGATTCCTTGTCCGATAGAAAAGGAAAACGGTTTAGCTTGGACCGACAAAAAGACAAGAGCATCACGGTTTATCTTGGACCGATTGAAGACAAGATTGTAACGCTTTACTTCGAACCGATAGAAGACAAGGCGCAAAGATTTATCTTAAGCCTATAGAAAAATATACGAAGAGAGCAAGTAAGCACATTTTGCCAAACCTCTATAAATCTTATGTCATTTATCTTTCACAATTTAATTACAATTCCGCAATCGCAAATGAGTTTGAAAACTCTACTCCACACTATTATCCTACCTTCTAGTAGCGGTACCAAACCCAACAATGTCCCAAAATTAATTTGAAAAGGACAGAGCCTTAGTATTAGCCAAATTATTTTTCTCAATAAAAATAAAACTATTAAATTCATTGTGCAAAAATAATTATGGAGTATAAATTATACATTACTTTTACATATTTATTGAGGTTCCACAATCGGCAGAGCATCATTTAAGATCGGCGTGGTATTTAAAATTTTTGATAAATACGATTGATATAAATTCGATAATTGGTCAAATTAGAATCTCCAATAAAAATAAAGTAATTTATTTGGCTAATTTAAATAACTGATATTATTAATATTGGACAAAATAAGATTTTTAATTAAAATAAAACTACTAAATAAATAGATTTGAGATTCAAAATTTAGATAATATAATTAATATAAATATAATATTGACCAAATTAGATTTTCACTACAAAATTAAACTATTTGTTTGTCCAATTTAATAATTGGCCAAATTAAACACAATAAAAATAAAATTCTAAGCTTGTGTTTGAAATAACTATGGGATTAAAAAATACACATTGAATGCTAAATATTTATTTAGGTTATCCATTGGTGTAGTTCTATTTTATGTCAATGTGGATTCAAGGTATTGAATTATTTAGGTTATTCATCGATTAAGTACCATTATAAATCGGTGTGGGATTCAAGATATTATAATATCCGGAATTTCTACTACTGTGGTTTAATATTATTTGATCCGAGTTATGTTGTACAGCGTGGAATCTGTACAGTATGGATAAAATAAATGAAGGACTAAGACATTTGTATTGGTATAATTACTGTACTTGGTCGACAATTGCAGTTGAGGATATTGTGTATCGTATGAGAATATTATTGGAAGGAGTATGTATATTTGGTATGCCGTATGTTCGTATTCTGTATGTTGAGACGTTGGACAAGAATAGCTGAAAATGGCTAATTATAGCCTTATTAACGCACGCTAATATTCATGTATAGCGTACGATATCGTGCAGGTTTAGCGCACGCTACGTTCATAGGTTAGCGTACGCTAGTGCAGAACAGCTTAGAGGGAATCTACGTGTGGACTCGTCCACTTTCGGTGCATGTGCCGACGAGGTCAACGGATGTTAGTTGTGAAGGATTAGCGCACGCTAAGGTATATTTATAGCGCACGCTAATCAGAATGGACCAAAGGAATCTTGGCTGTGTCAGATTACTTTTGGCATGTGGGGACACGGGGTAGGTGCGGACTGTAGCAAGTTAACAATGAGTAGCGCATGCTACGGTGGAAGGATTGCGTATGCTAAATACAGGACTTTACGTACGCTATTGCATGGGCATTGCGTACGTAAATCATTTTATGAAGAAAAACAGTAGCCTCTGGACTTCGATAGCGCACGCTAAACTGGTAACGTACATTAAATGAAGAGGTTAGCGTACGTAATAATGTACAGTGTATATATATGAGTAGTTGGTTGTCATTCCTCATTTCGTCCATTCTCTTCTTGCAACCGATAGAGAGAACCTTGGGAGGACATTTGGAGTTTCTAAACACTGAGGGATGATCCTCTTTAACAAGATTAAAGATGGAAATCATGGATTAAAGCTTTATTCTTTAAATCATTGGTGATTCTTGGAAATGGATTCAACCTTGAAAATCAATCCATTCCTTCAAAAAAGTAATCACTCTTCATCTTTGGATTTCGTTTTGGATTGAATGTTGATGTTCTTGAGTTGATGATTATTACATAAACAAGTTGATAAGCATGATTATGAGATGGATTACCAGAGTATGATGATATTAATGTGATTCGTATGGTTTGAATCGTATTGATTCGTCTTCTTGAGATTAGTTGGTTAATTCTTCTCCTCAGTTTCGAATGTTGATATTGTTGTTGATAATTACTCTCTGTAATGATAGATTATGGAAGTATTGTTACGTTCTTAATATTTCATGATGTTGATATTGAGGAAGATGATATATGGATATAGGATTTAGATTATAAGTTGAATGATTGTTTGTATGTTAAAGGATATCGGATTTCGTTGTTTTGATAGCTTTGAACATGGTTCAGAATCACTTAGTGTTCTTGCTAATTGCCATATGTTGATCGGTATCCGAAATACATGCAACTGCATGTCATTAGCGCACGCTAAGTCTACTGGATAGCGCACGCTAACGGGAGCAACTTAGCGCACGCTACATTAAGTAATTAACGTGCGCTAAGTCAACAGGCAGGGTAGGATATTATATTTCGGTTATGAATTCGTGATCGTTTAAGTTGGTTTGATCAGATTTGTGGTTAACCGAGATATTGTTGAGCCGTTGGGTTTGTGAATTGGTTTTATCGATTATTGTAATAGGTTGATATTATTGGTCGGTGATTAGAACTATGCATTGTTGTCATGTTCGAGAATTTTAGAGAATTGCATTGATCAGGGCCGAGGGACTTGTAGATGACGCAATAGAGTTGGTAACGGCTTCATCATCATCATGTCGGTATCGAGACAAGTTATTACTTGCTCAGTTATAATGTTTAATGAATGGTTTCAGTTTCATTTCATTTATAATGCATATAGCAATGATTATTACTGCAAATTCTGGAGATTTTGATTATATGTTGTCTTTCCAATTCTGGGAGTTAAATCATAATGTATATGCTTTATCTCGATTATTGGTATATTCGGGTATCAAAGTTATATTGCGATAAAGATGAAGATATGAGTATCTATAGTCCATGGTACGTTGGATCGCCGAGTATTGAGGACAATTGCTGGTGATGATTTGACATCGAGATTTCTCCTGAAGGACTCGGGACAGGTATCTTGGTTTGATTCGGTTTAGCGATGATGTTGATCATGCAGGTTGTCATTCATGTTGCTGAACATGAAGTCGTCCTAGTTGTTTCATCATAGTGTCGTTCATGTTTTGATTCATATGTTGTTCATGTTGATGAACATATTGAGTTGCATATATGTATGCATAATTGTATTGTTTATATTGTAAATGATCTGATGGGATCATGAGGATCTATGCTGAGGGCGCTGGATCGGATGTCCACCATGCGTTGGTTCGACGGGATCATCATGGGGATCTATCTTTGAGGGCGCCGATCGGGCGGAGTTTTCCACCATGCGTTGGTCCGACGGGATCATCCTGGGGATCTATGCTGAGGGCGCTGGATCATTGGATTACCCAGTATTGTGTTGATGGAATCATGTGGATTCGCATCGTTGGATTACCCAGTTTTTGTGCATATGTATATTGTTGGTTATCCATCTCATGTTGATCTAGTAGGATCATCAGGGGATCTATGCTGAGGGCGCTGGATCATGGGATTTCCATTGAGTATATACTTTGTTATTGTTTTGATCATATTGACGTGGTCATATGAGTATGCATTTGTAGGTCTTGTGTTAGGACCGTATCCGTATTGCATTGATCTGATCTCGGATTAGACTGATATGATTGTCGTGACACTTCATATCTCGAGGTATGTTCCGTATTTCCTTTGGTATTTGTCTCCTGATGGACAACCAGTTATCGTCTTGGGATTTGATGATGCTATCCGACGGATCGTATTGGTCAGAACTGGTATATTTCCATATCGTGAGTTGGCGATGATAGTTTGAGAATCTTGAGTATTGTTTGAGGTACAATACAGATATTATGTTCGAATTTATTGGGTAATCGAGTACGAGATGTGAAATGTGATAATGGTTATTCTGTTGAGGATTATTTGAGTAAGTAAAGTTATGACGATAAGATTACATTGGTCGTATTCTTATTTTGTATTCTCATTGATATGTAATTATTAATGTGATGTGACGGTTATCATTGTTGGATATTATGGCTGACCCCGTCGTGGGATTTCTTTTTAGGTTCTTGAGATATCGAGCTTGTAGCGGTCGTGGAGAGATGAGCTTCCTGGATGATGCTGGCTAGGGCATGTAATTATGTATTGAGTTTTCTGTTCAGTTGTTGTATTCCGCTGCTAGAGTATTTTAAATTGTTTGTCTTCTCAGCTGCGTGAGTATTTTAAATGGCCTTTTGGTATCTGGTAACTTAGGTTACTTTGGCAACTATTTTCTAAACTATTCTGTCGGTACGTGTAAGCGATAACTCAACATATGTTTTTAAACTGCTGAGTTCTGGCATGTCAGGCCTTGTCCTTTCAAACGAGATTTGTACGACGGTTTTGATAAACAGATTTTATATAGTCTTCAAATGTTTTTTTTAAAGATAGTACCTTCGTTAGCCTCTTGGGCGATTGTAAATGTTTGCGAAAATTTCTTTTAGCCTTGTGGGTTCCATCTCGGGGCCCACAACGCTGTAATATTTTCGGTTAAATCCGGGGGTGTTACAGATATTAGATAAATAGGAATCTAATTAAGAGAATGCCACATAGGAGAGATAGTTAATGCGGTGCTTAAATCCGTAAAGCTATTATATATATATATATATATAGGTTACACGAACTTCGTATTCAGAAATTTTTTATTTTTTAATCTACATTACATATTTATTATTAATATTTTTAATTTTAATTTTTGTTATAGATTTGTTATATTTATTTTGAAGTAGGACAATTACATCTATCATTTTAATTAGTTACCTCCTTTTCAAATGAACATCATTTATTAAAATAACGAAATAGTAATAATTAGAGTATTTTCAATTATATATAAGTTCAAAAGTGAAATTAATTTTAAAATGGCCAAACACATTTTTATACAACATATTCAAATTGTAATTTTGACCCCAACTCATAAGTTTTATTTACCTTAAAATCAAATTTTACAAATTGATTTTAGTTACTCTAAATTTATATTTATTATTTATGAAATTACCATATTCTTCGACAAAATAATGAAAAAAATCTTGCTTGAAAACCAAAAAATAGAAATAAAATAAAAAAAAAAGAATAATTTTACTCTATTTTTATTTTTCGTTTAAAATAATGTATTTTCAAAACAATTTTGTTAATCGAAAAGACAGAAAAATATAAAAAAGAATTTTGTTTCTATTTTTATCAAAATAATGTGTTTTTAAAATATTTTTGTTAATCGAAAATAAAAACAGAAAAAATAAAATTAAAAAGATATTTTCTTGTTTTATTCTCTTTTTGACTAATTAGTTTTTATTTTTCCTTTAAAATAAAATATTTTTATTAAGTTATTTTTCAATATTGAAAATAAAATTAAATAATAAAGAATGTTGGAGGAGAAAGGGTTTAAATTGAATTAGAGAAAATATGAGAGATGTTATAATATAACACGAAAGTGACGTTTCAATTACCCATTTGTTTTTATATAGTGTGAATGACTATTATGCCCCTGATGTAAATATGTAATTACGATTGTGCCATCTGAAGTTTTCCTATAAATAGGACTTCAGTTATTAATGAAAATCATACCTGAGAATCATTCTCTAATTTCTCTCTCTATTCCCTCTCTAAAATCTCTCTATAATATTCCGATTTCACAACACGTTATCAGCACGACTCTAACCATTTGAGTAATATATCACAAGAGTATGCTCTACAGTTGCATCTTATAGATGATCTTTTGTATCAGAAATTGGATTATTACAAACAAACGCAACACATCCAAGCTATCTCTCACGTCTCAGGTTGAAGAACATCAAATCTTTGTAACTCTCTCACTCCACCTGATTAATACTTATTCATCACAATTCACATAGTGACAAAAATTTCTGAGACGTACTACTTGAGATCCAGAGGAATATATACATAAATATATATACAACTACTCCTAATTCACCAAGAAATTGAATAGCGATTTCTTCCTCGACGACCGTGGCAGTGATGACGGTGGCGCTGCTGTTGGCCGCCGGTGTATTGGTGGAAAATCAGTCGACCTGCACCTCGAAGCTGATACCGTGCGCAGAATACTTGAACTCAACAAAGCCCTCGTCGGCGTGCTGCGGCGCCATGAAAACCGTGGTCACAGATCAGCTTCCTTTCCTCTGCCAATTGCTAAGAAGTCCAGATGCGCTCACGGAAAACAGCTTGGGTAAATGTCGAAAAGTTCAAAACCTGAATCATTGTTTCACTCCGGATCGGACTTCCGGTCATCGCTGCTCGGACCGGAGGCGGAAGCCCCTTTCGAATTCGAGCCGGTCGAGAGATTATGCATAGACGAGATGCTGACCAGGTACTTTATACGTTTGTGTTCATACTTGTAAGTTTGTGTTCATACACAAGATAAAATTGAGTATTAAAGAAGAACAGTAAGATTAAAAAAAAAATGGAGTCTGCGAAGTCAGGAAATAAAAAAAAAAAAAAAAAAAAAAACTGAAGAAGGAGAAATGGGAAGAAAATAAAATAAATGAAGGACCATCAGAAATAAAAGTGCCACGCCGACTACCGCACACATAATAAAAAGGAGGAATTAAAAAAAGAGGATTGATGACAGCAGTTGTCGGCAATAAGACTAAAGCTGAAAAGAAATAAAAAAAAAAGGGAGATGACAGCAATCGGTTGTCAGCAAAAGCAGAAGAAAGAAAAAATTGAAATATTTCATTTGAAGCGGAGACTAAGAAGAAAAAATAATAAAATAATAAAGAATAAAATATTCTTTTAATTTATTGAATTATACATTCGTTTTTCTAACATATAAGATACATATGATATCAGAATTAATTTTTCTTGATACCATCGTGATCCATTTTACGAGAGCTTCAATTTGACACTAATATTAATATGAGTATTAACTCTTTTCATATCTGTTATTATTAATTTATTAAAATGGACGAATTAATATCCAACTCTGAAAACCGCAAATATTTATGAATACATACCATTACACTTGCTATTAACGGCAGTCGATATTTCGACCTATACCTTGACGATGACTATTTTGCGAAATTGATTGGACGATCCTGCTCTGGTAGAAGCAGTTAATTATTTTGCAGTTTAAATTATGTCTCTTGCTTATCTCAAAGTGGTGGTTTAAAACCACATATTTATTGCGTTTATTTTATATAATTATAATACCTCCCATGTGATGAGTTCAATTATCACAAGACGGATGGTTTTACATGTACGCAATTTATATATTATATATCACCATCGTGGTTGGTTATACCACATGAATGGTTCATAAATCCTGCTCTCGAAGAAGAAGCAGTTGATAAAAATAAATCCTACTCTCGAGAAGTAGTTGATCGATTATCTAAATCCTACTCTGAATAAGCAGTTGATAAAAATAAATCCTACTCTGGAGAAGTAGTTGATCGATTATCTAAATCCTGCTCTGAATAAGCAGTTGATAAAAATAAATCCTACTCTGGAGAAGTAGTTGATCGATTATCTAAATCCTGCTCTGGAGAAGCAGTTGAAAGAAATAAATCCTACTGTGAAGAAGTAGTTGATCAATGATTCAAATCCTGCTCTCGAAGAAGAAGCAGTTGATGAAAATAATATTCGATCTCCATAATTATTAAATATGAACGGAGAAAATTGAGCAAGTGATACCATAAGCTATCACCGATTAATTAAAGAAAATCCTATGCAAACTGCATGATGGGATCATTTGACAAGTGATATGAAAAACTATCACTGGAAAATAATTGCTCAATAATTCCCATGTTGATTATATTACATGGTGGGATCATTGAAATCATATTGATTGACAATATTCATGGGGAAACATATATCACATATTTGTGAAAATATTGTATTTGCATAAAAGCAAAAGATGGTCTTATTATTGCTGAAGAAGAACACAACAGTCGAAGTGAAAATATCAAAACTAGCTGAAAGGCAGTAAACACTCGACAATATGAAACGCGAAAAAGAAAATACATATGAAACCCATAAAAGAAAAGGGATGCGTCTCGAGAGTATAAAACTCCGTAACTCTGCCACCCCCTGGCATAAGGGTTTATAATGAAAGATCTAAATGATCTAAACTTCTTTTCCGTTTGGCACCAATAGCATGTGGCTGATGAGCTTTGACTTCCAAATTTTTAACTGAAATATATGCCTGAAACTTTATAAGTAGATCAGCAACAGTGTCAGCACATATTATTATATCTCGTGATGGCTGAGATATAAACTTGTGATCTACTCCTTGATCCAGAAAGGCAAGCAAATCGCTGAAGAAATTATTAATATTCAACAAACCTATAGGTTTGGTATGGAAGTCCCGCTCAGCCCATGACGTGATGTTGAATATCTCATTGAGTGTGCCATAGCCACCTGAAAGAACAATAAAGGCATCACTATTATTCACCACATACATCAAACTATCATGAACAGACTGTGCTTGAAGCATCAACCCAGTTCAACCTCCTATACTACTGGTTCTGACTGTGGGAAAGTGTAAGGCACTTGTTACACTTATTCTCCCATTTTGTGCAGCATCCAGTGTTCTAAAAATCCCCGCCTAGACCGATTAATCCTCCGATTAATCCCTAGAAGGTCCTCTACCGTTCCGATTATGGCCTAGGCGCTTGTACTGGTCGTTTGGGTGATTAATCGATCGTCTAGGGTGGCTGGGTGGGGGCCTATGAAGGCAAGATAAGATATTGTGGATACAATGGACTACTTTATACCTATATCAATGCTTCAAATTCCTAGTTACGTGGGTGACTATGCGGATGCCTAGGCTGTTATACTCTTTTTTTTGTTCTAATAGTATTATAAATTCATAAACTAAGATAGTATGGATATTATGGACTCCTTTATATCTATATTAATATTTTAAATTTAATATGTAATTGTTATATATTTGTTTTAATTGTTAAATTTTAATTATTTTTTATTATTTTACATATATATAATTTTTTATATATAAAAATGATTAAAATAATAATAAAAAGATAAATCTGCCTAATCCGATTACTCCCCGATTAATCCCCGAGTAATGCTCTGGGCGCTAGGCGTTAGCAATCCGAACGCCTAGCGCCTAGCGTTTTTTAGAACCATGGCAGCATCTAAAAGATAACCCAAAAATCTATAATTACTCCCACCATACAATATATCGATTTTGTGTTTTCCTAATTCTTTTACAAATTGATATGCCATATCTATATGCTGAATATGACCTATCAGTTTGGATCCACCTAAAATACATATAGTTTTAAATGGATGAGATCTATATGAGGATTCTGAGAACTCCATCTTTCTACACTAGACTTTCAAAATACTTTTATGAGAGATACATTTTCTGATTTGTGGATCCCAAATTTGAAGAACAAACTTCTTTCTAAAACGACAAATGACTTCACTATTTTCATTGAAAATGGAGCGGCAGATAAGTCATTACTTTTGACAAAATTGCAAAAGAAAACAAAAGATATGATATTATATTTTTCAATGAAAATGACGTTATCGATCGGCAGCTGAGAAATTTAAATATTGGAAAACAATATTCATCAACTTGCATTATTTTGCTATTTACCTTATACCAATTTTGACAGAACGGACTTACAAACTGGATCTTTTGAGATTAATTTTTCATGACTATAACGTTCCCGTTCATCCTTGAATTGCATCCACAAAGCCATTAGTTCACGATGAACGTATCCACTCGGATGTGCATCAAGAATTTGTTGAATATCATGATTCATAGATTCCTTACTCAATCCATCCTTGATAAATGCTATTTTATCTTCTCGATTTTTGGATACAAACCCCACAGATTTGCATCGTGTGTCACATATCCACCGAGCACATTTATAGCACCCACCTAATCTTTTTGCTCTCTGTTTCTTTGCAAAACTACTCTTACCTGTACCTGACATGTACTTAAATGAATTTGAAAATTCGCCAGATAATTGAACTTGTGCTTCGATCAACCATCGAATATCTTCTAGGATGCCATTTCTCATTAGCACCCTTAATCTTTCGAGTCGAGCTCGATAAATTCTTTTTATGATATTCACTGGAAAAGATGGATAATATTTACGAAGATTCAAAAGCATTGAATCCATTATTCAAACCCTCGGTATGGGTGATTGTGAATACAATGATAATCTATTTATAGATTGGAATTACGCGTATGAGATTTGACTCCGCGTTCGAATAGTTCATATCCAGAAGCTTATGAACTACAGTTCTATTTGAATAATGAACATAATATGACATGTGGGAGCGACGACTCCATGTTGATAATGATGTGCAATAATGGCACCGAAAGATGATGTGATATGTCGGTAAAATATCTATATGGTGATATAGACACATCATCTTCAAATATTTGTTCTCGATTAATAACAATACTAGCCAATATTGGGAATGAATCCCTAATAAATTTGGAATATATTAAGGGGGAGTATGGGCCCACTTCCTCTACATGTGAACTACTAGATATTATGGATCCACTAGATAGTCACATGTTTATATGACTCGTAATTAGAAATTTACGAGATGATTTGCTCACGGTTTGAGCATATATTCCATATCAGATTGAGCTAGTAATATATCCCAAATAAATTTGAATAGATCCGAGAAAGGATAAAAATATGCGCATACGAGTGGGATATCAATTGGCATACTATTTGAAGTCCTCCAGCCAATATCGAGAACATAATATATAAACTCCCATGACTGAAGATGAATACTGAGATACTGGCATATGTGTTTGGTGCTCAAGAAATCTCTCAGCATGAGGGGAAGTATTGGTAGTTGGAAATATGCCAAATGCATCACATTATATCCTCACAATTATATGAACATGAAGTTCAAAGATGCATGATAGATTATTAATCTTTGATACCAACTACAACTGCTTTGATAAATACATAATAATTCCCAGAATATAAATCAAAGCAAATGATAAAAGGAGGCATATACTTTTGAGAAGTATGTAGACATAACCACAATGTGTAATTCCAATGGATGATTGATAATGAGATATCTCGACAAGTTATGTTGCCATGGGGAAATAAATATTGAAAAGTGTCAACACAATATAGCGCTATGAATAAAATGAGGATATCAATGATTGGAAAGAGGATATCGATAAATGATATGAGGATATCCATGACTGTCAAATATGGATATTGGAAATAAGGATATTAAAATCCATGATTTGTGAAAATGAGGATATTGAAATCCATCGAAATTGAAATATATGCCCTTATAGTAAAATGAAATATATGGGCTTACTGAAAGTGACTCGTAAGGAGATTTTGAACATATTATCAGTACATGCAGTCACTCAAAATAAAGCGTTGTGAACGAAAATTATCTGCTGTACTCTTTTCCTTGACTGAGGTTTTATCCCACTGGGTTTTCCCAGCAAGGTTTTTAACGAGGCAGCTTAATCAATTTTCAAAAGAGATTTGGAATATATCGCAAAGAATATGAGTTCGATATTACAAACTGCACTGAAGATGATATTCGGAGGATTATTGTAATGCCTGGGGCATATTTATAAAATACGCGTTGCACTCTTTTTCCCTTGACTGAGGTTTTGTCCCATTGGGTTTTCCTAGCAAGGTTTTTAACGAGGCAACTGGAATGACGTATTAATATGAATAATGTACTCTTTTTCCCTCATTAGGATTTTTCCCATTGGGTTTTTCCTAATAAGGTTTTAGCGAGGCATATTCATGGCATAATGAGGAACACTACAAAGATCAAGATTATTCCTCAAGGCTTGAAAATAGAAGGAGTTGTTGTACTCTTTTTCCTTCGATCAAGTTTTTCCCACTGGGTTTTCTTGACAAGGTTTTAATGAGGCAACACGTGGATACTCCAAATGGTATACATGACAGATTCACTCAGTTTTTATCCCACGAGGTTTTACTGAGACGGCACAAGAATATTCATACAAGAACAATCGAGATAAGGGGGAGCAAATTTATGAGATCACTAATTGCTGAAGTTTTATCCCACATGGATTTCCTAGCAACATTATGATGCAACATGATATGATTGCCATGAGCTCGATGTGATTTGAAAGTTTTTCTCCCATTGGGTTTTTCTTCAAACTAGTTCAGCAGATATTTATGTAAATAGTCATTCAAGGGGGAGTGTTATAATATAACACGAAAGTGACGTTTCAATTACCCCTTTGTTTTTATATAGTGTGAATGACTATTATGCCCCTGATGTAAATATGTAATTACGATTGTGCCATCTGAAGTTTTCCTATAAGTAGGGCTTCGGTTATTAATGAAAATCATACCTGAGAATCATTCTCTAATTTCTCTCTCTATTCCCTCTCTAAAATCTCTCTATAATATTCCGATTTCACAACAAGAGACACATTTTCAAAATCCATGTTTTGAAAAAAACTAATTTATCCTTTTGTCAACCCAAAAATGAATTGGGGTGTCCGATGAAACTCACGCAAAAGAGTATTAGAAAACTACTCTCGGAAACCAAATGCTTTGGCGGGCCACCTGAATTTCTCAAGACTCAATTATCTCTCGGAGAGAAAGAAAGAGAAAGAAAGTTAGGAGAGAAAAGAAGAGAAAGGAAAGTGAAAGAAAATTGTATTTTGTGTTCCCGAATTTGAAGTGAAAAAAAAATTAACCATTTTGTTCTTTTCTCTCCAAATCCTTCCAAATCGGAAGGAAAGTTAGGAGGGAAAGTTTTCCTTCCATTTCTTTCCGTTTCTTTTCATTAAAAAACTCAAGAACACCAAATATTTTTTCTTTCTTCTTATTTCCATCCATTTTCCTTATTTTCTCTATCTGCCTCTCAGGTTCTTAAATATCCTCAACTACCGCGCACAAGGAGTCGTCCCCCAAGTGATTGCTCCATGTTGGACCCCCTCAAATCCAACTGCAGGGTCCCACCGAGATCTGGCTTCCCACATTGCCGCTTGAAGCCCTCAATATTTAATTGTTCCACCAGCATACTCCGGAGGGCTAGGACCTAACCCTTACGTTTTAGTTCTCGAGTTTTAGTAAAGGAAAGAAAAGAAAGGGAAAGAAAGTTAGGAGAGAAAAGAATTGAAAGAAAAGTGAAAGAAAATTGTATTTTGTGTTCCCGAGTTTGAAGGAAGTGAAAGGAAAATGAACCACTTGTTCTTTTCTCTTTAAATCCTTCCAAATCGGAAGGAAAATTAGGAGGGAAAGTTTTCCTTCCATTTCTTTCCGTTTCTTTTCATTTAAAAAACTCAGGAACACCAAATATTTTTCCTTTCTTCTTATTTCCATCTATTTTCCTTCTTTTCTCTCCTTAACTGGTAGCAATACTGTGGGGCCGGGGCTGTTATTCCTGAGGCCAGAGCTGTTATCTCGAGAATAATCAAGTGTAAGTTTGAAATCTCGCTTAAAAAAAGAAAAAAAAAAGAAAAAGAAAACTACTCTTGGAAAAAAAAATATTACCTATGGCGCATGACTTGTTAGGTCCTTGTATAAAATATTCTGCAGGCTTTTTTCCATATCCTTCAAACAAACCCACTTTTATTTGACCAAAGGTGTCCCCTCACGCTACTCATGAATATACGGAGAATACTACACCCACAAACAAACTTTCACAAAAACATCCACAAAATGACGTGTCAGCGGGTAATTGGTGTATTTTGTGGCGGTTTCTCTCTCCTTTATCTGATTACACCGATCACCCGCTGCCACGTCATTTTATAGGTATTTTTGTGGAAGTTTGGTTGTAGTATAGCATTTCTCGTCGTATATCAGTAGCCCTACTAAAACCCTCTTATCTACTATCCCGTCAACCTTCGCGCATGACAAGTGTTTGTCACAATGCCAAAAAGAAACCAAAGCCAGATGATAGAACGACCCACGAAGCTGAAATTATGTGCAAGCTCGTGTGCGAGATTGGGAGTTCAAGAAATCTCGACTCCTGCTAATTTGGAAGACTGTTTATCGCCAAATTTTGTTCTTGAAGTGTTGAAGAAACTCAATAACGCTGGAATTTTCGCTCTATCATTTTTCCGCTGGGCCGAGAAGAAAAAACGTTTTCAACACAGTCCAAAGTGCTACAATGCTCTCATTGAGTCAACAGGGAAAATCAAACAGTTCGAAATGGTTTGGCTATTGGTGACTAGATGAAATCAAAAGGCCTGCTTGGTAAAGACACTCTTGCCCTTGTATGTGCGAGGGAAGGTAACGTCAAAGAAGCCATGGAGGCATTCGAGAAGATGGAGAACAAGTATGGACTAAAGCCCAAGCTGCAAGATTGTAATAGGTTGCTCGATACTTTGAGCAAGTCTAGGCATGCAGAGAAGGCTCAAGAGGTGTTTGATAAATGGAAGAATACAATGTTCACGCCCGACATTAAATCATACACGATATTATTGGAGGGATGGGGTCAAGAATGTAATTTTCTTAGGCTCGATGAGGTTTGGTGTGAGATGAGGGAGGATGGGTTCGATCCAGATGTGGTGAGCTATGGGATCTTAATCAAGGCTTATTGTAAAGCTAAAAAGTTCGATGAAGCCATCGAGTTGTATCACAAAATGGAAAAAGAGAATATTGAGGCAACACCTCCTATATATTGTACCTTGATCAATGCCTTTGGTTCCGGAAGGAAGTTAGACGATGCCATCAAGTTTTTCGAGTTATGCAGAGGTCGTAGTGATGGTGTTATTAAGGCTCCTGCTTATAATGCTCTGGTTGGTGCTTATTTCTGGTCAGCAAGGACCAATGATGCTTATAAAGTCGTGGATGAGATGAGGAAATGTGGGGTTGGGCCCAACGCACATACGTATGATATAATTCTGCACCATCTTATAAAGCTTGGCAAAACAAAAGAAGCATATAACGTTTTTCAGAAAATGAATGATGAGCCGGCTTCTAATACGTATGAGATAATGTTGAGGATGTTTTGCAAGCCAAAGGCGTACTTCCTCGAATGCATATGTTTGCAACTTTGATTGACGGCTTGTGCAGTTATAACATGTTAGACGATGCGTGCAAATATTTTCTAGAGATGTCAGACATGGGTATACAGCCTCCGGATCGAATGTTTAAGCAGCTTAAGCAATTTCTTCTTAACGAGGGCAAAGAACATGTTGCCCTTACATTGGCTCATAGAATTCAGAAATTAAAAGAAAATATTTTAGTTGGTTAAGGCCTAAGAGGATGCAACTGTGACCATGAGTAACTACACCAATTTCCGTCGATGATACTCTTCAAGCAGGACCCCCCCCCCCCCCCCCCCAAAAAAAAAAAAAAATTTCAAGCTTTCGCTCGTATAAGAATGGATTGATATTCTTGTGTATCTTTTTATTCCTTCAAAGAAAAAATGTCTGGTTATCGACGTAGCTGAAATAGATGCTTTATGTTTTGATTCTTTGGTGTATGATTCAATATCGGTACACTCTCTGATGTATACGCCATTTTTTGTTGTTGTTCAATATTTGTGTTTGCTCGCTTTCTTACACCAAACTATGATAGTACGTAAGTAATAGCTGCATGAATCTAGTAAACGAAGCAAAAGAGGTAATCTGTAGACATGTTCGTCTTCCCGTATCTACAGACGACACTTGCTTAAACGTGTTCCTAGTTCTAAGTGATACCAATTTAAACGCATTCCTAGTTCTAAACCACTAATGTCCCTTATGGTACTTAAATTTCACTCCTCTGAGACCATTAATAGTTTAGCTATTGAACAGAGTATATGTAAGCAACATAAAATCTCAACAGTTTGCATTTTTCAGGAGTGTAAAGATAACATTTCATTCAGAAAAATAGACAAACACTTGCCTTGAAATTTTCCTCACAACAATGTTCGCTTTTTTTCTGTGTACAAAATATCAGCATCCTTAAAACTCCATGATTAACCGGAGCCATCGAGACCTCAACTTTAATCCTACGGAAAATCCATTTCTCCGTCTGCAGCAATCTCCGTAGGCAACGGAAAATCCATTTCTCCGTCTGCAGCAATTTCCGTAGGCAACGCAATCACCCCTCGTATCCCATGAATCACCAACCATTCGTTTTCGTACATATCAGGAAACGTAATTTGGACTCCACTCACCATCACTATCTCATCAACTTCGTTCCTGGTAACAGACAAACTAAAGCCATTGACATTATTGGAAATCACAGTCCCATTCACCATCTTTTCAAGATCATTCCATCCCAATTTACATGGTGCGAAATGCCTCATGAACAGCGAAGAGTAACTGAGAAAATCCCCTGAAATTAACTTGACCAACTCTGCATCCACCGGAGCAAAAACAGTCCACTTCATGATATCGTCTGAGCGCCCAAAATATCCCACCAGCTGCAAGTCGAGAAACGAGGCGACAATCGAGTACCCTCTCAATTTCAACGCACCAGAAGCCTCCTCGAATTTAGAGACTGCTTCCAGATTCAGGCACTGGAAATCCGATATAGGGTTTCCTTTGGTCGAATTCGCGTCTGTCAGGGTGAAATTCAAGTCGAAGAAACTGTCGATTGCGTAGATCATGACCAAGCCGTCGTCGAAAATTGGTGGTTCAGAGATTCTGACGTTGTTTATGGAGACCTCATTGGGTTGATCGGAAGTTATGACGAGGTGTTTGGAGGGGGAGAGGGATGGGATGGTCGAGGAGAAGGGGAGAGAGAGGAGGGACGACGGGGAGAGGGAAAGGGGGGAGAAATGGAGGAGGAGGTGAGGGAACGACGGCTGGCCGGATGAGGAAAAGGCGGCGTTGGGAGGAGAAAAAATGGTGAGGGTGGTGGTGGTGGAGACGGATGGGAATGGCAGGGTGGGGGCGATGAGCTGGAGGGTGAGAGACATTGCGGTGTATCCCGAGCTGGCTAGCGTTTCTGCGGCGTTGACGAGGGACTGAGGCAGAGGGGGCGGCGTCTGTGGCTGGGTGACAGCGGAGACGGTATAGAGAGAAATAATGAGGAGGAGTTGTTTCAGAGATGCCATTGCCATATCTTTGTACCGTGTGGAAGACTGGAAGTTGAAGTTGTGCAACTGTTTCTGTTTTTGAGAGAGAGAGAGAGAGAGAGAGAGAGAGAGAGAGAGAGAGAAACGTGTGGCGGGAGAATTCTGAAGGAGACACGTGGCTCTACTACTGGATGCTTGTGAAACAAGAGTTTTGTTAAGATTTTTTCCATTTTATTTTATTAAATGTATTATAATGGGTAGAAGTTAGATATAAATATATAACACGACACTAATTATGTGATTATTGTATATTTATAATATTTATTATAATAATACTATTATAAGTAAATATTAATGAAGGCAAAACACTGGAAGGTACTTTTGGTAAATATGTATTCCCAAGTCATGTTATAATGAGGAGGGGGAGTTGTTTCAGAGACGGTATAGAGAGAAATAATGAGGGGGAGTTGTTTCAGAGATGCTATTGCCATAGCTTTGTACCGTGTGGAAGACTGGAAGTTGAATTTGTGCAACGGTTTCTGTTTTTGTGCTATCAGAGAGAGAGAGAGAAACGTGTGGTGGGAGAATTCTGAAGGAGACACGTGGCTCTACTACTAGATGCTTGAGAAACAGAGTTTTGTTAAGATTTTTTCCATTTTATTTTATAAAATGTATTATAATAGGTAGAAATTAGATGTAAAATATATAACACGACACTAATTATGTGATTATTGTATATTTATAATAGTTATAATAATCTACTATTACAAGTAAATATTTGTTGGCAGCTCATCCACCTTGGAATCCACGTAGGCACTCAAGGCAGCTGAATCGGTCGAGTAGAGCCTGAAGCCGGACCGGGCACAAACCCGATTTTCTCCCGGGCTCGTTAGAACCGGACCGGGCAGAGACATCAGAGCCGACCCGATATCCGACCCGGGAGGGCCGGGCAGAGAGAAGATCAAATGCTCCGAATCAAGATTACAACAAGGCCGACCTGAATGGCGGGAGACCCGAGGACCAACCCCAGCGGATAAGCACCGCCAGAAGCATGCGAGGCAGGCCCGCATGCCAATTAACGCATGCAGTCATGCCCCTTCCCAAGGCACTCCTTAGAGGCCGCCACGTGTGCAAGGCATATTTGCAAACTGACAAGTGTTTTGGGCATATTCCCCAAACATTCGCCAGCTGTCATCTCTCCACTGGCCCAAATTGTCTATATATAGAAGGAATGTACAGTGAAAGAGGATCTTTGGATTTTTAGCATTTATGAGATAGAGAAAAAAGAGAGAATCCAGATTAACTGAGAAAAAAAGTTAAGACTTGTAATTAGCAAGCAAAAAAGATAGACCGGCATAAAAATATCCAGCTCGGCTCTACTCTATATTAAGGTCATTAATAAAATTTAGTGATCAAATGTAATACCCGGTTGTAATTCAGTATTATCATTCAGTAATTGTCATTCAGTAATTTCACTCATTAATGATCATTTGTCACTCATATTCAATCATGGTATTCATCATTCAGAGTAATTGTATCGTGTATCAATTGTCATTCATCACTAATCTAATTGGAGTTTCGTGCCGTGTTTATCATCTTTGTCGTTTTTCATTGTCGGCTGTGCGTGAGGAGTAGCGCACGCTACGTACTCTTTCTAGCGCACGAGTACAGGTAGCGCACGCTACCACTCAGCATTAGCGCACGCTAATGTTACCTTGGCTGCAGTCCAGAAGGTACTGGATTGCAGGTGAGTTATTAGTAGCGCACGCTACGAGTGGTAAGTAGTGCGCGCTAGTGGGTTGTAGTAGCGCACGCTAATAATTGCTGTAGCGCGCGCTAAGGACGGATCAGGTTGAGTCCAGTGGCTACTGGACTGCACTGGATTAATTCATAGTGCACGCTATGAGTGATTTTTAGCGTACGCAAACGGTGTAGTAGCGCACGCTAAATATTGGATGTAGCGTACGCTACCGAGGTCAGATCAGAGGACAGGCAGTTTCTGGATTCCAGTACTGGGCATCTAATAATTCGTTAGCGCACGCTAACCATGGGTATTAACGCACGCTAATGGTATGGTTGTAGCGCACGCTACAAAAGGTACGTAGCGCGCGCTACCGTGTTCGGACAGTGGGTACTGGACTACCCAAATTACCCGTTAGCGCACGCTACGCACAAGGGCTAGCGCACGCTAACCTGGAGTGACTATATAATGGACAGTTAGCCTGAGTTTCGTCATTTCTCACTTCCTTTCGTTTTTGGTGCGACTTCGGGCGATTTTAGGCGACTTGGAGTGTTCTTTTCGAGCTGCTATCACCTATCATCATATTCAGGGCTTTGAGTTGGATTATCATCACTTCATCATCTCCTTAACATCAAATCAAAGGTATTAATCTCTTGGATCTAGAATTTCGGATTTTTGGGTTTTTCCTTCCGATTTCTTCGTGTAAGCTTGGATTATTGTTGGAATATGTTAGATATGAATTATCTACCTTGGATAAATATATTCCTACGGATTTAATGGCTATTTTCGGAATTATTTCAAGAACCCTTGGGGGTTGACTTCGGTTAATTTGGGGATTTTCCGATTGTTGTTGTTGTAAAATTGAATTGAGGATTTCTATGAGATTATTGATGTCATTGATAGTGTTTTGCTGGTTTGATTCAATCATTTGAAGTTGGTTCGATATTTTGGGTTTGGTTATAACCAACGGGAAGGATATTCTCAACGTTTTCGTTAGAATACATCTACGAGTTCGGATATTGTTGTATCGACGTTTGAGTCGGTTATGATCGTATTTGATTCGTGTAATGATCAAATATTTGGTATATTGTGTTATTCAAGGTTGTTCGAGCGACCGACATTTCATTTAGGACGTTGTTCGCGGACGGACATTCTTCATCGTTGTTGTGTAACTTAACTCTTACTCGGTTAAAAGGATACTCATTGCTTTTGTTGTTGATTGCTCATAATTAGGGGTGGTTCGGTACGGTATACCGAAAATTTTCATTGATACCGTATACCGTACCGAAATTTTCGGTATGATGAAAATCATACCGTTACCATACCGAAATCTTCGGTATACCGATTTTCGGTATACCGAAAATTTCGGTATGACCTATTTACATACCGTTATTGTACCGAAATATCGGTATACCGAAATCAAGCCGGTATACTGTTAATTTTTCGGTATATCGAAACTTCTGCAGTATACCGAAAATTTTAAGATATATCAAAAAAATTCAATATACTATACAGTTTGGTATACTGAAAAATTTCGATATACCGATAAATTTTCGGTATATCGAAAATTTTCGGTACATATCGAAAAAAATTTCGTATACCGAAATTTTTCGGTATACCTCGGTATATCGAAAATTTTAAAATCTCATACCGTTACCATACCGAAAATACTAGTAACAGTATCATACCGTACCGAAAAAATCGGTATATCGAAAATTTCGATATTTTCGATATTTTTCGATACGATATTTTCGGTATTTCGATATTTTCGGTATTTTTCCCAGCCCTACTCATAATCATAACTCATCCATCATGGTATTAATCATATTGAGACTTGTAATTGTCGAATAATCATTTCGTTCACGAGGAACGACGGTTCCAAATCATTTCATTGGGTTATCAATCAAGTCACTATTATTTTCATCTCGGTGAGTCATCTTGGCCTTGTCGAATTATTATTCATTGATGTTCATTGTGGTCATTCTCGTTCATATGACCTTATGGGTTCATATTGCGTGGTCGGGTGTGGCTGTGTGGAATTTTTAGTCGGGCACACGATGGTCATGTATTGGGTTCACCGATACATTGGACCGTGCACACGGTAACGCTTACCTCCGTGAGACTAATTAGGTACAAGGACGGGTGTGTACGGTCATTCGTCTTGTACACTTGCACAGAACATTACGGGCGTACTATGATACTCCTCTTCAGCGTAATTCATAACTAAGAATATTTCATAACTTCAGTTAATTCATGATTGTGTATTTTCAACCCTTGAGGATTGTTGTTACGTATGGCGGCCACTGTTGGGGATTTTTTTTTCGTGTCACGGCAAGGCAAAGGCACGGAAGAGCATGTTGTGACGGCGAGTCCCGATGATACTAGTAGGGCCCCAGTCATTTCGTTTGTTTGATCATTTGATCATTTCAGTTATTCCGTCATTTGTATTTTCCGCTGCAAATTCCGTTTGAGATGTTTAATTGTTCAGGGTGGTGTATTTTATCTCCATATAAAATATACTAGTATTCGGTTTAGTCCTGGTGTGTTGTACTTAAACTCCTCATCGGAGTACTTGGTAATATAATGTGGTTCGGTACTACAATTATATTATTTAATTCATCATTTTCATTTGCATGGTGGGTCCCAGTCGGGGATTCACGGCACTGTAATATCCGCCTAGTTTGGGGTGTTACAGAGTTGGTATCAGAGCGTGGTTTTGAATACTACCCTCCAAGTCATGTCTCATTTGAAATCATCGTCATCGGACTAGTATCATTGGACTTTCGCGTCACGTGTGACCTGTGCAAATACCGAGCCAATCAGACCAAGAACTGTAAGATTTCTAATGCCATGGTATAATTCCTGGCAATAATCATTCATTCATAATTCATCAGTTAACAATCCTCAATCATCATTGTCATTTTGACCAGGACGGTCAGGTTAACTCATTAATCACTCAATTCATTTCATTACTCGGTTGTTGATCTGGAAGATCAAATCATTAATCTTGTTAACTCATTCAAGATAATCATTTCAATAATTTCATCAGATAATCATGTCACCTCAGTTAATCATTCATGTAATCACCGTGTTAGAGCGTGTATGCTCATTTTCATCATCTCATGTCATAATCATAACGTGATATTCATGCGGGGAATATAATCATCATGTGACTTTCCTACTTCAGTATGAAGAGAGCAAGAAGAGTATGAGGAGGACGAGGCCTTGGTGCGGGCCGAATCCCGAGAGCTCATGTGAATACACGTGCGAATGCGAGGAATAATGTTAATTCGTCGAGCAGCGATGCTGCCCCTCACTCTCCTGGACGCGATCATTCACTATCGGGGAGTCGTACCCGGGACACGGCTGAGTCAGAGGGTGTCCGGGTTGACCCACTCGCTTTTATGCAGGGAATGATGGCCCAAATGACCCAGATGGCACAACTGATGGAGACGATGCATAACTCCGTCAATCAAAATCAGCAGGCTCCTCCGCCGCCACCTCAGAGGCAACACAGGAATGTGAGCAATATCATCGGCGAAATCTCTCACCAGAGGCCACCTACTTTTGAGGGCTCGTCTGAGCCGGCGGATATTATTCATTGGCTCGAACATTTCGAGAAGTTGTTTGCTATGGTAGAGTGTCCCGAAGGACACAAAGTTTCTGTTGCGGCTTACTACCTGGGTAAGAGCGCACATTCTTGGTGGTTGTCATTGAAGCCCACCGAAGGATCATGTACTTGGGATCAGTTCAAGACTCTCATGATGGAGAGGTATTATCCGGCCCCACTCAGAGAGGCCAAGCTGTCAGAATTACTCACCCCCGACCCCTCAGCAGACGAGGATGTTCTTGCCATTGCCGAGAAATTTCAGGAACTTCTTCCTTTCGCCTCATCCATCATTCATTCAGAGGCGGATAAAATCAAGTATTTCAGCAAGAGGCTGAAACCCCGTACGAGACTTCAGTTGCTTAATCATAATTGCACCACGTTGTCCGAATTCATTGAGAAAGCTCTCACCTACGAGCTTACTGCTAAGGAGATTGCTAAGCAGCAACCTTCATCTGCTAGCAAGAAGTCCAAGAACCATAATCAGTCTGACGGCAGTCAGGCCGCTTTCAAGAAACCCCGTGCGGGCTCTGCTTTTTCTGAGCGACCTCCTATGTCATCTAAACCCGCGGAATCTCAGTCTCAAGCGTCCAGTTCGGCCATCACCTGTTTTAACTGTGGGGATCTTGGTCATCTCAGTACCAAGTGTCCGAGACAGACTATCACATGTCATAATTGTGGGATTGCTGGGCATAAGGCCCGTTTTTGCCGTAGGGACTCCAAACCTACTCAGACGTCATCTCAGGCCCCTAAACAGTCAGCCGTTCAGAATCAGGCCATTCAATCAGCGTCGTTTAAAACGACAGGAGCGACTAAAGGTGGAGCCTATAGCCAGCAGACGGGAGCGTCTGGTGCCGGGACTAGCAAGCCCCGGATTTATGAAATGAAGAAGACCGATGATCCAGAGGCCCGAATGATCTCAGGTACACTCGATATTCTATCTCAACCTGTGTGTACCCTTTTTGATACTGGTGCATCGCATTCATTCATTTCCGAGTCATGTTTGAGTAACTACGTCTGGGTAGTGCTACTAGTTGTGAGCTTTATGTCATTGGCCTACCTGATGGTAGACGAATTATCAGTAATCGTGAGATTCAGAATTGTCCGATTCAATTTCATGGTCGTGTATTGCCAGCGGACCTAATCGTAGTAGATTTGCCGAGAGACGACGTCATCTTGGGTATTGATTGGATGGATCGTCATGATGCCATCATTAGTGTCCGTAAGCGTATGATCACTATCATTTCAGATGATGGGGTCGAATGTGTGTTTCAGGGAGGTAATTCCGGCTGTTCTGGTAAGGTCATTAATTTGATGAAAGCAGTGCGATTACTCAGTCAGGGATGTGTTGGTTATTGGTGCTTCATGACCAAAACCGAGAAATCATCAGTAATGTTGACGGACATTCCGGTAGTGAGAGAATATGCCGATGTTTTTCCAGACGAGTTACCTGGTTTGCCTCCACAGAGGGATGTGGAATTCACGATTGAGTTGGAGCCTGGTACGTCCCCGATATCGAAGGCACCGTACCGGATGGCCCCGATCGAAATGCAAGAATTAAAGAACCAACTCGAGGAGTTGTTCGAGAAGGGTTATATCCGACCGAGTGCGTCCCCGTGGGGAGCACCAGTGTTATTTGTCAAGAAGAAGGATAGTTCTTTTCGCTTGTGTATCGATTATCGGGAGTTGAACAGGGTGACAATCAAGAATAAGTATCCCTTACCCTGTATTGATGATCTCTTAGATCAACTTTAGGGAGCTTCAGTATTTTCCAAGATCGACCTAAGATCTGGATATCATCAGTTGCGGATTCGAGAGTCGGATATCGCGAGGACGGCGTTTCGAACACGCTATGGTCATTATGAGTTTGTGGTTATGCCGTTTGGATTGACTAATGCACCTGCGGTATTCATGGAGTTAATGAATCGGGTTTTCATCGACTTTTTGGACCAGTTTGTTGTTGTCTTCATCGATGACATTTTGATTTATTCTCGTGACCGAGAGGAACATGAGTTTCACCTTCATCAAGTGCTCGACGTGTTGAGACGAGAACAACTTTTTGGAAAATTTTCCAAATGTGAGTTCTGGATGTCCGAAGTGACGTTTCTCGGACACGTAATTTCATCAGACGGAGTTCGTGTCGACCCTCAGAAGACGGAGGCTATCCGAGATTGGTTACCTCCGAAGAATGTTAAGGAAGTCCGAAGTTTTCTCGGATTAGCGGGTTATTATCGGCGATTTGTAGAGGGATTTTCTAAAATCGCTCAACCCTTGACGAACCTTTTGAGAAAGGATAAGAAATACACGTGGTCCGACGCGTGTCAGCGAAGTTTTGAGGAACCCAAGAGCCGGTTAATGTCAGCACCTGTACTTTCCTTGCCGCAAGGGACAGAGGGATTTGTGGTTTATAGTGATGCGTCCGGACAGGGTCTCGGATGTGTGCTCATGCAGAATGGAAAGGTTATTGCCTATGCTTCACGGCAATTGAGACCTTACAAGGTTAATTATCCGACACACGACCTGGAGCTAGCAGCCGTGGTGTTCGCTTTGAAGATTTGGCGTCATTATCTATATGGCGTTACCTGTCAGATATTCACCGATCATAAGAGTTTAAAGTATATATTTACTCAAAAGGAGTTAAATATGCGACAGAGACGGTGGTTGGAATTAATCAAAGATTATGATATTGAGATCCTTTACCACCCGGGCAAGGCGAACGTTGTCGCCGACGCTTTGAGTCGTAAGTCCGTTCAGGAGCAGATGCTTGCCCGCTTAACAGTCCAGAAGGAGCTTGGCGGGAATTCCTTAGACCCGAGATCGAGTGCGGCTTGGTGAGTTCGGGGACAGCTTTGTATGTTAGAGATTTCATCGTCACTCGAGGAGGCAATCCGAGAGAATCGGAGTTCGAGACCCTTCATTGTTGCGCATCCGTGAGGATGTGACTCGAGGAAAGCCCCTGGATTTGTGGTCCACGAGGATGGACTTTTGAGGTTTAAGAATCGGCCGTGCGTATCGCGAATGACGAGTTGAAAAACTCTATTTTGAGAGAAGCTCATGCTACCCCTTATTCTGTTCATCCGGGGTCCAAGAAGATGTACAAGGACTTGAAAGCAATTCTTGGTGGAGTAATATGAAGCGAGAAGTCGCAGAATTTGTTTCGAGATGCTTAACTGTCAACAAGTCAAGATTGAACATCGGCGGCGGCGGGTATCTTTGAAACCTCTTCCTATTCCCGAATGGAAGTGGGAAGACATTTCTATGGATTTCATCACGAGTTTGCCGACGAGTTGTCGTGGCATGAATACGATCTGGGTGATCGTGGACCGCTTAACTAAATCAGCTCATTTCCTTGAGATCAAGGAGACGTGGGGTCCCGAGAGACTTGCTCAACTGTTCATCAAAGAGATAGTCAGACTGCACGGTACTCCTAAAAGTATCGTTTCCGATCGTGACGGACGGTTTGTGTCGCATTTTTGGAAATCAGTTCATCGTGCTATGGGAACCCAGCTTAATCTCAGTACCGCTTTTCATCCTCAGTCTGACGGACAATCAGAGATAACCATTCAGACATTAGAGGACATGTTGAGGGCATGCGTCCTCGATTGGAAAGACGATTGGGAAGCCCAACTACCATTGATCGAGTTCACATATAATAATAGTTGGCATGCTTCGATTAAGATGGCACCTTACGAGGCCTTGTATGGTCGTCGTTGTCGATCTCCGTTGTGTTGGGACGACCTATAAGAATCAATCGGCACCGAGCCCGATATGCTTATATCCGTCCGTGAGAAGGTAGCTTTGATCAGGAGTCGTTTGTTGACCGCTCAGAGTCGACAGAAATCATATGCAGATAACCGTCATCGACCATTAGAGTTCGAGGCAGGTGACCACGTGTTGGTCAAGGTATCCCCGAGTCGTGGTATCTTCCATTTCGGGAAGAGGGGGAAGTTGAGTCCGAGATTCATTGGACCGTTTGAGATTTTGGATCCAGTAGGCGAGTTAGCTTATCGACTGACTTTACCTCCGGCGTTGAGCCGAATTCATAATGTGTTTCATGTCTCTCAGTTGCGGAAGTATATTGCCGACCCGAGTCACATACTTCAGTTCGATGAAATCAAGATCGCCGACGATCATTCATATGAGGAGCGTCCTATGCGAGTTTTAGAGCGGCGAATCAAACAGTTGAGGAATAAGACGATTCCTTTGGTTAAAATTCAGTGGTCTAGACACGGAGTCGAAGAGGCTACTTGGGAAACCGAGGATAGTATGCAGGAGAGTTATCCCGAGTTGTTTGACCCTTAGTTTCGGGGACGAAACTCTTTTAAGGGGGGGTGTATGTAATATCCGGTTGTAATTCAGTATTATCATTCAGTAATTGTCATTCAGTAATTTCACTCATTAATGATCATTTGTCACTCATATTCAATCATGGTATTCATCATTCAGAGTAATTGTATCGTGTATCAATCGTCATTCATCACTAATCTAATTGGAGTTTCGTGCCGTGTTTATCATCTTTGTCGTTTTTCATTGCGGGCTGTGCGTGAGGAGTAGCGCACGCTACGTACTCTTTCTAGCGCACGCTAATTGAGTACAGGTAGCGCACGCTACCACTCAGCATTAGCGCACGCTAATGTTACCTTAGCCGCGATCCGTAAGGTACGACCGCAGTGAAGTTATTAGCGCACGCTACGAGTGGTAAGTAGCGCGCTAGTGGGTTGTAGTAGCGCACGCTAATAATTCTTTGTAGCGTGCGCTAAGGACGGATCAGTGAGTCCGGTGGCTCTTTGGATCGCCGATTAATTCATAGCGCACGCTATGAGTGATTTTAGCGTCACGCAAAGCGGTGTAGTAGCGCACGCTAAATATTGGATGTAGCGTCGCTACCGAGGTCGAATCGAGAGGGACGAGGCGGTTTATGGATTCCGATCGGGCATCTAATAATTCGTTAGCGCACGCTAACCATGGGTATTAACGCACGCTAATGGTATGGTTGTAGCGCACGCTACAAAAGGTACGTAGCGCGCGCTACCGTGTTCGGACAGTGGGTACTGGACTACCCAAATTACCCGTTAGTGCACGCTACGCACAAGGGCTAGCGCACGCTAACCTGGAGTGACTATATAATGGACAGTTAGCCTGAGTTTCGTCATTTCTCACTTCCTTTCGTTTTTGGTGCGACTTCGGGCGATTTTAGGCGACTTGGAGTGTTCTTTTCGAGCTGCTATCACCTATCATCATATTCAGGGCTTTGAGTTGGATTATCATCGCTTCATCATCTCCTTAACATCAAATCAAAGGTATTAATCTCTTGGATCTAGAATTTCGGATTTTTGGGTTTTTCCTTCCGATTTCTTCGTGTAAGCTTGGATTATTGTTGGAATATGTTAGATATGGATTATCTACCTTGGATAAATATATTCCTACGGAATTAATGGCTATTTTCGGAATTATTTCAAGAACCCTTGGGGGTTGACTTCGGTTAATTTGGGGATTTTCCGATTGTTGTTGTTGTAAAATTGAATTGAGGATTTCTATGAGATTATTGATGTCATTGATAGTATTTTGCTGGTTTGATTCAATCATTTGAAGTTGGTTCGATATTTTGGGTTTGGTTATAACCAACGGGAAGGATATTCTCAACATTTTCGTTAGAATACATCTACGAGTTCGGATATTGTTGTATCGACGTTTGAGTCGGTTATGATCGTATTTGATTCGTGTAATGATCAAATATTTGGTATATTGTGTTATTCAAGGTTGTTCGAGCGACTGACATTTCATTTAGGATGTTGTTCGCGGACGGACATTCTTCATCGTTGTTGTGTAAGTTAACTCTTACTCGGTTAAAAGGATACTCATTCCTTTTGTTGTTGATTGCTCATAATCATAACTCATTCATCATGGTATTAATCATATTGAGACTTGTAATTGTCGAATAATCATTTCGTTCATGAGGAACGACGGTTCCAAATCATTTCATTGGGTTATCAATCAAGTCACTATTATTTTCATCTCGGCGAGTCATCTTGGCCTTGTCGAATTATTATTCATTGATGTTCATTGTGGTCATTCTCGTTCATATGACCTTCTGGGTTCATATTGCGTGGCTGGGTGTGGCTGTGTGGAATTTTTAGTCGGGCACACAATGGTCATGTATTGGGTTCACCGATACATTGGACCGTGCACACGGTAACGCTTACCTCCGTGAGACTAATTAGGTACAAGGACGGGTGTGTCCGGTCATTCGTCTTGTACACTTGCACAGAACATTACGGGCGTACTATGATACTCCTCTTCAGCATAATTCATAACTAAGAATATTTCATAACTTCAGTTAATTCATGATTGTGTATTTTCAACCCTTGAGGATTGTTGTTACGTATGGCGGCCGTTGGGGATTTTGTTTTCAGTCACGGCAAGGCAAAGGCACGGGAAGAGCATGTTGGCGAGGAGTCCCAGTGATACTAGTAGGGGCCCGATCATTTCGTTTGTTTGATCATTTGATCATTTCGATTATTCCGTCATTTGTATTTTCATTGCAAATTCCGTTTGAGATGTTTAATTGTTCAGGGTGGTGTATTTTATCTCCATATAAAATATACTAGTATTCGGTTTAGTCCTGGTGTGTTGTACTTAAACTCCTCATCGGAGTACTTGGTAATATAATGTGGTTCGGTACTACAATTATATTATTTAATTCATCATTTTCATTTGCCTGGTGGGTCCCAGTCGGGGATTCACGGCACTGTAATATCCGCCTAGTTTGGGGTGTTACATCAAACACCTTTTATCTTGTTTATTATTTTCTACGTGTCTTCGATCCATTCGTCCAGATCAGCACACGTGACGTTGACCAAACCAGACGTCAACAGATTGGCGCTAGAAGGAGGGGTGAACCTTCGATAAAAAAAAAAGATATATACTGCTCACCGGAGATGTCTCACGACAGTTCGAAAAACCCTCAGCCCGCGACGGAGGAAGAGAACCTCCGTAAGGTGGCAGAGTGCTTTAAACACCCAACCTTGATCCAGGGCATGTCGGCCCTTATGGCGAGGGTTACAGGGGGCGGGACCCTTCAAAAACCCGAAGACCATGTCGAGGCGGAATCTCAGACGACCCGCCCAGCTGCCTCGGGATGAAACAAAAAGAGGACAGCCTCTGGGGTCGCCGGAGAAAGGGCGGAAAGCCACGGCGAAAGCTCACATCCCTCTCGAAAAAGTAAGCTTTCGCGCCCCCCATCCGTTTTTGATCGCCTTGGGGTGGGGAAGAAAATCGAAAAAGCATCGCCGACTCCCACTATCCAAAGTCAGAGTCGTAAGGAAGAGAACGCTCGCCACCAGTCCCTAAATCCGACACAAGTATTACCTCCAACTCCCGGCGATAACTCGAGTGAGATCGAGTTTCTTAAAAAACGCCTTATGGAGCTCGAAAATAAACAGCTCCAGCCATTCCAAAGTTTGGAATGGCTTAACAGCCAGGAGAGTCCCCTGGCCCCCAGTGTTCTGGCGGAGCCCCTCCCAGAGAAGTTCAAGATTCCTCAAATTCCGCCGTACAACGGGGAGACAGACCCCAATGCCCATCTTGGACATTATAATTCCTGGATGGACCTGCACGGGTCTCAGGATGCGTTCCGATGCCGAATGTTCTCCCTGACTCTGGGGGAGAGGGCCCAGAGATGGTATCGGACGCTGCCCCATCATTCTATTCAAACATGGGCCCAGCTCTCGGCGACGTTCCGATCCCATTTCATGGGTTCCCTTGTGCGAGTCGCCCCGCGCTCATCCATCGCTTCCGTCGTCCAGGGGCCGAACGAGTCCCTTAAATATTATATATCTCGTTTCAATAAACGAATATTAGAGACGGAACCCATGTCGGACGATGCGCTGGCCATTATTGCCCAGGCCGGCCTCCTCAAAAATTCTTTTTCTCGCTGGACGGTGTGCCAGAATGTCCCACACACCTACCAGGAATTCTTGGAGCGCGCCAACTCCCACATAGCTGCCTAGGAAGCTATGCCGGCACCACTGTTAGTCATGCCCTCCGATCAGAAAGGATCATATAAAAATAAAGAAGATATGCGCGACTACAAAGAGGCCCGTCAAGAATTCCGCCGGGAAAATAAGACTCCCGCCTCTTCCTCGACAGTCCCAACAACTCAGAGTTATCGGGAGCGTAGGCCCGAGCTCATGGCTAATTTCACTGAAATATATTCTGTCGGAGCCGCGGCCATATTCGATCAAATAAAGGACAAAAATCTGCTCCCAGTTCCTCGGCCGATCTATAAAGATCAAAAAGACATGGACCAGACCCGCTTTTGTAAATATCATGAATCAGCGGGTCACAACACCGAACAGTGCCGAGACCTCGTCGCTGCCTTGATCGCGGTATGCGACGAGACAGGCTTAAGGCGATTTACCCAGAACCCGCCCCGGGATCGCCAGGATCGGGCCGACCCGACAAGAGCCAAGAATGATCGGGTGCCTCCAGCCCCCAAATCCCCCCGGGAAATTCTAACCATTATGGGAACCGCCGAGGCCGATGATCATCGATCAAAGTGCTAGAAAAAGGCATCCATCTGAGAAGCCACCACCTCCTATCAACGGATCGAACGCCGAGCAGAGGGGTTCCTATCAGTGGCCAAAGAAGCCCCCAAAAACCCCCAGCTGGCTGTTACTTTTGAAGAGTCCGATGCAGACGGCCTGGACCATCCCCATTCAGACGCCCTTGTCATCACCCTGCCCATAATGGGGATCCCGGTCCACAGGGTGTTGGTGGACTCCGGCGCCTATGATAGCATCATCTACCTTCATACCCTTCGCAGGATGAAGGTAGACCAATCTTATGTCCGGCCCTGCAACGAGGACATTAGGGGATTTGCCAACTTCCGCACCTCACCCCTAGGGGAAATCGACCTCGCCTTGGAATTTGGTCAGGGGCCGATCCGAAGGACGATGATCACTACCTTCAAGATCATCGATGTGCACAGTGACTGTAATGCCATCATAGGCCGACCTGTGATGTCCAGGCTGAGGGCTACTCAGTCCACGTATCACCTGTGCATGAAATTTCCCACCCCGGACGGCGCTGGGGTACATAGAGGGGATCAAAGGGCCGTCCGGGAATGCAACTTCAGCATCCGGGCTCGCGAAATCAACGCCGCAGAGGGCATCCCGGAAAATTTGTCAGAAGAAATAGGGGCCACCAGCTCCGAGCAGCTGGCAGGAAACACCCTACTTGAAAAGGAGACCGAAGGTCCCGGGGCCGCGCAAACCTCCAAAATGGAAACCGAACAGGAAGCGGGCCGCAGCCGGAAGGAGCCGATCCTAGAAGAAGATCCTGTCGACCCGCGATACCAAAATCCGAAAGAAAAAATTCGCCATGCTGAGCCAACAGAAGAGTTGGACCAGGTCGACATGGACCCATCTAATCCAACCCGGCGACTAAAGATCGGCCACAACCTCCAAGAGCCGATCCGCTCCGAGCTGATCTTCCATCTGAGACAAAATTTGGATGTCTTTGCCTGGACCCATTCGGATATGTCGGGGATTGACCCGGAACTTGCATGCCACCAGCTAAATATCGACCCCAGTTCAAAGCCGGTTATTCAGAAAAGGAGGAAAATGGGGTCGCAACGACAGAAGGGGCTGGAAGAGGAGGTAGAAAAGCTAATCGATAACGGGTTTATTCGGGAAGCCCAATACCCGACCTGGGTAGCCAACCCGGTCTTGGTAAAAAAGCCGACTGGGCTATGGAGGCTCTGTATTGACTTCTCCAACCTGAACAAGGCCTGCCCGAAAGATAGCTACCCCCTCCCCCATATCGACTACATGGTGGATGCAACGGCCGGGCACGAGCTAATGAGCTTTATGGATGCATATTCCGGATACAACCAGATCCCAATGCATCCCGCTGATGAAGAAAACACCTCCTTCTACTCGGCCCGCGGCCTATACTGTTACCGGATGATGCTTTTCGGGCTCAAGAATGCCGGCACAACATATCAACGCGTGGTAAATAAAATGTTCAATAGCTTGATAGGCCATAAAATGGAGGTATATGTAGATGATATGTTAGTAAAATCTTTGCGCTCGGCCAATCATGTACATGACCTCAATAAAATGTTTGCTATTTTGCGAGAGTATAAGATGAAGTTAAATCCGAAGAAATGTTCATTTGTCTAGGTTCTGGAAAATTCCTCGGCTACATGGTGAGCCAAAGAGGGATTGAGGCCAACCCCGATAAAAATACGGCAGTGACCGAACTTGTTCCTCCAAATTCGGTCAAAAAGGTGCAAAGCCTAACTGGACGACTAGCCGCGTTGAGTCGCTTTATCTCTCGCTCAACTGATAAATGCAAACCTTTCTTTGAGGCGATAAAAAAGAACAAGGATTTTCAGTGGACAGAACCTTGCCAAATAGCCTTCGAAGCTATCAAGAAAGTCCTGGCAGAAGCCCCGACCTTGCAGCGACCGACCCGAGGGGAACTTCTCAGCTTATATCTCGCAGTCTACGACACGGCGATCAGCGCCGCTCTGATTCGAACGGAGAATGCAGTGCAACATCCGGTCTACTATGTTAGTCAGGCCCTTCACGATGCCGAGCTCATATATGCCCCAATGGAAAAACTGGCCTATGCGCTCGTAATGGCATCCCGGAAGTTAAGACCCTACTTTTTGGAACATCAGGTAGTCGTCTTAACAAACTACCCTTTAAAGCAAGTCATGCACCGACCTGAAGTTTCCGTCCGGATGGTCAAATGGGCCGTCGAACTCGGACAGTTTGACATAACTTATGAATCGCGCACTGCCATAAAGGGACAAGCCCTGGCGGACTTCATTGCAGAGTTCACACCAGCAATCGCACAAGAGGACGACCGATCAGAAGAGTGGTCACTCCATGTAGATGGGTCCTCAACCGCCGACCGATCAGGTGCAGGGATAGTCCTCGTCAGTCCCGACCAACGTCTATTCTGCTCGGCTATTCGCTTGGGTTTCCCGACCACCAACAATGAGGCAGAATATGAAGCTCTCTTGGCCGGTCTAGAAATGGCGACCTCCCTCGGCCTTGCCCGCCTCACTATCTTGAGTGATTCTCAATTAGTGGTAAACCAGATCAACGGCGAATACGAAGCCAAAGAGCCCAAACTGGTTAAGTATCTCAGCCTGGCACGGGCCGGGCTGCAAGATTTTCGGGGAACAATACAACATATTCCCAGAACTGAGAACATCCAAGCCGACTCTTTGGCCAAACTCGCATCTAGCTCCGGAGCCGAACATATGGATGAGGTCAGCATAGGGTATCATGCCTCATCAGCCCTGGAAATGGCCGAAGTCCGGGCAACTGAACAGTCAGAACCGCAAGGGTGGATGCAACCTATAATGCAATACCTTCAAAGCGGCATTTTACCCGAGGACCGAGCCCAAGCGAGATCATTACGAACTCAGTCCGCCCGGTTCACCATCGTGGATGGAACCTTATATAAAAGAGGATATTCGGTTCCACTACTGAAATGCCTGTCCGAATCAGAAGCAGAATATGCCCTCAGGGAGGTGCACGAGGGTATATGCGGTAATCATTCCGGTGGCCAGTCATTGGCCTATAAATTGATCCGGCAAGGCTATTATTGGCCCAATCTCAAAAAAGATGCCATCACGCTCGTACGGAAGTGCGTCCGGTGCCAAATCTTCGCTCCGAAGATCCGATCCCCGCCGGAAACTCTCACTTCCGTATATTGCCCATGGCCATTCGCCAAGTGAGGAATCGACTTGATCGGTCCTCTACCTAAATGACGGGGAGGAGTACAATACACCATCGTCGCAGTCGATTATTTTACAAAATGGGCAGAGGCCGAGCCTATGGCACGAACAACCGAACAGAAGATAGTTGATTTTATATGGAAGTCACTCATATGTTGGTTCGGGATCCCTCAATCTATTGTCTCGGATAATGCAAAACAATTTGATAATAAGAAATTTCGAGCCTTCTGCGACGACCTCCAAATACAAAATAACTTTTCCACGCCTTACTATCCACAATCCAACGGGCAGGTCGAGGCGGTCAACAAGATCCTGAAACAACATCTCAAGACCCGCCTTGAGGAACTCAAGGGTTCCTGGCCCGAGGAACTCCCCGGAACCTTATGGGCCTACAGAACAACACATCGGTCCGCCACCGGAGAAACGCCTTTCTCCTTGGCTTTCGGCTCTGAAGCCGTCATCCCGGTTGAGATCGGAGCACCTACCTACCGAGTAGCCCATTTTGAAGAGCAAGATAACGACTTGGCCCTCCAAGTGAACCTAGACCTCCTTGCCGGAAAACGAGCTCAAGCGAAAATACGAAACGTCGTCTATAAAAGAAGGAGTGAAAAGTATTATAACTCCAAGGTTCACCCTAGAAACTTCCAGGTCGGCGACCTCGTCCTTAAATGGGTACTGGGCCCGGATCCCGGACCATTCAAGCCCAAATGGGAAGGACCATATAAAGTTAGTGAAGTCCTTCAGAATGGGGCCTACCGGCTGGAATATCTGAGCGGCCAAAGATTAACTTACCCATGGAACGCTATGTATTTAAAGAGGTATTATCAATAAAATTTGACGTTATTCCATTTTTTAATATTGGTGCACCTCATAAGACCGGCTCATCCGGCACTATAAGACCGAGCTCGCCTCGGCACCTCATAAGACCGGCTCATCCGGCACTATAAGACCGAGCTCGTCTCGGCACCTCATAAGACCGGCTCATCCGGCACTATAAGACCGAGCTCGCCTTGGCACCTCATAAGACCGGCTCATCCGGCACTATAAGACCGAGCTCGCCTCGGCACCTCATAAGACCGGCTCATCCGGCACTATAAGACCGAGCTCGTCTCGGCACCTCATAAGACCGGCTCATCCGGCACTATAAGACCGAGCTCGCCTCGGCACCTCATAAGACCGGCTCATCCGGCACTATAAGACCGAGCTCGTCTCGGCACAATCAACAAGTGATGAACATGATAGAAGGGCAACGACCCAACCAACTGGGCCCAAACATCTAAAGAGCAACAACAGATGCTACAAGGAAAATTTTATTCAATTAAATCATTTTTGCTAAGTACACATGGTGACAACAGAAAACCAAGACGGATTGGCACGCAGGCCGTACATAAAATAAAACAAAAGAGAAGCATAGATTGGCACGCAAGCCATGGGGGAAGCGAAACCTAGGGAAACTACTCGGCCCCACCCTCCTGGTCGGCCGTTTGAAAGGACTGTCCCTCACCTTCACCTTGCGGAGCCATCCCGGCATCTTCAACCTCAGCGACCTTTGGCTCATCGGCTCCCTAGATGTCGACATGCAGATCGGTCGCCTGAGATGCTATATAGGCCTCGATCTCCTGAACGGTCTTCCCACCCTTCATGAGATCTAATATCTCGTAACAGGTAGAGACATAATTCAGATTGATCATCTCCTCAAACGCAGGTGTCTCCTTAAAGGCCTCCGCCCCTTCGGCAAGACCCTTGGCATAGCTCGAAGCCTCGCAGGTGCTGATATGCTCGGTCAGGTTTTCAACCTGGGCCTTGGTTTCCTTCAAATAAGCCTCGTGCTCAGCCCGGGTATCCAACCACCGCTTATGCGCCTTCTCGGCCGCTGCTGTCATCTCTTCGGCCTTCACCTTCCATATATCGGCCTGGAGGGCCCGACTGTCCAGGATCTCCATATCACCCTTCATGGAGGTTATCTCCTCCTCCAGGGACTTGATCAATGAAGGACAGAGGTGGTGCTTCTCCTGCAAAGCTTTGAGATCGGCCTCCGCCTTCTTATGCTGCTCAGACAATAGGCAAAAGGCACAGAATTTTCAAAAGGCCACGTAGTTCTTATGAGTATATTCCTATCTCACAAGATAAAATGGTTCTCACCAATATTTCCTCACCAACTCTCCTCTCCCGATTCTATTTGCGTAATTAAAACAATTCAATTATAGGCCACACAATTGAAAGCATTAAAAATAATTAGGAAAACTCAACAGAAAAGGGAATTATATAGATAATCAAAAGCAAATTCGTCAAAGCCTCAATTTCATCAAAATCCTAGAACAGGGTTTTAGCCTGACATGCTAAAGAATAAAAATACAGAAATAATTAATGAAAGCATAAAGATCAAACACAGATGAAGAACTCGGATCCCTCCGTTCTTCTGGCTTCCGCTCTCTGCTCTTGGTGTTTTCGGCTTCTCTGTCTCTGATTGTGATCGATCCTCCGATGATCCTCCCCTCAATTATGACCTTCAATGCTTATTTATAATTCTCCTCAGCCTCCAAAACGCGTCCGTGTGATTGGGTCGAGAACAAGCTCCAAAACGGCCCAGAAACGCGGCAATTTCTATCAAAACCGCCCCGTGGGCCGCGACTCACTTAATCTGTGCCGTGGCTCACGGTGTCTTCAGCGCATACCTGGGCGTCTTTTTTCCTTCCTGGGCCGCGGCTCAGCATCCTTGTGCCGCGGCTCAGGGTACAGTTGGTTCGGCACTTTCAGGTCATCTTCGTGTGCCGCGGCTCACTTGGTTTGTGCCGCGGCCCCAGGCCAAAAATTGCCGTTTTCGCTCGTTTTTCATCGTTCGAGCTTCCGGACTCCAATTTCCTGCCAAACATAGAAGAATAGTGCATTAAAAGCTCATTTATGCAGATTTAATCATAAAAGGAATACAAAATAATGATAAATAAGCGTATAAAAATACGCCTAATATTGAGTCAGTGGCGCTCAGTGATGTCACCCTCTTTAGTGAGTCGGATCAGTGGGACTGGGTTATCCCACCTGACGGACGCCATGTTCAGACATATTGACTCCCCGTTGATTTCTGCGTTCGTTGAGCGGTGGCAGCCCGATACGAACTCTTTTCACATGCCGTTCGGAGAGATGACCATCATGTTACATGATGTGTGGCAGATCCTTCGCATTCCTGTCGAGGGGCGATTGGTTGATGCCGATAGCACATCTACACAGTTGCAGGTGGATGTGATGGAGGTTCTTGGAGTATCGCGTTTGGAACTACTGAGTACTCACTGGGGGGTGGCGACGTACTTATGGACTCGATTTTCAGGTCATGTCGCGATAGAGGTCGAGTGGAGGGCACCCAAGCCGTAGCTTGGATGTGGTTGTTATTTGGATCCACCTTGTTTGTTGACAAGAGTGGTAACCGGATTAGGGCTTCCTGCATATTGGAGGTGAGGGACGGTATGGATGCTACCGGTCAGTATTCATGGGGTTCGGCCGCATTGGCTTTCATGTGCCGTAAGCTCGGTATCGCTAGTCGCGGCGACTCCATGGGGATTTATGGATGCCTTACCCTCGTTCAGGCTTGGATTTATGAGTATTTTCCCTGCTTTCGACCTCATCGAGAGCGTACGATTGTTGACTCCACGCAGCCTCGAGCTTCTACATGGAGTGTCCAGCCCGAGGGTAAGGACGAGCACCGACTCCAGTCTTTGCGTCGCCGTATTAATTAGTTGACAGCCGCAGAGGTATAACGATTCCTTCTAACAATCTCAAAATTCATTTAAAAATAACTTGTATAATTTGTTGATTACATGTACGCAGATACAGTGGTTGCTTTATGGCCCTGATACGGTGAGGGATGTCCCGAGGACCACATTCATTGGATGGCTACGATATCGGGATATTATCGAGCCATACATGCACAGTCGAGCATTACGGCGGCTCGGTTATGTGCGAGACCATCCCTTTCCGATCACGGACCAGAAAGCGGTTCGGGCGTGGTCGGCAGATTGTACCGAGTTGACTATCCCATTTGAATGTCATCGATGCTTGGATGATGTTTCCTCGCATCTGAGCTTCCTCTCGCCGACTATCAATGCTACTCATGATCAGCCGCATGCGCCGATGATTACATTAAGTGGTATTATCGGTATTCGCACCTCGCCTCGAACGACGGTGCGGCACTGGATCGATGATCCCTTCTCGTTCAGAATGATTACGTATGTTCTTTAACTTTGCACTTTGTTTGATTTCATCATACATTACTCATTGTATTATATTGTCAATATTTTTTACAGTGGGTGAGTCGATTGGCTGGTATTACCCAGCACTGTACCAGACACCTTCCCCCAGACCAGGCGGAAGAAGCGACGACGATTCTCGAGGAGTACATGAGGGATTGGCATTTGGCCAACTGATTTTGTATTTTGTATTTTGTTTGTTTTGTGTAAGACGGTATTTTGTTTGGCGTTTTCATTTTTTTTTGTATTTTGTATATTGATTGACACTTTCGTTTTGCATTTGGCACTGTACTTTTTTTTCTCTTCTGCTTACAAAAACGAAAAATTTCCTGTCAACTATCAAGACCAACAAAAAAGAAAATCAACTATCAACTATAAAGATCAACAAAAACGAAAATTTTATTAATTAAGGAATATACAACAAATTTATTTTTACATTATACCGACTAATCTATTCCATTTTACTCTCCTGCTCGTATACAAATTCTCCCAGCCACCAGCACTACTATCATGGAATCTAAACCAGTTAGTCACTATGGGCGGTATAGGAAAATTAGGCATTAAATCTAGATGAATAAAATGTTTGTACATATCTCCTAAATGACAAATGAGAATCTCTTGGCTAGGCCGTGTTGCCGTTGAGGGTGATTTCAACGGCAGCACAGTGAGACATGAAAATAAAAATCTACCGTTTTCGAATCCGAATAGTATAACAGCGGCATTGAAAATAGTAGCAATAGGGAATAAATCTTCAGCAACAGCCATCCAATGATCCGATCCACACGCACCACCATCCCATGTAATACGTCGAACTTCAGGTTCAATCCCATCATAGTAGATCGATCGGTAGAGTGTACAGTTAGCCATAATTTCATTTGCAATGCATATACGTACAATACGCCATTTATCTTGGTCGCCAAATATGTAGTCGGCGATAACACGGAATCCATAATTACCATCTCCGGGGACATCGAGATAACCTTCAACAAACGGAAAAATAATTCCCGGTATCTTGTCGATATGGTGATAGTTACCAATCTCCACTCGGTGGTGTGCATCTACAAACACATATTCAATATATTACATATTCGATATGGTGAAGATGATCGTGGATCATAAGTGATACGTTACGGACAACTGCAGGATCGCTCTGTCTGACCTCATCGACAAGGGCCTGAAAGTACCGCTGGTCCTCCGATTCAGCACCGGTAGAAGGATCGACAAATTCGGTCGTGTCCACACCATCACTAATAATAAGTGTTTGCCAAAATATGTGAAGACGACTAACACTGCATGGGGTCCGCGATTCCATAAGTCTCTTGAGCTCACACGCACAAGGAATCTGATGGGTGGTTTGGAGTGCACAACCGCAACGATGCTACACTTGATCACTTAATTCTCTCATACATGTCAATTCATTCAGCAGTAACCGCAGACAATGATGGGAAACACGACATCGCAAGTAGTTGAACGGAAAACCAGAATACACCACGCCTGTACGACACCTAGACTGTTCAAGTGTGTATCTGATATGCGTAAGTTATGATTCAATCTCCTGGTTCACTTTGATCCAGACGGTATCGAGGGCTCCGGTGGAAGAATTAAGCCATTGCTTTAACTCGGCATGTGCACTCTCAACTCTACAAGTGGTTGTGTTTAAAAAATGAAGCACTTTATTCGTCCACGCAACAACGAACATCTCCTTGTATTTAGCCATGTACCCTCAACGTAGGATATCACCTTAGGATTCCATCTCCATGTATCCTTCATGAGTTGCACCGCTTGATCGTATTCCTCTTCAGTCGCCGCTTCCATGATTTTCTTCCATTTCCCATTTTTAAACTTTTGGCCCATTTCTTTATCTTTTCCACAAATTCTGTAGACCTTGTCTTCAACATCCTTATTAATATGCCATGTGCAAAGCAAGTGGGCGCTCTGTAGAAATATCTCTTCAATAGGACGCATCAATCCCAACTCGCGATCCATAACAATAGCTGTCGGATGAACATTAAACCCAAGCAAAATTTTCAACTTTTGTAACACCTACGCATAGCTCGATTCGGTCTCATCTTTCATAATTGCATAGGCGATTAGGAAGTTCTTGTTACATGGAGTCATCCCGACTATCTCGAGAAATGGCATCTTATACTTATTCGTTTTGTAGGTAGAATCCATGCCAATGAACCATATGTAGGTCCGGATTAAGTTGATTGATGTTGGATGTGCCATGAATACGTGGGTAACAGCATTTGTATCCGGGTCGGCCTGCGTCCAATGTACGTAGTTATTCGTCACAACCAAATGGTGGCCCGACCAAGCGACATCTCTTTCTTCAAAATCATGCTTCCTCAAGTGGTCTCTATAATTATAGATATGTCGTCTAGTCGGTTTGTCCTCGGGAAATTTATTCTGAATGGCCGCCAAGATGGCACACGGCTTGGCTTGAGCAGCACTCATCTCACGAACAACTTGTTTGGTCGATTTACTCAGTCCACTCATAAATGAGTGATTGTGCATACCCTTACTCCCAGAGATCGGTCTGATTATCCAACCACTCAAGTCATGCAATTGTTCGGCCTTTATCTGAAATGTACACTTGCATGCTTTCGTCTTTGTGTCCTTTGACAATGACATCCAAATCTCTTAATACCCCTCCTGCACTTCACTCACCACGGTTACATCTCAATAGCTTTGTCTTTTCTTTATTCTTGTACGATGAAATGATCAACTCGAAACCAATTTGAAGAGCAATTTTTTTCGCCCAACCAATCGCATCACAATCACTAGCGAATATTTCGTCATTAACGAATAACCACTATAATCAACGCCGTCACCTTCAAATTCTTCCAATATAACCTGAAATTTTTAATTGACAGAATGTTAATAATAATACCAATAATATTATTATTAAAATTTAAAATCGAGCAAAAAAGGGTCAGGCGTCCCAAAATTGCGCTGGACCATGGCCGAGGCGTCGCAGGCCTTTGGCCACGGTACGGCGTCTGAATCGGACGCCTAGCCATGGCACAGCGTCTGAATCGGACGTCCCGACCATAGTTCAGCGCTGGTTTAGACGCCTAGACCTAGGACGGAGCGTCGGACCAGACGCCTGTACCATGGTCTAGGCGGAATGCGAGGCGCTGTACCATGGAACAAAGCGGAATATTCAGACGCCTGCGTCATTTTCTCCGAAAAATTACCTCCAGATGTGAATTCTCGTCCATTTTCGTAGTTGTCGATGATATTGACGATATATATTTGATTGTGTGTTCTGTAGAATAAATGAAAAATTATTTCTAGATTTCAATTCGAAAAATTGTGTGTTGGTGTGGTGTTTAGAAATAATGAAAGATTTTGAAATGGACAAAAAGGTAATATTATAGGGCGGTGTCTAATAATTTTGGGCGGTGTTTAATAATACCCAAAAAAAATTTAAATAGAAATTTGAGAGAGAGGAACAGAAGAAAGATAATGAGTATAATCATATCGAAGTGGCAAACACCATTAGTGAAGTGAGGTTTATAACATTATTAGCAGAATTGAAGAAATGAGACGAAATAGTTTTTTTTTTTTAAAGAGATCATATTTTATAGTTCTCACTAAAATTCATTTACTGTTAACTTTATTTTATAATATTATATATATAATTAAAAGGTGCAAGTTTCCTTTGCTTATAAACATATATATTTATATGCACGCCATGATTTTTCTAAATTTTATTGTTTTCTTTTCTTTACAAACTTCCAACATATAGCTTTTTTTATTATATTATTATTAAATATGTATATTAATGGAAAGTGAAATCAGCAAAATAAGATATTATTGAGGATTTGTATACTGCAATGTCTAAAAGTTGGATATAAACTATATAATATGACACTAGTCTTGGTCAGTATATATTTATATTGTTTATAATAATATACTAATATAAGTATATATTAGTACAAAGGCAAAACAACATCCTCGTATTTTTGATAAATCTCTATTGAGAATCACAAATTTTAAATTTAATAATAATTTCATGAGATCCCACAATGATATTAGATCATTAAGTATAGGGTGATAAACTATATTATTGCGACGTATTTAAAGAAAAACATACTCAGATTATTATATTTGTTGTTAACATAATTTCTGTTGACGTTTGGTTTGGTCAACGTCACGTGTGCTGATCTGGACGAATGGATCGAAGACACGTAGAAAATAATAAACAAGATAAAAGGTGTTTGATCACTAAATTTTATTAATGACCTTAATATAGAGTAGAGCCGAGCAGGATATTTTTATGCCGGTCTATCTTTTTTGCTTGCTAATTACAAGTCTTAACTTTTTTTCTGAGTTAATCTGGATTCTCTCTTTTTTCTCTCTATCTCATAAATGCTAAAAATCCAAAGATCCTCTTTCACTGTACATTCTTTCTATATATAGACAATCTGGGCCAGTGGAGAGATGACAGTTGGCGAATGTTTGGGGAATATGCCCAAAACACTTGTCAGTCTGCAAATATGCCTTGGACACGTGGCGGCCTCTAAGGAGTGCCTTGGGAAGGGGCATGACTGCATGCGTTAATTGGCATGCGGGCCTGCCTCGCATGCTTCTGGCGGTGCTTATCCGCTGGGGTCGGTCCTCGGGTCTCCCGCCATTCAGGTCGGCCTTGTTGTAATCTTGATTCGGAGCATTTGATCTTCTCTCTGCCCGGCCCTCCCGGGTCGGATATCGGGTCGGCTCTGATGTCTCTGCCCGGTCCGGTTCTAACGAGCCCGGGACAAAATCGGGTTTGTGCGGTCCGGCCAGCTCTACTCGGCCGGTTCAGCTGCCTTGAGTGCCTACGTGGATTCCAAGGTGGATGGGCTGCCAACAAGGGCCCCCGAGTCCAGGGCCGTGCCGGGTTGGCCGGGGCTGGGGTCGTTTCATGTTGAGGCCGATCTGGCTTGTGGGAGGATAAGATCTATCGAAGGGACGCCTCTTCGAGAGTCGCGTCGATTCGATTTCAGGGCCATTAAGTGTCATTATGAGGGGGACGCGTGGCATAACCTGATTTGATGGCGTCTTCACGCGCCTTCGAATTTCGCGACGGTTCAGTAGGAATCGCCGCTCCACGCGCCTGGCATTTAATGCCCTTTCTCCTCTATAAATATAGCCTGTCTCCTCCTTTCTTATTCCTTCGCCATTTTTGAGTCTTTGTTGCAGAGAAGAGAGAGAATTTTCTGGTGGTCTTTTCCCGATTTTTACAGAGACTTTCCCGGTAAGCTCTTTTTCCCCCCTTTTTTCATTTAAGATGTCGGAGCCGAGGGGTGAGACAGAGGCGGAGTTGACCGTGTCGCCGGACCGTACGGATGTGGCAGATCTGTTGGTAGGTGGAGTTCCTGTCGACTGGAGTGTCGAGGAAGAAGAAGGCGAAGTCGCGAAGTCGCCGGAATCTGGAGAGGTGGAGATGGCGGTGCCGTTGACGGCCGTCGGAGGGACTCAGGCGGAAGAAATAGTCGAGTCGGTGGTGGCTTGGACTCGCCCTCGGCCGTCCCCCTTTGTGGAGGCGGAGTGGGATTCGGCCTCGATTCGCAGCACTGTTCCAGAGGAGCAATTAGCGGCTTGGCGGCTGCGATTTAAGATCCCGGCGACGGTGCGGATGTTCGTTCCGAATCCCGAGGAGAGGGCTCATACTCCGCCCGTCGGTTGTACGGCGGTGTACTACCGCTCTTTGCTGGCCGGGCTCAGGTTTCCGCTCCCGTTAGCCTTCTCCCGGTGGCTAAGGCAGTGGGGCCTTCTTGTCCCCTAGTTTCATCCGAATTCCTGGGCTCGGGTGGTAGGTTTTTCCATTCTTTTCAACCAGCACGGCTGGCCCGAGCCAAGCTTTGATGAGTTCAACAGCCTTTTTCTATGGAGGTCGGTCGGCAGATCCGGCTCCGGCTGGTTTTACCTGACGGCTCGGCATGCCATGCATAAGGAATTAGTGGGTGTGCCTGAGACCATCCATAGCTGGAAGGAACAGTGGTTCTTCATAGGGGGACCGTGGAGGAGCTCGTTGGATGAGTGGGAGCCTGGTGTGATAGATGCCGAGCTTCGGGTCCCAGAGCACTTTACGGCGAAAATGAGTAAATGTCGTATTTCGTATTCCTGTTCCTTTTTTGTCTAACGCTCATCATTTATTGTGTGTGCAGAACGCATCCCGGTGCAAGAGACCTCTTCCGAGTTCGACGACCGGGTTGAACAGCTTTTGGATGTCCCTCTTGAGCAAAGGAAGTCGTACCTTTTAGTTACCGAGGAAAACCTTTGGGCGGCCGGACTTAGATCAACCGATCCGAGTATAATGTCTTCATCAGGTAGCCCGCTCTCTCTTTTTTTTTACATGTCTTCTTTTTCCAGTTCCTAGGGCCAAGACTTCGTCCGGGCGGAAAAAGACGCCCGCGCAGCGCGTGGCTAGGCTGGCAGCTGAGGCCGCCGAGCGGAGGGAGCGGGCTGGCAAGCGGAAGAGGGTGGAGGCCGGGCCTGAGGACAGCGCGACCAAGGCGGAGGGTTCGTCTGCTCCTGAAGTTGTCGTATCCGCCCCGACCCCTTTTCGTACGGGTCGTGTGACCAGTGAGGAGCCCGTGATTGATTTGGAGGGTCATTACCTCCCGGTTAACAAGGACCGAGTGGAACCGTGCGAACAGATGAAGGGGAGACGGCCGCACTGGTTTCTGGATTACGTCCGGGCAGCTACCCCGACCGCCGAGATGCTCAACCGGGTTCCTCCTGCGGTGGCCATGTCCGGTCATATTCCGATCAGGGGTTGGACGCCCAAGTTGGAGATGATGACTAATGACATGGATCCGGTGGAGCAGATCCAGTTTGGAAACGCTCTGGTCGGCGCCGTGCCATGTGCACCTACGTGAAGGCCTCCAACGATCTTTTGGCCTTGTCTGAGAAGCATAAGAAGGCGGAGGCCGATCTCAAAGCTTTGCAGGAGGAGCACCACCTCTGTCCTTCATTGATCAAGTCCCTAGAGGAGGAGATAACCTCCATGAAGGGTGATATGGAGATCCTGGACAGTCGGGCCCTCCAGGCCGATATATGGAAGGTGAAGGCCGAAGAGATGACAGCGGCGGCCGAGCAGGCGCATAAGCGGTGGTTGGATACCCGGACTGAGCACGAGGCTTATTTGAAGGAAACCAAGGCCCATGTTGAAAACCTGACCGAGCGTATCAGCACCTGCGAGGCTTCGAGCTATGCCAAGGGTCTTGCCGAAGGGGCGGAGGCCTTTAAGGAGACACCTGCGTTTGAGGAGCTGATCAATCTGAATTATGTCTCCACCTGTTACGAGATATTAGATCTCATGAAGGGTGGGAAGACCGTTCAGGAGATTGAGGCCTATATAGCATCTCAGGCGACCGATCTGCATGTCGACATCTAGGGAGCCGATGAGCCAAAGGTCCCTGAGGTTGAAGATGCCGGACTGGCTCCGCAAGGTGAAGGTGAGGGACAATCCTTTCAAGCGGCCGGCCAGGAGGGTGGGGCCGAGTAGTTTCCCTAGGTTTCGCTTCCCGCATGGCCTGCGTGCCAGTCTCTGCTTCTCTTTGTTTTATTTTATGTACGGCCTGCGCGCCAATCCGTCTTGGTTTTCTGTTGTCACCATGTGTACTTAGAAAAAATGATTTAATTGAATAAAAGTTTCCTTGTAGCATCTGTTTTTGCTCTTTAGATGTTTGGGCCCAGTTGGTTGGGCCGTTGCCCTTCTATCATGTTCATCACTTGTTGATTGTGCCGAGACGAGCTCGGTCTTATAGTGCCGGATGAGCCGGTCTTATGAGGTGCTGAGGCGATCTCGGTCTTATAGTGCCGGATGAGCCGGTCTTATGAGGTGCCAAGACGAGTTCGGTGTTATAGTGCCGGATGAGCCGGTCTTATGAGGTGCCGATGCGAGCTCGGTCTTATAGTGCCGGATGAGCCGGTCTTATGAGGTGCCGAGGCGAGCTCAGTCTTATAGTGCCGGATGAGTCGGTCTTATGAGGCGCCGAGACGAGCTTGGTCTTATAATGCCGGATGAGCCGGTCTTATGAGGTGCCGAGGCGAGCTCGGTCTTATAGTGCCGGATGAGTCGGTCTTATGAGGTGCACCAATATTAAAAAATAGAATAACGTCAAATTTTATTGATAATACCTCTTTAAATACATAGCGTTCCATGGGTAAGTTAATCTTTGGCCGCTCAGATATTCCAGCTGGTAGGCCCCATTCTGAAGGACTTCACTAACTTTATATGGTCCTTCCCATTTGGGCTTGAGTGGTCCGGGATCCGGGCCCAGTACCCGTTTAAGGACGAGGTCGCCGACCTGGAAGTTTCTAGGGTGAACCTTGGAGTTATAATATTTTTCACTCCTTCTTTTGTAGACGGAGTTTTGTATTTCCGCTTGAGATCGTTTTTCGGCAAGGAGGTCCAGGTTCACTTGGAGGGCCAAGTCGTTATCTTGCTCTTCAAAATGGGCTACTCGGTAGGTAGGTGCTCCGATCTCAACCGGGATGACGGCTTCAGAGCCGAAAGCCAAGGAGAAAGACGTTTCTCCGGTGGCGGACCGATGTGTTGTTCTGTAGGCCCATAAGGTTCCGGGGAGTTCCTCGGGCCAGGAACCCTTGAGTTCCTCAAGGCGGGTCTTGAGATGTTGTTTCAGGATCTTGTTGACCGCCTCGACCTGCCCGTTGGATTGTGGATAGTAAGGCGTGGAAAAGTTATTTCGTATTTGGAGGCCGTCGCAGAAGGCTTGAAATTTCTTATTGTCAAATTGTTTTGCATTATCCGAGACAATAGATTTAGGGATCCCGAACCGGCATATGAGTGACTTCCATATAAAATCAACTATCTTCTGTTCGGTTGTTCGTGCCATAGGCTCGGCCTCTGCACATTTTGTAAAATAATCGACTGCGACGATGGCGTATTGTACTCCTCCCCGTCCTTTAGGTATAGGACCGATCAAGTCGATTCCCCACTTGGCGAATGGCCATGGGCAATATACGGAAGTGAGAGTTTCCGGCGGGGATCGGATATGCGGAGCGAAGATTTGGCACCGGACGCACTTCCGTACGAGCGTGATGGCATCTTTTTTGAGATTGGGCCAATAATAGCCTTGCCGGATCAATTTATAGGCCAATGCTTGGCCGCCGGAATGATTACCGCATATACCCTCGTGCACCTCCCTGAGGGCATATTCTGCTTCTGATTCGGACAGGCATTTCATCAGTGGAACCGAATATCCTCTTTTATATAAGGTTCCATCCACGATGGTGAACCGGGCGGACTGAGTTCGTAATGATCTCGCTTGGGCTCGGTCCTCGGGTAAAATGCCGCTTTGAAGGTATTGCATTATAGGCTGCATCCACCCTTGCGGTTCTGACTGTTCAGCTGCCCGGACTTAGGCCATTTCCAGGGCTGATGAGGCATGATACCCTATGCTGCCCTCATCCATATGTTCGGCTCCGGAGCTAGATGCGAGTTTGGCCAAAGAGTCGGCTTGGATGTTCTCAGTTCTGGGAATATATTGTATTGTTCCCCGAAAATCTTGCAGACCGGCCCGTGCCAGGCTGAGATACTTAACCAGTTTGGGCTCTTTGGCTTCGTATTCGCCGTTGATCTGGTTTACCACTAATTGAGAATCACTCAAGATAGTGAGGCGGGCAAGGCCGAGGGAGGTCGCCATTTCTAGACCGGCCAAGAGAGCTTCATATTCTGCCTCATTGTTGGTGGTCGGGAAACCCAAGCGAATAGCCAAGCAGAACAGACGTTGGTCGGGACTGACGAGGACTATCCCTGCACCTGATCGGTCGGTGGTTGAGGACCCATCTACCTAGAGTGACCACTCTTCTGATCGGTCGTCCTCTTGTGCGATTGCTGGTGTGAACTCTGCAATGAAGTCTGCCAGGGCTTGTCCCTTTATGGCAGTGCGCGATTCATAAGTTATGTCAAATTGTCCTAGTTCGACGGCCCATTTGACCATCTGGCCGGAAACGTCAGGTCGGTGCATGACTTGCTTTAAAGGGTAGTTTGTTAAGACGACTACCTGATGTTCCAAAAAGTAGGGTCTTAACTTCCGGGATGCCATTACGAGCGCATAGGCCTATTTTTCCATTGGGGCATATATGAGCTCGGCATCGTGAAGGGCCTGACTAACATAGTAGACCGGATGTTGCACTGCATTCTCCATTCGAATCAGAGCGGCGCTGATCGCCGAGTCGGAGACCGCGAGATATAAGCTGAGAAGTTCCCCTCGGGTCGGTCGCTGCAAGGTCGGGGCTTCTGCCAGGACTTTCTTGATTGGCAAGGTTCTGTCCACTGAAAATCCTTGTTCTTTTTTATCGCCTCAAAGAAAGGTTTGCATTTATCAGTTGAGCGAGAGATAAAGCGACTCAACGCGGCTAGTCGGCCAGTTAGGCTTTGCACCTTTTTGACCGAATTTGGAGGAACAAGTTCGGTCACTGCCGTAATTTTATCGGGGTTGGCCTCAATCCCTCTTTGGCTCACCATGTAGCCGAGGAATTTTCCAGAACCTACCCCAAATGAACATTTCTTCGGATTTAACTTCATCTTATACTCTCGCAAAATAGCAAACATTTTATTGAGGTCATGTACATGATTGGCCGAGCGCAAAGATTTTACTAACATATCATCTACATATACCTCCATTGTATGGCCTATCAAGCTATTGAACATTTTATTTACCAGGCGTTAATATGTTGCGCCGGCATTCTTGAGCCCGAAAGGCATCATCCGGTAACAGTATAGGCCGCGGGCCGACTAGAAGGAGGTGTTTTCTTTATCAGCGGGATGCATTGGGATCCGGTTGTTTCCGGAATATGCTCCATAAAGCTCATTAGCTCGTGCCCGGCCGTTACATCCACCATGTAGTCGATATGGGGGAGGGGGTAGCTATCTTTCGGGCAGGCCTTGTTCATGTTGGAGAAGTCAATACAGAGCCTCCATAGCCCGGTCGGCTTTTTTACCAAGACCGGGTTGGCTACCCAGGTCGGGTATTGGGCTTCCAGAATTAACCCATTATCGATTAGCTTTTCTACCTCCTCTTCCAGCCCCTTCTGTCGTTCCGGCCCCATTTTCCTCATTTTCTGAATAACCGGCTTTGAACTGGGGTCGATATTTAGCCGGTGGCATGCAAGTTCCGGGTCAATCCCCGACATATCCGAATGGGTCCAGGTAAAGTAATCCAAATTTTGTCTCAGATTGAAGATCAACTCGGAACGGATCGGCTCTTGGAGGTTGTGGCCGATCTTTAGTCGCCGGGTTGGATTAGATGGGTCCATGTCGACCTGGTCCAACTCTTCTGTTGGCTCAACATGGCGAATTTTTCCTTTTGGATTTTGGTATCGTGGGTCGACAGGATCTTCTTCTAGGATCGGCTCCTTCCCGGTCCTGTGGCCCCGATCCGCTTCTTGTTCGGTTTCCATTTCGGAGGTTTGTGCGGCCCCGGGACCTTCGTTCTCCTTTTCAAGTAGGGTGTTTCCTTCCAACTGCTCGGAGCTGGTGGCCCCTATTTCTTCCGACAAATTTTCCGGGATGCCCTCTGCGGCGTTGATTTCGCGAGCCCGGATGCTGAGGTTGCATTCCCGGGCGGCCCTTTGATTCCCTGTATGTACCCTGACGCCGTCCGGGGTGGGAAATTTCATGCACAGGTGATACGTGGACTGAGTGGCCCTCAGCCTGGACATCACAGGTCGGCCTATGATGGCATTATAGTCACTATGCACATCGATGATCTTGAAAGTAGTGATCATCATCCTTCGGATCGGCCCCTGACCAAATTCCAAGGCGAGATCGATTTCCCCTAGGGGTGAGGTGCGGCAGTTGGCAAATCCCCTAATGTCCTTGTTGCAGGGCCGGACATAAGATTGGTCTACCTTCATCCTGCGAAGGGTATGAAGGTAGATGATGCTAGCATAGGCCCCGAAGTCCACCAACACCCTGTGGACCGGGATCCCCATTATGGGCAGGGTGATGACAAGGGCGTCTGAATGGGGATGGTCCAGGCCATCTGCATAGGACTCTTCAAAAGTAACTGCCAGCTGGGGGTTTTTGGGGGCTTCTTCGGCCACTGATAGGAACCCCTCTGCTCGGCGTTCGGTCCGTTGATAGGAGGTGGTGGCTTCTCGGATGGATGCCTTTTTATGGCGCTTTGATCGATGATCATCGACCTCGGCGGTTCCCATAATGGTTAGAATTTCCCGGGGGGATTTGGGGGCTGGAGTCACCCGATCATTCTTGGCTCTTGTCGGGTCGGCCCGATCCTGGAGATCCCGAGGCGGGTTCCGGGTAAATCGCCTTAAGCCTATCTCGTCGCATACCGCGATCAAGGCGGCGACGAGGTCTCGGCACTGTTCGGTGTTGTGACCCGCTGATTCATGATATTTACAAAAGCGGGTCTGGTCCATGTATTTTTGATCTTTATAGATCGGTCGAGGAACTGGGAGCAGATTTTTGTCCTTTATTTGATTGAATATGGTCGCGGCTCCGACGGAATATATTTCAGTGAAATTAGCCATGAGCTCGGGCCTACGCTCCCGATAACTCTGAGTTGTTGGGACTGTCGAGGAAGAGGCGGGAGTCTTATTTTCCCGGCAGAATTCTTGACGGGCCTCTTTGTAGTCGCGCCTATCTTCTTTCTTTTTATATGATCCTTTATGATCGGAGGGCATGACTAACACTGGTGCCAACATAGCTTCCTCGGCATCTATGTGGGAGCTGGTGCGCTCCAAGAATTCCTGGTAGGTGTGTGGGACATTCTGGCACACCGTCCAGCGAAAAGAAGAATTTTTGAGGAGGCCGGCCTGGGCAATAATGGCCAGCGTATCGTCCGACATGGGTTCCGTCTCCAATATTCGTTTATTGAAACGAGATATATAATCTTTAAGGGACTCGTTCGGCCCCTGGACGACGGAAGCGATGGATGAGTGCGGGGCGACTCGCACAAGGGACCCCATGAAATGGGATCGGAACATCGCTGAGAGCTGGGCCCATGTTTGAATAGAATGATGAGGCAGCGTCCGATACCATCTCTGGGCCCTCTCTCCCAGAGTCAGGGAGAACATTCGGCATCGGAACGCATCCTGAGACCCGTGCAGGTCCATCCAGGAATTATAATGTCCAAGATGGGCATTGGGGTCTATCTCCCCGTTGTACGGCGGAATTTGAGGAATCTTGAACTTCTCTGGGAGGGGCTCCGCCAGAACACTGGGGGCCAGGGGACTCTCCTGGCTGTTAAGCCATTCCGAACTTTGGGATGGCTGGAGTTGTTTATTTTCGAGCTCCGTAAGGCGTTTTTTAAGAAACTCGATCTCACTCGAGTTATCGCCGGGAGTTGGAGGTAATACTTGTGTCGGATTTAGGGACTGGTGGGGAGCTTTCTCTTCCTTACAGCTCTGACTTTGGATAGTGGGAGCCGGCGCTGCTTTTCGATTTTCTTCCCCGCCCCAAGGTGATCAAAAACGGATGTGGGGCACGAAAGCTTACTTTTTCGAGATGGATGTGAGCTTTCGCCATGGCTTTCCGCCCTTTCTCCGGCGACCCCATAGGCTGTCCTCTTTTTGTTTCGTCCCGAGGCAGCTGGGCGGGTCGTCTGAGATTCCGCCTCGACATGGTCTTCGGGTTTTTGAAGGGTCCCGCCCCCTGTAACCCTCGCCATAAGGGCCGCCATGCCCTGGATGAAGGCTGGGTGTTTAAAGCACTCTGCCACCTTACAGAGGTTCTTTTCCTCCGTCGCGGGCTGAGGGTTTTTCGAACTGTCGTGAGACATCTCCGGTGAGCAGTATATATCTGTTTTTTTTATCGAAGGTTCACCCCTCCTTCTAGCGCCAATCTGTTGACGTCTGGTTTGGTCAACGTCACGTGTGCTGATCTGGACGAATGGATCGAAGACACGTAGAAAATAATAAACAAGATAAAAGGTGTTTGATCACTAAATTTTATTAATGACCTTAATATAGAGTAGATCCGAGCAGGATATTTTTATGCCGGTCTATCTTTTTTGCTTGCTAATTACAAGTCTTAACTTTTTTACTCAGTTAATCTGGATTCTCTCTTTTTTCTCTCTATCTCATAAATTCTTTCACTGTACATTCCTTTTATATATAGACAATTTGGGCCAGTGGAGAGATGACAGCTGGCGAATGTTTGAGGAATATGCCCAAAACAGTTGTCAGTCTGCAAATATGCCTTGGACACGTGGCGGCCTCTAAGGAGTGCCTTGGGAAGGGGCATGACTGCATGCGTTAATTGGCATGCGAGCCTACCTCGCATGCTTCTGGCGGTGCTTATCCACTGGGGGTCGGTCCCCGGGTCTCCCGTCATTCAGGTCGGCCTTATTGTAATCTTGATTCGGAGCATTTGATCTTCTCTCTGCCCGGCCCTCCCGGGTCGGATATCGGGTCGGCTCTGATGTCTTTGCCCGGTCCGGTTCTAACGAGCCCAGGAGAAAATCGGGTTTGTGCCCGGTCCGGCTTCAGGCTCTACTCGGCCGGTTCAGCTGCCTTGAGTGCCTATGTGGATTCCAAGGTGGATGGGCTGCCAACAATTTTTTCATACAAAAAAAATCTAATATAGATTTGTGTGTGTGGGAAGAGAGAGAGGGGAAAAAAAATCTAATACTGTATATGGAGGTGACACACGCTAGAGGTGGCAAATGCTAGCGGCGAGGTTTATAAATTATTGGCCGGACTGAAGAAATGATAAGAAAGATACTTTTTTCAAGAGATCCTATTTTATAGGCGAAAAAATCCATTACACTATTATCTTTTTCGTTTTATAAAATTTTATATATAATTATAAGGTGTGAATTTCCTTTACTTATATATATATATATATATATATGTGTGTGTGTGTGTGTGTGTGTGTCTATAGTTCCAAACTTCCAATGAGAATCAGTTCTTAAAATGGGAACGTGAGCCGGTGCATATTTAGTACAGATTCACTCCACACATAGTATGTTGTAAGACATATTTATTTTTCCTACCAATGCATAGTGAATCCTTACTAAAGGTGTGCAATAGATCATATGAAAACTAATTACCTTGTGAAATCTAGAAACTTTTGTAGACCATTGAGATTAGTGATCTAACGGCTGTAGATGAGTAGAATTATATGCATTTATGTATTTTTTATTGCATTATTTGTTGCATATACTAGCGACCAGCCTGATGCAACAAATAATAACAAATATGTAATGAAATTATTTAATAATGCAATTGGTTTCTAGATTTCACCATTAAGAGTGTTTCCACCATCAATCCATATATGTAACACCCCCAAGATATTCGAGGTATATTACAGCGCCGTGAATCCCTATATGGGACCCACCAGGCTGAACAAACATCATACTCATCGACTCACAGAAACAACAGAATAACACCTCGTCATAAAGACGCCAAACAAAATAATCTACCCGGTTCAACCGGTCAAGCATAACACCATAATCCGACACAAACATATTAAACAACAATACAATCCAGACGAGTAAAAATTCTTAAGTACTCGAGTACTTATATTAGTTTAAAGACCACAAAAGGTAAAAAGATAGAAGGCAATAAGACACCACTCGTGCACAATCATCACGCCGCGGCCATCATCCGCATACTGGTCCAGCGCCCGCTCGTCTCGATGAACCTGACCTGAAATTCATAAAACGAATTTCCCCAAAACAGGTCCCCAGAGGGGTTAGCAATTACGCTAGTACAAGTAACCAAATGAACAACTTACATCTTACACATATAATAAATGCATGCAATTCCAGAAAACATAATTCCAAAACACTCATTTTCGGAAATGCCATAATCAAATCACATTTGTAAATTTCACCACAATTAACCGCGGACCCACAGCTTTGTGGATCCCTACCGAGACCCCGTCGGATCTAACCCGTAGTGGTTAAAAGCAACTCGCGGTTCCACAGCTTCGTGGAGCCCTACCGAGACACCGTCGGATCTAACCCGTAGTGAGTATACACACACACACACAATTTCTCATACAATACTACTATGTCAAGATGGTAAGTTCATAAGGATACTTGCCTCGATTAATAGACGGTGACACGAACGGAAAGGGAGAGTCAAGCACAACCGCGAGGAATCGGTGGAAATAAACCTAACGATTCGAATAACACAATCACAACCACTTATAAATGATTACGGAAATGGAATACACCCGGAAACCCGCCTACGATTCATGTATATTCGTATAAAAATAAGAACGAGGGCGGACCACAACCACACCCTCCCGATTTCGCAAAGCTATGAATATACACCATGAATCCGTAGGAAAACTAATGATATCAACAAGATTAATCATATTCATCATGAATCCACCAATAAAACGGAACGAATCGGAAGAAAATCCCAAAACCCTCAAATTATCCAAAAGTAGGGTTCTAAGAGATTTACCTTAGATTAGGATGAAAGATTCGTGTTGATGTTGTTATAATACACCAAGAACTCAAGGAAGATGTTGGATGAGATGATTGGAGGAAGAAATCGCCAAGAAAATCGCCCGGAATCGCCTTAGCCGCGGAGAGGAGGAAGAAATGAGAATTTATGTTCATCTCGGTCAACTCCCTAGTTTATATAGATAGGGAGTGTTAGCGCGCGCTAATCCTCAAGGTTAGCGTGCGCTAACGGGACAAAACTACAGGCCATCCAGTTAGCGTCCCAGTCCAGTAGCCAGATTTCTGGCCGTTAGCATGCGCTACTCGAAACGTAGCGTGCGCTAATAACCTCTCGGTAGTGCGCGCTATCGACCAATAGCGTGCGCTACCTGGACATCAGCGGATTCCAGAAGCAACTGTCAGTACACACCTGATCCGGTTAGCGCGCGCTATCGACCAAACGTAGCGTGCGCTAAAGTGTATCGGTAGCGCGCGCTATCGACCAATAGCGTGCGCTACCTGGGCGTCAGTCGAGTCCAGTGGCAAACTATCCAGTACTGGACATTCACACTAGCGCACGCTACCGGGCGTCTCATCGTGCGTTAACCCCCAACAGTAGCATGCGCTAGGCTATGTAGCGTACGCTAATCCACCAGTCCAGAGGGCTGGAATCAGCACTGCCACTCCCAGGGCTTGCTCTCTAGCGCGCGCTATGAATCAGTCGTAGCGTGCGCTACTAAAGGACCCCTAGCGTGCGCTATGCAGAAAAGATAGCATGCGTTGGGTTACAAAATATAAACGGTTCACAACACCGGAATATGAACGACACATCAAATGGAACATCTCAAGGCGCATCAAAACATAGAATGGGTCCACGACAACCCCGAAACGGTGGTTCCGCACAACAATTACGGGAATCCGATCAATAGATGACGGAAAAGATACACTGAAAGATACACGAGGGTCGCTACAACCGAGAAATACACCGAAAATGAAAATATAAGGGAAAGAAAAATGCGGATATTACATTCTACCCCTCTAAAAATAAGTTTCGTCCCGAAACTTAAGAAACAAACAACTCAGGGTACATAGCACGTATGCTATCCTCGGTTTCCCAAGTTGCCTCTTCGACACCGTGCCTCGACCACTGCACCTTGACCAAAGGGATGGTCTTATGCCTCAGTCGTTTCTCACGACGCTCCAAAATCTTCAAGGGACGCTCCTCAAAAGTAATATCCTCGGCGACATCAATCTCACCATAATCGATGACGTGACTAGGATCCGAGACATATTTCCTCAGCTGGGAAACATGAAAAACGCTATGAACATGACGCAAGGCCGGGGGTAGTGCCAAACGGTATGCCAACTCACCGACTCGCTCGAGAATCTCAAAGGGTCCAATAAATCTCGGACTCAACTTTCCTTTCTTCCCAAAACGAAAAACTCCCTTCGTCGGCGACACCTTTAGCAATACGTGGTCTCCCACCTCGAATTCCAAGGGTCGACGACGGACGTCGGCATACGACTTTTGTCGACTCTGGGCAGTCAACATCCATTCCCGAATTAATTCTATCTTCCACCTCGTCTCTAAAACGACATCCGGCTCGGTCTCGACCAAATCGGACGTCTCATTCCAACAAATCGGTGATCGACATCGCCGCCCATAAAGTGCCTCATACGGGGTCATCCGAATCGACGTGTGCCAACTGTTGTTGTACGTGAATTCGATCAATGGCAGATGTTCCTCCCAATCACTACTCTAATCGAGAGCACAAGCACGCAATATATCCTCGAATGTCTGGATAGTGCGTTCCGACTGTCCATCTGACTGGGGATGAAAGGAGGTACTCAAATGCAAACGGGTACCCAACACCTTGTGCACCACTTGCCAAAAGTGCGATACGAAACGGCCATCACGATCCGAAACAATAGACTTCGGAGTACCGTGAAGCCTCACAATCTGCGCGATAAACACACGAGCCAACTTCTCTGGACCCCAAGTGTCCTTGACGCCCAGAAAATGTGCCGACTTGGTCAGACGATCAACAATCACCCATACCATATTCATGCCCGACCTCGATCTCGGCAAACTCGTAACGAAATACATCGATATATCTTCCCATTTCCATTCCGGAACGGGAAGTGACTGCAATAACCCAGCCGGTCGCTGATGCTCGATTTTGACCTGCTGACAAGTCAAATATCTCGCTACAAACTGTGCGACCTCCTCTTTCATATCATTCCACCAGAAATTCCTTCTCAGGTCCTTGTACATCTTACTCGAACCAGGATGAACGGAGTAAGGTGTAGCATGGGCCTCACGCAAAATACTCTGTTTCAACTCCGAGTCGTTCGGTACACAAAGCCGACTCTGTAATCTCAAAAGACCATCCTCGTGAATCACAAACCCAGGAGACTTTCCCTTAAGAACATTCTCTCGGATTTGAGTAATCATCGGATCCTCTAACTGTTTTAGCTTAATTTCATCGATCAAAGACGACGAAATCTCTAAAGCACAAAGTTGCCCGACAGCTCCAGGCAACAAAACCTCAACATCTAACTCGATCAAAGCCCGCCGAAGCTCAGACTGAGACGTAAGGATCTCAAGCCTTCGCAACGCAACCGGTTTCCGACTCAAGGCATTGGCCACGACGTTCGCCTTGCCCGGATGATAAAGGATTTCGAGGTAGTAATCCTTAATCAACTCTAACCACCTCATCTGCCTCATATTCAACTCCCATTGAGTAAATATGTATTTCAGACTTTTATGATCGGTAAAAATCAGACATGCAGAGCCGAAAATATAGTGTCGTCAAATCTTGAGCGCAAACACGACTGCCGCTAATTCCAAATCATGAGTAAGGTAGTTCAGCTCATACAGCCTCAACTGTCTCGACGCATAGGCAATGGTCTTGCCGTGCTGCATCAATACGCACCTAAGACCCTGACCCGAAGCATCACTATAAACAACAAAACCCTCATTGCCCCACGACAATGCTAAAACCGGGGCTGAAGTCAAATGCTTCTTCAGTTCCTCGAAAATCGACTGTCTCTCGTCATTCCAGACGAATTTCTCGGATTTCTGGAGCAACTGTGTAAGTGGCCGAGCTAGTTTTGAGAAACCCTCGACGAACCTACGGTAGTAGCCAGCCAAACCCAAGAAACTACGAACCTCGTTCATATTCGTGGGCGGTGCCCAATCCAACACTGTCTCAATTTTCTGTGGATCCACACGAACCCCCTCGGCTGAAATCACGTGACCTAAAAACATCACTTCCTTCAGCCAAAACTCACATTTCGAGAACTTCGCATAGAATTGCTCGGTCCTCAAGATGTCTAACACTACCCGCAAATGAAGGGCATGCTCTTCCTCATTCCTCAAATAAATAAGAATATCGTCAATGAAGACGACGACACACTTATCCAAATACTCGATAAAGACTTTGTTCATCAACTGCATGAACACCGCCGGCGCATTAGTCAACCCGAAAGGCATGACTACAAACTCATAATGTCCGTATCTAGTCCAAAAAGCTGTTTTCGGCACGTCGGACTCCCTCACCCGGAGCTGATTGTACCCCGATTTCAAATCAATCTTCGAGAATACTGCAGCTCCCTGCAACTGATCGAACAAGTCATCAATCCTCGAAAAAGGATACTTGTTCTTGATGGTCACCTTGTTTAGTTCGCGATAGTCGATACACAAACGCAGTGAACCATCCTTATTTCGCACAAACAGGACTGGTGTGCCCCATGGCGAGGCGCTCGACTGAACATACCCCGACTCAAGAAGCTCACTCAACTGCTTCTTCAACTCGGCCATATCTGAAGGTGCCATGCGATACGGAGCCTTCGAAATCGGAGCCGCGCCCGGCTCTAACTCTATAGCAAACTCGACCTCACGATCCGGTGGCAATCCTGGTAACTCGTCAAGAAATACATCAGGAAACTCACTAACGATTGGAATCGAAGACAGCTCAACTCCACTACTCTCTGCCTTCAAGGCGTAGCACCAATAACCAGTACACCCCTTTCGCAGGAGTCTCATCGCCTTCAAGGCGTTAATAACGAACTTCTAGTTTCCCCTCTTTCGCCCGGCGAAAGGGTGCTCGGTGCCATCTTTGGCTAGCATGTTGATGATCCTCGTGCGGTAGTTCATGATTGCACCATGCCGCTCAAGCCAATCATCCCCGAGAATCAAATCCTCACCCTCAATACCCAGAACAATAAGATTAGAGGGCCAAGCCCTCTCACAAATAAGTACAAAACAGTCTCGAACCTCCTGATCACCAACGATCCTATCACCGCTAGAAAGCTTAACGATGAAGGGCTCACAAGGCGTCAAACAGTCGAGACCCAAACGGCGCACATAATCCAGAGATATGAACGAATGTGTAGCACCATAATCGAAAAGCACACTGACAGGATGAGAAAGAATATGAACGGTACCTGTCGCCACAGTATGTAATACCCGGTTGTAATTCATTCATTTTCATTCAGTAATTATCAGTCTGTAATTGTCACTCAGTGTATTTTCACTCAATTATAATCATTCATCAATCATGTTCATTCACCGTGTTCACCGTTCGGAAAAACTTCGAGTTGTGTATCATTATTGTTCATTGTTTCAACTTCCTCTTATGAGTTCGACTTTGTTATATCACCATTAATTTTTGGTAACTCCAAAAATTCTAAATCTTTGCAATATTATAGAGCATAGAATTAGCTTTCCAATGGTTCAAACGGTGAGTCAATCGGAGTTCGGACGAGAGAGTTATGATCGTTTTCGTTCACCCGCTCATTTTTCAGCTTTTGGCCGATCACTGCCGACCGGACTCGGTCGTGTTGTCCGACACGGCCCGTGCCGTACTCGTCCGGAAATGCCGAAGTATCTGCCCACAGGACTCGACCGTGTCGTTTGGCACGGCCGAGTCGAACTCTTCCGGATAAGCCTGAACCGACTGCCGACACGCCCGACCGTGTTCCAGGACACAGTCGAGTCATGCTGAGTCGCTGTCGGACGGGTCGCTATCGGAAGGCCCTCCGCGCCGAGACCGTGTCAAGCAGGACACGGTCGAGTCCCTGTCGGCCAGCTGTGCGACACGACCATGCCGATCGGCATGGGCCGTGTCCGGCAGGGTAGTCAAACCCTTTAAATTTGTTTTTTGAGCATTTCAGCTCATTTTTTTCCCTTTTCTTCACCTACAACCGAGAGAGAGAGCTTGAGGGAGGGTTTTTCCACTACAAAAAAAACAGTGTTTACCGACGCCAAATTCCGTCGGCAAAATAAGCAGGGGGCGTCGGTAAAATGAATACCGACGCCATTACCGACGCCAGAAGGGCGTTGGAATACCGATCGACGGTAAAAAATTACCGACGCCATTTCGTGGCGTTGTTAAATTACCGACGGCTTACCGACGCCGTTGGCGTCGGGCAATCCCCGGGTGACCTGAAACTGGGACGGTTTTGTCGACGGATACCGACGCCACTACTGACGCCACGGCCGACGGAATTTACGACGCCGTTTTGCCGTCGTTAATTTTAAAATAACGACGCCGGACCAGGCGTTGTTAAACCGAACAATGGCGACGCCATTGCCGACGGAATTTAGCCGTCGCTAATGTACCATTGCCGACGGTCTTGCAGCCGTTGGTAAAACTGTAAATCACGACGCGTTTTACCGACGGTAAAAGGGCGTCGGTAATTTTTTAACTGCAGTTTTTCGGTCGGGAAATGCCGTCGGTATTTTTTGTTTTTGCTGAATATTCTGAATTTTTAATTATTTTAATTACCTGCTTTCAATTTCTGAATAATCAAACAAACTAGTCATAAACATCAAAAACGTCTCAATGTTACACAATCGTCATAGTTATATCGTCGTACACAATCAAGAGTTGTCATCATTTCATCATACAATAAAAAAAGAAATAAGTAGTCTAAATCAAGGTGGAGTAGAAGAGCGACTCGGAGGTGGAAAATTTTGTTGTGTTAGCATTTCTTGAATAGCTTGCAACTGTTCCTCAAGGCGCTGTCTCTTCACGCGCTCTTCTTCAATCACCTTTGCACAGTCTTCTCTCGGTCTGCGCTCTTCTTCAATCATCTTTGCTGCTCTTCTCTCTCTGCGCTCCTCTATCACCGCTCCTGTAAGGATGTGAATCGAGTGTGGATCTTTTCGATGCGTGAAACCGTGAGGTCGTTGATCCACCGCCGCTAGAGCTCGTGCTTATGATGCCGGGAGCTAGGCGCCAAAGTGCCATACATCCTGTTTTCTTGACATATTCTTTGGCGGCCTCCTTCTCCCCGCAAAGATCTTATAGATCATATTTAAATCGCTCCAGCTCCTTGCTCTGCAAAGAAGTCGCTTAACCCTAGCCTCGAGAAGAAAAACATGCTCAATGAGAAAAACATTCCAAATGAATACAACTTTACAGAAATAAATATTCTAATTACATTTAAGCATCAACAAGGAAAAAAATGGAATAATTTTAGGAATGCAGGAGCAAGATTATATCTACGTATTTAGGCACAAGTTCGGACGGACAATGTCATGTTTTTCTATTTAAAAAGTGGGGTAGAAAATTATAAAATACAACGTAAATATAGTTGAAGTGAAAACCCGGACCGGGACTTGCCAGAGGTTTTGGCTCCGCATCTATATTTTAAAGCCAATCGCCGTAACCATTAGCATCATAGCAGGGCGATATCGTCGTCCCGGCAAGAGTATATAATACTCGACTCAAATTTAAAATTCTACCCCCGTATTGTTATCCTACCAATTTCTAACAAAACCAAACCGAATTTTCAAACATTTGGTTCATGTTCGGCTCAATATGATTCTAGATGAAAAATTTCAAGAAACTCGAATAAAATTCAGTTAATGTATAAATTTCAAGAAACTCAATATCAAGTACCTTACAACTACATCATCGACTTCTCTATATATTACAAAAAGATTGGGGCTACTTGTAATACATTTAAAGAAGTTGGGGATGTAAATGTATAATATTCTTGGCGTCGGCAACTATAACCACATGGATAGAATGTAAAATGTAAGACCAAACCAAACATCAATGTTTTTTTTTTCCTGAAATTTTAGAACTTCTCTAGGTCTTTCCGTAACTACCCCAAACCTTAGGGGTTCTTTTGTAATTAACCATAAAATTAATAGGTTACTGGACATTGATAAATAGTTTCTGATTTGAACAAAGAACATGAACATCCAACTTCGCCTCTTATTCCAATCAAGCAAATTGACTCATTTACATGTCACATTCATAGCAAACTCCTGGACATGCAAGTGTCTATTAAGACATGCATTTTATGTACAAAAGTACTTATTTTGCTAATAGGGTAGGTAAACATCTCACAATCAACACCATAGGTCTAAGTGAAATACAATGAAATACACAACCAGCAGGAATCACCAACTAATGAAACTAAAGCACCGCTCATGAAGTAAATTAAAAAGACAAGCAAATGCTAATAGAAGTGAAGAAATGAAATGAGCAGATCACCATTTTAAATAAAGGACAAGAATCTCCAAGTAAAATCAAAATTGCAGGAAAGGAAGTTTCAGCTGTAGTGGAATGGCTGGGTTGCAGATGTGAGTGATTCTGATGATGAAACCGAGTACGTGAACCTTGCACTGATGGCCAGGTCAGATGAGCAGGAAGCTAGTTCAGCAAGTAATCTGGTAAGAACTACTAACATTTCTGATCTTTCTAAGTTTGATTGCAAGAACACCATTGATGAAATGTCTAATTAAATTTATAACTTTCGTGTCACTCTAAAATCATTAACCAAAGAAAATGCTAGAATAAAAGGGGCTAATGATTTATAACATTTTTCTACAATACTAAAGTTGATTATTGGACAAATAGACACACTGTTTCCATGACAATCAAAACAACAAGTGTGAATCGAATGTATTCCAAAATACCGTAGATGAATCGAATGCATATATACTTACATCAATATCCGCATCCTTCGTGTCGTAAAAGTTCCATCTTTTTCATGTGGATAGCTCGAAAGAGGCATAAACACACCGCTCTAATGGAAGATTGTTCTTCGTTGCCTATTTATTAAAAAAACTTGAAATTATTATGATGCACACTTACATATACAAGCAAAAATAATTAGATAATTACTAACCAACTCTCGAGTAAGTACGCTAATGTACTTAGAGCCTCCACTGTGCTTGCTTATCCCGCACTGTGGCCATCCACTTCAGCCATTCGGTTGCCTCTCGCCCTCGTAGATACATCTCTCACCTCGGGAGTATCCCGAAGCACACAAACCTTCCCACCAATCGGTAGGGATGTGTTTCAGCCTCCCTTGATCCCTTTTCTTTTTGCATTACTTAGGAAATTCTTGAACCTAATCCGTGCACGAGACTCCCAAAATCATAGACTTCTTGTTCCCACTCAACAATGGCCACGTGAAAAATTTCTATGAAATATTGCATATCAAGTTAATAAAACTAACTTTCCAATTGAATATAATTAGTTTACATAATGATTACAAATTACCTTAAAGAAGGTATAGTATTGGGCCTTTACGCTATTAGGAGTATCTTTCCGGTTGAAGCTCCGGATTGGGAACTCTTTTAAAACTCCTCGTGCACACCACGGAAACTGGGATGAATCACTATATCTCTCAGAACCAAAACCAAATTAATCATTTAGATCATCACAATACTTAGTTATAGCATTTAATCAACATTTGTTTTCTATTTTTAGTACTTGTTTTCTTCTTTAAATATAAGTTAAAGGGAACGTATGAAAGTCTTACACAAGTTGGGAAGCAATTTTTGAAATAGAAGCAATCGTGAAGGTGGTATTTGCAAATTTGTAAGATTACTTTTCTTTTTGTAATTATTCGGAAATACTTTTATACCAATTAAACAGAAATAACTAACCCGGTTTTAGTATCTCTTTCAAGAGCAATCTTTCTACAGGAAACAACACTTGAGGCTGCCTCAGAAGCTATTATCTCTCGATCCTCATCTTCAGAAATGTGTGCACTAGTCTCCTCGTCTGCCCTGTCTCGGAGTAGAACAATCGGCGGAGTCTCGGGTAGAGCAGACGAAGACCTAACAGACCTTCTCGTGGGGAGTCCGTAGGCGGTGAAGAGTGTCCGAGCCGCTCGTGAGGAGCCCGTGCTATCAAGGCGGCGCCCGCCACCACCTCTCCTCATCGAGAACATCTAAAATTGCTTGTGTAGAAAATTAAATAAAATCAAATAAACACATAATTGGTTGTATACAACCTAGGGGGTATTTTTTGTTATGTTTTATTTTTAACTTACCATTCTATTTGTTTTATTTTTAACTTACACCATTATATTCATGTTCAACAGTTTGTTCGGCAGAAGTTAGGGATCATGGTTAATGGGAACGAAGCTTTGTGGTTTTAGTACGATGTCTGTATGTGAAGGAAGCATGGAGTGGTTAGCTTTTTCTGCGTACTTGCTGAATTTTGTAAATCAAGTGGTTATATATTATGTAACCATTAAACTCATAATTATGTAGTAATCGTAATATGTAGTAGGTTGTCGTATGAAACGTTGTATGTCAACGTATTTACTATTTCCTATGTTCTTTAATCCCATTATTATACATCTTTGTTTAACTGAGTTGTTTCTAATAAACAATGTGGCAACTAACTGTTCTACGTAGGGCAACTTCTTTTCCTTATTGACTAATTTTATAAACCAAGGAGTCCTAGCTGTTACAATTCATATTCTACAATCAACTAATAACTACCAACTAGTGACTATGCACACTTGAACTTAAACAGATTTACCATTCAACACTAGTACAATTTAACTAGTAGTTGTAAGTAGAAATTTGAGCATGGGTCGGTTTGGGTCGGTTTTGGGGCAAAACCGAACCCAAACCGCTAAATTCGGTTTTTGATTTTTAGAACCCAATGGGTTCGGTTTCTGATCGGTTTTGGTTTCTCGGGTTTTGGTCGGTTTTAGTTTCGGTTTCGGTTTCTTGGGTTCAACCCATAGAAAATCGTGGCCGGAACTAGAAAAATATTTTGTTCTAAGAAGTCATGATCTTATGCAAAACTAATAAGCTTCACATTCTTGAGGAAAGACATTAATATAAAACTTGAAATCGGATCCACATTACGCCACACTAATAAGCTTCACAATCGTGGCCTCGGTGCTCTTTCCTCTATAAATAACCAAAAAGAAAGTGGATCCACATTTTCACATATAATGATGAAAAAGCAAAACATTAGTACTTAATAAAGCGCCATCAATGAAGATACTAGATAGAAGCTTTTTTATAAATTATAACCAAAGCAAAAATTACATACTTCACCAAACAACTACTAGCTACTTCATCGACCAAAGCAAAAATTACATACTTCACCAAAAATTGACATGATCGTAAAGACTATAACATATGATCGAATCATCATCATCATTACTATCTTCCTCATCGACGTTATTATATATCCATCATCCGATGCCTCATCCACATCATCAATATCAATAAGTCCACCTCGTGGATGCGATATTGATATCTCATCATCTACGAGCTTGACTACCTCTAGTCCTCATGACCACGGCATCCTCTTGAAACGGTTGATGTAATGACGAGGCGGATGGTTCACAAGCTACTTCAACTCTAGATCTAGGTGTGACCTTGCACACTCCCCACCAATCCTTCTTAGCTTGATTCATACTAGGATAGGAAGCATAATACACTTGAGTAGCTTGATTGGCTAACACAAAAGGTTCGTACTTCTTGTATTTACGGGTGTGGTTTATCAAACCAAATTGAAATCAGTATTCACCGAAGTCCCTAGAGGTGATAAGTCAAACCACTCACACTTGAATAACACAATTGTTTTAGTAGGTTCACCATTATACTCTACCACACACACCTCCATTAATCGCCCGCAAAAATCTTGCTCATCACTATTATAAACCTCGCCCTTTATGCAGACACCACTATTCATAGTACTTTTATCGACCCATGGTCAACCGTGTGGAACACCGTATCCATTAACTAAACACCCGAATAAATTTGAACCCCTGCATAATGGCCCTTCGCAAGGTCCTTAATGCATTGGCTTGCATTACTTGAAAGATCATTAACCTATGACAATTATTAAGTATGTTAGTTATGTAACTTTCTACATATGAAATTAGTCTATAAATAATTTGATATGAGACCCCACACTTACATATGTTTTGAACCAACTTGCAAACTCCTTTTCAACTCTTGTTTGTAAGTCATTTTCCGTTATCCCAGTTAGTTGCTCGAATTTGATCTTCAAACAATCTTCAAAAACACACGAGTTATTATATATTTAATGAATGAATATATTCTTCATTAAAATAAAATATCACGAGGGTACTCACGTCAAGTATGTCTCTGAAACCTCAAAGACAATTGGATAAAATATATATATGTGCTGCATTATACTCTTTGGCATCAAAATATCGTGAAGGCATTTTGCCAAAAGGACGGCCATCCAATTTGAAAATTGAGAGCATATTTGGATCATCATTTTCATCGGCTCCCCCCTCATCATTTCGAGGCACACTTCTAATCTTCGTAGTCACCCAATCTTCAAAGTAGTATGAGCTAAATGTTGATGCCTCTTTCATTAAGTAGGCATTGGTGATGGATCCTTCAACTTTGGCTTTGTTCTTTACAAAATCTTTCAATGTCTTCATATACCTCTCAAATGGATACATCCATCGATATTGTGCTGGACCAGCAATTCGGGCTTCACACCGGATGGATAACAAGATGCTCCATTGAATCAAAGAAGCTAGGCGGAAAGATACGCTCAAGTTTGCACAAAGTAACTGGAATTGTTTCATGAAGTCTACACATGTCCTCTATTTTTATTGTCCAAGATGTCAAGTCTTTAAAGAAGATACTCAACTCTGTAATTGCCTTCCAAACAGCTTGAGGAAGAAGTTCACGAAACGCAATAGGTAACAAGCGTTGCATGAACACATGGCAGTCATGACTTTTCATCCCTCTCATCTTTAGTTGTTTCTTATCCACGCATCTACTAATATTGGACATGTAGCCATCAGGAAATTTAAGACGAGATATCCATTCACATATTACTCTCTTTTCATCTCTGTCAAGTGAGTAACAAGCTTTCGGATACTTTCCTGTCGTCTCATTTTTCTTCAATTCAGTCCGATGCGAGCAATTGCAACTCGTCTCTAGACTTGGTGGTATCCTTGGTCTTTCCCGGCACATTAAGCACGGTGTTGAACACATTGTCAAACACATTTTTCAATGTGCATGACATCCAATTGTGACGAATCGAAGTTCTTTCCAATATGGGAGATCCCAAAAGATGCTTCTTTTCTTCCACCCGCTCCTAGAATTCTTGGATATCTCTTTGTTTGTCTCATTGTAGTCCTCTGTCACTTTCACAAGACCCAGTGCCTCTATTAGATTCAATATCTCGGCGCCCGACCTTTTCTCGGGTGTAGGTACTTCACATGTCATATTCTTTCTAAATGCTCGTCGGTTCCTCCTAAACATGTGATCCGGCTCCAAGAATTTCCGACTACAATCAAACCATGTTTGTTTACCACTCTTAGGAAGAGTAAACGCTTGATCTCATCCATGCAATGAGGGCATGCCAATCTTCCAGCAGACTCCATCCAGACAACATTGAATACGCTGGAAAATCACTAATAGTCCACAACAACGGTGCTCGCATTTGAAAATTTTGCTTCAATGAGATGTCAAATGTTGGAACACCCTCTTCCCACAAATTCGTCAACTCCTTTATGAGCATTTGAAGAAACACATCCAATTGCATCTTAGGATTGCGTGGCCCCAGTATTAAGATTGTTAGGAACATGAATTGTTCCTTCATACAGAGCCAAGGTGGTAAGTTATAGGGTGTGACTATAATCGCCACGATGAATATTGTCGCCCTGATTGTGCAAAGGTGCAAAACCATCAGTCGAAAGACCTAATCTCACATTTCTAGCCTCCGCAGCAAAATCTGGATAAATAGTGTCCAGGTGCTTCCATGCTGGAGAGTCTGCAGGATGACGCATAATTCCGTCATTTGAACCAGAACATGAAGCATGCCACCTCATATCTGCCGCGGTAGCATTTGACATGTATAGCCTTTGCAATCGGGGAATAAGAGGAAAGTAGTACATCTTCATGGCTGCCACTTTTTTCCTCCTACGGCTTCCTGAGGCACGACACATATCTTTGTAGCGTGATGTACCACAGAATATACAACTCTCACTGTCTTTGTAATGGTCCCAATAAAGCATGCAGCTGTTTGGACAACAATCAATCTTCTCTACAGGTAATCCCAACCGACGCAATAATTTCTTTGTACTATAGAAGTTATCGGGACATAGATTCCCTTTTGGATGACTGTCTTTCATGAACTCTGCAAACTGATTAAAACACTTTTCTGATAAGTGGTTCTCTGCTTTCAAACTCATGAAACGAGTCATATAAGACAATTGGGAGTAATTAGCACAACCAGGCCACAACTCTTTGTCTCCAGATTCAACATGTCATATATTCGTTTTGCTCAGGATTTGGTGGTTCTTCCACATTCTCAACATTAAATTGTGGCCCGACATGCTCCATGACCATCGTGCGGCATTTAATTGGATCCCAACTCGTTGGTATCTATATTCACATCTTCATCCATATCTTCACATCCCTCATCCATTTCAATTTCGCCGTGAAAATCCAAGTTTTATACTCCCTAATGAACCCAAATTTCCCAATGTGATACTTAACTTTTACGTATCATGAAACGTATATTATCACATTTTTTACATGGACATCTTATTTGGTCACCCGACATGCGGTGCGGTGACTACTTGCATACTCGATAAAGTTGTTAAGTCCAGAGAGGAATGCAGGATTCCAAGAGCCATCAAGTTTCCGGTGATACATCCACTCACGGTTGTCACCCATTCTAAAAATTGTAACAAAATGATCAAAAAAACTCAAGGTTTTTTTCATCTTATGAAGAACATTATGAAAACAAACTATATTCGAAAAGGATCGGGCAACCGGAGAACATGTGAAGACATTATTGAGGCGATTAACAATGCTACTGTTCAAGATCATACGAGAAGTAAGAGTAGTTTCTCGTCGTGACACCTTATCATTTTACCCAATCAATTTATGTGAAGTAAGAGTAGTTTATTTTTCATGAAATTCACATTCCGCTCTTGCTCGTTTTATGAAGTTCATGAAGTTCGATTAATGGATCCTCCATGTTGATTTTTTTCGATTTTAATGTATGTTATGTTTCTAGTTTTTAATCAATACAAAACATTAAAGGTAAAGTGATCGAAATCTTCAAACAAATAGGTAAAGTGACTTATTCTTGTCAAGCTACAAGAAAACTAATCCATAGGATCGAATACTCAATTGAAATAAATTGGGCAATTCTAGGTAATATTGAGAGAAATATAGTACAAGGATTCATAAATGAAACTCAAGAAATTACATCGACATCAATCCTAAATAGGTCGACCTTTGAACAATTTGATCCTTGAGCCACATGTTAAATCAAAAATATAAATTTGAATTCCTCAAGAAGATCAAGAATAGAGAGATGTTACCCGAATTGGGGATTTTAGGTCGCCGATTGGGGGTGTTTTATGCGGAGGTGCGCGGAGGCGAAATCTCGATATCTCCGTCGGAAATCTTTCACGGGAGAGAGGCGTTTAACACGGGGAGAAGGCGTTTTGCAGAGAGGTGCGGGGAGAGAGGGGTTTTGGGTGCGGGAGGTGAATGACTGATTTTAGGTCGAACCAGAATAGGCAGAGGGCTGAGAATGTATTAAAATTTACCGACGCCAACGGGCCGTCGGTAATGGCGTTGTTAAATATAACAAATACCGACGCCGGGAGTGGCATCGTTAATTCATGTAAGTCATGCCATTTAACGACGGCAAAAGTGCCTTCGGTATCTCTCCGACGACTTCCGACGTCGGTACTGGCGTCGGCAAATTTCGCGGGAAGACACCCACGCTATGGCGTCGTTAAAGCCGTCGGTAATTGTCCAAATTCACGGGTGTCGGTAACGGCGTCGTTAAATGCCAAAAAATACCAACGCCTTTACTGGCGTCGGTAAATGGCGTCGGTAAATACTGTTTTTTTTGTAGTGTTCCTTCACAAATCATTTGAGTGTTTGATTTTCTTCATCCTTCTTCGATCGTGTAGCTCGGATTGTGGATCTAGCACGTGTTCTTCGGATTATAGGGCTTGAATCTTCAAGAGGTAAGAACTCCTTCAACCCTAGTATGATTTTGGGGTGGGTTTGGTGGTGATCTTGTGTTTTAATTCGAATTAACCGATGTTGTTATTAGATTTTGATAGTATTCACGCAACCCATGGTTTTCTTGTTTTTGATTGGGATGAAATCCCGTTGTTATACCATTGACTGATTTCATTTCCTTATGCACTCTTGGTGTCCGATGAATTGTCCCAACGGGTAGAATAAGGATTAATTCTTACCTTTCCGCATTATTGAGACTTGTTGTATACCGTTGTTGTGTTAGGAGCGGATTTGGGAGGATTGTTCGGACCAAAACCTATTCCTTCGTTGTTTCCCTTATTTCATCGTGTTCAAGGCAAGTACATGTATTACATTTCGTTATGTATGTTGTGATTTTCGAAATGAATGATGAATTGTGATTTTCGGGTGCGTGAGTTGTGTTTCCTTCCACCCGGAGTGTCCGACGGGATGTCTGGGGGTCGATACTAAGGGGTACGGCCGCGGAAGTGGTATTCCACCCGGAGTGTTCGACGGGATGTCTGGGGGTCGATACTAAGGGGTACGGCCACGGGATACCAGTTGTGATTTTGTGATATCGTGATGACTGAAAATCGATGTGATTGCCAATGTAGTATTCCGGAATATATATATGTGGCAAATGCCTTATGTTTGAGATGATTGTGTAAAACCGTTTTTGTATATAATGTTGTGTAATTGTGTACTTGCACTAGCTATTCGAATGCTAACCCCTTAAATGGGGGAAATGCGTCTTATGCATTTCAGGTACCGGGAGGGCTGAGGGGCAGGCACGGGACACGCACGCGAAGGATGGGCTGGCTTGATGATGTGGCTCGAGTCTGCATTTTTATGTTTTGTCATTGCATTGTCGAGTATTGAAGTTAGACTGTCTGTTTTGAAACTTGGTTTAAGTCCCCTGCGTGGGCAATAAATTGGTATTTAACCTCTGTTCATGTATTACGTTAAAAATGTTTTGGCCGAGGCCACGGCCTTATTTACTTTTGAGTGCATTATTCGGGACTACATTGTGGTTTATTTGTCATGTGTTAGCCTGGTAGACCTCACGAGGGTTCTACGGCGTGTAATATCCCAGTTGTGAATTGGGGTGTTACATTTATGGTATCAGAGCTTAGGTTTTGAATACCTAGGTTGTCGGTGAATTTTGGGTCTGTCAGTTGCGTCATTAGAGTCAGTCATTGAGCCTAATATCATCATGCTACCATCTTTTCGTGCGACCCGTGGCTGTAAGTCTCCTCGAACTCTTATATCTCTGTAATTTGTTTTCTTGCGCTGTTCGGAATCGTGACTTGTGTTACCAACTTTGTGAATTGTGAATCTTTCTGATCTTGTCCTTTTCTTATTTTCCTTCAGTATGTTGAGAGGTCGTGGTAGACCGGCTAGGGGACGCGGCCGAGGCCGTGGTCGGGTGCCGATAATGAGGAGGGCTCACTTTCTCGATCCTCTGCGGACTCGGCCTCTCACTCGGTGCCGTCGGTAATAATGCCGACGCTGGCTACCGCCGTACTTCCAGCTAGTAGCCCGGCTTGCTCGATAGCCTGGGGTGGACGCTAATCCGCCCCGACACCTGAAGAGAAAGCTAGTAAGTGGCTTCAGACGGTGTCCAAGATGCACCCTCCTCGTTTCTCCGGATCTTCTGACTCCTTCGGTTGGGAGAATTGGCTCTTTCAGTTGTCCAGGACCTTTGATGCCGTAGCTTGTCCCGAAGACAGAAGGGTACATATTGCCCAGTACCTCCTGGATAAAGAAGCTGCGGAGTGGTGGGAGGCCGTTGCGCCCAGAGATCGTCGGGCCACTTGGGAGGAGTTTAGGGCTGCTATGGAAGCAGAATATTGCCCTCCGCCAGTTAAGGAGCGCAGAATTGTGTAGTTTTTCACCGCTACACCTCAGGATGTGCCGATTTCTCAGGCCATCATTTCTTACAATCAGCAGTTGGGGTTCGTAAGAGATCAAGTGAGATCGGAGGCTGATAAAATCCGTTACTTCAATATGCGCATGAAGCCGCATATTAGGCAGAGTATGGCACCGCTCATGTGTGCCACTTTGAAGGAATACCAGGATCGCGCCCTAGCGATCGAGATGGCGGTTCCGGAATCAGGGTCGGTTTCGGAAGTTAAGAAGCAGAAGACTACCGGTGGATTCTCGACCGGGAAGGGTGGTCAGTTTTTGAGGTCTCGTTCTGCTCCCATACCGGGGAAGAGGCCGTTCCGTCAGGCCGGTGGATCTCAGGGTAACCGTTCAGTTCAGACCGTTGCTTCTGGTGGCAGGGTTTGTTTTAACTGCAACCAATATGAGCATTTGATGAAGGATTGTCCTTTTCCTCCAGTTACTTGCTACACTTGCGGGCAGACCGGACATCGGGCGACTCATTGTGAGAGAGCCACCAGGGCCGCTATAGTTCCGACTACCACTACCGATCGGAGGATCATAACACTCCGGCTATTCGGGTTCCGCAGGTTCGGGTCGCGGTAGAGGTCGGGGACAGGCGGATCGCCGCGCAGCCTCGAGCTCGGGTTGATCCACCCCGATTGTGTACGGATGAGGCGCACGGAGGAGGCGGACATTCAGTGGCATCAGTACCACTTAGATCCTTACTCATCCGGTTTAGTGCTTTTTTATTCGGGTGCTACCCATTCCTTTATTGCATCGGATTGTGTGAATCGTATTGGCTTTAATCGCTTGTTTGAATGTGAACCGTTTGTGGTGGGTACGCCTAGCGGGATCGCATGGTTGGGGACCGGGAAGTTAGGGATTGCCCGTGAGGATCGGGAGCCGAGGCGCCCTCGAACCTCATTGTTATCGACCTCAAGGGTGAGGATTTAATCCTCGAGACGATTAGTTAGAGCGTCACGGTGCTTTCATGAACTATCGGACTCGTACTATCTCGATCGTGGTGAGGATGGCACCGAGCATACTCGCGTACCGTAAGCCGTAGATCGAGGAGCGTGATTAACGCCTTGAAGGCGATGAAACTTCGAACCGGGGTTGTGTCGGCCATCGTGTTACGCTCGAAGGCGGAAGATGGTGGAGTTGACATGTCGTCAATTCCAGTTGTTGGTGAGTATCCCGATGTTTTCCCAGACGACTTGCCGGGGTTACCACCGCAGCGAGAGGTGGAGTTTCCTATCGATCTTGAGCCGAATGCAGCCCCTATTTCTCGAGCACCGTATCATATGGCACCGTCGGAGATGTTAGAGTTGAAGAACCAGTTGGGAGAATTGTTAGAAAAAGGGTATATTCGACCGAGCGCATCGCCTTGGGGTGCGCCCGTACTTTTCGTTAAGAAGAAAGATGGGTCACTTCGTTTATGCATCGATTTTCGAGAATTAAACAAGTTGACCATCAAAAATAAATACCCTTTGCCCAGGATTGACGATTTGTTTGATGAGCTTCAGGGGGCGACAGTCTTTTCGAAGATTGATTTCGATCGGGCTACTACCAGTTGAGAATTCGGGACATCGATATTCCGAAAGCTGCCTTTCGGACGAGATATGGCCATTACGAGTTTGTGGTTATGCCTTTCGGGCTAACCAATGCCCCAGCAGTGTTCATGCAGTTGATGAACAAAGTTTTCATTGAGTATCTAGACAAATTCGTAGTCGTTTTTATCGACGATATTCTTATCTATTCACAGAATCGGGAGGAGCACGCCTTTCATCTCCGGATTGTATTAGACACTTTGAGGACTGAGCAGTTGTACGCGAAGTTCTCTAAGTGTGAGTTTTGGCTCGAGGAAGTGACGTTCCTCGGGCATATGATTTCAGCAGAGGGAATTCGAGTAGATCCGCAGAAGATAGAGGCAGTGATGGCTTGGGAGCCGCCTAAGAATGTGAAGGAGGTGAGGAGTTTTCTGGGTCTTGCCGGCTATTACCGCAGATTCATTGAGGGATTTTCTAAGATCGCTAGACCACTCACTCAGTTGCTCCAGAAAACTCAGAAGTTCGAGTGGACTGCAGAGCAGACGGCTTTGACGAGTTAAAGAGACGTCTGACTACCGCACCCGTTTTAGCATTGCCTCAGGGGAACGAGGACTTCGTAGTGTATAGTGATGCTTCGGGCCTTGGTCTAGGATGTGTTTTGATGCAGAGAGATAGAGTCATTGCTTATGCGTCCCGCCAGTTGAAACCTTACGAGGTGAATTATCCCACGCACGATTTGGAGTTAGCTGCGGTCGTTTTCGCTTTAAAGATCTGGAGGCATTATCTTTATGGGTCGTCTTGTAAGACTTTTACGGATCATAAGAGCTTGAAGTATATCTTCAGTCAGAAAGAATTGAATATGAGGCAGCATAGGTGGTTGGAACTAATTAAAGATTATGACCTCGAGATACTTTACCATCCGGGTAAGGCTAACGTAGTGGCTGATGCGTTGAGCCGGAAGCCGATGGCGTTGCAGATGTTAGAGGTACTTACACCACAGAGTAGGATCCAGCGGGATTTTATTTGTCAGGATATCGAGGTTTGGGTTCAGAGAATTCAGGGTCAGTTATGTGCATTAGAGATCACTTCGTCCTTGACTGATGATATCAAGGCGAAGCAGTATGATGATCCGTTTTTGGTCCAGTTGAGGGAGGATGTGAGGAAGGGGAAAGCCCGGATTTGTGGTTCACGATGATGGAGTTTTGAGATTTCGCGGCGGACTATGTGTACCGAGTGTTGTTGAGCCGAGACAAGATCTTGAGTGAAGCTCATACCACACCTTACTCCATACATCCTGATACGAGTAAAATGTACAAGGATGTGAGGAGCAACTGCCGTGGAGTAATTTGAAGGCGACGTTAGCGAGTTTGTGTCGAGGTGTTTGACCTGTCGGCGAGTTAAGATCGAGCATCAGCGACCCGCGGGGCTTTTACGACCACTTCCTATTCCGGAGTGGAAATGGGAGGACATTTCTATGGATTTCATTACCGGTATGCCTAAGACTCGGACGGGAATGAACATGATTTGGGTCGTTGTTGATCGACTAACCAAATCAGCTCATTTTCTAAGTATTAAGGACACTTGGGGGCCGGAGAGGCTTGCACGAGTGTTTGTTGCGGAAATAGTGAGATTGCATGGGACCCTAAGAGTATTGTTTCGGATCGTGATGGCCGGTTCATATCACATTTTTGGCAGGCCGTTCATAGAGCTTTGGGAACCGAGTTGAGACTTAGTACATCCTACCACCCTCAGACAGACGGACAGTCTGAGCGGACGATACAGACGCTAGAGGATATGTTACGAGCCTGTGCTTTAGATTGGAAGGATGATTGGGAGACACACTTGCCGTTGATCGAGTTCACGTACAACAATAGTTGGCATGCCTCGATCAAAATGGCACCATTCGAAGCGTTGTATGGGAGGAGGTGCAGATCGCCGTTGTGTTGGGATGATACGTCTGAGCTAATCGGTACCGAGCCCGACATGATAGTTGAGACGAGGGAGAAGGTTACCCTGATTCGTGGTAGATTGCTGACGGCCCAGTGTCGGCAGAAGTCTTATGCCGATACACGTCGCCGACCGTTGGAGTTTGAGGTGGGAGATCACGTCTTGCTTAAGGTGTCGCCGACACGGGGAGTTTACCGCTTCGGTCGGAAGGGTAAACTTAGTCCGAGATATATCGGGCCGTTTGAGATTTTAGATAGAGTTGGAGAGCTTGCGTATCGGTTAGGCTTGTCGCCGTCCCTGAGCCACGTGCATAACGTATTTCATGTTTCCCAGCTTAGGAAGTACGTATCGGACCTTAGCCATATTATTGATTTTGGAGAGATCGAGTTGGGGCCCGACATTACCTTCGAGGAGAGGCCGATTCAGATCTTAGAGCGTCGAGTGAAGCAACTCAGGCACAAAACCATTCCTTTGGTCAAAGTTCAGTGGTCGAGGCATGGATCCGAGGAAGCCACGTGGGAAACGGAGGATAGTATGAGGTCGAGATACCCCGAGTTATTCATGTTGTAAGTTTCGGGACGAAACTTATTTTTAGGGAGAGATAACGTAATACCCGGTTGTAATTCATTCATTTTCATTCAGTAATTATCAGTCTGTAATTGTCACTCAGTGTATTTTCACTCAATTATAATCATTCATCAATCATGTTCATTCACCGTGTTCACCGTTCGGAAAAACTTCGAGTTGTGTATCATTATTGTTCATTGTTTCAACTTCCTCTTATGAGTTCGACTTTGTTAGATCACCATTAATTTTTGGTAACTCCAAAAATTCTAAATCTTTTCAATATTATAGAGCATCGAATTAGCTTTCCAATGGTTCAAACGGTGAGTCAATCGGAGTTCGGACGAGAGAGTTATGATCGTTTTCGTTCACCTGCTCATTTTTCAGCTTTTGGCCGATCACTGCCGACCGGACTCGGTCGTGTCGTCCGACACGGCCCGTGCCGTACTCGTCCGGAAATGCCGGGTATTCGCCACAGGACTCGACCGTGTCGTTTGGCACGGCCGAGTCGAACTCTTCCGATAAGCTCGAACCGATCGCCGACACGCCCGACCGTGTTCCAGACACGGCCGAGTCATGCCGAGTCGCCGCCGACGGGTCGCTATCGGAAGTCCTCGCCGCGACCGTGTCAAACAGACACGGTCGAGTCCCCTCGCCACGGTATGCGACACGACCGTGCCGATCGGCACGGGCCGTGTCCGGCAGGGTAGTCAAACCCTTTAAATTCGTTTTTTGAGCATTTCAGCTCATTTTTGTCCCTTTTCTTCACCTACAACCGAGAGAGAGAGAGCTTGAGGGAGGGTTTTTCCTTCACAAATCATTTGAGTGTTTGATTTTCTTCATCCTCCTTCGATCGTGTAGCTCGGATTGTGGATCTAGCACGTGTTCTTCGGATTATAGGGCTTGAATCTTCAAGAGGTAAGAACTCCTTCAACCCTAGTATGATTTTGGGGTGGGTTTGGTGGTGATCTTGTGTTTTAATTCGAATTAACCGATGTTGTTATTAGATTTTAATAGTATTCACGCAACCCATGGTTTTCTTGTTTTTGATTGGGATGAAATCCCGTTGTTATACCATTGACCGATTTCATTTCCTTATGCACTCTTGGTGTCCGATGAATTGTCCCAACGGGTAGAATAAGGATTAATTCTTACCTTTCCGCATTATTGAGACTTGTTGTATACCGTTGTTGTGTTAGGAGCGGATTTGGGAGGATTGTTCGGACCAAAACCTATTCCTTCGTTGTTTCCCTTATTTCATCGTGTTCAAGGCAAGTACATGTATTACATTTCGTTATGTATGTTGTGATTTTCGAAATGAGTGATGAATTGTGATTTTCGGGTGCGTGAGTTGTGTTTCCTTCCACCCGGAGTGTCCGACGGGATGTCTGGGGGTCGATACTAAGGGGTACGGCCGCGGAAGTGGACTGGGGTGCGTGCGTGATTGAACTTCCACCCGGAGTGTCCGACGGGATGTCTGGGGGTCGATACTAAGGGGTACGGCCGCGGAAGTGGTATCCCACCCGGAGTGTTCGATGGGATGTCTGGGGGTCGATACTAAGGGGTACGGCCACGGGATACCAGTTATGATTTTGTGATATCGTGATGACTGAAAATCGATGTGATTGCCAATGTAGTATTCCGGAATATATATATATGTGGCAAATGCCTTATGTTTGAGATGATTGTGTAAAACCGTTTTTGTATATAATGTTGTGTAATTGTGTAGTTGCACTAGCTATTCGAATGCTAACCCCTTAAATGGGGGAAATGCGTCTTATGCATTTCAGGTACCAGGAGGGCTGAGGGGTAGGCACGGGACACGCACGCGAAGGATGGGCTGGCTTGATGATGTGGCTCGAGTCTGCATTTTTATGTTTTGTCATTGCATTGTCGAGTATTGAAGTTAGACTGTCTGTTTTGAAACTTGGTTTAAGTCCCCTGCGTGGGCAATAAATTGGTATTTAACCTCTGTTCATGTATTACGTTAAAAATGTTTTGGCCGAGGCCACGGCCTTATTTACTTTTGAGTGCATTATTCGGGACTACATTGTGGTTTATTTGTCATGTGTTAGCCTGGTAGACCTCACGAAGGTTCTACGGCGTGTAATATCCCAGTTGTGAATTGGGGTGTTACACAGTAGCCGCTGGGTCATCGGCTCTCCGCATCTCATATACATGCGGGTGGGCTGAGCCGACACTGGAAGCTCCCCCTTTAGTGGGCTGACCCCGATCTCTTCCCCGACTAGCACTCGGCGGAGATTGAGAAGCAAACGATCCTTGATTCACACTTGGTTTGAAGAAGCAGTTGAGTGAGCTTCTTGAGTCGGGGTATGTTCGACCGAGCACCTCGCCTTGGGGCGCACCGGTCTTGTTTGTGTGGAAGAAGGATGGTTCACTGCGTTTGTGTATCGACTATCGCGAACTAAACAAGGTGACCATCAAGAACAAGTATCCTTTGCTGAGGATTGACGACTTGTTCGATCAGTTGCAGGGAGCTGCGGTGTTCTCGAAGATTTATTTGAGATCGGGGTACTATCAGATCCGGGTGAGGGAGTCCTATGTGCCGAAAATAGCTTTTCGGACGAGATACAGACATAATGAGTTTGTAGTTATGCCTTTCGGGTTAACTAATGCGCCAGCGGTGTTCATGCAGTTGATGAACAAAGTCTTTATCGAGTATTTGGATAAGTGTGTCGTCGTCTTCATTGACGATATTCTTATTTATTCGAGGAACGAGGAAGAGCATGCCCATCATTTGCGAGTAGTGTTAGACATTTTGAGGACCGAGCAACTCTATGCAAAGTTCTCAAAATGTGAGTTATGGCTGAAGGAAGTGATGTTTTTAGGTCACGTGATTTCAGCCGAGGGGGTTCGTGTGGATCCGCAGAAGATTGAGGCAGTGTTGGATTGGGCACCACCCAAGAATGTGAAGGAGATCCGTAGTTTCTTGAGTTTGGCCTGCTAATACCATAGGTTCGTCGAGGGCTTCTCGAAACTGGATCGGCCACTTACACAGTTACTCCAGAAGTCTGAGAAGTTCGTCTGGAATGACGAGAGGCAGTCGAGTTTTGAGGAGCTGAAGAGACGTTTGACTTCAGCCGCGATTTTAGCGTTGTCGTGTGGCAACAGGGATTTTGCTATTTATAGTGATGCTTCGGGTTAGGGTCTTGGGTGCGTATTGATGCAACACGGCAAGACCATCGCATATGCGTCGAGACAGTTGAGGTCGTATGAGCTTAACTACCCTACTCATGATTTGGAGTTAGCGGCAGTTGTTTTTGCGCTCAAGATTTGGCGTCACTATCTTTTCGGCTCTGCATGTCAGATTTTTACCAATCATAAAAGTCTGATATACATATTTACTCAGCGGGAGTTGAATATGAGGCAGAGGAGGTGGTTAGATCTGATTAAGGATTATGACCTCAAAATTCTTTATCATCCGGGAAAGGCGAACGTCGTGGCCGATGCCTTGAGTCGGAAACCAATTGCGTTGCGAACGCTTGAGATCCTTACGTCTCAATCTGAGTTTCGGGGGGTTTTGATCGAGTTGGATGTTGAAGTTTTGTTGCCTGGAGCTGTCGGGTAACTTTGTGCTTTGGAGATTTCATCGTCTTTGATCGATGAAATTAAGTTGAAGCAGTTGGAGGATCTGATGATTACTCTAATCCGAGAGAACATTCTTAAGGGAAAGTCTCCTGGGTTTGTGATTCACGAGGATGGTGTTTTGAGATTCCAGAGTCGGCTTTATGTACCGAACGACTCAGAGTTGAGATAGAGTATTTTGCATGAGGCCCATGCTACACCTTACTCCGTTCATTCTGGTTCGAGTAAGATGACCTGAGAAGGAATTTCTGGTGGAATGATATGAAGGAGGAGGTCGCACAGTTTGTAGCGAGATGTTTGACTTGTCAGCAGGTCAAAATCGAGCATCAGCGACCGGCTGGGTTATTGCAATCACTTCCTGTTCCGAAATGGAAATGGGAAGACATATCGATGGATTTCATTACGAGTTTGCCGAGATCGAGGTCGGGCATGAATATGGTATGGGTGATTGTTGATCGTCTGACCAAGTCGGCACATTTTCTGGGCATCAAGGACACTTGGGCCCCGGAGAAGTTGGCTCGTGTGTTTATCGCGCAGATTGTGAGGCTTCACGGTACTCCGAAGTCTATTGGTTTTGTAACGCCCTGGCTTTCTTAATTAAAAAGAACGTTACACGGCTCAATTTTTCCTTAAAAATTTTATATAAATCCGGAGTATTTGCGGAAGCATTTTAGTAAGTAAATCGTCAATAAAAGTCGTTTAATCAAACATCAGTACTGTTTTACAAAAACATGGGGAATCAAATATTCGGACATAGTCCGTTGAAATTATATTCGTTGAAGAACATCAAGTGTTTCGTAAAAATAATAACAATTACGGCGACAACATCTTTTATTCTTTAGAACTTCATCGTGTTGGGAATATGTATTCATCTTCTGCTTGTCCCGTTAAACCGATTCCTTAGCCTGAAAAACATAATCGATGAGGTGTGAGTACGCGAGCATACTCAGTGAGATTAAACCCTTATAAATCGTCAAAATCATGTTGTGTAATGAACATAAAACATTCTTATCTGTGTGAGACTCGTCTCGAATTTCTTTCATTCTATCGACCCCTCGCGGGTCGTCATGTTACACGACACAACGATGACCGTAACATATTAAAACAGTATAACCTCACCTCGTTTGCTGAAATCTTGAAATATCTTCCTTTGAATTTGGCTCGGTTGTCCTTCTTGGATCCCGGATACGCTTCTCCTAGCACTTGAAAATACTTTTTCATATTTCCGGTCATAAATTCTTGATGTAAAATCTGAAATCTCTTTGAGGACTTTTATCAAACACCTTTGAAAAACTGTCAGATTTGAGCTATCTGTTTGATCGGGATTTTTGTGGCTTTTATAAATTTTGGAAGGAAAATATGTTTCGGGCGTTTTAAAGTAGAGGTTCACAGCTTCAAAATGATATATGGTATGTACAAAAACACGTCAGGGAACATATATAAATAAGGGCTCAAATTCGGTTGAAAATCAACCTTACCCGGACAGCTGGAAGCCTTATCCAGACAGCTGGCCGAGAAGCTTCTGTCGGTCGTGACCGACCTTATCCGGACAGCTGGACAGACTTATCCGGATAGTGGTCGAGAAGCTTCTGTCGGTCGTGACCGACCTTATCCGGACAGATGGACAGCCTTATCCGAGAGTGGCCTAGAAGCACATCGGCCATGGCCGTGATTGTCGATCGGCGTGTCCGTGGTGACCGCAAATGTCCGTCAACTTGGCTCACCGGTTCGACCGCTACCCGATGTCCAAATCGATTTTCCGACACATTAGGACTCGTCGGAGTTAAATCTTCGATATGCTCGGAACGGATTTTTGATAATATTAAAATAATAATTTAATATTATTTTTGCAGTATAGGTGTTTTGTAATGAAATTTTATCGTATCAAAATCGTCGGAACTTTTCGAAATCACTTTCATAAATTCTAAAAATGATCCTTATAATTTATTTTGAAATATTTTCTTTTTAAATCTTTCATTTTATGCTAGGAACATATCGGTCCAAGTATCGGACAACCTGTAAATATTAAAAAATTAAAATCCATGATCGTTAGCAAAATAAATAGCATTTAAATAAGTATTGGGGCGTTACAATCCTCCCCCCTTTAAAAAATTTCGTCCTCGAAATTGAGCTTTGTAAAGAACTTTGAAAATCTGTATCAAACTTTGTATGAGTATTTTCATCAATAACTTTAAAAATATTGTGTCAGCAAAATCACTTTGAAATCTTTCTTTGAAATCATATTTTGTCCCTTTCGGACAACATTTATACTTTCACATATCTTTTCAAATCTTTTGCCGACACAATCATTCTATACTCATACCATAATTTTTAAGTTTTCATAAAAGAGTGAATACTTGAAAACATTACCTCGTAGTCGACGTCGGGCAGCGATGAACCACATATTCTCCGAAAATATAATCATGCCGTAATTATTCGTTATATTTTTAAAATAAGAAAGTTTTGAAATATCTTGTTTTGTATAAGTAAATCTTTTTTTTAACCTCCCTAATCGTATAGTCCCATACCTATACAGTCTTGGAATACCTCTCGTTCGGTGAGAATTCGGTTCGATCATGTCCCCTCCGCCTAGATCCCTTGTCAGGAGCCGCTCGTTGTCCGTGCCCTTTTTCTTATTGCACCGGCGATCACTCCCCTTTCTCGGAGCCGCTCATTGTCCGTGCCCTTTTCTATTGCACCGGCGATCACTCCCCGCCCTCGTCGGCCCCGGGTGTCACATGTTCACCAGCTTCCTCTTGGTTCATCCCCAAATCTCACCGTACTGAGAGAGGTCCGCTCCGATACCATTCTGTAACGCCCTGGCTTTCTTAATTAAAAAGAACGTTACACGGCTCAATTTTTCCTTAAAAATTTTATATAAATCCGGAGTATTTGCGGAAGCATTTTAGTAAGTAAATCTTCAATAAAATTCGTTTAATCAAACATCAGTACAGTTTTACAAAAACATGGGGAATCAAATATTCGGACATAGTCCGTTGAAATTATATTTGTTGAAGAACATCAAGTGTTTCGTAAAAATAATAACAATTACGGCGACAACATCTTTTATTCTTTAGAACTTCATCGTGTTGGGAATATGTATTCATCTTCTGCTTGTCCCGTTCGTCGATTCCTTAGCCTGAAAAACATAATCGATGAGGTGTGAGTACGCGAGCATACTCAGTGAGATTAAACCCTTATAAATCGTCAAAATCATGTTGTGTAATGAACATAAAACATTCTTATCTGTGTGAGACTCGTCTCGAATTTCTTTCATTCTATCGACCCCTCGCGGGTCGTCATGTTACACGACACAACGATGACCGTAACATATTAAAACAGTATAACCTCACCTCGTTTGCTGAAATCTTGAAATATCTTCCTTTGAATTTGGCTCGGTTGTCCTTCTTGGATCCTGGATACGCTTCTCCTAGCACTTGAAAATACTTTTTCATATTTCCGGTCATAAATTCTTGATGTAAAATCTGAAATCTCTTTGAGGACTTTTATCAAACACCTTTGAAAAACTGTCAGATTTGAGCTATCTGTTTGATTGGGATTTTTGTGGCTTTTATAAATTTTGGAAGGAAAATATGTTTTGGGCGTTTTAAAGTAGAGGTTCACAGCTTCAAAATGATATATGGTATGTACAAAAACACATCATGGAACATATATAAATAAGGGCTCAAATTCGGTTGAAAATCAACCTTACCCGGACAGTTGGAAGCCTTATCCGGACAGCTGGCCGAGAAGCTTCTGTCGGTCGTGACCGACCTTATCCGGACAGCTGGACAGACTTATCCGGATAGTGGTCGAGAAGCTTCTGTCGGTCGTGACCGACCTTATCCGGACAGATGGATGACCTTTATCCAGGAGAGTGGCCTAGAAGCTTCGCCGGCCATGACCGTGATTGTCGATCGGCGTGTCCGGCGGTGACCGGCAAATGTCCGTCAACTTGGCTCAGCCGGTTCGACCGCTTCCCGATGTCCAAATTCGATTTTCCGACCTGTTCCGGACTCGTCGGAGTTAAATCTTCGATATGCTCGGAACGGATTTTTGATAATATTAAAATAGTAATTTAATATTATTTTTGCAGTATAGGTGTTCTGTAATGAAATTTTATCGTATCAAAATCGTCGGAACTTTTCGAAATCACTTTCATAAATTCTAAAAATGATCCTTATAATTTATTTTGAAATATTTTCTTTTTAAATCTTTCATTTTATGCTGGGAACATATCGGTCCAAGTATCGGACAACCTGTAAATATTAAAAAATTAAAATCCATGATCGTTAGCAAAATAAATAGCATTTAAATAAGTATTGGGGCGTTACAGTTTTGGATCGTGATGGCCGTTTCGTATCGCATTTTTCGCAGGCGGTGCATAAGGCGTTGGGTACTCGTTTGCGTTTGAGTACCTCTTTTCATCCTCAGTCAGATGGACAGTCGGAACGCACTATCCAGACATTCAAGGATATGTTGCGTGCTTGTGCTCTCGATTGGAGCAATAACTGGGAGTAGCATTTGCCATTGATCGAACTCACGTACAACAATAGTTGGCACGCGTCGATTCGGATGGCACCATATGAGGCACTTTATGGGCGGCGTTGTCGATCACCGATTTGTTGGAATGAGGCGTCTGATATGGTCGGGACCGATCCGGATATCGTTCTAGAGACGAGGCGGAAGATAGAACTAATTCCGGAACGGATGTTGACTGTCCAGAGTCGACAGAAGTCATATGCCGATGTCCGTCGTCGACCTTTGGAATTCGAGGTGGGAGACCATGTTTTACTGAAGGTGTCGCCGACGAGAGGAGTTTTCCGTTTCGGGGAAAAGGGGAAGTTGAGTCCGAGATTTATTGGACCCTTCGAGATTCTCGAGCGAGTCGGTGGGTTGGCATATCGTTTGGCGTTACCCCCGGCCCTGAGTCATGTTCATAGCATTTTTCATGTTTCCCACCTGAGGAAATATGTCCCGGGTCCTAGTCACGTCGTCGATTATGGTGAGATTGATGTTGCCGAGGATATTACTTTTGAGGAGCGTCCTTTGAAGATTTTGGAGCATCGTGAGAAGCGACTGAGGCATAAGACCATCCCTTTGGTCAAGATGCAGTGGTCGAGACATGGTGTCGAGGAGCCAACTTGGGAAACCGAGGATAGCATGCGTGCTAGGTACCCCGAATTGTTTGTTTCTTAAGTTTCGGGACGAAACTTATTTTTAGAGGGGTAGAATGTAATATCCGCATTTTTCTTTTCCCGGTATTCTCATTTTCGGTGTATTTCTCATTTTTAGCGACCCTCGTGTATTTTTCAGTGTATTCCTTCCGCCATCTATTGATCTGGTTCTCGTAATTGTTGTTCGAAATCGCCGTTTCGGGGTTGCCGTGGATCCATTCTATGTTATTATGCGTTTTGAGATGTTCCGTTTGATGTTTCGTTCATATTTCGGTGTTTTGGGCCGTTCATATTCCGTGCCTAGCGCGCGCTAATTTTCTGCATAGCGCACGCTAGAGATCCCTTAATAGCGCACGCTACGTCTGCTTCGTAGCGCGCGCTAGCGAGCTGAGCCCTGGGAGTGGCAGTTCTGATTCCATCCCTCTGGACTAGCGGATTAGCGTATGCTACGTTGTCTAGCGCACGCTAATGTCGGGGGACTAGCGCACGCTAAGATGTCCGGTAGCGTGCGCTAGCGTGACTGTCCAGTACTGGACAATTTGCTACTGGACTCGGTCAGGTGCCCACGTAGCGCACGCTATGGCCGATAGCGCGCGCTACCGATACATTTTTAGCGCACGCTACGTTTGGCCGATAGCACGTGCTAACGGGGTCAGGTGAGTACTGGGCAGTTGACTTCTGGACTCGGCTGATGTCCAGGTAGCGCACGCTATGGCCGGTAGAGCGCGCTACCGAGAGGCTATTAGCGCACGCTACGTTTCAGGTAGCGCACGCTAACGGCACAGAAATTTGGTTACTGGACTGGGACGTTAACTTCTGGACTGGAGTTTTGTCCCTTTAGCGCACGCTAACTTCTGAGGATTAGCGCGCGCTAACACTCCCTGGCTATATAAACCAGGGAGTTGACCCAGATGTACGTCTTTTCTCATTTCTTCTCCCTCTCCGCGGCTTTGGCGATTTTGGGCGATTTTCTTGGTGATTTCTTCCTCCAATCATCCCAACCATCATCTTCCTTGAGTTCTTGGTGTATAATAACAACATCAACACGAATCTTCCATCCTAATCCAAGGTAAATCTCTTCGAACCCTACTTTTGGATAATTTGGGGGTTTTGGGATTTTCATCCGATTCTTCCTATTTTATTGGTTAATCCATGATGAATATGATTAATATTGTTGATATCATTAGTTTTCCTACGGATTCATGGTATATTTTCATGGTTTTGCGAAATCGAGCGGGTTTGGTTGTGGTCCGCACTCGTTGCTATTCTTTATACGAATATACATGAATCGTAGGAGGGTTTTCGGGTGTATTCCATTTCCGTACTCATTTAGAAATGGTTGTGATTGTATTCTTCGAATCGTTAGGTTCGGTTCCGTTGGTTCCTAGCATTCGTCGGTGATTTTCCTTTCCGTTTGTTGCGTCATCAATTATTCAAGGCAAGTATTTTTGGAAACCTTTATGGTTAACGTGAAATGATAATGTATATTGTGTGTGATTTGCTCACCTCGGGAGGGTCCGACGGGATCACGGAGGGAGTCCAATGGTTTGTGCCCTGGATTCATGAGTTTGTTTAGCTAGCCAGCTCGGGAGGGTCCTTAGAGGCCTCGAGTGGGATTTGTGGCTTCGTCCCGGTCCTAGGCGATGCACGTGCATGATTTGTTTTATGATATAGCCAGCTCGGGAGGGTCCTTAGAGGCCTCGAGTGGGATTTGTGGCTTCGTTCCGGTCCTAGGCAAATGTGATTGACTGTTTGTTTTTGGAAAAGACATGTCTGGTTTTGGTTTTGAAATGATTTGGTGCATTGTACTATGAAACGTGTAAGCGAATGGTTTGCCTTGATTACTTGTACTAGCGTAATTGCTAACCCCTTTGGGGACCCGTTTTGGGGAAATTCTTGTTATGGATTTCAGGTTACGTTTTCTTAGGACGGCGGTATTTGGGACGATACGAGGATGTTGGCCAGGGTCGTTGACATGTGCATTTGGGTCTTCTTATTTCTTTTGTCTACTTCGATATGGTTGTTTCCCACATTTATAAACTTATAGATAGTACTCGCGAGTACTTAGGCTTTTCACTCCTAATTTCGTTTTGTATGAACTCAGATTGCTATATTGTCGGTTGATGTTTATTACGCCGGTTGCTCCGGGCGTATCTTTATATGTTGTATTATTTAAATGCGTGACCTCGCTAACTGAGATGGTTCGTCGAGTGGTGTTTTTCTTGTTTTAGCCTGGTGGGTCCCATGTAGGGGTCCACAGCGCTGTAATATACTTCGAATACCTCGGGGGTGTTACACTACACATTTACTTTAAATATTAATTTAGTTATTCAATCACTAGAGTGTCATTGTTAAATAAATAAGAATCTAAAAAATAGAAAATACAACCACATATATGAGAGTTAACGTGGTGCTCCGGATGTGTAACGATATTATATATATAATAAAATATATTTTTTAATCAAATTTATTAATGCAAAAAACCTGCCACTTATACTTATTAGTTAGGTTCACAATTCGAAGTTCATCACTGTGGCAAAACACAACGAAAGAACAAAAGGATGAGGCAATGATTCAACCACTCGAATCTGTTTATAATTTATATAACCGTACTCAACCAAAATCGGATTTAATAGTGAATTTACTACGCATTTTCATCCCAAACTCATATAGTGATCCTGAAGCAATACAGTCAGGGTTCAACCATCTGAAATTTATTTAGATGCTATATACCTATACCCGCCTCAAACTCAACTAAAAGAGAAAATCTATAAAGTTATGTGTACTAATTACCCAAATCTATTAAAACATATAAAATATTAATGATCAAATATAAGTTGTTATAATAATTAGTTGTTACGTCCCACTTCAAATTAAATCAAATTCACTAAAATTGTTGTACGTTGACAAATTAGACAAATTAAATTAAAAATCAATAAATTAGATAAAATAATTTTTTTAATAAAAATATTTGTTTGGCCAATTATTGATTGACCGAATTACCTTTTCAATAAAAGTGACACTATTTATTTGGCCAATTTCATGATTTAATCAGATTCGCTCAATTTGTTAGACATTGATAAATTTGACAAAATAAATTATATAAAACTAAATTAGCCAAATTAAATTTTTCAACAAAAAAAATTATTTATCTGACTAACTCAATGATTGATCAAATTTTATTTCCAATAAAAACAACACCATTTATTTGATCAACTCAATAGTTGATCAAATCAATTGTTGAACTGAACTCAACTGAAATGTGTTGAAATCAAGTTCAAAGAGAGAATTATCAAATTGGTCTCGTATGTGGGACCAATTAGCCAGAAATCCCCGTCTGTCTCCGGCAGATCAAAAAACCCCACATCTCTCCCTGCTTTCGCCAATTTAGTCCTCCGTCGCTGGCCAGAGTATTTTCCGGCCATCGGAGCTGACATGGACGACACGTGGGAAAAATAGTGGTCCCATGTGGGAAAGATAATACAAACTTGTAATAATAATAGTAAAAAATAATAATATAATTAATATTAAAAAACTAGTGTTCATTTTCACAAAACAATAATAAAAATAATAAAAAAATATAAAATCTTAAAAAATATAAAAAAATCTAAAAATGTTTTAAAAAAGATCGGAACTTAATTTTTTTATTTTAAAAAAATCTGGAAAATTAAAAAAAATTTGGAACTTTAGGTAATTATTTTTAATTATGGAATATTAATATAAAAATATTAGAATTTTTGGAATTTAAAAATTCCAGAATTCTGGAATAATTATTTTCGAATTTTTAAATAAAAAATTCTAATATTTTTATATTAATTAATATTCGAGAATTTAAAATAATTACCTTCCAATTTTTTTTATTTTCCAGAATTTTTAAATAAAAAAAATTAGTTCCGATCTTTTTTTGAACTTTTTTAGATTTTTTTTTTATATTTTTAGGCATTTATATTTTTTTATCATATTTATTATTTTTTTGTGAAAATGAACAGTAGTTTTTTTTATTATTAATTATATTATTATTTTATTATTATTACAAGTTTGTATTAACTTTCTCGCATGACCCACTATTTTTGCCACATGTCAGCCACGTCAGCTCCGATGGCCGAAAAATACTCTGGCCGGCGACGGAGGACTAAATTGGCGAAAGTAGGGGGAGATATGGGTTTTTTTGGTCCGCCGGAGACAGACGGGGATTTTTGGCCAATTGATCCCACAGACGGGACCAATTTGATAATTTTCTCTAAGTTCAAAATAATAGAGCCTTAGTATTAGCCAAACTATTTTTTTCAATAAAAATAAAACTATTAAACTCATTGTGCAAAATAATTGTGGATTAAAAATTATACATTGATTTTGAATATTTATTTAGGTTCCACAATCGACAGAGCCTCATTTAAGATCAGTGTGGTATTCAAAATTTTAGATAAATACAATTGCTGCAAATTCGATAAATTAATGTAAATTTGATAATTGACTAAATTAAATTTTCACTACAAAATTAAACTATTTATTTCTCCAATTTAATAATTGACCAAATGAAACACAATAAAAATAAAATCTTAAGCTTCTGTTTGAAATAACTATGGGGTTGAAAAATACACATGTCATGCTAAGTATTTATTTAGGTTCTCCACTGGTAGAATTCTATTTTAAATCGATGTGGGATTCAAGATATTGAATTCTATATATTTAGGTTATCCATCGGTTAAGTACCATTACAAACCGATGTGGGATTCAAGATTTTAAATAAATAAGAATCAAAAAAATTAAGAGAATGCAACATAGGAGAGAGTGTTAATGTGGTGCTTTAAATCTTTAATGGTGTATATATATATATATATACACACACACACACACTATACCCGTCTCAAACTCGCTTAAAAGATAATTTTAGTACATGTCCCCCTAGCAAATCTATAAAGCTATATATATTAATTATCCAAATCTATTAAAACATATAAAATTTAAATGATCTAATTATAACACCCCCAAGAGGTTCGAGGCATATTACAACGCCGTGGACCCACACTTTGGAATCCACCAGGCTAACGTACCAAACCGACACTCGAAAAAAGACAAACATCATCAACATACACACGAATCCATAATTCAAGACAAGAGACTGAACTCAACAGTACCATTCAATATCAAATCCACCCCAAAACGGGTACATAACAATAATAAATCCAAAGAAGGAAGTACTCGAGTACTTAAGCAAATGACATAATAAATAAATCTAAAAGACAAGACACCAAACGAACAACCACTGGACAGAATCACTCTTGCCCATCATCCTCGTACGACCTGCATGCTCGTTCGTCTCCATGACCTGTACCTGAAATACAAAAGTATTTCCCCCATTTAAGGGGTTAGCGACAACTGCTGGTGCAAGTACAATCCATTTGAACTACCATTCTAATCAGATGAAATATACGCCAAAAATCATTTTAGAAAATATTTATATTCCGGAATATCATGGTGCACAAGCACAAAACACATTCCTCCAACAAAACATTTCAATGTTAACTGTTGGTACGAGACTCACGGCCACCGCACCCCGCAGAGGCCCCGTCGGACCATCCCTCGGTGGTTAACCCTAGTTCGCGATACGCACACACACGGCAATACGTATCCCCAGAGGCCCCGTCAAACCATCCCTGGGTGAACATACACATATACATCCATAACATACACGGGAAGCCATAATCCAAATACTAGAATATGCAAACAAATATAAAGTACTTGCCTTTGAGATATCTTTGACGAAACGGGAACGAGCAACGACTACGATTGACCCGGAGGGAACACGACCGTTCCTATACGAAGGATTAATACAACTCAGTCCTATACGATAACGATAATCGAATGGAATACGCCCACAACCCCAATTACAAGTTATGATAACGCACGTACAATTGATACGGGCGAGGGTTTTCACAAAACCTCCCCGAATCAACAATCTACAGATTAAACATAACGGGATCGGATTGGGAATCACACAATAACAATAATCGATAAGGAATAATACAACATAACCGAACAATTTGAGTTTAAACAAGCAAAACCCGAAAACCCCCCAAAATTGACAAAGTTAGGGTTCTAGACGAAAATACCTTGGATTCGGATGGAGGAAGATGATTAGGATAATGATAAACTTCACTTGGAACACAACAATCAATCTCACAATGAATTCCAGGGACAAACCTTGAAGAATCGCTCAAATCTCGCTATGGAACGCAGCTCTTGGACGAGGAAGAAGGAAAGGAGAAAATGACGAAGTGAAGGTCAACTCGGGTTTATAAAACCTGACCCTTCGTTACGTACGTTAACATGAGCCTGTTAACGTACGTTATGCTCATTACGTATGTAACACTCAAGTGTTAGCGTACGTAATGGTTCGGCAGAACAATCTGTCCAAAAATGCTGGGCACGATAGCGTACGCTACACTTTCCAGTTAGCGTACGCTATGAGGGGCTTTACGTACGTTAACATGAGCCTGTTAACGTACATTATACACATGACGTACGTAACACACAAGGTTTAGCGTACGTAATGGCTCGGCAGAACAATCTGCCCAAACTGCTAAAGGCCATAACGTACGTTATCACTAATGCCTAGCGTATGTTATGAAGGTGCCGATAGAGCACGCAAGAAAGCATGCATAACGTACGTTATGCATGCGGCGATTCAACACCACTGCGAATGCGTTTCTTTGCTCGGGGTGATGCAAGTCGAGATATAACACAAGGACAGAATCCAAAACGTCAATACAGAATATTCACGACAACGGAGTTACGTGCTGAAAGAAAATACACTTCCGACAACCGGGGAAACCGAAATACGATGAAGAAGATAAAATTCCCTAAACTTATAGGAAATTACAAAATGTCCCAAATGTCCGAAAATCATGATACAATGTCGGATTCTCAAACCAAAACTCACAACATGAACAACTCAACCATACAAACTTAGGGAAACGAAGAAACAACAAAACCGAATGAGTTTTATGAGAATCGAATGTAGGTACGGAAAAACATGACATAAAATGGAATTACGTAAAAACATCTCCGAAACTCGTCCAAATAGAAAAACTCCAAGAACAAAGTAGATTCAAAACATCGAAACGGTTACAAACGAGTCGATAAAAATAGACATACACCAAAAATGGAAACTGCTAAAAAATGGAAAGGTACGGATATTACATTCTCCCTCTCTAAAAAGAAGTTTCGTCCCGAAACTTAAGAATCAAAAAGCTCGGGGTGTCTCGCACGCATATCCTCCTCCAATTCACACGTTGCTTGTTCCACCCCATGCCTCGACCATTGCACTTTAACCAAGGGGATGGTTTTGTGCCTTAACTGTTTGTCATGACGTTCCAAAATCTTCACCGGCCTCTCCTCAAACGTAACGTTCTTCTCGATCTCTATGTCCCTTAAGTCAATAACATGAGTCGGGTCCAGAACATACTTCCTCAACTGAGAGACGTGAAATACACTATGCACATGAATCAACGACGGAGGCAAAGCCAAATGGCGCCAACTCTCTCTAATATCTCGAAAGGTCCAATATACCTTGGACTAAGCTTCCCCTTTTTCCCAAAACAGAAAACTCCCTTCGACGGAGACACTCTCAACAATACATGATCCCCTACCTCAAACTCCAAGGGTTGACGCCTCACATCTACATAAGACTTTTGTCGACTCTGAGCCGCCAACATCCTCTCTCTAATCAACTCGACTTTCTTCCTCATCTCCAACACAAGATTTGGCTCGGTGCCAATTAATTCGGATGGCTCATCCCAACATATCGGTGATCGACATCGTCGGCCATAAAGCGCCACGTATGGTGCCATATTAATCGATGTGTGCCAGCTATTATTATAAGTAAACTCTATCAGGGCTAGATGCTCCTCCCAGTCACTACTCCAGTCTAACGCCTGCTAAAAATGCGATACAAACCGGCCATCTCTGTCCGAAATAATAGTTTTCTGCGTACCATGAAGTCTCACGATCTGTGCGATAAAAATACGAGCCAATTATTCTGGACCCCAAGTGTCCTTGATGCCCAGAAAATGTGCCGACTTAGTCAGTCGGTCCACGATCACCCACACCATATTCATTCCGATCTTCGTCCGTGGCAAACTCGTGACAAAATCCATAGAGATATCTTTCCACTTCCATTCCGGGATGGGGAGTGGTTTTAACAACCCGGCTGGCCGCTGATGCTCGATTTTGACTTGCTGACAAGTCAAACACTTCGCCACAAACTGAACTACCTCATTTTTCATGTCATTCCACCAGAAATTCTTCCTCAAATCTTTATACATTTTACTCGAGCCCGGATGGACTTGAGTAAGGTGACGCATGAGCCTCTCGCATAATACCCTGCCTCAATTCCATGTCGTTTGGAACACACAACCGACCTTGGAATCTCAATACACCATCCTCATGAACCACGAATCCCGGGGCTTTCCCCTTCACCACATTCTCGCGGAGCTGAATAAACATTGGATCTTCCAACTATCTCGATTTAATGTCGTCGACTAGAGACGAAGAGATCTCAAGAGTACGCAACTGACCGGCACTCCCTGGTAGCACAACCTCCACACCCAACCCTATCAACTCTCGTTGGAGCCCTGACTGGGCCGTGAGTAACTCAAGTTCCCGAAGTGATACCGATTTCCGACTCAAGGCATCTGCCACCACATTTATCTTGCCCGGATGATAAAGGATCTCGAGATCGTAATCCTTAATCAACTCCAACCACCTTATCTGTCTCATATTCAGTTCCTTCTGCATGAAAATATACTTCAGGCTCTTGTGATCAGTAAAAATTTGACACAACGAGCCATACAAGTAATGACGCCAAATCTTCAATGCAAACACAACTGCGGCCAACTCAAGATCGTGAGTAGGGTAATTCAACTCGTACGGTTTCACCTGATGGGAAGCATAGGCAATCGTCTTCCTATGTTGCATGAGTACACATACAACCCTTGGCCTAAAGCGTTGCTATAAACTGATAAACCCTCATTACCACTCGGTAAAGCCAAGACAGGAGCGGTCGTCAACCGCTTCTTCAACTCCTCAAAACTCTTCTGCCTCTCGTCGGTCCACATAAACTTCTCCGATTTCTGCAACAACTGGGTAAGCGGTCGAGCGATCTTAAAAAACCCCTCGATAAACCTACGATAATACCCGGCCAAACCCAGAAAACTACGGACTTCTTTCACGTTCTTAGGCGGCGCCCAATCCAACACTGCCTCTATCTTATGCGGGTCCATAGGAACACCCTCGGATGAGATCACGTCGCCGAGAAACATAACCTCCCGCAACCAAAACTCACACTTTGAGAACTTTGCATAAAGGCGGTGAGTTCTCAAGATTCCCAACACGATATGAAAATGACGTGCATGCTCCTCCTCGCTCCTCGAGTAAATTAGAATATCGTCGATAAAGACGACTACATATTTATCGAGATATTCGATAAAGAGTTTGTTCATTAACTGCATGAACACGGCTGGGGCGTTGGTTAGCCCAAATGGCATAACCACAAACTCATAGTGGTCGTATCTCGTCCGAAAGGCCGTCTTCGAAATATCGGAATCCTTCACTCGGAGCTGGTAATACCCCGATCTCAAATCAATCTTCAAAAACATGGTTGCCACTTATAATTGGTCAAACAAGTCATCAATCCTCGGGATCGGATACTTGTTTTTGATAGTCACTTTGTTTAACTCTCGATAGTCGATACATAGACGAAGTGAGCCATATTTCTTCTTTACAAACAAGACCGGTGCGCCCCAAGGCGAAGCGTTCAGTCGGATATAACCCATGTCTAGCAACTATCCCAACTGTTTATTCAACTCAAGCATCTCGGCAGGCGCCATGCGGTATGGCGTCCTAGAAATCGGAGCCGCACCCGGCTCTAAATCAGCAGTAAACTCAACATCACGGTCTGGTGGCAAAACCGGCAATTCATCTGGAAAGACATTAGGATACTCACTCACTACTGGAATAGACGAGAGCTCGACTCCCCCTTCTTCCCATCTCAAGGCATAACACCAGCAACCAGTGCAACCCCCTCGAAGGAGTTTCACTGCTTCCATGGCGCTGATCAGGAATCTATGACTATTTCACTTGCGTCCCACAAAAAAAATGCTCGGTACCATCAGAGGCTAACATCTAAATGGTTATTGCTCTATAATTCATGATCGCCCCATGTCGGTCTAGCCAATCCTCACCAAGAATCAAGTCCTCATCCCTAATGTCTACCACAATCAAATTAGAAGACCAATCCCTCCCCGCGATACTCACTGGATAATCTCTAATCTCACGGTCCCCCACAATACTATCTCCACTAGGTAGTTTAACAACAAACGGTTCGCACGCAACCAGACAATTAACATGTAAACGATGCACACAATCCAAAGACACGAAAGAATGCGTAGCACCAGAATCGAATAACACGGAAACAGGATGGTCAAGGATGTGAACGGTACCTGTAGCCACCGTCGCGTCAGGATATCCTGCTCGTCTCATATCATATACACGGGGCAGAACAAACCCTGCACTAGAAGCTCCCCATCTAGAAGGTTGCCCACGTCCTCGACCTCTGCCAAAACTCTGTTGAGGTTGATTAACTATCAGCGTCTTATTCACACTCGGGTCTCTCGTAGCCGGGGCTAACACCTGAGTAACTGGTGCCCGACTCGCATCTTCACAAAACTTAGCACGATGCCCCGTCCGACCGCAAGTAAGACACTGAATCGGAGGCTTGTCGCACTCACTCATCATGTGTCCTGGACGACCACCGTTAAAGCAAGTAGGACCACGAACGGAAACAGTCGGAGCAGACTTAGGACCATTTCCTTGCCCAAATGACGAGGACTGATTCCCAAAGACTCGTGAACCAGACTGAGCCTTCTGATACCTGCCAGACTTACCTTCTGAAAACTAACTGGAGGTCTTCTGTTTCTTATCCTCGGTTGTCGTCTCTGTCGCAGAAAATGACATCTCATAAGCCATCACTTTGTTCTGATAATCCTTCAAAGTTGTGCACCGGAGACCAGACATGTAGTGACAAAACCTCGGCTTCATCCGCATATCAAAGTGGCGGATCTTATCTAACTCATCCTGGACCTGATTTCTCACATAATGAAGCTACTGATTATAGTCCTTGATCGCCTGTGAAATAGGAACATCCTGGGGTTTTGTCTCAAAGAAGGCTCGAATCCCCCCTCTTTTACTGGCCACGGACAATATTCGTCCTCCATCAACTCTCGAAACTTTTCCCACGTGGCTGCCTGGTCACGTGGTTTCACTGCTTGCCACCGCATTGCCACCTCCTTGGCGAGGAAGTATTGAGCGATGGGTACCTTCCTCTCCTCGGAGCAGTTAGCCGCCTAGAACACCTTCTCCATCTTGAATAACCAACTCTCCCAACCAGAAAGGTCGGAAGTACCATCAAACTACGGAGGACGCATACGAATCACATTCTGAAGTAACTTATCGGTGCTGGAACCGGTAGGCGGAACAGGGTTAGCATTAGCTTAGCCGACCAAGACTGGCTGAGTCAGTAGCGTCATCTGTTTCGCTACTTGTTGTAAAATATTCGCTACTCCGATATTCTCACGAGCATTGCCGAAGCTAGCAGACTGATCCTGCTGGCCTTTCGGCACTGGGTGGAATACTGTTCGACAAGGAAGGCATTGCCAAACCAGTTCCTGAGCTATCAGACATGGCCGCCCCACCGGCTGCGCCACGTCCCCTACCACATCCGCGACCGCATCCGTGTCCTCTACCGGCAGTCATTCTAAAGAAGTAACAGGTAAGTATAATTCAAACGCAAAACGTAACACGACACTAAGAAAGGAACAGAATATGGTATCAGAGCTTAGGTTTATGGATACCTAGGTTGTCGGTTATTTAGGTCTAGTTGAGTGTCGTTTTTGAATAGTATCACTACTAGGCCATCATAATGTGTATAACGTACGTTAACAGGCTCATATTAACGTACGTAAAGCCCCTCATAGTGTACGCTATCTGGATAGTGTAGCTTACGCTATCGTGCCTAGCGTTTTTGGACAGACTGTTCTGCCGAAACATTATGTACGCTAACATTTGAGTGTTACGTACTGTTGTGCGGCGATTAATATGCCTCGGTGGCGATCGGCATTATGATCTGAGAGACAACCATAGAAGACATATTCTGGGCAAACACTCAAAGGTCGGCACCCACAGCGATCGTCTTTTGGTATCCGACGATCGTCTTTTGGTACCTGGCGATCGTCTTTGATGTCCAACCAGAGACGGTCGCCTCGTGCCACGTATAAATCCAGCATCCGTCAAAGTCGTCGAAGACCGAATCTTGGACGGTAACCCACGTGCAGACCCACAAAAGGCGCCGACAGATAGGACCTTTGACCCCAGCCTGTCACCTACCTCACCTACCGACAGGCCCGCCAAAAGATGAAAAAAGGGACCTCCCGGACAACGACTCAGGATGCGTACGGGCTTCCCATTGGCTCGCACAACTGGCTGCCAGCAGCAGCCTCAGACTTTAAGGGAACAGCCTCACATGACGGGACGATCGGCCATCTTATTATAATATAGAAAACGGCGGTCGCCCGCGATCGCCGGAGAGGTCCCAGCAGCTTTGCCTCCTATAAATAGGAGGCTCACAACAGTGTCCAAGGATCAGGCGATTATCTTGATATCATCACCGTGAATACAGAGAGAAACACACATTCTCATGCATTAACAGAACGTCAAATAGCAAGAACTCACAGATCTTCACATCTGGTTCTTCCGGCAATCTATACGCTCTACAACTTAGATAACTAGAAGTCTTTACACTCATTGTAATAGATTCTAACATTAATATTTGTACTCAACAGTATACTTATTAATAACATCTCGCGAGAGCATTCAAGCCCGGGATTAACAACCCCGGCAAATCTTGTGTTATTTATTTTCTCACGGAAGTGTTCTCGCATTTGTTTGTTATTCGATCATTCCAGCAATACTATCTCCGGATAATATTTTGGGTAACAACACGTACGTAATGAGCATAACGTACGTTAACAGGCTCATGTTAACGTACGTAACGAAGGGTCAGGTTTTATAAACCTGAGTTGACCTTTACTTCGTCATTTTCTCCTTTCCTTCTTCCTCGTCCGAGAGCTGCGTTCCATAGCGAGTTTTGAGCGATTCTTCAAGGTTTGTCTGTGGAGTTCATTGTGAGATCGATTGTTGTGTTCTAAGTGAAGTTTATCATTGTCTTAATCATCTTCCTCCATCCGGATCTAAGGTATTTTCGTCTAGAACCCTAACTTTGTCAATTTTGGGGTTTTTTTGGGTTTTGCTTGTTTAAACTCGAATTGTTTGGTTATGTTGTATTATTCCTTATCGATTATTGTTATTGTGTGATTCCCAATCCAATCCCGTTGGGTTTAATCCATAAATTGTTGATTCGGGGAGGTTTTGTGAAAACCCTCGCCCGTATCAATTGTACATGCGTTGTCATAACTTGTAATAGGGGTTGTGGGCGTATTCAAATCGATTATCGATATCGTATAGAACTGAGTTGTGTTAATCCTTCGTTTAGGAACAGTCATGTTCCCTCCGGGTCAATCGTAGTCGTTGTTTATTCTCATTTTGTCAAAGATGTCTCGAAGGCAAGTACTTTACATTTGTTTGCATATTCTAGTATTTGGATTATGGCTTCCTGTGTATGTTGTGGATGTATATGTGTATGTTCACCAGGGATGGTCTGACGGGCCTCTGGGGATACGTATTGCCGTGTGTGCGCATATCGCGAACTAGGGTTAACCACCAGGGATGGTCCGACGGAGCCTCTGCGGGGTACAGTAGCCGTGAGTCTCGTACCAACGGTTAACTTTGAAATGTTTTGTTGTAGAAATGTGTTTTGTGCTTGTGCACCATGATATTCCGGAATATAAATGTTTTCTAAAATGATTTTTGGCGCATATTTCATCTGATTAGAATGGTAGTTCAAATGGATTGTACTTGCACTAGCAGTTGTCGCTAACCCCTTAAATGGAGGAAATACTTTTGTATTTCAGGTACAGGTCATGGAGACGAACGAGTATGCGGGCCATACGAGGATGATAGGCAAGACGTTTGGGGCATATTACAGCGCCGTGGACTCCACACTTTGGAATCCACCAGGCTAACGTACCAAACCGACACTTGACAAAATCCAAACATCATGAACATACACACGAATCCATAATTCAAGACAAGAGACTGAACTCAACAGTACCATTTAATATCAAATCCACCTCAAAATGGGTACATGACAATAATAAATCCAAAGAAGGAAGAACTCGAGTACTTAAGCAAATGACATAATAAATAAATTTAAAAGACAAGACACCAAACGGACAACCACTGAACAAAATCACTCTTGCCCATCATCCTTGTACGGCCCGCATGCTCGCTCGTCGCCATGACCTGTACTTGAAATACGAAAGTATTTCCCCAATTTAAGGGGTTAGCGACAACTGCTAGTGCAAGTACAATCCATTTGAACTATCATTCTAATCAGATGAAATATGCGCCAAAAATCATTTTAGAAAACATTTATATTCCGGAGTATCACGGTGCACAAGCACAAAATATATTTCTCCAACAAAACATTTCAAAGTTAACCGTTGGTACGAGACTCGCGGCCACCGTACCCCGCAGAGGCCCCGTCGGACCATCCCCGGGTGGTTAACCCTAGTTCGCGATATGCACACACACGGCAATACGTATCCCCAGAGGCCCCGTTAGACCATCCTTGGTGAACATACACATATACATCCACAACATACACGAGAAGCCATAATCCAAATACTAGAATATGCAAACAAATGTAATGTACTTGCCTTTGAGACATCTTCGACGAAACGGGAACGAACAACGACTACGATTGACCCGGAGGGAACACGACCGTTCCTAAATGAAGGATTAACACAACTCAGTCCTATACGATAATGATAATCAAATGGAATACGCCTACAACCCCGATTACAAGTTATGACAATGCACATACAATTGACACGGGGGAGGGTTTCACAAAACTTCCCCGAATCAACAATCTACGAATTAAACACAACGGGATCGGATTCAGAATCATACAATAACAATCATCGATAAGGAATAATACAACATAACCGAACAATTTGAGTTTAAACAAGCAAAACCCTAAAACCCCCCAAAATTGACAAAGTTAGGATTCTAGACGAAAATACCTTGGATTCAAACGGAGGAAGATGATTAGGACAATGATAAACTTCATTTGGAACACAACGATCGATCTCACAATGAATTCCACGGATAAACCTTGAAGAATCGCTCAAAACTCGCTATGGAACGCAGCTCTCGGACGAGGAAGAAGGAAAGGAGAAAATGACGAAGTGAAGGTCAACTCGGGTTTATAAAACCTGACCCTTCGTTACGTACGTTAACATGAGTCTGTTAACGTACGTTATGCTCATTACGTACGTAACACTCAAGTGTTAGCGTACGTAATGGTTCGGCAGAACAGTCTGTCCAAAAACGCTAGGCACGATAGCGTACGCTACACTATCTAGTTAGCGTACGCTATGAAGGGCTTTACGTACGTTAACATGAGCCTGTTAACGTACGTTATACACATTACGTACGTAACACACAAGTGTTAGCGTACGTAATGGCTCGGTAGAACAATCTGCCCAAACTGTTGAAGGCCATAATGTACGTTATCACTATGGCGTAGCGTACGTTATGAAGGTGCCGATAGCGCACACGAGAAAGCATGCAGCAGTTCAACACTGCTGAATGCGTTCTGCTGCTCGGGGCGGCACGAAGTCGAGATATAACACAAGGGCAGAATCCAAAACGTTAATACGGAATATTCACGACAATGGAATTAAGTGCTGAAAGAAAATACACTTCCGACTACCGGGGAAACCGAAATACGATGAAGAAGATAAAATTCTCTAAACTTATAGGAAATTACAAAATGGCCCAAATGTCCGATAATCATGATATAACATCGGATTCACAAACCGAAGCTCACAACATGAACAACTCAACCATACGAACTTAGGGAAACGAAAAAACAACAAAATCAAATGAGTTTTACAAGAATCGAACGTACGTACGGCATAACATAACATAAAATAGAATTACGTAAAAACATCTCCGAAACTCATCCAAATGGAAAAACTCCAAGAACAAAGTAGATTCAAAATGCCGAGACAATTACAAGCGAGTCGATAAAAATAGACATACACCAAAAATGGGAACTGCTAAAAAATAAAAAGGTACGGATATTACACAAATATAAGTTGTTATAATAGTTGGTTGTTACGTCTCACTTAAAAAAAATTAAATTCACTCAAATTGGTATATATTGATAAATTGGACAAATTAAATCAAACGTCAATAAATTAGACAAACTAATCTTTTTAATAAAAATATTTGTTTGGCCAAATTCGTGATTGGCGAAATTACCTTTTCAATAAAAGTAACACTATTTATTTGGCCAACTCGATAATTGGTCAAATTGATTGACAATGAGAAATGTGATGGTAAAATACACATTGAGTATATGAACAAATTACCCAATTTTTTTTGGAACAAAGTAACTTCATATTATCCAAAAATAATGATTACCAATCCGATCCAACAAGGATCCAGGTATAGCCAATCAACCTAGCAACAACATAGCTCAATCCTGTCTAAAACACTAGCTAAAAAAGAACAAGCTATATATCAAACCTACTACAAAACACAGCCGATTTTCTATCTAGTTTAGCTCTTATGCTGCACGTATACAAAATTTGCTCAACAATGTGCAGATTAATGGATTCTTCTTGAAAAATAGTAGAGTTCTTCAATTTCCAAATGGCATCAGCAGTCTCAGCAAGAAGCATTTTAATCATTTTTGCTTTGCAGCTTTTACCCTTTGCAGCAGAACATATCCAATTCACTTCAGTACGCCATTGTTTGGGCTGCCTATTAATTCCAAATTTCTGCAGAATCTGCCTATTAATTCCAAATTACCCAAATTTATTTAAAAGAGAAGACAGAGTTTAGCCATATAGCTTAGTAGATTGCAATATTTGTCATGCAACTTAGTTTGTACAAATTGTAGTCAAAAAGGACAAATCTGGACCAATTTACCCTTACTAAAGGGAGGACAAATCTCACCCTTTTCTTCCCCCATCTCCCTCTCTCTTCTTCATTGCAAAATGCATGCTCTCTCTCTCTCTCTCTTGTCCCTCGCCGTCGCCGCTCTTCTGCCGCCGCTTCTTGTTGAGTTGTGAGAATGAGGAAGCTTTGAGAGCTTCCATGGTGGAGGTCTTGAACGTGCGACTCTTTTTTCAATATGGGCCGGATCTAACAGATTTGGGCGGGCGGCATGAATCGGACGCATCCATGTGCTGGCTGAGTTGCCGGCGTTGGGAGAGGTGCCTGGGCTGAGCGATGCTGAGGGGAACTGGATATTCTGGTATTGGATTAGAACGTTGAGCGGACGAAAAGGGCCGAGGACCGTGCGCTGGATGACAAAGGCATGTTGGATATTGCTTTGCTATCTTTTTTTTTTCTTGATCTGATTGAGCATTAGATCTGTGGCTATGTGAGATATGCTCCGATGACCACGGCTCTGGAACCTTATCTTTTTTTCGGTGCCGACTTCGCCGGAGCTCCCGATCTCATTGGAACCCTCTCTATTTCTGGCCTGAACTCAAGGCAATGTTCCACTTTATTTCTGTAAAATTTAGGGTTTTGATTTGAAATATTTGAATTTGTGAAATCCCAGGATGGATATGATTTGTTTGTGGTATGATTTCTTGTCTTCTTTCTGTAATTCTGCAGTGTATAGCATGTTTCTTGATAATTTGTGGCTGAATTGATTTGAATTTCTGGGTTACTCTATTGTGCGGTGGTAACTCGTTACGAAATGGTTATTTTTTATTGTGTTACGAAATGATCATTTCTTTAGGCATTATATATGATCAATTCTTAACTGGGGTGCTCTTGTATGGGATGGTAACTCAGTACAAAATTATGACTTATTAGTTGGGTTACCCTTCTATATGATGGTGACTCACTAATAAATGATCAATTATTAACCGGGTTACATTCCTACATGCTAGTAACTCATTACGAAATGATCATTTTTTTATTGTGTTACTCTATTGTGTGCTGGTAACTCGTTAAGAAATGATCATTTGTTTATTGGGTTACGAAATGATCATTTCTTTAGGCATTATATATGATCAGTTCTTAGCTGGGATGCTCTTGTATGTGATGGTAACTCAGTATAAATTATGACTTATTAGTTGGGTTACCCTTCTATGTGATGGTAAATCAGTAATAAATGATCAATTATTAACCGGGTTACATCATACATGCTAGTAACTCATTACGAAATGATCATTTCTTTATTGTGTTACTCTATTGTGTGCTGGTAACTCGTTAAGAAATGATCATTTCTTTATTGGGTTACCCTACTGTGTGCTGGTAACCCTTGAAAGAAATAACCATTTTGTATTCTGATTTCCCTTTTTTGTTACCATAATGTCGTACTGGTCGAATGTTATACGTATAGACAGAATAAGAACGTCCTCTTTTCTGCCTCCATCGTATATATTTTCGTTCCATTCTCCTACATGTGCAATAATTAAACAAGATGAGCTCATCTGCATGAAATAAGTAACAAATGATCAGCTCTGTATGTAATGGTAACGAACGTAACGAAAAATAAATATCGTATCTGCTTACTGGTACCTCGTGTACAATATTCCAACACGGTAAATAAATAATAAATTGTCAATTCTTAGCTGGGATGCTCTTGTATGTGATGGTAACTCTGTACGGAATTATGACTTATTAGGTGGATTACCCTTCTATGTGATGGTAACTAGGTAATAAATGATCAATTATTAACCGGGTTACATTCCTACATGCTATTAACTCATTACGAAATAATCATTTCTTTATTGTGTTACTCAATTTTATGCTGTAACTCGTTAAGAAATGATCATTTCTTTATTGTGTTACCCTATTGTGTGCTGGTAACCCTCGAAAGAATACATGGTAAAATAACATATGGTAACGCAGTTACGATACAGTAACACAAAAGGCAAACAACACATGGTAACGAGATGGTACGAAATACATACGCCATAACGACTGTAAATTCGTAACCAATAACTAATGAGAGAGAAACTAAATTTAATGGTAACGAACGTAATGAAAAAAATCATGCTAAAAAAACGCCCAGAATATAGAGAAAATAGGAGAGAGAAAAAAGGCAAGAGAAAAGGGGAAGAGAGAGAAAGTATTGGAGCTCGAAAGAGAAAAGGGAAAGAGAGAGATAAAGTGGATGAGTTTATTGAAAAGGGTATATTGGTCCAATCATGTCTTTTTTTGGCTAGAATTTGTACAAACTAAGTCTCTTGACAAATATTGTCATTGACTGTGGCAAAGTGGCTAAAGAAGTGGATTTCCTCTTTATTTAAACTTATAAAATCTACTTAATCAAATATAAATTGTTACAATAATGAATTGTTACACCTGACTTTAAAAAATTCCAATTCGCTCAAATTGTTAGACATTGATAAATTGAATAAATTAGATTAAACCTAATAAATTAGCCAAATTAAATTTTTTAATAAAATAAAATTAATTATCTAGCCAACTCAATGATTGTAATATCCGCAATTTTCGATTTTCGGTAAATTTCTTTTTTTCGGCCGGAGTCCGTTTTGATGACTCGCTCGTGACCTTTTTGTCATTCTGAGAGTATTTAGTTCTGCACTTTTTGTCATCCAAGTTCGTTTCGGTGTCATTTTATTGAGTTCCGTGTTCTTAAGCGACTTTCCCGCGCTTGAGTTTGATTCTTGCGAATCTCGTTCGAAACTGTCGTTTCGGGTTTCTCGTAAGTTCATTTAACGTTGTTATACGTGTTGTGAGCTTCGGTTTGGTTATTCATTATCGTATCGTGATTTTTCGGACATTTGGGGCTGTTTTGTAATTTCCCAAAGTTGTGGGTATATCGTCATACCCATTTTTGAGATATTCTATTGCTGTCTCTCTGAGTTGTTAGCGCACGCTACGCTTTGTGGCGAGCACGCGCTAGGTTGCCGAAGTTAGCGCACGCTAAGTGTTGCCGTTAGCGCGCGCTAACGGGTGGTGCAGAAACAGTCCAGAGGCTACTCGACAAAGATGCCGCTAGCTGGTGGGAGGCTGTTAAGCCTCAAGATCGTGTTGTCACATGGGCAGAGTTCCATAGATTCATGAGAGATGAGTTTTGTCCGGAGCCGATCAGAAATCAGAAGATTAATGAATTCTTTTCGGCGAAACCGCAGGATGTACCGCTGTCTCAAGCTATTATTGATTTTATCAAACAGCTCGGCTATGTGCAGAATCAAGTAAGGACAGAGGAGGACAAGATTTGTCATTTTAGTAGGCGGATGAAGCCGGAGATTCGTCAGTACATGGCAGGTCTCGCTTGTACTTCCTTGAGAGATTATCAGAATAGAGCGTTAGCCTATGAGCTATCCAGATTATCGACCGAGAGTATGTCTGACTCGAAGAAACAGAAAACCGCTGGGAACTTTTTAGGGAATCAGATGAGTGGGCCCCTTGAGGTTGGGACTTCATTTCGTCATCCCAAGATGGTTCCTAGATCGCGTGATTAGAAGAGTAGTACCCCTGCAGTGAGTAATGTGAGCAGCTCGAAGATATGTTATAACTGTAGTCGAGCAGGCCATACTGCGAAGAATTGTCGTTCACCGTTAGTCAGCTATTTCGAGTGTGGCCAGGTGGGTCACCGAGCCGTACATTGCGAGACGGTAGCTGAGAGATTTGGGGATCGAGGTTGCGTCTCTGCTCCGAAAGGACACGGAGATGCCTAGTGTGGTTTTGAGAATTTCGGCGTAGTCCAAATTGTTTATGATTGCCCTTGTGGATCGTTTATGTTTACTTTCTGTTTTCTCGACTGCGCGTGTTTCCTTGTAATAGGTACTTTGTGTTTTGTGAATGTTCGGATAATTGACTTGATAATATTATCTGTTTGATGACGCTTGTCACTTGTTGGTTTTATTATGTTTTTACCGGTGGCGTTGTGTTGGTCGTCGTGGAGCGCATTTTCATGCCGTATATTCCTTTGTGTTGCTTGTAATGTTTCGCCGATGGATGAAAGTTACGCATTTTTTGTGTATCTCGTTGAGTTTTCTTGGCGGGATGTTGCTCCTCCATACTTATTTTAAGTTTCGGGACGAAACTTCTTTTAAGGAGGGTAGAATGTAATATCCGCAATTTTCGATTTTTGGTAAATTTCTTTTTTCGGCCGGAGTCCATTTTGACGACTCGCTCGTGACCGTTTCGTCATTCTGAGAGTATTTAGTTCTGCACTTTTTGTCATCCGAGTTCGTTTCGGTGTCGTTTTGTTGAGTTCCGTGTTCTTAAGCGACTTTCCCGCGCTTGAGTTTGATTCTTGCGAATCTCGTTCGAAACTGTTGTTTCGGGTTTCTCGTAAGTTCATTTAACGTTGTTATACGTGTTGTGAGCTTCGGTTTGGTTATCATTGTCGTATCGTGATTTTTCGGACATTTGGGGCTGTTTTGTAATTTCCCAAAGTTGTGGGTATGTCGTCATACCCATTTTTGAGATGTTCTGTTGCTGTCTCTCTGAGTTGTTAGCGCATGCTACGCTTTGTGGCTAGCGCGCGCTAGGTTGCTGAAGTTAGCGCACGCTAAGTGTTGCCGTTAGCGCGCGCTAACGGGTGGTGCAGAAACTTGATCCAGAGGCTACCGGATCAGGTTAGAACGTTGGTTAGCGCACGCTATTTAGTAACATAGCGCGCGCTAGGGTGCATTGGTAGCGCACGCCGGGGGAGGATAGCGCGCTATCCGGTATTGCCGAGCGATCCGAAGCTACCGGATAGTGCAGGGGTCTCGTTAGCGCACGCTAACATTTGTAGCTAGCGCGCTAGCTACATTTTGGCAGAACGTTTTGTTCTGATGCTTCGATAGCGCACGCTAATCAGGTAGTATTAGCGCACGCTAAGCTGTCCAGTATATAAACTGGACAACAGTCATTACTCTTCATTTTTCTTCCTTCTTCCTCCGCGGGTTGAGACGAGGGCGACTAGGGCTTGGGCTCCTGGCCGATTACTACTACATCCAAGGTGTTTTGGAGTATCCTAGGTGATTATAACATCATCTAATCCATTGTTCTTCACCGAATCAAGGTATTTTTCTTGAATCCCTAGAGTTGACTTTTTGGGGGATTTGTTCTAGATTTCATCTTCCATCCGTTTTTGATGAACCGATTGTTGTTAAATGATGTTGTTAAACATATCCTATGGATTGTATATCCATATTTCAGTTTGGAATTCCATTTTCATGTTTTGTCGGATCGATTCGTGTTCTTGGCCGTTTTGGGGGAAACCCTTGAACTTTCGTCGTTTGTTCTTTGAATTCAGCGACTTTGGGTCGTACTTTGGAATTCATTTTCATTGTTGTTATTGTTGTCAGTCGTTTATTGTCGTGGGTTAGCGTTCGGTGGAGTCGGCGGGTTCGTGGTCGGTTCGTACCAACCTACTTCGGTCGATTCTCCGCGTTGTTCTTATTCGAGGCAAGTACCTTGCCCATACAATTCTTGTTTTATGGATATGATAATTAGTGATCGTCTAAATGTGTTTGTTTGGTCGTTTGAGTTGAACTTTCATAGATTTGGTTTAGCCTCGCTAACGGCTCTCTTTCAAAACCGTGTGTATTTTGTGATTGGTGTGTTTCGTAAACGACCATGTGAATCTTATGAATATGCTTGGTGTTGTTGTGCTTTGATAATATATATGCATATATTATCTCTTATTGGTGGGTTGTAATTTGACCATTTCGTCGTGTATTGTGTTTGTTGCCATTGAGTGAATTACTTGGATATTATTGATGTGATATGTTATTTGTGTGAATGTGTGGATATGGTTGAAGGTCTACGGTGACACATGGCACGTGATCATGTGGTCAGGATGCAACAAGTGATTGATCCAACCGTGAGAGCCTGAGATAATCTACGGTGGCACATGGCATGCGATCATGTGGCCAGGATGCAACAAGAGATTGATCCAACCGTGAGATGTGTGTAATTTGTTTCGCTAGCCAGCTCGGGAGGGTCCTTCGAGGCCTCGAGTGGAATTTGTGGCTTCGTCCCGGTCCTAGGAGATGCGCGTGCGCGATTATGTTTTGTTGATTTTTATGTCCGTTGAGGACACGTGATGTTGGGCTCTGGCCCTGTGAATTGTGGTTGGTTTTATTTGTGAAAACAAAACCTTTGGGCTGTGACCCCTATTGATTTTGGAAAGCTAAGGATTCAGTAATCCTAAATTGTTTTCTATTAAAACTCTCGATGGCATTCTAAACTGTTTTATAAATTGTTTCCCTTGATTTGTGATCTTTCGGTTTTGGAATGTTTTACCAAACTCATGCCTCGGGAAGTGCTTTTCGTTACGTTTGAAACTTTGAGGATTCCTGGTTATTGTTATTCGTGGAATGTGAATTGTGTGGCTCATAATTGCACTTTGTTCTTGCACTAGCAAAACAGTGGAGTTTTGCTAACCTCCGAGTATTCGGGGGGTGGATGTCTGTTTTTGCATTCAGGTTTGGGAGCATAACACAGGGTCGGCACGAAGGATGATGAAAGATGAATGATACTAATCACACGAGGATCCGTATGAGGTCATTGGTTTAGTTATAGTTTATTTTCCGCTGCAGTATTCTTTCCCATTGTATGGGAGTGTTTGTATTCGACCCCTGTGTGGGCATGTATTGTGTTTGAGTTGTATGTATTTATTAAAAGACCAAATCGGTCTACTGAGTCATTTTAGCCTTAAAGGCATTGTTGAGTTGTTCGATGTTGTTACCAGCCTGGTAGATCCTTGCGGAAAGGTTCTACGACGTGTAATATCCTTGAGCGGATTGGGAGTGTTACAATGATTGGTCAAATTTTATTTCCAATAAAAATAACACTATTTATTTTACCAACAAAATAATTGATCAAATTATTTGCTGAACTGAACTGAATTGAAATTTGTGTTGGAATAATTTACTCCATATTATTGATTTCGATGATAAGTTGATGGAATCAAACCAAAACAACAAAGGAAACAATATCGAAACACTAAGAAGTCGAAGACGAACGAGCTGGACAAAAGAACTATGTTTTGAAGCAAAAACAAGCTTAACGTACGTTACGCAATACATATAACGTACGTAATAGAAACCCAGCTGAAGATAGTGAAGACGCAACACATGAAGAATAACGTACGCAACACATGAAGAATAACGTACGCTAAACATGGAAGCTAACGTACGTAATGCAGTGTACTTAACGTACGTAATGTCAAGTTGAAGTTCGAATTCAAATGAAATCAATCCGTTGGATTGATTCTAGAAGGTCAAAGCATGCAACGGATATATGAGATAACATACGCTATGGGGAGATGATAGCGTACGCTACAAGGAGCACATTACGCACACTGCGAAGAAATATAACATACGCTATGTAGGAGACAGAAGCTACTGGATTGGAATGATAAGTAGTTAACGTACGCTACATGGAAGTATTACGTACGCTATACATGCAGCATAACGTACGTAATGAATGATGCAGTGGCTAACGGCTAGTTGAGGCTTTATGCCTATAAATACCATGGTATTTGGTATCATAACAACTCCAAGCAAATCATATATACTTTAGATATTGTTATATTCATTATTGTTGTTGTAATCGAGCTTAATTGTTAGTTCGAGTGTTCGATACACTCAACCTATACACGAGAGGAAAGAAAAGATTATAGATTTGACCCGTTATTATTAGGATCGTTGATTCGGAATTGTTAGAATCATAATCTAAATTCAAATGAGGTTTGTCTAGTACCAATCGAAAGCTATATAGGTTGATTCCTTGTCCGATAGAAAAGGAAAACGGTTTAGCTTGGACAGACAAAAAGACAAGAGCATCATGGTTTATGTTGAACCGATTGAAGACAAGATTGTAACGGTTTACCTCGGACCGATAGAAGACAAGACGCAAAGGTTTATCTTAAGTCTATAGGAAATGATACGAAAAGAAGACGTAGGCACATTTGGCCGAACCTCTATAAATCTTGTGTCGTTATCTTCCGCAATTTAATTACACTTCCGCAATCACAAAAGAGTTTGAAAACTCTACTCCGCACTATTATCCTACCTTCTAGTGGCGGTATCAAACCCAAAAGTTAGTATCTGAAAGGTATCTCTTGAAGTCGGCTTTACATCCAAGGAGAAAAAGATCTAATGTCGCTTCATTTTGCCCCGATCGAAGGCCTTGCCTTAAACCGACCTCCATTCTTTGATGGATCGAACTTTATGACATGGAAAAAGAAGATGTCTATTTTCATCCGAGCCTATGATATTGAGCTCTGGAAAGTTATATGTCTTGGTCAAAAAATTCCCACGAATTCCAACGGAACTCTCAAAAGCTTTGAAGAGTATGATGATACAGATTGGAAGAACGACCACTATAATTGTGAAGCAACACAATTACTTTATTGTGCTTAAAATTCATAAGAACACAACCGGATATCATCATGTGATAGTGCGAAAGATGAAACTCACGCGAAACGTGTTATCACGCGAAACGCGTTACCGGACCTCCAAATACTATTTATTGTTACCTGTGTCTCAAAAATAATTTCGATTATTATAAGCTGCTTTCTAAAAGATTACCCTTGTAATTTAGATAGTTTTTAAGTGTTAATAAACTACTCATATTACGTTTAATATAACCTTTATAAACTTGTCTTAAATTTCATCTAATTTTTGTTGCACCAATTTTGACCCTTGATTAATGAAAGATTACTCTTGCAATTTAAATAGTTTTTAATTCATGTGATTTTGACCCTTAATTGATGCAAGTCGAGTTCTAAAATAGGGTTCCGAATCTTGCGACTGTCTGCATTATATTGAATTACTAAAAATTAGTTGATCCTTGTCGAGACATAGTTGTAGACTTAGTTCCTTAAAAAATGGAGACATAGTATTTTGGACTTGATTCCTCAATTACTAGTAAATTAGGTGATCCTCTATGATGCATGAAATTTGGACACAGATACATATAGGCTTTGGCACGATACATTAGGTGATCCTCGTCGAGACATAATGATTCGTATACTAAAAAACTCGACAACAACTCATAGAAAAGAACATTATTGACGTTAACGATGCTATGTCATCTAAAGAAACCGGATACATATTACCTTTCTTCTCAACTGACTATGTCAAATGCACATAAGTTATTTTGCAAATCATATTATTTATTCAAAGTAATAGTGAAACCTTTCTACGCTAAAGACAAAATCAAACATTCCATTCTTACACCGAATATAAGGAGATATCTATGGTCCCATCCATCCAGAATGCAGACCATTTAGATATTTTATTGTTTTGGTGGATGCTTCGACACGTTGGTCACATATGGCACTCCTGTCCACTCGGAATGCTGCATGTTGGGAGAATTTCCGTTTGATTTTAGTAAGTGCGGAGTATGACGCAACCATCCTGCATCAGCATCCTACAACAGCATCAGACAACAAGTGAAGCCACAATATCTTGAAGCCGCATGTCTACAACATAAGATCTTCTAAGGCTACAGCATATAGGATCTTCACTTTGGAAAAGTGACTTATACTTCCGACTGTATAACACTTAGAGTGTAAAATTGTCATGACTGAAAGAATATAATACTCATGAAATATTCACGGTCTTGAACGCACTTAATATGGATGGCGACCGCATTTAATGCAGCCACATACTAAGAAATATCTGAAGCATTTAATGCCAGACAATGGGGATTTCTTTAATATGAATTTCAGTAGCCATCAATCATGGGGGTCCACATCTCACCTACCCGACAATGGCTATATTTATAAAATCATAATTCCAAGAAATATAAGTAGTCGGAGTAGAGAACTTGAAGAAATACTTGCACTTGTCAACTTAATGATTTACAAATCAAAATAACGAACAAACTCTTTGCAGCCTACAACGCTGTTCCTACAACAAAGAGAAAAGACAAGTGCTCAATGTGTGAACAACATAATACAACGTAGCATTTTAAAGTGTATAGTTATTGTTCGATACTATACTATCCTACCTACAGTTGAAAAGTTAATCATGTGTGGATTGACGAAGCAAGCATCATTTTCGACCTGTGTGGGACGAATCAAGCTTTCAATTTATGTGAGAAGAAGAAGAAGAGATTAGGACCAGTCTATGCCAATCTGTGTGAACGATAAAACTGCAAAATCGAGTGTGTCAATCTGTGTGAAGGATACCACTCGAGAAGTTTTTAACTAGATTCGTAATTAATGTGTACTATCTTGATTCTAGTAATCAAACTCTTGTTTGGAGATCGTGGACATAGAGGAATTTGCCTCGAACCATGCTAAACCTCATGTCATTTACTGCCTTCCTTACTTCAATCATACATCATTTAACTTATGGTTTATTATTGTATACCTACTCTGTAAAACATTTTCTAAGCACCAAAGCATACAAGATAACACATTGTTGTTATGACTACAACACCACCTTAGAGACTTCCAGAGAGCATGTTTTTTCAAAAAATAGAGTACAACTTATTCACCCCACCATCTATGCTTACTTTTTACTATATTGTTGTAATACCCGCGATTTTCGTTCCAGTTATTTTGGATTTTTCTTCGGATATTTCTCGATTGTCGAGCGTTGATATTATTTTCTCGACGGCTGAATTTTTGTTTATGGTCGTATGTGGTGATTTGTTATACGTTGTTTTCATTTCGGATCGATGATGTTGTCCGCGTGCATTTTGTCGTGTCTGTTCCGTGCGTTTTCGAAAAATCGAGTTGTCTGGTCATGGCGACTGGGCACTGTCCGCGCAAATGCGGCAGGAACCGGCATAGCACATGCTACGGTCGGAAGGCTGCGTGCGCTAACTCGGTAGGCATAACGCACGCTATTCGGCCGCCCAACGCACGCTACCTGGACGGTTTTGGATGGGCGCGTCCATATAAATATGACTAAGCAGTCATGTTTTCACCCGTTTTTCATTTCTCTTTCCTTTCCGCGGATGGAGTCTTGGTGAACAAGGAAGCATGTTGTCAAGCGATTAATCCACGAAGTCCTGGAGTTCATATCATCGATTAATCATTCCATAACCTCATATGATCGACCGAATCGAGGAACGAAATCTTTGTGAAGAGCTTGAGTCGGAATTCTTCCGTTCGTTGTCTTCTTCGGGGTTCGAGGTCTTCTAATTGAGCCATGTTTGTCGGAGTGTTCGGTATCGGTTAATGAGGCAAGTATTCTACTTATACGATTTGTGTCTCGTGAATAGACCTTACGTATTAGATTTACGATGATTTGGTTTACCTTCGTGGATATAATTCGTCTGAATTGATTATTCGAACGTTTATTGATATTAGTGATATTCTTGCTTGTTTAACGTTGTGAAGTTGTGTTGGTCATGTTAATCGTGTGATTGGTGTTGAGCTTGATTGATCGGGCTTGATGTATTGTGATGATTATAATTATTGTGTTGGATTGATTATACACTCAGACATATATTTTGGTGTATGATTGAGTGGTCGGACATATTCGTATTAAGATGTGTTGTTCATGGTGATGTGTTGCATTGTTTGATATGTGTTGGGAAGTGTGTGTGTGTGTGTGTGTGTGTGTGTGTGTGTGGGGTCCAGGTACGGTCCATTGTGGCCTCTGGAGTTCGGTACATGATGTGTACGAACAGTGTGTGTGGTCTAGGTACGGTCCTTCGTGACCTATGGGGTTCAGTACATGATGTGTATGAACAGTGATTGAGTGATACCTGGTACGGCTGCGGCCTCTGGGGTTCGGTACATGATGTGTACGAATAGTGAATGCGTGGACTAGGTACGATCCGTCGTGACCTCCGGGTTTCGTTACTTGATGAGTACAAACAGTGATTAAGTGGATGATGTTTTGATGTTGGGTCACGGACCCGTGATGATATTTTATTTATTGTGTTTTTGGAAAATGGAAATTGGGTTGAAACCCTTTTGAGTTTGAAAAGGTTTTGTAAATCGGGACTTGAGGTCCAAAAAGGTTTTATCTCTAAAATCCCCGAGATGACAAGTCTATTTGCAAATATTTCATTTCTTGTTTTCTATTAAATAAAACCTCTCGGGAATAATTTGATACTTGGTTATTGTATCTGTTTCATGATTGATGTTGTTTGATACAATTCGTATGATTTGATACTTGCACTAGTAAAATAGTGGAGTTTTGCTAACCCCCGAGTATTCGGGGGGTGGATGTCTATTTTCCGTCCAGGTACATACAGGTTCTTGAGGAGCAGTTCCAGGACCGGTACAAGAAGTGACGAGCTACGATACTAATCAATAGTTGAGAGTTTGGTTGGGTTATGTTGTATCGACTGAGTTATAGTCAGTCTTCCGCTGTTGTGTATCTTTACCCATGCGTGGGCATCTATTGTAAAGAGTTGTATTTCATCTCGTTTGCATTAGTAGTGTGGCCTTAATGGTCCGTATGATTGTATTGATTGACTGCGGTCGGTCAAGCTTTTGGCGGTTCTGTGTATCATTATATTGCTTGCCCCCAGCCGGGCAAACACTTGGTCGTTTTGTGATGTTTAGCCTGGTAGATCATAATGGGGAGGATCTACGGCGTGTAATATTCCCATATGGTCTGGGGGTGTTACAAATATGGTATCTGAGCTTAGGTTGTGGAAACCTAGGTTGTCGGGTCAAGTCGAGTTGTGGTTTGTCGAGTAATATGATGTCATGTCATTCGAGTTGTCGGGTGACAAGTTGAGTTCTGCGTGGTCACAACGTGTCGTATGTGTTGTCGGATGAGATTAGTATCGTGGGCGACCAGCATCTCCGTGTGGACTGTGGACGCAAGACTCCTCTTTTATGTGAGGTATCTGTGTTTCATGATTTCATTTATGTATGGTATTTGTGGCGCATAATTTTGTTTATATGGTGATGTGAAATGGAATCTGTGTTTGATACTTGTGGTACACCGCTTGTATATTGAGTGAAATGTATTGATAGTTTGGACACCGAGTGGTGTAATACGATGTGAAAACTGTGAACCTTGATGTGTTCCGGGAAATGTATCAACGGTAGAGTTTGTGAGAAACTCAGATGGATGGTTTTGTCATATGTTTAAACTTGGTGCTTTTGAGATGTATTTGATTGAGTTGGTGGTCTTGTTTGCCGTTTGGGCATGTGGTTCTAAATTCGGTTATTTTTAGATAGTTGTAATTATGTCCGCTGCGGGTAGGTTTGAAAATGTTTTTCTGAAAGACTTTATGGGCGTGAGTATTTTTGTGGAAATTGATTTTTGAAAATATTTTGATAGTGCGGTCAAACAACGGTTTTGTAGACGGTATTTGAAAAATGTATTTTAAAGTACTTCGGATAATGCAAAATGTTACCGTCATTTTTGGATATTGTAACACCCCCAAATCCCATTGGGTTATTACAGTGCCGTGGACCCCACATCAGGTGATCCACCAGGCGAACACGACTAAAATACAACAAACTGACCAAAATAGGAAATCACAGACCATACTATGACGTCCGACATACTATTCCGATATGGAATTTCAACGACAAGAATGGGCCTACATGGCCAAAATAAAAATACAACAACATCCACGAGCCTTGCTCGGATAATACAAAACGACAACGACTGAATAAAAATGGAGTACTCCAAACTGTCTGACCGACATGAACCCAAAATATCTCGGACTAGTATCGCTCGAATGCCTCGTCGCCATCGTCATGCCCCTGTGTCTCAACTCTCTCCTCGCAAGCACCTAAAACATGAAAACATGTTCCGCCCCCACGGGGTCAGTCATCCAGAATAATGAATATCTGTAATATCCGCATTTTTTCTTTCCCTTGTATTTTCATTTTTGGTGTATTTCTCGATCGTAGTGACCCTCGTGTACCTTTCAGTGTGTCCTTCCTGTCAACTGTTGAACTGTATTCTCGTTATTGTGGTGCAGAACCGCCGTTTCGGGGTTGCCGTGGATCCATTTTGTGTTATTGGTTCCCAAATATTGATTCCTATCATTTTATTCTCTTTCTGGATCATTTTTATCATTTTGGGACCCAAAATGGGGTGTGGGCCGCGGCACAAGATGTGTGTGCCGCGGCACACAAATTTCTTCAGTAGTTGGTCGAGCAAACTGTACTGTGTGCCGCAGCACAGTGCCAAGTCAGTGCCGCGGCGCACCCGTCCGGTGCCGCGGCACACTCGTGTGACATCTGCGACCAAAACCCGCCTGTACCGGGTGCCGCGGCACACTGCCGAACCTTGGGAGTAATTTTTTGGCCTGTGCCGCGGCACACAATGCGGTCAACCCCCTATATTTTGTTGTTTTGAGCGTCAGCTGCTCATTTCCTTCTTCTTCTTCCTGCAACGCGAGAGAGAGTGAGAGAGAGGGGGAGAGTTCTTCATCATTATCCATTGGGGGGTTGATTTTCATCATTTTTCTTCGGTAGTGAAGCCCGCACAATCAATCCAACGCGTGTTCTACGAATCATAGTACTTGAATCTCCAAAGGTAACATCTCTAGAACCCTATTTTCGAATAATTGGGGATTTTGGGGTTTTTGTCCGATTCTTTCCGTTTTGTTGATGGATTCTTGATGAATATGATTAATCTTGTTGATATCATTAATTTCCCTACGGATTCATGGTATATTTTCATAGTTTTGCGGAATCGAGAGGGTTTGGTTGTGGTCCGCCCTCGTTGTTATTTTGTGCGAATATACATGAATCGTAGGCGGGTTTTCGGGTGTATTCCATTTCCGTATTCGGCTAGAGTTGTTTGTAATTATGTTCTTCGAATCGTTAGGTTCGGTTCCGTTGATTCCTAGTGTTCGTCGGTGATTATCCTTTCCGTTCGTTGCGTCATCAAAATATTCAAGGCAAGTATTCTTGGAAACCCTTATGCTTAACGTGAAATGGTAATGTATATTGTGTGTGCTTTACTCACCTCGGGAGGGTCCGACGGGCCTCGAGGGAATCTATGGCTTCGTCCTGGATTCATAAGTTTGATTCGCTAGCCAGCTCGGGAGGGTCCTTAGAGGCCTCGAGTGGGATTCGTGGCTTCGTCCCGGTCCTAGGTGACGTGTGGTGCTTGGTTTGTTTTATGAATGTGGCCAGCTCGGGAGGGTCCTTAGAGGCCTCGAGTGGGATTCGTAGCTTCGTCCCGGTCCTAGGCAAATTAATTGTGACTGTTTGTTTCCGGAAAAGACATGTCTGGTTTTGGTTTTTGAAATAATATTGGTGCATGTACTATGAAATGTGTAAGCGATTGGTTTGCCTTGATTACTTGTACTAGCATAATTGCTAACCCCTCTGGGGACCCGTTTTGGGGAAATTCTTGTTATGGATTTCAGGTTATGATTATCGGGACGGCGGGCACTGACAAGACGAGGACGTTGGCCAGGGTCGTTGACATGTGCATTTGGGTCTTTCTATTTCTTTCGTCCATTTCGATTTGGTTGTTCTAATAATTATAAACTTATAGAGTGTACTCGCGAGTACTTAGGCTTTTCATTTTAAACTCCGTATTGTACTACTTTTAAATTGTTACATTGTTGGTTGATGATCATTTCGCCGGTTGCTCCGGGCGTAACTTTTTATGTCCTATAATTAAATGTGTGTCCTCGCTAACCGGGATGGTTAGTCGAGTGGAGTTTTCTTGTTTGTAGCCTGGTGGGTCCCATGTGGGGGGGGGGGGGGGTCCACGGCGCTGTAATATACTCTGAATATCTTGGGGTGTTACAGAAAATGGTATCAGAGCTCTAGGTTTATGGATACCTAGGCTTGTTGGTTATTTGGGTCTAGTCGTGTTTTGTCTTGCACATTGTCACACCGCCAAAGATTCCAAAGACTTCCAGTGCTCGTAAGTTTTCTTATTCGGCTCTTTTGTTTCTTGCATAGTATTTCCACTTTTGAATCGTAGTTGCTTTTCCTCCCTTACTCATCATCGATATACTTCTGTTATCTCTCAACATCAGTATGGATGCCGGAGGAAACCGTGGTCGTGGTCGTGGTCGTGGACGCGGCCGAGGACGTGGGCGGTGGTGCGGCCACGTCGCATTCTTCGAGGCAGCGTCTGCGGTGACCGTCACAGTCATGCTTCTTCTCGGGAGCGCGCCGATCTTAGTATTGCGGGTGTTATGCGGCAAATGGTTAACCGGATGGCGGCTATAGCTCGGGTGGTCAGGAACCCGTCGAGGCCCATGCTAATCGGGCGGAGCGGATCAGCTTCGTGGATGTCATTAAGATGCATCCTCCTCGGTTCAGGAGCTTCGGACCCGATCGGTGGGAAGGGTGGATCAAGGAGATATCCAAAGTATTCACCGCTACCAATCGCCCCAGGGACCGTAAGGTCCCTATTGCTCAATATTTTCTCACGGGAGATGCTACAGTTGGTGGGAGGTCGTTGGTCCCAAAGATCATGTTGCTTCGTGGGCGAATTTCAAGAATTGATGGAGACCGAATATTGTCCATGGCCGGTCGGACAGGCTCGAGTGCATGCTTTCTATGATGCTCAACCACGGGATATCCCGTATCTCGTGCCATTGCCGACTTTAACAAGGAGTTGGGTTATGTGAAGACCCAAGTTGTCGAAGAGAGCGACAAGATTTTCCATTTTCTAGGAGGATGAAAGCTGTCCATTCGGGACTATATGTCCGGGCTCGTCTGTACTACCTTGAAGGATTATCGAGTCGAGCCCTTGCTTATGATATGTCGGTGACCGCTAGCGATTTGGCTCGTGAGCAAGAAGCGAGTCGGTTGGAAATTTTCTCGGTCCCAGAGTGGAGGCCGGCGAAATATCAGCCGCAGATATTTCTACGGCGGTTCGGCTCGTTTCTCAGGAATTTTGAGTGCCGCCGAATCGTCCGGACCCCAGATGCTTTAACTGTGGCAAGCCAGGCCACGTGAACCGGGATTGTCTTCGTCCACCTTTGACTTGTCATACTTGTGGTCAGTCGGGCCACAAAGCTTCTTTCTGCGAGAAGCTCAGATAGTTTCGCGGTGCCCGTTCTTCTCACCCAGCACCTATAGAGCCGAGCGTGAACTAGGGCTCATTTGCTCCGCCGCCTCCACCGAGTGTCGGCCAAGGTAGGGGTCGGGGTCAAACCGCTAGAGGAGGAGCTTCCAGTGTCGGCTCCGCCCAGCCACGTATATACGAGATGAGGAGGGCCGATGACCCAGCAGCTACTGTGGCGACAGGTACCGTTCGTATCCATTCTCATCCTGTCGGTGTACTTTTTGATTCGGGTGCTACGCATTCATTCATTTCTCTAGAGTGTGTACGCCGTTTGAGTCTCGACTGCTTGTCACCTTGCGAGCCTTTCATCGTTAAACTCCCTAGCGGTGATAGAATTGTCGGTGATCGAGAAGTACGGGACTGTTCTGTGATTATTTGTGAGAGGGCTTGGCTCTCTAATCTTATTGTTGTGAGTATCGAGGGCGAGGATTTAATTCTCGGGAATGATTGGCTCGAGCGGCATGGTGCAATCATGAACTACCGCACGAGAATCATTACCATGTTAGCCGAGGACGGCACTGAACACTCTTTCGCGGGGCGGAAGAGAAACTAGAAGTTTGTTATTAACGCCCTGAAGGCGATGAAACTCCTGCGAAAGGGGTGTACTGGTTATTGGTGCTACACCTTGAAGGCGGAGAATGGTGGAGTCGAGCTTTCGTCAATTCCAGTCGTTAGTGAGTTTCCTGATGTATTTCCTGACGAGTTGCCGGGATTGCCACCGGATCGTGAGGTTGAGTTTGTTATAGAATTAGAGCCGGGCGCGGCTCTGATTTCGAAGGCGCCGTATCGCATGGAACCTTCAGAGATGTCAGAGTTGAAGAAGCAGTTGAGTGAGCTTCTGGAGTCGGGGTATGTTCGACCGAGCGCCTCGCCTTGGGGCGCACAGGTCTTGTTTGTGCGTAAGAAGGATGGTTCACTACGTTTGTGTATCGACTATCGCGAACTAAACAAAGTGACCATCAAGAACAAGTATCCTTTGCCAAGGATTGACGACTTGTTCGATCAGTTGCAGGGAGCTGCGGTGTTCTCGAAGATTGATTTAAAATCGGGGTACTATCAGCTCCGGGTGAGGGAGTCCGACGTGCCGAAGACAGCTTTTCGGATGAGATACGAACATTATGAGTTTGTAGTTATGCCTTTCGGGTTAACTAATGCGCCGGCGGTGTTCATGCAATTGATGAACAAAGTCTTTATCGAGTATTTGGATAAGTGTGTCGTCGTCTTCATTGACGATATTCTTATTTATTCGAGGAATGAGGAAGAGCATGCCCATCATTTGCGGATAGTGTTAGACATTTTGAGGGCCGAGCAACTCTATGCGAAGTTCTCGAAATGTGAGTTAGCTGAAGGAAGTGATGTTTCGGTCACGTGATTTCAGGTAGAGGAGTTCGAGTGGATCCGCAGAAGATTGAGGCAGTGTTGGATTGGGCACCGCCCACAAGTGTGAAGGAGGTCCGTAGTTTCTTGGGTTTGGCTGGCTACTACCGTAGGTTCATCGAGAGTTTCTCAAAATTAGCTCGGCCACTTACACAGTTGCTCCATAAATCCGAGAAGTTCGTCTGGACCGATGAGAGGCAGTCGAGTTTCGAGGAGCTGAAGAAACGTCTGACTTCAGCCCCGGTTTTGGCGTTGCCATGTGGCAACAAGGGATTCGCCGTTTATAGCGATGCTTCAGGCCAGGGTCTTGGGTGCGTATTGATGCAGCACGGCAAGACCATTGCCTATGCGTCGAGACAGTTGAGACCGTATGAGCTTAACTACCCTACTCATGATTTGGAGTTAGCGGCAGTCGTTTTTGCGCTCAAGATTTGGCGTCACTATCTTTTCGGCTCTGCATGTCAGATTTTTACCGATCATAAAAGTCTGAAATATATATTTACTCAGCGGGAGTTGAATATGAGGCAGAGGAGGTGGTTAGAGCTGATTAAGGATTATGACCTCGAAATCCTTTATCATCCGGGCAAGGCGAACGTCGTAGCCGACGCCTTGAGTCGGAAACCGATTGCGTTGCGAACGCTTGAGGTCCTCACGTCTCAGTCTGAGCTTCGGCGGGCTTTGATTGAGTTTGATGTTGAGGTTTTGTTGCCTGGAGCTGTCGGGCAACTTTGTGCTTTGGAAATTTCGTCGTCTTTAATCGATGAAATTAAGCTGAAACAATTAGAGGATCTGATGATTACTCAAATCCGAGAGAACGTTCTTAAGGGAAAGTCTCCTAGGTTTGTGATTCACGAGGATGGTGTTTTGAGATTCCAGAGTCGGCTTTGTGTGCCGAACGATCCAGAGTTGCGACAGAGTATTTTGCGTGAGGCCCATTCCACACCCTATTCCGTTCATCCTGGTTCGAGTAAGATGTACAAGGACCTGAGGAGGAACTTCTGGTGGAATGATATGAAGGAGGAGGTCGCACAGTTTGTGGCGAGATGTTTGACTTGCCAGCAGGTCAAAATCGAGCATCAACGACCGGCTGGGTTATTGCAGTCACTTCCCGTTCCGGAATGGAAATGGGAAGATATATCGATGGATTTCATTACGAGTTTGCCGAGATCGAGATCGGGCATGAATATGGTTTGGGTGATTGTTGATCGTCTGACCAAGTCGGCACATTTTCTGGGCATCAAGGACACTTGGGGCCCGGAGAAATTGGCTCGTGTGTTTATCACGCAGATTGTGAGACTTCACGGTACTCCGAAGTCTATTGTTTCGGATCGTGATGGCCGTTTTGTATCGCACTTTTGGCAGGCGGTGCATAAGGCGTTGGGTACCCGTTTGCATTTGAGTACCTCTTTTCATCCCCAGTCAGATGGACAGTCGGAACGCACTATCTAGACATTCGAGGACATGTTGCGTGCTTGTGCCCTCGATTGGAGTAGCGACTGGGAGGAGCATTTGCCATTGATCGAATTCACGTACAACAATAGTTGGCACGCGTCGATTCGGATGGCACCGTATGAGGCACTTTATGGGTGACGATGTCGATCGCCGATTTGTTGGAATGAGGCGTCCGATTTGGTCGGGACCGAGCCGGATGTCGTTTTTGAGACGAGGTGGAAGATAGAATTAATTCGGGAACGGATGTTGACGGCCCAGAGTCGACAGAAGTCATATGCCGATGTCCGTCGTCGACCTTTAGAATTCGAGGTGGGAGACCACGTTTTGCTGAAGGTGTCGCCGACGAGAGGAGTTTTCCGTTTCGGAAAGAAGGGGAAGTTGAGTCCGAGATTTATTGGACCCTTCGAGATTCTCGAGCGGGTCGGTGGGTTAGCATACCGTTTGGCGTTACCCCCGGCCTTGAGTCACATTCATAGCGTTTTTCATGTTTCCCAGCTGAGGAAATATGTTCCGGATCCTAGTCACGTCATCGATTATGGCGAGATTGATATTGCTGAAGATATTACTTTTGAGGAGCGTCCTTTGAAGATTTTGGAGCATCGTGAGAAACGACTGAGGCATAAGACCATCCCTTTGGTCAAAGTGCAGTGGTCGAGACACGGTGTCGAGGAGGCAACTTGGGAAACCGAGGATAGCATGCGTGCTAGGTACCCTGAGTTGTTTGTTTCTTAAGTTTCGGGACGAAACTTATTTTTAGAGGGGTAGAATGTAATATCCGCATTTTTCTTTCCCTTGTATTTTCATTTTTGGTGTATTTCTCGATCGTAGTGACCCTCGTGTACCTTTCAGTGTGTCCTTCCTGTCAACTGTTGAACTGTATTCTCGTTATTGTGGTGCGGAACCGCCGTTTCGGGGTTGCCGTGGATCCATTTCGTGTTATTGGTTCCCAAATATTGATTCCTATCGTTTTATTCTCTTTCCGGATCATTTTTATCATTTTGGGACCCAAAATGGGGTGTGGGCCGCGGCATAAGATGTGTGTGCCGCGGCACACAAATTTCTTCAGTAGTTGGTCGAGCAAACTGTACTGTGTGCCGCGGCACACCCATCCGGTGCCGCGGCACAGTGCCAAGTCAGTGCCGCGGCGCACCCGTCCGGTGCCGCGGCACACTCGTGTGACATCTGCGACCAAAACCCGCCTGTACCGGGTGCCGCGGCACACGCAGGCCGTGCCGCGGCACACTGCCGAACCCTGGGAGTAATTTTTTGGCCTGTGCCGCGGCACACAATGCGGTCAACCCCCTATATTTTGTTGTTTTGAGCGTCAGCTGCTCATTTCCTTCTTCTTCTTCCTGCAACGCGAGAGAGAGTGAGAGAGAGGGGGAGAGTTCTTCATCATTATCCATTGGGGGGTTGATTTTCATCATTTTTCTTCGGTAATGAAGCCCGGATATTCAATCCAACGCGTGTTCTACGGATCATAGTACTTGAATCTCCAAAGGTAACATCTCTAGAACCCTATTTTCGAATAATTGGGGATTTTGGGGTTTTTGTCCGATTCTTTCCGTTTTGTTGATGGATTCTTGATGAATATGATTAATCTTGTTGATATCATTAATTTCCCTACGGATTCATGGTATATTTTCATAGTTTTTCGGAATCGAGAGGGTTTAGTTGTGGTCCGCCCTCGTTGTTATTTTGTGCGAATATACATGAATCGTAGGCGGGTTTTCGGGTGTATTCCATTTCCGTATTCGGCTAGAGTTGTTTGTAATTATGTTCTCTGAATCGTTAGGTTCGGTTCCGTTGATTCCTAGTGTTCGTCGGTGATTATCCTTTCCGTTCGTTGCGTCATCAAAATATTCAAGGCAAGTATTCTTGGAAACCCTTATGCTTAACGTGAAATGGTAATGTATATTGTGTGTGCTTTACTCACCTCGAGAGGGTCCGACGGGGCCTCGAGGGAATCTATGGCTTCGTCCTGGATTCATGAGTTTGATTCGCTAGCCAGCTCGGGAGGGTCCTTAGAGGCCTCGAGTGGGATTCGTGGCTTCGTCCCGGTCCTAGGTGACGTGTGGTGCTTGGTTTGTTTTATGAATGTGGCCAGCTCGGGAGGGTCCTTAGAGGCCTCGAGTGGGATTCGTGGCTTCGTCCCGGTCCTAGGCAAATTAATTGTGACTGTTTGTTTCCGGAAAAGACATGTCTGGTTTTGGTTTTTGAAATAATATTGGTGCATGTACTATGAAATGTGTAAGCGATTGGTTTGCCTTGATTACTTGTACTAGCGTAATTGCTAACCCCTCTGGGGACCCGTTTTGGGGAAATTCTTGTTATGGATTTCAGGTTATGATTATCCGGACGAGCGGGCACCTGGACAGTACGAGGACGTTGGCCAGGGTCGTTGACATGTGCATTTGGGTCTTTCTATTTCTTTCGTCCATTTCGATTTGGTTGTTCTAATAATTATAAACTTATAGAGTGTACTCGCGAGTACTTAGGCTTTTCATTTCATACTCCGTATTGTACTACTTTTAAATTGTTACATTGTTGGTTGATGATCATTTTGCCGGTTGCTCCGGGCGTAACTTTTTATGTCCTATAATTAAATGTGTGTCCTCGCTAACCGGGATGGTTAGTCGAGTGGAGTTTTCTTGTTTGTAGCTTGGTGGGTCCCATGTGGGGGGGTCCACGGCGCTGTAATATACTCTGAATATCTTGGGGTGTTACAATATCAAATACATGCACAACATGATATGCATCCAAAGGCAGAATAAACAGTACAACAATGGTAGTACGAGATGCTCACAAACCAAAGTAAGAATCGAGCATTCGTGGAATACTATGCCCATGGCATGCGAACAATACCTGCTCAATAGGTTAGAACATAAGTGCCCAACGGCGAATCATCAATATAGAACACAACAATACATTACCCGAAGGTAAATCAAACCAACGCTGAAATAAATAAGAATCACAATGCCCGAAGGCTCCAACGGAAATACCGATACATCACAATGGCCTGAAAGCCCTCAGCCGAAGCTGCCAAAATATCACGATGGCCTGAAAGCCGAACAGCCCGAAGATGTAAATCATCACAATACAGATCTCAAAGAAACCAACCTGACTGTCGAACATACCCCTCGGGCGTATGAACGCTCAATCACAAAATGTCGAACACATCCAATACTATGGACGATCAAAATTGTACGGCTCAAAGATGGACATCACAGTACGCCCGATCCGGAAATGTGTCCGTGCACATGTCCGCCCCGTATACGGAATCCAGAATATACGTTGGACAATGTACCTAATTAGCCTCACGAAACTACATCTCGTGTGCACAGTCCAATGCGGAATAATATCCACGCATGACTATATATGTGCCTGGCTAAAAATCCTACACAATAACCAATCGGAACGCAGATATGATTCCGGATATGTCACGATACAACATGACAACGAAACTCAAAGGATAACACATCCAATACAGATCATACGACTCACCAAGTGAACGATGACACACGAATAATGAAAGATCGACACGACCAACAATATTCAAAACAACCATCCTGGGATCAAAATCCCTAAGGACCGATTAACACGAACAATAATTGCAACACAACGATCCGGGAAATCCTCAACCCTCAACGATCACAAAATTACCGAGTTCACAAGAATAATAGTGTCCTGCCTTGAGTCGGCCAACACGACAATAATAATTCAACGGATGGGAATTATCGTTGATAATCCCAATTCAATATATCGATTATCTTTAGAGCGGACAATCGATAATAATTATACAACGGATGAGAATATTTTTGACAACGGATGGGAATTATCTTTGATAATCCCAATTCAATATATCGATTACCTTTAGAGCGGACAATCGATATTAATTATACAACGGATGGGAATTATCTTTGATAATCCCAATTCAATATATCGATTACCTTCAGAACGGTTAACCGATAATAATTATACAACGGATGTCTCGGCACCTTTAATCGGTTACCGATAACGAAGATGATAATCGAATACGTCAATGCCTTCAATCGGCCAAAACGACATCAATAGAAAAACACTGATATCAATAACGACGATTCACAAAAATACCTTGATGGAACATCAATCTATAACAACAATCGATACGTCGATGCCGCGAACCGGCTATCAACAACAATATCTCGAAGGAACATCAATCAACAATAACAATCGATATGTCGATACCGCGATCCGGCTATCGACAAATATATTACCAACAAGTATCCCAATGCCTTAAATCGGCCATTTACGAACAACAATAATATTTGGCATAATTTGCCGAAGGGTATCGTATCAAACAATCCCCTGATATCAACAAAATCATAAAGAGACCAAGTCTCGAAATGATACACACATTCATACACATACATGATAACATTAATCTCATTGACCAGTACAAGTATAAAACTTGCCTCAAATCGAAGGCGAGAAAGTCCTTCCACGATCAACGTCCTACCACGAATCGATCAACAGCGTCCTCCGACAATCACAATCACTCGAACAACCTTGAATGAAATACAATTCATTCGATAACACGATATCGACCGAAAACAACACAATAGATAATTCCGATTCCAACACGAACACATACTACACTCGTATTTATCCGTATACACACATATATATAATATACATACATCATATATATATAATAATATATATACAATACAACCCACAATATATATATATATATATACCCACATGACACACACACACACACACACACTTCACATTATATATGTATACATATATATTAACACTACACACTTTACTGCACATGCACACACTTCACAATTTATATATATATATATATATATATATATATATATATATATATATATACATATATATATATATATAGGGGTGGGTTATGGAGTGAAATGGTATAAGTGTAAGAAATAAGAATGATTGTAAGCCATTAATCCTTGGAGATTAATGACCAAGATTTCGTTCTGGTGTGCTAACACGGGAAACTAGGAGTGCTAACGAATTTAATTATTGGGGGTACCAATGTAATTTGACTAATTTATCTTATGGGAAGTTACTAAAATCATGGGAAGTTCCTATATTCATGAGATTTCATATTTTAGGTCAATATCTATTTTTTTATGGGATTTCATATTTTTTAGTCGTTCAAAAATTTTATATTTTTGGTGTATTTATTTTTATTTTTTTAAAAACTAACATTATCTTTTTTTTCTATTTGATTTGTATTTTTAAAAATCAGAACTGTTGTGCTAATTATTTATTTTGTGTGTGCTGCAAATTAGAAAACAGAGTGCCGTTCTGCTTATATTCCAATTATGTGATTTTTTTTGTTATGCTTTATTGTGTACAATACAGTCAATTTTGATACAATGTGTTGTGCTTTATTTTTTTGGAAGATAAATAATCATACTCGTTTTCAAGTATAGGTACAAAATGATTTTCGCGTCATTTACTAAAAAAATACAATAAATACAATAAGACTCCATTTGTAAATCCCATAAACTGCTATGCAAGCATTACATACCATATGTGCTAGTATTACCTATTAAATGTGCTAATACAAATAACATTTTAATGCTAAACTCTACTATTAAAAATTAACAAAAATACAATGTATTAACAATATAAAATTTTACAGATTTAAGTACTAACTATCACACAAATGACATCACAATAATTATCAAAACAATATTATCAAAGGTGCTAAAATTTGGGAAGAGATAAGAAGTGGGATATGAAATCCCATGATTGTAGGAAATACCAAACATAAAATCTGTATAATTACAAAAACATCCCCTCAAAAATATTCCGCGTAGCACACTTAGGCTAACTCTTTAGCACAACGTGCACAAATCGCAGCCATTAATCACCAAAGATCAAGGGCCCAAAATCATTCTTATTTCTTACGGAAAAAAGCTTTCCTACGAACCTATCCCTATATATATATATATACACAACACACACCACACACACAAGATATATATAATAAGATATATATATAACACACAAGACACATATAATATATATATATATATATAATCAAAAACACACACAAAGCTTACAGAGAAGCCGATCGGCTGTGTCCGAAAAAAAACTCCCATGCTGGAAATTCGGCCACCGGAAAACCTGACCCGCCGGACTTCGTCCAACTCCAGCCCGTTTCCGTCCATGGCCGGTTTTCACCCAACTCTCCGCCTGCAATTCCTCGCCGGAAATATGTCAAGCCTCCGTTCCGCCGTCCGTTCCGGACAGAAACTACCTCCGGTCGCCGGAAACAATGGAGCCGCGTCCATGGCTGGAAACCATGAAGAACCGGCGACTGAGCTCCGTCTCACCAGAAGAAAAAAATATGCCGGAACAGCTCGACCGGATTGCAAAGCCTTCCGATCCGGAAATTCCGACCAGGCCGTCGCCGCTCCAGTCACGAGCCGCCTGCCGCCGCCGAGCTCCGGTCGTCCTCGGAGATGTCAGTCCTCTACTCCGGTCGTCAACTCCAGTCCGTCGCCGGAAAGAGCCGGCTGCCATCCTTCAGCTCCACCTCGCCGGAAAAAAAAAACGAGGGAGAGAAGACGGGAGGGAGAGACGACGAGAGGGAGAAAGAAAGAGAGAAAGTGAGAATGAGAGAGAGAGAGGAAAGGGACGAGAGAGAGAGAGAAAGGTGAGGGGGGTGAGAGTTGATATATATTATATATATATATATATAATCGTGAGAAAGGGAGATAGGTGAGAGAGAGAAATGCATGTGAACGTGAGGGATGGTGAGGAAGTGAGAGAAATGACAAAATGATGATAACATATTATATATATATATATATATATATAAATAATCCCCCAAAGATACCTTCGTCCCGAAAGTTGACCACGAGGAAGGTTCCTACCACTTACCACGCATTACGTACGTAACCTCAGGGCGTAACGTACGTAATCGCAACAAATTAGCATACGTAATGCTACATAGGTAGCGTACGCTATGGCTATAAAATTAGCCAAAATTTCAAACTCGCCAAGCAATAACCAAACGACGAAACCATACCGATTTATCAAAGATAAATATTTCGATCCCGAAATATTCTAATACAATATACATTGTATCGGTCCAAACAACAACATTTGTACAATTCCAAATGAATACGTACAACCCAACAGTAACACGAAAAAAAAATTACCCCCGGATATTACATATTCCCCCCCTTAAAAAGAGTTTCGTCCCCGAAACTCAGGGTGTACAAGTCGGGGCACAGACTATCCATCGGGATAAGAAAACAACATCTCCAGGAATACTCCTCAATACGAGCAATTCCGCCTGAGCAACTGGGCCGACCCCACGAGTTCCCACGTCTCCTCTGCCTGAACAAGGCGAAAAAAATCAAGTGATAAAGACACTCAACCAAATGCGAGATTAGCCGAATCATGACTCCTCCGCCAGAGACCAGCCAGGAAGTCGCACCACCCGCAAGACTCGTAACACCGGCATACACACCCCGCGGGTGCCGCCCATTGTACATGTCTATGATCATCGGTGTACACTCCCCCGTTCTCATCAGCATCGGACGCCCATGCAAACACGGACTCGCACTACAAAAGATAATAACAACACAGACATAGTCCTCGGGACTATATCGAACGCACGCCCAAGTCCTCACGACTTGACGTCTCGAATCACAATGAACGATTACCCAGATCATCACAAAAATCTCGGGTACATGACCAAAAGAAAAGAAAATCACATCAAATGACTCAAGTGCCAAGATTCTCAGATACAATGATTACAAGATAGATCAACCATAAATGGTTCGAAACCACAATACTAAAATACAGACCAAGTCAAACATCAATCCGAAAGACAAGGAAAATACAAATCAAGGCTACATCTCAAATGTACCCGGAATCAACATCCTCCAGATCATCGAGTTCCTCGATCCCATCGACTCGAGGAAAACACAAATCTGAACTCGCTACTCCCCCTCGGGTGTCCATACCTCTGGCTCCCGAAGCCCGATATGACCCCTTGGATGAAGTACGGACTGAAGTGACAAAATCTCTCGAGGCCCGTGAGCTCTCTCGAGATCTACTGGCACTAGAACTCCTGCAGTATTCTGAAGGTATCCCTGCCTCCCACACAGAAAATAAATAATAGCTGGAACCGTACATCGAGTACTAACATGCCCGGCTGATTCACAATTAAAACAAATAACAGTCGAACTCGTCGCCTGAGAAGAAAATGCTTTCCCAGCACGAAGCCGACTAGAGAATGACCTCTTGGACGTCGGAGCTCGATGTCCCTCTGAACAAATCGGCATCCTAGTCCTCTCACCAGAAGAAACTGAAGGATCCTTCTGAGTAAGCTCCTCGATCGAAAGCTCTGCTCCAAGAGCCTTCTCGATGAATTCGCCAAGTGAGTTACAATTGTGATGGAACAACTGCATCCTCAACCGCGGGTTCAACCTCTTGCTAAAATACTTGATCTTATCCGCCTTAGTACGGATAACAGATGAAGTAAACTGAAGAAGTCCTTGAAACTTTTCAGCAATAACAATAACACCCTCGTCCTTGACGGATTCGGGGTTCAAAACCTCCGACAACTTGGCTTCACGAAGTGGAGCCGGATAATAACTCTCTAACATGAGAGTCTTGAACTCGATCCAAACACAATCACGATCGGTGGGTTATCGAGCACGACTCCGAAAATGATTCGCCAGCCACCAAAGTATTGGTACGAGGTTTCGGGTTTTGGCCCACTCTGCGGCCTCTACCCCCTCTGTTACGTCCTCTTTCCAGACTGAAAGAATAACGTTCAATCATGACCACAACACAATTACGCCTCAACGGCCAGAATGCTAGGTCAACGCCAAACATGAGTATACATACTCAACAGATAAACAATCACATCGATCGCGCTAATCATAGCCGATACAAAGCCCACACGTTCCAAAGCAAATAATCATAAATCAATCGCACCCGATCGTCACATACAAGTATCAACAAAACATGTATAATCAATAACATAATGAATGTGTGCACATAAAAGAGAATAGAGTCCTTACACAAGTCATACGAAGCTTCGAGGTCTTGCGATACTAGTCTTCACTGACGACGACTCGATGAAAGAATGACTCATACAGTCGTCCAACTATCACGACTCACAAAACCCGACTGTCCAGATTGTCATAACCTGACAGCCCCGCTACTACCGCTTTGGTAGAGCCACGTAACACACAAGTCAGGGTATCTCACAACCCAACGCTCTGATACCATCTTATGTAACACCCCCAAATCCCATTGGGTTATTACAGTGCCGTGGACCCCACATCAGGTGATCCACCAGGCGAACACGACTAAAATACAACAAACTGACCAAAATAGGAAATCACAGACCATACTATGACGTCCGACATACTATTCCGATATGGAATTTCAACGACAATAATGGGCCTACATGGCTAAAATAAAAATACAACAACATCCATGAGCCTTGCTCGGATAATACAAAACGACAACGACTGAACAAAAATGGAGTACTCCAAACTGTCTGACCGACATGAACCCAAAATATCTCGGACTAGTATCGCTCGAATGCCTCGTCGCCATCGTCATGCCCCTGTGTCTCAACTCTCTCCTCGCAAGCACCTAAAACATGAAAACATGTTCCGCCCCCACGGGGTCAGTCATCCAGAATAATGAATATCAAATACATGCACAACATGATATGCATCCAAAGGCAGAATAAACAGTACAACAATGGTAGTACGAGATGCTCACAAACCAAAGTAAGAATCGAGCATTCGTGGAATACTATGCCCATGGCATACGATCAATACTTTCTCAATAGGTTAGAACATAAGTGCCCAACGGCGAATCATCAATATAGAACACAACAATACATTACCCGAAGGTAAATCAAACCAACGCTGAAATAAATAAGAATCACAATGCCCGAAGGCTCCAACGGAAATACCGATACATCACAATGGCCTGAAAGCCCTCAGCCGAAGCTGCCAAAATATCACGATGGCCTGAAAGCCGAACAGCCCGAAGATGTAAATCATCACAATACAGATCTCAAAGAAACCAACCTGACTGTCGAACATACCCCTCGGGCGTATGAACGCTCAATCACAAAACGTCGAACACATCCAATACTATGGACGATCAAAATTGTACGGCTCAAAGATGGACATCACAGTACGCCCGATCCGGAAATGTGTCCGTGCACATGTCCGCCCCGTATACGGAATCCAGAATATACGTTGGACAATGTACCTAATTAGCCTCACGAAACTACATCTCGTGTGCACAGTCCAATGCGGAATAATATCCATGCATGACTATATATGTGCCTGGCTAAAAATCCTACACAATAACCAATCGGAACGCAGATATGATTCCGGATATGTCACGATACAACATGACAACGAAACTCAAAGGATAAAACATCCAATACAGATCATACGACTCACCAAGTGAACGATGACACACGAATAATGAAAGATCGACACGACCAACAATATTTAAAACAACCATCCTGGGATCAAAATCCCTAAGGACCGATTAACACGAACAATAATTGCAACACAACGATCCGGGAAATCCTCAACCCTCAACGATCACAAAATTACCGAGTTCACAAGAATAATAGTGTCCTGCCTTGAGTCGGCCAACACGACAATAATAATTCAACGGATGGGAATTATCGTTGATAATCCCATTGATATATCGATTATCTTTAGAGCGGACAATCGATAATAATTATACAACGGATGAGAATATTTTTGACAACGGATGGGAATTATCTTTGATAATCCCAATTCAATATATCGATTACCTTTAGAGCGGACAATCGATATTAATTATACAACGGATGGGAATTATCTTTGATAATCCCAATTCAATATATCGATTACCTTCAGAACGGTTAACCGATAATAATTATACAACGGATGTCTCGGCACCTTTAATCGGTTACCGATAACGAAGATGATAATCGAATACGTCAATGCCTTCAATCGGCCAAAACGACATCAATAGAAAAACACTGATATCAATAACGACGATTCACAAAAATACCTTGATGGAACATCAATCTATAACAACAATCGATACGTCGATGCCGCGAACCGGCTATCAACAACAATATCTCGAAGGAACATCAATCAACAATAACAATCGATATATCGATACCGCGATCCGGCTATCGACAAATATATTACCAACAAGTATCCCAATGCCTTAAATCGGCCATTTACGAACAACAATAATATTTGGCATAATTTGCCGAAGGGTATCGTATCAAACAATCCCCTGATATCAACAAAATCATAAAGAGACCAAGTCTCGAAATGATACACACATTCATACACATACATGATAACATTAATCTCATTGACCAGTACAAGTATAAAACTTGCCTCAAACCGAAGGCGAGAAAGTCCTTCCACGATCAACGTCCTACCACGAATCGATCAACAGCGTCCTCCGACAATCACAAGCACTCGAACAACCTTGAATGAAATACAATTCATGCGATAACACGATATCGACCGAAAACAACACAATAGATAATTCCGATTCCAACACGAACACATACTACACTCGTATTTATCCGTATACACACATATATATAATATACATACATCATATATATATATAATAATATATATACAATACAACCCACAATATATATATATATATACCCACATGACACACACACACACTTCACATTATATATGTATACATATATATTAACACTACACACTTTACTGCACATGCACACACTTCACAATTTATATATATATATATATAGGGGTGGGTTATGGAGTGAAATGGTATAAGTGTAAGAAATAGGAATGATTGTAAGCCATTAATCCTTGGAGATTAATGACCCAGATTTCGTTCTGGTGTGCTAACACGGGAAACTAGGAGTGCTAACGAATTTAATTATTGGGGGTACCAATGTAATTTGACTAATTTATCTTATGGGAAGTTACTAAAATCATGGGAAGTTCCTATATTCATGAGATTTCATATTTTAGGTCAATATCTATTTTTTATGGGATTTCATATTTTTTAGTCGTTCAAATATTTTATATTTTTGGTGTATTTATTTTTATTTTTTTAAAAACTAACATTATCTTTTTTTTCTATTTGATTTGTATTTTTAAAAATCAGAACTGTTGTGCTAATCATTTATTTTGTGTGTCTTTGCAAATTAGAAAAGCAGTGCCGTTACGCTTATATTCCAAGTATGTGATTTTTTTGTTATGCTTTATTGTGTACAATACAGTCAATTTTGATACAATGTGTTGTGCTTTATTTTTTTGGAAGATAAATAATCATACTCGTTTTCAAGTATAGGTACAAAATGATTTTCGCGTCATTTACTAAAAAAATACAATAAATACAATAAGACTCCATTTGTAAATCCCATAAACTGCTATGCAAGCATTACATACCATATGTGCTAGTATTACCTATTAAATGTGCTAATACAAATAACATTTTAATGCTAAACTCTACTATTAAAAATTAACAGAAATACAATGTATTAACAATATAAAATTTTACAGATTTAAGTGCTAACTATCACACAAATGACATCACAATAATTATCAAAATAATATTATCAAAGGTGCTAAAATTTGGGAAGAGATAAGAAGTGGGATATGAAATCCCATGATTGTAGGAAATACCAAACATAAAATCTGTATAATTACAAAAACATCCCCTCAAAAATATTCCGCGTAGCACACTTAGGCTAACTCTTTAGCACAACGTGCACAAATCGCAGCCATTAATCACCAAAGATCAAGGGCCCAAAATCATTCTTATTTCTTACGGAAAAAAGCTTTCCTACCTGAACCTATCCCTATATATATATATATACACAACACACACCACACACACAGTATATATATAACAGTATATATATATAACACACAGTACACATATAATATATATATATATATAACTGAAAAAAACACACACAGGCTTACCAGAGAAGCCGATCGGCCAGGTCCGAAAAAAAACTCCCATGCTGGAAATTCGGCCACCGGAAAACCTGACCCGCCGGACTTCGTCCAACTCCAGCCCGTTTCCGTTCATGGCCGGTTTTCACCCAACTCTCCGCCTGCAATTCCTCGCCGGAAATATGTCAAGCCTCCGTTCCGCCGTCCGTTCCGGACAGAAACTACCTCCGGTCGCCGGAAACAATGGAGCCGCGTCCATGGCCGGAAACCATGAAGAACCGGCGACTGAGCTCCGTCTCGCCAGAAGAAAACGGAACAGCTCGACCGGATTTGCAAAGCCTTCCGATCCGGAAATTCCGACCAGGCCGTCGCCGCTCCAGTCACGAGCCGCCTGCCGCCGCCGAGCTCCGGTCGTCCTCGGAGATGTCAGTCCTCTACTCCGGTCGTCAACTCCAGTCTGTCGCCGGAAAGAGCCGGCTGCCATCCTTCTGCTCCACCTCGCCGGAAAAAAAAAACGAGGGAGAGAAGACGGGAGGGAGAGACGACGAGAGGGAGAAAGAAAGAGAGAAAGTGAGAATGAGAGAGAGAGAGGAAAGGGACGAGAGAGAGAGAGAGAAAGGTGAGGGGGGTGAGAGTTGATATATATATATATATTATATATATATATAATCGTGAGAAAGGGAGATAGGTGAGAGAGAGAAATGCATGTGAACGTGAGGGATGGTGAGGAAGTGAGAGAAATGACAAAATGATGATAACATATTATATATATATATATAAATAATCCCCCAAAGATACCTTCGTCCCGAAAGTTGACCACGAGGAAGGTTCCTACCACTTACCACGCATTACGTACGTAACCTCAGGGCGTAACGTACGTAATCGCAACAAATTAGCATACGTAATGCTACATAGGTAGCGTACGCTATGGCTATAAAATTAGCCAAAATTCCAAACTCGCCAAGCAATAACCAAACGACGAAACCATACCGACGACCAGTATAAATATTTCGATCCCGAAATATTCTAATACAATATACATTGTATCGGTCCAAACAACAACATTTGTACAATTCCAAATGAATACGTACAACCCAACAGTAACACGAAAAAAAAATTACCCCCGGATATTACATATTCCCCCCCTTAAAAAGAGTTTCGTCCCCGAAACTCAGGGTGCACAAGTCGGGGCACAGACTATCCATCGGGATAAGAAAACAACATCTCCAGGAATACTCCTCAATACGAGCAATTCCGCCTGAGCAACTGGGCCGACCCCACGAGTTCCCACGTCTCCTCTGCCTGAACAAGGTGAAAAAAATCAAGTGATAAAGACACTCAACCAAATGCGAGATTAGCCGAATCATGACTCCTCCGCCAGAGACCAGCCAGGAAGTCGCGCCACCCGCAAGACTCGTAACACCGGCGTACACACCCCGCGGGTGTAACACCCCCAATCCACTCAGGGATATTACACGCCGTAGACCCCTTTCCACAAGGAGCTACCAGGCGGGAGACTACAAATCAAAACCCACATGCGGTCAACTTGACCAAAACATAATACCGTAGACCGATTAGGTCTCTCAAAACATAGCATAACCGTACATCTGATGAAACTAAATTACAACTCGATCACATAGTACATAAAATGTCCATCCCCTCAAGGATGACAAGAACTCAAACTGACATATCACGGCAGAGACTGACGTACTACAACCGTGACTAGTATCGTGCATTGCATCATCCTCCGAGCCAATCCCGTGGTTGCTCACTCTCCGATCGAACACACGGAATAAATAACAAAATCCCCAACGAGGGGTTAGCGATGGAATCGCTAGCAAGTAACCAAGCTATACAATTATACATCAAGAATACAACCGTTATGAAAATAACATTTCGACAAGGTAGTAACACGATCCCAGTATAAAGTCTTTTGAAAATTTATTCCTTTAAAACAAACCATGGGGATTACTCGAAATCATTGTAAGAGATTATTTAGAGACTTCGGGGTCTCGGTGTAAAATCCTGAAATATGAATGTTTTTCCTTTTCAAAAGGTATTCTTTCAAAATCATACAAATGATTTTATTCTCAACACAATCCTAAAGACCAAAACAATAGTCACCAAAATAATCGGGATTCAATAATCAAAACATAAACAATTCAGATATAACAAATCAACGGTCAAACGTCTCCGTGGCCCCGAAGGGTCCCACCCGGATTAGTCATCAAGAATAAACTCGAACACACCCATAAGTTATCTTGACATCGCACTCGCAAGTGAAGATTCTCGGAGCCCTCTCCGGACCTACCCGATTAGATAACCTTATGGTCAAATCGTAACATCCGGCCGTACTCGCAAGCACGCGCCTCGAGGCCTCGACGGACCCTACCCGGATAACACCATTCAAGCACGCCCATAAGTTATCATGACATCGCACTCGCAAGTGCCGATTCTCGGAGCCCTCCCGGACCTACCCGAATTGATAACCTTATGGTCACAACATAACGTCGGCCGTACTCGCAAGCACGCTCCTCCGAGGCCTCGGCGGGACCCTACCCGACAACATCTCAATTCGCTAAGATACAACAACAACAACAAAGGCACAATATTCACTACAACCTAAACACGTAACATATAAGTTAATGTAACATAACTTCCACAAAGGCACAACATCCACAGCAAACCATCATTCAGGAAAAAGGCCAACGAGCAAATAATACAAGTATTACGCGATTCCACAATTCTTCAGTTAACTACTCATTTCTAATATTTATTTTAACAAAATAACATGAAGAGGTAGTTATCATTATTCTTGAAACAAAAGTTTACGTTGGTAATTACCTTCATAAAATCACATCTTCATTTAAAGTAAGTTACGGTTAAATATACCGTCACTAACGAGTCCACGTTAAATTCACGACACATCACATTCTCAAAGTATAAAGAATATAGACGAGATACTCGCCTCAAGTCCAATGCACGCGGAGCAACGGGAAAGCTCGACTTAATGACCGCTACCGAACACTCCGAAGAACACGATTCAACCGGGAAGCTCGGACCCCGAAGAAGACAACGAACGGGAGGGTTCCGACTCGAGTTCTTCACAAGAATTCGACCCTAACAATATATAATCCATAAATCAACAATCATACGATGAGGAATATGTTGTTGCCCAAAATATTTATCCGAAGATTAATACTGCTGGAAGACGGACAACAAACAACAATAGCGGGAGCACTTCCGAGAGTAGATAAATAATACAAGATTTGCCGGGTTTGTTAGACCCGGGCTTGAATGCTCTCGCGAGATGTTATTAATACGAATATTCGTGGATACAAGTATTAATGAGAGAAATCTAAATACAATGAGTGTAAAAAGACTCTGTTAATCCGGCTCTTGAGCGAAGCTCGGTGTTCTTCGTCCCCGCCGATAATCTGCTGGATGAGATGGGCCGGGAGAAGTAAGACCGAAAGATAACTGTTGCCAAGAGTTGGATGTTTTGCCAAGTGTAAGTATTTTGCTTCTGTATGGTGTGAAATGCGGGAATGCAGACTGTTCAGAGAGTCAGAATCTCGGTCCCTTTTACAAGTGCCTGCTGCCTTGTATATATAGAGGCTGAGGGGCCCTGTCCCCTAGTGGGCGATCGCCTTTCGGCATTTAATGTAACGGGGCGATCGTCCTAAAGGGCACGTGGGCTGCCTGCCAAAAGTCCATAGATCCAGCCGGCAGCTAGCTGAGTGGCCCAATGAGGAGCCGGCACGCGTCCGGAAGTACTGTCACAGGAGGTCCCACTTTGTTACTTTCGGCGGACTTTGTCAGGGTAGGTGACAGGCTGTGGTATGTCTTGTCTGCCAGCTCCTTTTGCAGGTCTGCGGCCCTGTTGGTAGGTGAGGTAGGTGACAGGTTTGTCAGCGCCTTTCGTGGATTTGCACGTGGGGTCAGTTTTGAGACTTGGCCTTGGCCGACTGGATGGCCATCGGCCCAGATCGTCATGATGCGGTCGCCTCTAGCTGGACACCGAGGATCGTTCTCGGCCCGTCACTGAAGGTCGGCAATGGTCGGTCGCCAAGGGTCGGTCGGCAAAGCGCTGAGAGATGATCGTCCATAAGTCGGTCGCCAGAAGTCGGTCGCCAGGCGCCGAGCGATGATCGTATTGGATGTCGATCGCTCGACACCGGGACTTGTCCTGGGACCTTCGGCTGGGTGATTCATGCTTGTCTTTCGGGCTAAAGCTAGGTCGCCTGTCAGCCGGTCGGCAGATCTGCCTTGTCTCCTCGGTAAGCGTGGTCGCTCGGCCTCGGAGGCGTTCGCCAGTCGGAAGGTGTTAAATCTTGACACAACAATTGCCCCCCAGCTTGCTCCTATGTTGAAGACATGGGGCGAGGTGGCTCTTGCTGGCGACCTTGCTGAGCTGACTTACGATTCCGGACTTGGGCTACCATGATCGATTGGCTAGCTATCTTTCGGTCTTGTACCTGCAAAAACAACATTGGCCGATCCCCCATGAAAACTTGGTGGTTTCGCTTTGTTTGAGGAATCGTGCACAGTCGCGGAGATCGATGGACCGACTCCATGACCGTGTCTTGGTGCGCGAAGACATTGAGTGTCTCGTGACTCACTTTATTATGAGGGTCCTCTGTTAGGCTGCGCCTCGCCTCGTATTTAAACGAAGGGCGTGCGGTCTTGGTCTAGAGGAGTCCTTGCGCGGGGCAGCGTCGGATGAATCAACTCCACGCCCGCGGCTTGTTAGCTCTGCTTCCACCTCGGCCAGCCATGGAGATGGCCGACCTCGACGGTGTACGTTGAGACGGGGATTGTGGTATGTGTCCACTGATTAATGTTGGAGAGCCCTCGGACTACGCAGGCCTCGTTTTTAAACGAAGGGCGGGCGATCTTGGCCGAAAGGACCTTGCATGGCAGCGGCCGGTTCCATCGATTGCCGTGACCATGGCTTTATAATGTGCGGTGGAGGCGATCTTATGCCTTAGTCCGTCATGTTATATCTTTGGGTGTAGATGGCGATCGCGTCCTCGGGTTGCGGATCATGTAGCGTGATGATCGGCGATCGGGCGGAAGATGGCGATCGTCGCTCAGGCCCGATCGCTTTATTCGTAGGTCGATATTGGCGATCGGGCGGGAGATCGTCGTCCGGGTGCCGATCGCGCTGCTCACAGGCTAAGAAGAAACCTTTGCCTGGCCAGAAAATCTGCGGCTCTAGCCCGGAAGGCTGCGTAGGTCGTAGGTTGGGTCTTCGTGAGATGCCTGAACATAGGCGAAAAACCCTGAAATCCTCCTAGGACCGCGTAGAGGGCGGTCTCATCGCTTATGGGCTCGCCATTGAGGATGATTACGTCTACCCGGTCGATGTAGTCCGAGTCGGACTCTTCTTCTCCCTGCTTGATTTGCATCATGCGAAGGGGACCTTCGGGCCGGACGACCCTGGTGGCGAAGTACTCAGTGAAGCCGTGCGCCAGCTCGTTAAAGGAGCCAATGGACCGAGGCGGCAATGAAGTGTACCACCGGTGGGCGAGGTCGTCCAGCGTCAGAGGGAACATTCGGCATCTGCTCGCGTCAGATGCCCCACACCCAGTCATGTAGATGTTGAACTTCCTCAGGTGCACTTGGGGGTCCGATCGCCCCTCGTACACGGGCGTTTGCGGGAGCGATCTTATCTTTGCCGCAGGCGAGTTCGATGTCGATCGTGGCGGCTCGCTTGGCCGGCGATCGTCTTCTTGGCGCCGCCCGGATTCCTGGAGCGCCGTCATGTCGTCGAGTTGACGTTGCATCGCAGCCATCGCCGTGGCTTGGTCGCTTGCCGATCGGCTTTGGGAGCAGGAGCCGAGGCGATCGTGTACCGATCTCCGGGCTCCGCTACCGCCGACTTCGGCAATTCGGCGAGGGGGAGCCAGACGGCTAGGCTGCCTTCTGGGAGTCGGGTAGGCCGAGCTCCTGGTGACGGACTCAAATTCCGTTGTCTCGTAGATGGGGCCGGACCGGCCCGGTAGCCAGGTCGGGTCGCTGCCCAGGCGATCGAAGACAGAGGTGCCCCGGCTGGCGAGCACCTCTTCCTGCGGACGGGAGCCTCCTGGCGATCGCTCGGCCAGTGACGCCTTGAGCTTTCGCTTGGACTTCCGGCGGACGGCCGAGGGGGCGATAGCAGGAGGCGCGTTGAGAGCACTCCGTCGCTCCTGTAGGACGGCCAGGGCCCCTTCGATCTGTTCCTTGGTTTGGAAACGATCGAGCGAGAGGCTTGGGCCGCCGTCCAGGGACGGGATCGAGCGTCTCTGACCGCGGCGGCTACCTTCCACCATCGGCTGTGGCTCGGGCCCAGGGCCAGGCAGGGGTTTGGCCGGCTGGTCAGCGGCTTTCTTCGACGCGGAGGCGGAAGACATGATTTCCGAAGGCTTTCTTTGAAGTGCAGTAAGTGTCACTTCAAGTATCTGTCCCGAGAACAGTGAGTGTTCTTCGGAACGGTAAGTATATAAAAAATCGAGGGTTGGGCCCTCCTTCTAGCGCCAATTGTTGTTGCCCAAAATATTTATCCGAAGATTAATACTGCTGGAAGACGGACAACAAACAACAATAGCGGGAGCATTTCCGAGAGTAGATAAATAATACAAGATTTGCCGGGTTTGTTAGACCCGGGCTTGAATGCTCTCGCGAGATGTTATTAATACGAATATTCGTGGATACAAGTATTAATGAGAGAAATCTAAATACAATGAGTGTAAAAAGACTCTGTTAATCCGGCTCTTGAGCGAAGCTCGGTGTTCTTCGTCCCCGCCGATAATCTGCTGGATGAGATGGGCCGGGAGAAGTAAGACCGAAAGATAACTGTTGCCAAGAGTTGGATGTTTTGCCAAGTGTAAGTATTTTGCTTCTGTATGGTGTGAAATGCGGGAATGCAGACTGTTCAGAGAGTCAGAATCTCGGTCCCTTTTACAAGTGCCTGCTGCCTTGTATATATAGAGGCTGAGGGGCCCTGTCCCCTAGTGGGCGATCGCCTTTCGGCATTTAATGTAACGGGGCGATCGTCCTAAAGGGCACGTGGGCTGCCTGCCAAAAGTCCATAGATCCAGCCGGCACCTAGCTGAGTGGCCCAATGAGGAGCCGGCACGCGTCCGGAAGTACTGTCACAGGAGGTCCCACTTTGTTACTTTCGGCGGACTTTGTCAGGGTAGGTGACAGGCTGTGGTATGTCTTGTCTGCCAGCTCCTTTTGCAGGTCTGCGGCCCTGTTGGTAGGTGAGGTAGGTGACAGGTTTGTCAGCGCCTTTCGTGGATCTGCACGTGGGGTCAGTTTTGAGACTTGGCCTTGGCCGACTGGATGGCCATCGGCCCAGATCGTCATGATGCGGTCGCCTCTAGCTGGACACCGAGGATCGTTCTCGGCCCGTCACTGAAGGTCGGCAATGGTCGGTCGCCAAGGGTCGGTCGGCAAAGCGCTGAGAGATGATCGTCCATAAGTCGGTCGCCAGAAGTCGGTCGCCAGGCGCCGAGCGATGATCGTATTGGATGTCGATCGCTCGACACCGGGACTTGTCCTGGGACCTTCGGCTGGGTGATTCATGCTTGTCTTTCGGGCTAAAGCTAGGTCGCCTGGTCGCTGGTCGGCAGATCTGCCTTGTCTCCTCGGCGGTAAGCCGGTCGCTCGGCCTCGGAGGCGTTCGCCAGTCGGAAGGTGTTAAATCTTGACACAACAGAATAATCGTAGAACGCCCGAAAACCCCTCTATAACATTTTACCGGACACCTTCAAGGCGTCGGTCAAGAACTCGACCCAAATAACGAATCGATACGATCCAACCATGGACTAACAAGGGAAATGATATAATACATCTAAATAATCATCAATCCATCATAATCCTAAGTTAAATCGGATTAATCGGACGAAAAAAACCAAAATACCCAAATTCCCCAAAACTAGATTTCTAGGAAATCGACCGGTCAGTAGATCGTAGGATGTTATAGGACGGATGATTGATGATATGAACCTCCAAACTTCATGGATTTATTGTCCAACAACATCTCTACATGATTAGCACAACATAAGCCTCGGAAGAGAAGAAGAGAAGTGAGAAATGGCTGAAGAAAAATGCTGCCAGGCCTTAAATAGGCCGATCACGTGCCGGGTTACGTACGTAATCGCCATGGCTTACGTACGTAATCGCCATGGCCGAACGCCTTCACTGGAAAATGCCGGGGCGTTACGTGCGTTACGGCCGAGGGCCTTACGTGCGTAACGGCCTTACGACGAATCGCCGATCACTACCGCCGCGTTACTCGGCCAGGTGCTGCCCGAGCATGCCCGGCCATGACTCGGCCGGGACCAACTCCGACGGCCCGAGCGACTCCGAAACCCGAACTGAGTACGAATCAAGATACGGTTACGAAGTACTCGAAAAGACGAATCCGAGCACTAATAGAACACACGATTCCGACTACCCGAAGGCTCGAAATTGACAACGGAAAGTAATTACCCCAAACTTTGGGAAATTACGAAAATGGCCCAAAACGCCCCAAAATCACGATACGTGATCGAATAACCAAACCGAAGCTTGCAACATGAATAATAACATTAAATGAACTTACGAGAAAGTCGAAACAACAGCTTGGACGAGATTCACAAGAATCGAACTCAAGTGCGGAAAAACCGCTAAAAGCACGGAACTCAACAAAAGCGACACAAAGCGAGCTCGGATGACAAAAATTGCAGAATTAATCATTCTCGGAATGACGAAACGGTCATGAGCAAGTCGTCAAAACGGACTTCCGCCGAAAAAAGAAATTACCGGAAATCGAAAATTGCGGATATTACATTCTACCCTCCTTAAAAGAAGTTTCGTCCTGAAACTTAAAACAAGTAGGGAGAAGCAATATCCCGCCAGGAAAACTCGACGAGATACGCAAGAAACGCATAACTAACGCCCAGTGGCGAAACGTTACAACAACGCAACGGAATACACGGTGTGAAAACACGCTCCACGACGACCAACACAACGTCGCCGTTAGGGACATAATAAAACCAACAAGTGACAAGCGTCATCAAATGGATAATACAATCAAGTGAATTATCCGAACAATCACAAAACACAACGAACGAAAATCAATATGATGGACCACCCCAACGGTACATCAATCAAAACGTGAGCCAATCGCTGAAGAAATACGGAATTCCACCGCTCAAGGGTTGGGAGATCGAAAACAAGACAAATTTCCCGAATATAAGGAAATTAGGAAGGAGTCTGTACGCTCAACAATCACAAAACGAGATCAACAAAAACCGAACAATCAAACGATCGAACCACAACGGTCGAGACAATAAAAATCGAACAATCATGTTCGAATCACGAAGAATAATAAAATTCAAACAACTCTCAGGCTCACGTCTCGGCTCGAGACAATATATGATCCGGTAAAAGCAACAAGATGTGATTCGCATAAGATCCATAGGAAAGGGAATAGCAATTGAAAAGTCACAACGACAAACGAGTAATTTCAAAACACCACACTCGTTCGATCAATAAAAGAAAGGGACAGGACAAGCTCAGAAATGTCAACGAACATAAACGAGTCGACAGAGTCGAAAACACAAGAGTTCCAAATCCGATCCACTTCGAATAAAAGAACTAATAAAACCAGATGATGTCACTTTCGAACAAGGTTCACAAGAATCGAACCGAACTCGAAAAAGTCACAGCGATAACCAGATCGACCCACAACAAGATCACGGTTCGTTGAGCGATGAAACCGGAATACGAACAAGTTCGAAAGTATCAACGAACACGAGCGAGCCGATAGAATTGAGAAAGAGAAAATGCAGGAGCCGAAAAATAATACGGGTATTATATTCGACCCTTCTAAAAGAAGTGTCGTTCCCGAAACTCATAACACGAAATCAAGGTGACAACACAACAAGCAACCGACGAAACATCTTTCAAAGGCCTCTCAAAGCCGATTCCGATGATTGTCTTTGAAGCGCGAACTCCGAAAGTCTCGGTAGCCATTCGCAAAACTCAATTCGGTGTCCTCGAGTCCACACTTGAAATGTGTTACCGACGAGAAGGACAAATTTACACGTGCATGCCCGGCACATCACGGTTGAAACGCCTCGGCTCGGCATACCGAAAATACAAACGCTAGATACAATGGGGCATAACGTCGCAAAACAACATAGCGAAGATGCCAACTCGGACAACAAGGAATCATAATACATATCATATACAACGATTATCATCGTAAAATAATACACACAAACACTACAAAGAACGACGGTATCGTTCGGCGACCTCAACGCCCGAACAATAACCAAAGACATAATTACAAACATTATGAAACAATCACATATGTACACAAACGTACAAACCCAAGCTTTAACAATTACACAAAGTGCGTTAACACGCAAGCCACAACGAAATGACAACATTTAGGTTCGTCATCACACCTCCCACTAGGGATAACAAAATATTTGAGTGGCGAACGACTCTACGCTGACGACACCAATTCAATCACAATTCGGGGTTAACACCGTAACGAAAGTTCGAAAACCATACACGCATTTCCGGTCCATAACAGAATGATAGGTTTTAAAAACAAAACCACCTTTTGAAAACAGTTTGGAAATAACAGTTGATCTTGAGTATCATTTTACAAAAGTAGTACAAACACCATTATCGAGACTTTGAAAGTCATCTTGCGTTTGAACAAAAATGAGGACACCTTTCTTTTAGTGAAAAACTTTCAAAAATATTCGACCCTTGGGTCTAAGCAATCGCATTTGAAAATATCTCAAAATATTTTGGTCCTCAACTGAAAATTTTTGAAATGTATAGAGGCATAAGAAAACACATTGAAAAAAACGCAACAAAATAAAAAGTTTTAAAACAACGTCTAGAAATTTAATTTTCTAAGATACTCAAGGTTTTCAAAATAATTCAATGGGCTAGAATGCCCAAAAAGTTTAGGTACTTACACGGAAAACTATAGCGCCGTGTGTCCCGCGCGAACCCACCGTGCTAAAAACCATTCACAAAAATGCCAAAAAGGCCGATGGTAATATTTCAAAAACTCACAAAATCCATTTACAAAATACTAAATTCCGTCATAAGAATTTCGCCAAAATGATCAAGGCCGTAATGCCAAAACTCGGTTAAGGAATCGGTTTTCAAAATAAAACTCAGTCGGTAAAATACCGAAAGCCATTACAAAAGAACTCACGCAGCGGATAAAAGAAATAAAGTCAAACATGCACAAGACAGCAACACTACTCCTCATATCAACGAAAAATGGGAGTCAAATAATCACATATCACGAAATCAAAATCCATAAGAGGATTCCCTCAATTAACTCATAATCATAAAAATAGCTCGTGTCACACGAGGCACAACACAAAGAAGGGAGACTTACATCCACAGGTCGCACGGAGATAATGGCTGCAACACGATACTAATCACAACGAACCACAATTGATCACAACGGATCGCAATGATCTCGCTTGTTCACAACTGCTCACCCGGGTGACACGACAAGACACGACTCCGACAAGACACGACTCGACAAGACCCAACTAGACCCAACTGCCTAGGTTTTAGCAAACCTAAGCTCCGATACCATTTATGTAACACCCCCAATCCACTCAGGGATATTACACGCCGTAGACCCCTTTCCACAAGGAGCTACCAAAGGGAGACTACAAATCAAAACCCACATGCGGTCAACTTGACCAAAACATATACCGTAGACCGATTAGGTCTCTCAAAACATAGCATAACCGTACATCCGATGAAACTAAATTACAACTCGATCACATAGTACATAAAATGTCCATCCCCTCAAGGATGACAAGAACTCAAACCGACATATCACCGGACAGACTGACGGACTACAAGCGTGACTAGTATCATTGCATTGCATCATCCTCCGAGCCAATCCTGTGGTTGCTCACTCTCCATGAACACCGGAATAAATAACAAAATCCCCAACGAGGGGTTAGCGATGGAATCGCTAGCAAGTAACCAAGCTATACAATTATACATCAAGAATACAACCGTTATGAAAATAACATTTCGACAAGGTAGTAACACGATCCCCGAGTCTAAAGTCTTTTGAAAATTTATTCCTTTAAAACAAACCATGGGGATTACTCCAGAAATCATTGTAAGAGATTATTTAGAGACTTGGGGTCTCAGTGTAAAATCCTGAAATATGAATGTTTTTTCCTTTTCAAAAGGTTTTCTTTCAAAATCATACAAATGATTTTATTCTCAACTCAAACCTAAAGACCAAAACCATATTCACAAATATAATCGGGATTCAAGATTCAAAACATAAACAATTCAGAGATATCAAATCAACAATCAACGTCTCCGTGGCCCGAAGGGTCCCACCCAGATTAGTCATCAAGAATAAACTCGAACACACCCATAAGTTATCTTGACATCGCACTCGCAAGTGACGATTCTCGGAGCCCTCTCCAGACCTACCCGATTAGATAACCTTATGGTCAAATCGTAACATCTGGCCGTACTCGCAAGCACGCGCCTCCGGAGGCCTCGACGGACCCTACCCGGATAACACCATTCAAGCACGCCCATAAGTTATCATGACATCGCACTCGCAAGTGCCGATTCTCGGAGCCCTCCCCGCACCTACCCGAATTGATAACCTTATGGTCACAACATAACGTCTGGCCGTACTCGCAAGCACGCTCCTCCGAGGCCTCGACGGACCCTACCCGACAACATCTCAATTCGCTAAGATACACAACAACAACAACAAAGGCACAATATTCACTAAAACCGTAAACAATTTACATATAAGTTAATGTAACATAACTTCCACAAAGGCACAACATCCACAAAGAAACCATCATTCAGAAAAGGCCAACGAGCAAATAATACAAGTATTACGCGATTCCACAATTCTTGATTAACTACTCATTTCTAATATTTATTTTAACAAAATAACATGAAGAGGTAGTTATCATTATTCTTGAAACAAAAGTTTACGTTGGTAATTACCTTCATAAAATCACATCTTCATTTAAAGTAAGTTACGGTTAAATATACCGTCACTAACGAGTCCACGTTAAATTCACGACACATCACATTCTCAAAGTATAAAGAATATAGACGAGATACTCGCCTCAAGTCCAATGCACGCGGAGCAACGGAAAGCTCGACTTAATGACCGCTACCGAACACTCCAAGAACACGATTCAACCGAAGCTCGGACCCAGAAGAAGACAACGAGCGGGAGGGTTCCGACTCGAGTTCTTCACAAGAATTCGACCCTAACAATATATAATCCATAAATCAACAATCATACGATGAGGAATAATCGTAGAACGCCCGAAAACCCCTCTATAACATTTCTACCGACACCTTCAAGGCGTCGGTCAAGAACTCGACCCAAATAACGAATCGATACGATCCAACCATGGACTAACAAGGGAAATGATATAATACATCTAAATAATCATCAATCCATCATAATCCTAAGTTAAATCGGATTAATCGGACGAAAAAAACCAAAATACCCAAATTCCCCAAAACTAGATTTCTAGGAAATCGACTGGTCAGTAGATCGTAGGATGTTATAGGACGGATGATTGATGATATGAACCTCCAAACTTCATGGATTTATTGTCCAACAACATCTCTACATGATTAGCACAACATAAGCCTCGGAAGAGAAGAAGAGAAGTGAGAAATGGTCAAGAAAAATGCCGCCAGGCCTTAAATAAAGCCGATCGCCGTGTTACGTCGTAATCGGCCATGGCTTACGTGACGTAATCGCCATGGCCGAACGCACTGGAAAATGCCGGGAACGTTACGACGCGTTACCGTCCTGTGGCCTTACGACGTAATCGCCTTACGCACGTAATCGCCGATCACTACCGCACGCGTTACTCGGCGGTGGCCTGGCCCGAGCATGCCCGCCATGACTCGGCCGACCAACTCCGACGGCCCGAACGACCCCGAAACCCGAACGAGTACGAATCGAAGATACGGTTACGAAGTACTCGAAAAGACGAATCCGAGCACTAATAGAACACACGATTCCGACTACCCGAAGGCTCGAAATTCGACAACGGAAAGTAATTACCCCAAACTTTGGGAAATTACGAAAATGGCCCAAAACGCCCCAAAATCACGATACGTGATCGAATAACCAAACCGAAGCTTGCAACATGAATAATAACATTAAATGAACTTACGAGAAAGTCGAAACAAGCTTTGACGAGATTCACAAGAATCGAACTCAAGTGCGGAAAAACCGCTAAAAAGCACGGAACTCAACAAAACGACACCGAAACGAGCTCGGATGACAAAAATTGCAGAATTAATCATTCTCGGAATGACGAAACGGTCATGAGCAAGTCGTCAAAACGGACTTCCGCCGAAAAAAGAAATTACCGGAAATCGAAAATTGCGGATATTACAGCGGGTGCCGCCCATTGTACATGTCTACGATCATCGGTGTACACTCCCCCGTTCTCATCAGCATCGGACGCCCATGCAAACACGGACTCGCACTACAAAAGATAATAACAACACAGACATAGTCCTCGGGACTATATCGAACGCACGCCCAAGTCCTCACGACTTGACGTCTCGAATCACAATGAACGATTACCCAGATCATCACAAAAATCTCGGGTACAGGACCAAAAGAAAAGAAAATAACATCAAATGACTCAAGTGCCAAGATTCTCAGATACAATGATTACAAGATAGATCAACCATAAATGGTTCGAAACCACAATACTAAAATACAGACCAAGTCAAACATCAATCCGAAAGACAAGGAAAATACAAATCAAGGCTACATCTCAAATGTACCCGGAATCAACATCCTCCAGATCATCGAGTTCCTCGATCCCATCGACTCGAGGAAAACACAAATTTGAACTCGCTACTCCCCCTCGGGTGTCCATACCTCTGGCTCCCGAAGCCCGATATGACCCCTTGGATGAAGTACGGACTGAAGTGACAAAATCTCTCGAGGCCCGTGAGCTCTCTCGAGATCTACTGGCACTAGAACTCCTGCAGTATTCTGAAGGTATCCCTGCCTCCCACACAGAAAATAAATAATAGCTGGAACCGTACATCGAGTACTAACATGCCCGGCTGATTCACAATTAAAACAAATAACAGTCGAACTCGTCGCCTGAGAAGAAAATGCTTTCCCAGCACGAAGCCGACTAGAGAATGACCTCTTGGACGTCGGAGCTCGATGTCCCTCTGAACAAATCGGCATCCTAGTCCTCTCACCAGAAATCAAGGATCCTTCTGAGTAAGCTCCTCGATCGAAAGCTCTGCTCCAAGAGCCTTCTCGATGAATTCGCCAAGTGAGTTACAATTGTGATTGAACAACTGCATCCTCAACCGCGGGTTCAACCTCTTGCTAAAATACTTGATCTTATCCGCCTTAGTACGGATAATAGATGAAGTAAACTGAAGAAGTCCTTGAAACTTTTCAGCAATAACAATAACACCCTCGTCCTTGACGGATTCGGGGTTCAAAACCTCCGACAACTTGGCTTCACGAAGTGGAGCCGGATAATAACTCTCTAACATGAGAGTCTTGAACTCGATCCAAACACAATCACGATCGGTGGGTTATCGAGCACGACTCCGAAAATGATTCGCCAGCCACCAAAGTATTGGTACGAGGTTTCGGGTTTTGGCCCACTCTGCGGCCTCTACCCCCTCTGTTACGTCCTCTTTCCAGACTGAAAGAATAACGTTCAATCATGACCACAACACAATTACGCCTCAACGGCCAGAATGCTAGGTCAACGCCAAACATGAGTATACATACTCAACAGATAAACGATCACATCGATCGCGCTAATCATAGCCGATACAAAGCCCACACGTTCCAAAGCAAATAATCATAAATCAATCGCACCCGATCGTCACATACAAGTATCAACAAAACATGTATAATCAATAACATAATGAATGTGTGCACATAAAAGAGAATAGAGTCCTTACACAGGTCATACGAAGCTTCGAGGTCTTGCGATACTAGTCTTCACCGATTTGCGACTCGATGAAAGAATGACTCATACGGTCGTCCAACTATCACGACTCACAAAACCCGATCGTCTGCATTGTCATAACTTTGTGACCCTACTACCGCTTTGGTAGAGCCACATAACACACAAGTCGGGGTATCTCACAACCCAACGCTCGATACCATCTTCTTAACACCCCCAAATCCCATTGGGTTATTACAGTGCCGTGGACCCCACATCGGGTGATCCACCAGCGAACACGACTAAAATACAACAAAGCCCGACCAAAATAGGAAATCACGGACCATACTATGACGTCAGGCATACTATTCCGATATGGAATTTCAACGACAATAATGGGCCTACATGGCTAAAATAAAAATACAACAACATCCACGAGCCTTGCTCGGATAATACAAAACGACAACGATCGAACAAAAATGGAGTACTCCAAACCGTCGACCGACATGAACCCAAAATATCTCGGACTAGTATCGCTCGAATGCCTCGTCGCCATCGTCATGCCCCGTGTCTCAACTCTCTCCTCGCAAGCACCTAAAACATGAAAACATGTTCCGCCACTGGTCGATCATCCGAATAATGAATATCAAATACATGCACAACATGATATGCATCCAAAGGCAGAATAAACAGTACAACAATGGTAGTACGAGATGCTCACAAACCAAAGTAAGAATCGAGCATTCGTGGAATACTATGCCCATGGCATACGATCAATACTTTCTCAATAGGTTAGAACATAAGTGCCCAACGGCGAATCATCAATATAGAACACAACAATACATTACCCGAAGGTAAATCAAACCAACGCTGAAATAAATAAGAATCACAATGCCCGAAGGCTCCAACGGAAATACCGATACATCACAATAGCCTGAAAGCCCTCAGCCGAAGCTGCCAAAATATCACGATGGCCTGAAAGCCGAACAGCCCAAAGCTGTAAATCATCACAATACAGATCTCAAAGAAACCAACCTGACTGTCGAACATACCCCTCGGGCGTATGAACGCTCAATCACAAAACGTCGAACACATCCAATACTATGGACGATCAAAATTGTACGGCTCAAAGATGGACATCACAGTACGCCCGATCCGGAAATGTGTCCGTGCACATGTCCGCCCCGTATACGGAATCCAGAATATACGTGGGACAATGTACCTAATTAGCCTCACGAAACTACGTCTCGTGTGCACAGTCCAATGCGGAATAATATCCACGCATGACTATATATGTGCCTGGCTAAAAATCCTACACAATAACCAATCGGAACGCAGATATGATTCCGGATATGTCACGATACAACATGACAACGAAACTCAAAGGATAAAACATCCAATACAGATCATACGACTCACCAAGTGAACGATGACACACGAATAATGAAAGATCGACACGACCAACAATATTCAAAACAACCATCCTCGGATCAAAATCCCTAAGGACCGATTAACACGAACAATAATCGCAACACAACGATCCGGGAAATCCTCAACCCTCAACGATCACAAAATTACCGAGTTCACAAGAATAATAGTGTGCTGCCTTGAGTCGGCCAACACGACAATAATAATTCAACGGATGGGAATTATCGTTGATAATCCCAATTCAATATATCGATTATCTTTAGAGCGGACAATCGATAATAATTATACAACGGATGAGAATATTTTTGACAACGGATGGGAATTATCTTTGATAATCCCAATTGAATATATCGATTACCTTTAGAGCGGACAATCGATATTAATTATACAACGGATGGGAATTATCTTTGATAATCCCAATTCAATATATCGATTACCTTCAAAACGGTTAACCGATAATAATTATACAACGGATGTCTCGGCACCTTTAATCGGTTACCGATAACGAAGATGATAATCGAATACGTCAATGCCTTCAATCGGCCAAAACGACATCAATAGAAAAACACTGATATCAATAACGACGATTCACAAAAATACCTTGATGGAACATCAATCAATAACAACAATCGATACGTCGATGCAGCGAACCGGCTATCAACAACAATATCTCGAAGGAACATCAATCAACAATAACAATCGATATGTCGATACCGCGATCCGGCTATCGACAAATATATTACCAACAAGTATCGCAATGCCTTAAATCGGCCATTTACGAACAACAATAATATTTGGCATAATTTGCCGAAGGGTATCGTATCAAACAATCCCCTGATATCAACAAAATCATAAAGAGACCAAGTCTCGAAATGATACACACATTCATACACATACATGATAACATTAATCTCATTGACCAGTACAAGTATAAAACTTGCCTCAAACCGAAGGCGAGAAAGTCCTTCCACGATCAACGTCCTACCACGAATCGATCCACACCGTCCTCCGACAATCACAAGCACTCGAACAACCTTGAATGAAATACAATTCATTCGATAACACGATATCGACCGAAAACAACACAATAGATAATTCCGATTCCAACACGAACACATACTACACTCGTATTTATCCGTATACACACATATATATAATATACATACATCACATATATATAAGAATATATATACAATACAATCCACAATATCTATATATATATATATATATATATATATATAAATATATATATATATACCCACATGACACACACACACACTTCACGTTATATATGTATACATATATATATTAACACTACACACTTTACTGCACATGCACACACTTCACAATTTATATATATATATATATATATATATATATATATATATATATATACAACACACACCACACACACAGTATATATATAACAATATATATATAACACACAGTACACATATAATATATATATATAACTGAATAAAACACACACAGGCTTACCAGAGAAGCCGATCGGCCAGGTCCGGAAAAAAACTCCCATGCTGGAAATTCGGCCGCCGGAAAACCTGACCCGCCGGACTTCGTCCAACTCCAGCCCGTTTCCGTCCATGGCCGGTTTTCACCCAACTCTCCGCCTGCAACTCCTCGCCGGAAATATGTCAAGCCTCCATTCCGCCGTCCGTCAGACAAACTACCTCCGGCCGGAAACAATGGAGCAGCGTCCATGGCGGAAACCATGAAGAACCGGCGCATGAGCTCCATCTCGCGAAAAAAAAATATGCCGAAGCTCGACCGGATTTGCTAAGCCTTACGTTCCGGAAATTCCGACCAGCCGTGCCGCCGCTCCACGAGCCGCCGCTGCCGCGAGCTCCGGCCGCCGGAGATATCGATCCTCTACTCCGGTCAACTCCAAATTGTCACGGAAAGAGCTGGCTGCCATCCTTCAGCTCCACCTCGCCGGAAAAAAAAAACGAGGGAGAGAAGACGGGAGGGAGAGACGACGAGAGGGAGAAAGAAAGAGAGAAAGTGAGAATGAGAGAGAGAGGAAAGGGACGAGAGAGAGAGAAAGGTGAGGGGGTGAGAGTTGATATATATATTATATATATATATATATATATATATATATATATATATATATATATAATCGTGAGAAAGGGAGATAGGTGAGAGAGAGAAATGCATGTGAACGTGAGGGATGGTGAGGAAGTGAGAGAAATGACAAAATGATGATAACATATTATATATATATATATATATATATAAATAATCCCCCAAAGATACCTTCGTCCCGAAAGTTGACCACGAGGAAGGTTCCTACCACTTACCACGCATTACGTACGTAACCTCAGGGCGTAACGTACGTAATCGCAACAAATTAGCATACGTAATGCTACATAGGTAGCGTACGCTATGGCTATAAAATTAGCCAAAATTCCAAACTCGCCAAGCAATAACCAAACGACGAAACCATACCGACGACCAGTATAAATATTTCGATCCCGAAATATTCTAATACAATATACATTGTATCGGTCCAAACAACAACATTTGTACAATTCCAAATGAATACGTACAACCCAACAGTAACACGAAAAAAAATTACCCCCGGATATTACAGATATGATCGAAAGGATTTTGGAAAATTTTATTTTGCAAAGCGGCTTTGATTTTCGAAATTAAAAACATTATATGTTTGTGTGTTGGGACTGAATCGTTGCAACAAGCTTGTTATGTTGTTATACTCATTGGAGAATTTTACAGTGTTTTCTAAAGATCGGGATATATTGTTAAGAGTCGATCCGTAACATTCGAAGCCGTTTTGAGGCTACTGAGTTAATTCTGCTGTCCTAGCTAGTGGTTACGGCCGTAAGATGTTTTCCATTATGGCCGGAAGATGCTAGATGTTACGGCCGTAAGTAGCTAGTTGTTACGGCCACAAGCTCCTAGTTGTTGTGGCCGTAGACTGCATGTTGTTACAGCCGTAAGCTTTTGACTAACTCGGTAGTAATCTTGTTGTTACAGTTGTATATGTGCTCTTTATTGATCGTTTGATTTCTGTTGATATTTTTTAACCATCGTGAACTTTAACTATTATATCGGTAATGTGGCACTCGGTTGGTTATCCTGTATGAGTGCCGTTGATGTGTTGTTCGCCGTTACCATTGTTGCTAGAAAGTTTTGGTCGTACACTAAGGTGGTGTGACTGTAAAGTCTGATTTAATTATATTATTCTATGACGTTATCCTGATGTGATAATTGATCGGTGGTAATGATTAGTGCGGACACAAGAGGGTTTCCACCCGGGAATGGTTTGGCGAAACCTCTAGGGTCGATGCCGAGGGGCATGGTCACGGATTATCATGTGCATTGTTATTCGTGATGGTGTGGCGTGGTAACATGTGGATTCTCTATATGTCATTAATGGTGATATTGATATTTATTGATAAGGTCATTTTGATGATATCAGTTATCGAGTAGATTTGATATTTCAAAGTGTTGTTTTGCAAATAATTTCAAAACAAAATAGTCATGATAATGGGTTCATGGTTTTGATTAAACGACCGAGGTATTAAAAGTATTTTTTCAAAAAATTTCATTTCAAAATCCTTCAAACTCACAAATTTTAAAATATTATCATTTGAACAAATACCTCGGAAAACATATTTTTAAGAATATTACCCATGTTTGACCACAATGATATGTATGTAGTTTTGACCGTGATTGTTTTGGTAAAGGTCGTACGTTTTTGTTGATGTACCCATATTATTGCAGTGATGGTTCGTGTATTCGTGTAATGACAGAGTGAATATTTTATTGTGTTACTGTTTGTTGCCCTATGTTGATTATGTAGTGTGTGTTTTGTCGTTCTGAACGGTTGTGTTAGGATTGTATACTGCAAATCATACTTTATGCTTGTATATCCTAAATTCCCTGTTACTACCTATGAGAATATTAATTACATTCAATCACATATTTTGCATATTTATTCACGTTATGGTTATGCAAATGAAATGTCTAATTATTTTATATTGTAGATAATGTGGTGTGTTGGTGTCACATAGAAGATCACATTATCGGTGCCTTATAAAATAATATAATAGTTCACAACCTATATAATTATTAGACAAATTATATAAAAGATTGTAGTGTATGCTTGAGAATAGTTGGTCTTGACTATTAGCATACATTAGCGTATTTGCATACGTTGAACTGGATTGAGGTGAGATAGTGTCTTCTGTACTGACTGTAAGAAGAACGTAAATCTTGGATAATTATTATTTCTTAATTCTAAGTATATAATATTTAATTGTATATTTATAATAATTATTGTTTTAATTTACCATAGGTGAGAGTCAAAATGATCGACGCAATAAGCCTCTTATCTTGGGCAATAATATTGTTTATACGACAGTTATTATTATTAATAGAAATCGTGTCCCGACTCGTGCGGGTTGATGATGTCCCCTTGAGGAGCTCGATAATGATTATTATATTAAACCCTGCAGGTGGATTTAATTCTGATATAATAATAAGGTTCGAGTGGTACTACTCTTGGATAAGATATTAATTAATTAAAGTCACAAGAGCTTATAATTAATTAATGGGCATTCGATATCTTAAATACGGGAAATAATATATTTAATGAGGAGCCCAATTTCGTAATTTGGGATTTTGGTAGGAAGTGCAATATCAACTTTTTAGTGGACTAAGTTGATATTAATAGATTCATTATATTAGGAAGAGTCCTAATAAGGTAAGATGAATTTATTGAGAGTCCTTCCATAATCCTCCTTAAGATCCCTAGTAGTAGCCCAAGAGCCTATATATAGGACTTATGGGTGTTGGCCGATTTTATCATTATTCATACACAAGGAATTTCGATTTTTTCTTCTAAGTGTTTAATTGTGGATCTTGACTTGTGTCTTTGATTCCACAATTGAGAGAACACTTTAATTCTTGCTACATATCGGAATTACTTGAAGAAAAGAAAATCGAGAATTGTAAGGGATATTATTTCGGCCGATCCATAGAAGTCCAAACAAAATCCGGTAGCTCGTTGCCCACACAACGTCCGGTTAAAGGCGGATCATACTCTAGAAGATCTAAAGGTAGAAATACGAGGTGATCAAGACGGAAGTAACCAATACTCTTCAAAAGGTAATATCCTATGATCTTGTATCTAGATTAGGATATTTTAATAATCAACATATTTAATTAATAAATAATAAATAATATTTAATTTGCTTATTAGTCTTAGTAATTAATTAATTAGCATGCCTAAACAGATCTCATGCTCGTAGATGCGTAAAATTCGATTATCATCTTTCCCAAACTTCGCTTCCACTGCGTTTTACTTTCCAACAATTGGTATCGGAGCCGGATTTTTAGGCTTTTGCTATTTTAGTTAATTTTGGTGATTAATTGATAGCAATTTAAATATTCATATATTTTGATGTTGGAATATTTTTCTAGATGTGTTCTTGGAGGTGATATGATCCAATTATCATGGTTTATATGAATGGTGTATTTATTTATTTTTATTAATTATGCAATTATTGGTTTGGCCCGTTTTTTGAGGCATGTAATGGTTTTTCCTGTGAGAAAATCCGCGGTAGTTCTAGGTGTTTTTATTTTTCATGTAATCTTGATGTAATTTCGATGTATTTTATTTTGTATAAAATTGTAATCGAATTCGGAAAAGACGGGATCACGAAGAAATAGAGCAGAACCGGATCACAGCGATCATGCATGTGACAAGCAAAGCGGCGCTGCAAGACACGGCCGCCGAGCACTGCCGAAATAGCGGCCACAGCGCAGCGGCACTGGTCCGGCCATTAGTTCGGGCCGGTCATCGATTTTGGTCCGGTTCGTTTCGCCGCCGTTCGTTGCGTCCGCTGGAGAGTCGGGATTTAAAATTAAACTTTTTATGTAATTAAATTTGCATAAAAGTGAAATTTTAATTTTGGAAATCCACGGCCCGGCTGGGGAGGAGCGACGAGATGCTTGATTTAGTGGGAGAGATCGAGTAGAGGTTTTCTCGGATTCAACTCAAGGAAGAAGACCATGATAATTGGATAATTTAATTATGCATGCTTTATTTTTCATTGATGTATGGCATGTATGGATGTATGCGTGATATGTTTCCTTGCATGTTAGGATGACAAAATTAAAAACCTTAAGGATAAAATAACTAAGTGATTTTTAAAATAAAATCGAATTGGCTTCCATAATTAATTTAAATTGTGAAGTAATTAGCATGCGCGTTGACGTTAGAGTCTTCCTCCATATCGGATGTGCTAATTATAGGTTCACTAGTTTTAAATTTCAAAATGATAACATAAGGTAAATATTACTTTTTATGATAGGACCTCTCCATCTGTAGGACTATTATTTAAAAGATAATATTTTAAGGATGTTAAATTATGGTGTTCACTTAGGTGTATTAATTAATAAGCTCCCCATCGGAGTCTATGTTAATTAATACATGGCCAAGAGGAACCAACTATTAATTTTACTTGTCATAACGTAATTTGACTAGATAGTAAAATTAAAGACGTAAAACTCTACTTGAGAAATGTGTGTGTAAACGTCCACACGATCGTGGCTTGCATATGTGGATTTTTCGAGGTGTTGGTTGCTAGCATATATATTGTGTTTTGAGGTTTTTCGATATATTTTGCTATGCATTATGTGATGGATGTTTTTAATTTTTATCTCAGATGTCTTTCAATCCACTAGCTGTTATTCTCAAAGAAAATAAACTTGATGGCACTAATTGGTGAACAAGGAGGCATGTTGTCAAGCAATTAATCCACGAAGTCCTGGAGTTCATATCATCGATTCATCATTCCATAACCTCCTATGATCGACCAAATCAAGGAACGAAATCTTTGTGAAGAGCTTGAGTCGGAATTCTTCCATTTGTTGTCTTCTTCGGGGTTCGAGGTCTTCCGGTTGAGTCGTGTTCGTCGGAGTGTTTGATATTGGTTAATGAGGCAAGTATTCTACTTATATAATTTGTGTCTCGTGAATAGACCTTACATATTGGATTTACGATGATTTGGTTTACCTTCATGGATATAATTCGTGTGAATTGATTATTCAAACGTTTCTTGGTATCAATGATATTCTTGCTTGTTTAACATTGTCAAGTTGTGTTGGTCATGTTAATCGCGTGATTTGTGTTGATCTTGATTGCTCGGGCTTGATGTATTGTGATGAGTATAATTATTTTGTTGGATTGATTAAACACTCGGACATGTATTTTGGTGTATGATTGAATGGTCGGACATATTCGTATTAAGATGTGTTGTTCGTGGTGATGTGTTGCATTGTTTGATATGTGTTGGGAAGTGTGTGTGTGTGTATGGTCCAGGCACGCTCCGTTGTGGCCTCTAGAGTTCGGTACATGATGTGTACGAACAGTGTGTGTGGTCCCGGTACGGTCCGTCGTGACCTCTGGGGTTCGGTACATGATGTGTACGAACAGTGATTGAGTGATATCAAGTACGGCTGCAGTCTATGGGGTTCGGTACATGATGTATACAAACAGTGAATGCATGGACTGGGTACGATCCGTCGTGACCTCCGGGGTTCGTTACTTGATGAGTACGAACAGTGATTAAGTGGATGGTGTTTTGATGTTGGGTCACGGACCCGTGATGATATTTTATTTATTGTGTTTTTGGAAAATGGAAATCGGGTTGAAACCCTTTTGAGTTTGAAAAGGTTTTGTAAATCGGGACTTGAGGTCCAAAAAGGTTTTATCTCTAAAATCCCCGAGATAACAAGTCTATTTGCAAATATTTCATTTCTTGTTTTCTGTTAAATAAAACCTCTCGGGAATAATTTGGTACTTGGTTATTGTATCTGTTTCATGATTGATGTTGTTTGATACAATTCGTATGATTGGATACTTGCACTAATAAAACAGTGGAGTTTTGGTAACCCCAGAGTATTCGGGGGGTGGATGTCTATTTTGCGTACAGGTACATACAGGTTCTTGAAGAGTAGTTCCGGGACCGGCATAGGAAGTGACGAGCTACGATACTAATCAAGAGTTGAGAGTTTGGTCGGGTTATGTTGTATCGACCGAGTTATAGTCAGTCTTCCGCTGTTGTGTATTTTTACCCCTGCGTGGGCATTTATTGTAAAGAGTTGTATTTCGTCTCATTTACATTAGTCGTGTGACGTTAATGGTCCGTATGATTGTATTGATTGACTCCGGTCGGTCAAGCTTTTGGCAGTTCTGTGTACCATTGTTTTGTTTGCCCTTGGACGGGCAAACACTTGGTCGTTTTGTGATGTTTAGCCTGGTAGATCCTCGTGGAGAGGATTTACGGTGTGTAATATTCCCATATGGTGTGGGGGTGTTACAATTGTGATCAATAAGTAGTATCACAGAGTTTGGTTCTACCAATAATCGATTGACTTGATTTTTAATTTGGATCAGATCTAAAAATCATAAGATTTCAAAACTGTCGTTTTTCATACAACATCTCATCCGTAGAACATAGACTCTTCAATGATAAACAAAGTCTATATATTTTTTCATTAATGAATTTAATGACTGAAGAATTAGAATGGAAGCCCATCTAGCCGCTATGCATTAAGAGATGATCTTCATATACATGGACACATCTGAATCATGAAGGTAAATATAGTTGCCCGAATGGAGGACATCCGTTCTCTGATATGTTGGAGAAACCACGAGATCAATGGGCGACCGATGACAGGAAAAGATCAAAATTGGACAATGTTGCCAAGAATGCGCTATTTGTCATTCTCAACAAAGACACATTCTCAAAGTTAGAGAGTTATAAGGCAGCAAAGAAAATTTGGGATATATTGAAGATAATTTGCGAAGGCACTTAGCTTCCCAAAAAAAAATAATATTTTTAAACTGGCTCAAGAATTCGAATATTTAAAATAATAATAAATGAAACTCTTACAGAGATTGATCTCAGATTTACTGGCATTGTCCGTGAACTTGAAGTACTGGTAAGGTATACTTCCAAAATGTGAGAAATTTAAAAATCTGTAAATCACTTTCTGCCCGGTGGGACATAAAACCACAACTATGCATGTTTCTTATAATTTAAAAGATATATCTACTTTTGATTAGGCCTCGGACTTAGCACCCGAATAACTGAAGATCCGAACCGAACTGTCAATTTGGGTTGATTCGGTTAGGTAGGGAGAAAGAAATCATTAAAAGATTGTGAGTTCGGGTCCTAAAATAAACTTCGGATTCAGGTCCTGAAAGAAATTATTTCAAAATTTCAATAACCGCAATATCAGAAATTAATGTCAATAACTGAAAAATATATTATAACACATAATACTCGAAATATAGACCCTACTATATTTTTTTTAAAACTATTTTTAATTGTAATTTTGTTTACATACTATATAAACTAAAATACACTAATTTACTATCGCTTCCTCAGAGAAATTTAAAAATAACCAAAGTAACCGAAAAAATTCGGTTCTTTTCGACTCTTCCTGATAAATTTGAAATGTAAACTTCGGTTTGGATATTTTGGTTCTTTGAGAAAATTACTTCAGTTCCCGAAGAAAAAGATCAGGAACCGAACCCGAATTACATAACAAATTTCGAGTTTCGGTTCTAGACTTTTTTTCAAGAAACCGAATTATCTCAGTATCTCTTCTCAAACATAAAGGAATTTGAGTATAACATAGATAGAAGGTGGAAGAATCGCCCGCCCGGACTATAACTAGTTGATGTATTTGATAGGAAATACAACTCCACTCCTAATACATTCATAGCTATAGGAGATGATGAGAAGATATCACAAGATGTAGTGGCCCTCATGCAAAAGTTCTAGAAATTTATGGAGAAATTCGAAAAGGCTTCATACAAGCCTGTAAGGTATCTATCTAGAATACATAGGATTACACAACTCAACAATAAACGAATTACAAATAAAGAGCCTATGGTTACGATGATTAAAGATTACACAATAAATCTAATAATAACGGATTACACAGAGGAAACACGAATTAAACTTAAAAACACGAACACAGAAACAGAAAATTAAGGTCGAAGAATTCAAACCGAACAGATCACTCAAGATCTGAAAAATCGAAAAGTGAAGGTGGTAATTTTTCGGACAAAGTGTCAGCTCAGTCCTCCACTCTCGTATACCCACGTCCAAGGCTCCAAACACCGGCCACCAGCAGTCCGATTAGAACCAAAAGCCCAGGCGGTTTCAAAGAATCACAAAGAATCAGAACCCAGAAACCCCAAAGCCCAGAACTTCTTTCCCAAGCCCTCAGACAGAAAGATTCACTCAGAAATCAAGGTATTTCACTTAGAATATCACAACGATAATTTTGCCCCAAGAAATCTCCCGATTTTCGTGTGTCAAACCCTCAAAAAGGATCCCGATATATATAGGGATGAAAGTCGCAACCAAAGCCTCGATAGCCCGAGGATGTAGCAACTGTTCGTATCATTTAGTTGATAAGGGTTGCATACATTTCGGAAACCGATCGGGAAAAAATCAGAGGGTGAGAGATGAAACAGAAACGAGAGAAATGGGAGAGAAAATAGAGCGGCACCGATAAGGCGAGAAGAAAAGTGAATAGGGTTTGGGGGTGAAGGGGTATATATATCACAAATGGATGGATGTGATATAACCTCTAAAAAAGGATGGTCCAGATTGATCTAGGGGTTTAATGAATCCGGGCCTCGGCTTTTGATATAAAATAAGTAATGGGCTGCTCAAATGTTTATTTTGGGCCCAGTCATAAAGACTATTTCATTTGGGCCTTAACCAACATTTCTCCACCCGGACCAAATGAGCCATCGGGGTATACTATTTTGAGAGGGAGGTCATCATCGCCGAACGTCACACCACCTGCACAACACACAAAGTTAGTACAAGTATAAAACAATCACTAAGAAAGAAAACTAGTAATCACGAATAAAAATAGAAAAGCTATCACAAAGATAGCAAACTGGAAAACTGGAGTGTCTTCAGTTAAGGGAGTCGATATTCAGTATCGACTTGCAAGATCTGATTTTCTCGACCGGTAGGCACTTCGTGCCCATATCTGCAGGGTTAGAATGGGATGGGAGTTTCTTCAAATCAATTATGCCCTTTTCCACGATATCACGGATGAAGTGTCGCCTGACGTCAATGTGCTTAGTACGATCATGAGAAATAGGATTTCTACACAAATGGATGTTAGATTGACTGTCAGAGAATACCACACCATTATCACGAAGAACACCAATCTCAGTAAGTAAACCTTTCAACTAAATAGCCTCTTTAAAGGCTTCAGTTGTGGCAATATATTCAGCTTCAGTAGTAGACAGTGTAACTATATGCTGAAGTTGAAATTTCCATGAAATGCACGAGCCACACAAGGTAAACACATAAAAAGTTGTGGACTTACATTCATCCCTATCATTGGCATAATTAGAGTCAACGTAACCTTTTAGGTTAACCCCATCATCAGATTTAGAGAAAATAAGACCATCAGAAATAGTATTTTTCAAGTACCGAAGTAGCCACTTAAGGGCCTCCCAATGAGGTTTTCCTGGAATAGCCATATACCTACTTAAACAACTCACAGCATAAGCAATATCTGGCCTAGTACTAACCATAAGGTACATGACAGATCCAATAGCATTAGCATATGGGACAGATCTCATTTCACGAATTTCAGATTCAGTTTTAGGCGACTGAGTTTTGGATAATAAGAAATAAGGAGCCAACGGCACACAAGCAATTTTAGCATCAGTCATTGAATATTTTTCAAGGATTTTATCAATGTAGGAGGACTGATTTAGAAATAAAGTGCCTTTAGATCTGTCCCGAATGATATTCATGCCTAATATCCTTTTAGCATCCCCAAATACTTCATGTCAAATTGTTCACCTAAGCGACTTTGGATATGATCAATAGATTTAATGCACGAACTGATCAAGAACATATCGTCTACATAAATAAGTAAGAACATAGGAACACCACTGTCATTCTTAAAATAAAGGCATGGATCATATGCACTACGATGGAATTTCAAGGACAGCATGCAATCATTGAATTTCTTGTTCCACTCTCTAGGGGATTGCTTTAAGCCATATAAGGTTTTATTAAGCAAGCACACATGATCAGGATGGTTACTATCTATAAAACCTTCCGGTTGTTTCATGTAGATAGTTTCTTTCAATTCACCATGCAAATATGCCGTCTTAACATCTAATTGTTTCATCTCCCAATTATGATGTGCAACTAATGCAAGCATGATGCGAACAGTGGTGAATTTAACTACAGGTGCAAAGATCTCGGTATAGTCAATACCTTCTCGTTGAGTAAAACCTTTAGCTACTAACCTCGCTTTGAATCTGACGTTATCCTCATCCTTTTTGACTTTAAACAACCACTTACAGTCAATCAAAGAATAGTTTTTAGGTTTTGGAACAAGTTTACAAGTATCATTCGCATGGAAGGATTTCATTTCTTCATTCATTGCACTTAACCATTCATTTGATTTATCAGATAACAAAGCTTCATTGTAAGTTTTAGGTTCATTCCATCAAGCATATCAAACACATTGAAAGCAAGAGAAGCCATATGAAAATTATCTAAATGTATTGGTCTTCTAACGTTCCTTCTAGGCCTATCCCTAGTTAATTGATAATCAGACAAGTCAGGAACAGATTCAGATTCATCTCCATTTTCAGAGTGGTTATCAGATTGAGCATCAGAAGATTCAGGATTTTTCATATTATCAAATTCAACAAGTAACTCATTATCACTAAGATGCTCCACCCTAATCTGAACAGGGTGGGGAGAATTATCAGCAGCTAACACAGGAGCAGGTAAAGGATTATCAAGACAAGGAAATTCAGTTTCATTAAAGACCACATCCCTACTCGTAATCACCTTCAATCCGGGTTCAGATCTGACCCATAAACGATAACCCTTAATACCATCAGGATAGCCAAGAAAAACACATCTCAAGGACCTAAGTTCAAGCTTATCAACATTTTGATGCACATAAGCAGCACAACCAAACACATGAATGTTTGAAAAATCAATAGCATGAGCCGACCACACAGACTCGGTATAATTACCATTCAATGGTACAGAGGGTGATCTATTGATAAGATAGGCAGCAGTTAAAAGAGCCTCACCCCAAAAACTTTTGGACAACCCAGAAGTGGCGAGCATGGCCCTAACTTTTTCAAGGAGGGTTCGGTCCATTCGCTCAGCCACCCCGTTCTGTTGAGGGGTATAAGGGACTGTCTTATGCCTAAGGATGCCATTTTCAGAACACAGTATCAAACTGAGTAATGCAAAATTCAAGGCCATTATCTGTCCTTATGTTTTTTATCCGTTTTCCGATTTGATTTTCCACCAAATTTTTCCAAGTTTGAAACTTTTCAAACACATCAGATTTCAGTTTGAGTAAGAATACGAAAACTTTCCTCGAGTAATCATCAATAATGGACAAGAAATAACGGTTCCTACCACGAGTCGGAACACTAGAAGGACCCCAAACATCACCATGAACATAATCAAGCACATTCGAACTCTTACCAGATTTCACAAAAACGGGATCAGGGAAATCGAGAGGTTTTGGAAATTGAGTTTTATGTCGTTTGCCATACATGCAAGAGTCACAGAAAGACATCTTAGAGATTTTATCCTTTCCAAAACACTTTTGTTTATGCAAGATATCTAATCCCTTCATGCTCATGTGTCCTAACCTATTATACCACAATTCAGTTTTATCCGTACAAACCAGATTAGAACATGCAGCAGTTTCAGTTTGGCAAATGTATAAATTAAATTTCCGAATTCCTTTAAACAACATTAAGGAGCCTCTGCAAATTTCATGCAACCATTCCCCCAACAACCCCTAAGACCCTCATCTTCCAAAGTAGTACAAGATATCAGATTATGAGATAAATCAGGAATATGTCTGATATTTTTTAGACTGAACTGAGTACCAACAGCAAATTTCAAACACACATCTCCTACTCCGGCCAGAACCCGTTTCACCTTATCAGGCATATAAACATATTGATCACCAAGATTAGTATAACTCATAAAATGCTGTTTATAAGGTGTCATATGATGAGTGAATCCAGAGTCCAGCAACCATTCATTTTCACACAAACCAGAAAGCACAGAATTCACAGAGAGACGCAAATCATCAATAACCATAAAGACATCGCCCACAGTCAAATTAGCTTGATCATTTTGCAAATTCTTTTTAGGCTTGGTGCATTCTTGTATATATTGACCAGATTCACCATAGTTATAACATTTGCGATTCTTAGGCCGGAACTTAGATTTATCCTTCCATTGCCCTCTTTTTCTTATTAGACTTCTCAGAATCAGTTTTGTTAAACGGTTTCTTTTTAAGGTGTTGCTTAGACCTTACAGAATTGACATCAGACACCGGTTTAGAAACATTATTAATTTTCAAGTCTAATTCCTTACTCTTTAAGCCACTTATAACAGTGTCTAAAGTAACAGAATCCCTCCCATATTTGATAGCAGATTTCACATCATTACAAGCATCAGAGATAACATTCAAGAGCACAATAGGGGAATAATCATCAATGTTTTTATCACCCGTTTGTTTATATCTTGTACTAACTTTGTAAAGGCATCAAGATTACCATCAATATCTTTATTCAAATCCAGCTTATATCGAAAAAACTTTTCAAGAAGGAATAATTTATTCGGCAAAGATGTTTCAGTAAACGTTTCCTCAAGTTTATCCCAAAGCTGTTTAGCATTATCAGTTTTGCCTATTCGTCTAATCACAGAATCAGACAAGTTCAAGATTATAGATGAATGAGCAAACTCAATCAATTCCTCACGTTTCTCAAAAGTCACATCAGACTGAAAAGTACCTTCAATGACCTTAAAATATTTTTGTTGGACAAGTATAGATTTCATTTTCTGTTGCCAAATTCTAAAATCTCCTTTGCCATCGAAAGGTGCCATTGTAAATGAAGTAAGAGAACCCATTTTAATATTTGTAAAAATCACACAAGATTTAAAATAGCAACACAGGGTACTGTTAATAATGCAGAAACTGAGATAACGGTTAAGTATCACGCATATATCACAAAGACTAAAATCACAACAGATTTTAAAATAAAACGAGCTGGGATCGAATCCCGGTATCACGTAGATATCACAAAGACTAAAATCACAACAGGTTTTAAAATAAAGCGAGCTGGGATCGTATCCTGGAGCCCCCACAAGATCCGAGGAACACTTGCGGTCCAGGCAAGGGGGTTTGGTATGCTCGGAGATAGCGACTACAACAGTCTCAACACAAAAATAGTATATTGAAGCAATCACAGTCACCCAGACAAGATCAAGTAAGCCGACAGAAGCTAAAATAACGGACAGCACACCACAGTACCGAAAATAAGCAAGAGAGAGTAAGAAATGCAATACCTGAGCGGATTCCTCGACCGGAATCCGTACGCCCTTCCGAATAGAAACCCTTTTTAGAGGCTCCGATACCACTGTAAGGTATCTATCCAGAAATACATAGGATTACACAACTCAACAATAAACGAATTACAAATAAAGAGCCTACGATGATTAAAGATTACACAATAAATCTAATAATAACGGATTACACAGAGGAAACACGAATTAACCTTAAAAACACGAACACAAAAACAGAAAATTAAGGTCGAAGAATTCAAACCGAACAGATCACTCAAGATCTGAAAAATCGAAACGTGAAGGTGGTGATTTTTCAGACAAAGTGTCGGCTAAGTTCTCCACTCTCGTATACCCACGTCCAAGGCTACAAACACCGGCTACCAACAGTCCGATTAGAACCAAAATTTCAGGCGGTTTCAAAGAATCACAAAGAATCAGAACCCAGAAACCCCAAAGCCCATAACTTCTTTCCCAAGCCCTCGGACAGAAAGATTCACTCAGAAATCAAGGTATTTCACTTAGAATATCACAAAGATAATTTTGCCTCAAGAACTCTCCTGATTTTCGTGTGTCAAATCCTCAAAAAGGACCCCGATATATATAGGGATGAAAATCGCAACCAAAGCCTCGGTAGCCCGAGGATGTAGCAACCGTTCTTACCATTGAGTCGATAAGGGTTGCATACATTTCGGAAACCGATCGGGAAAAAATCAGAGGGTGAGAGATGAAACAGAAACGAGAGAAACGGGAGAGAAAAGAGAGCGGCGGCTAGGGGTGTTTTCGGTTTCGGTCGGGGTAAAATTTTCGAAACCCAAACCCTCCCCAAACTTTAAAATTCGGTTTCGGTTTCGGTCGGTTTCGGTTTTCAAAACTCAATACCCAAATCCTCCCCAAATGTTTCGGTTTCGGATTAGTTCGGTCAAATTCGGTTTTGACCAAACATATTTAATTTATATATATTTATTTAATAAAGTAACAAAAAAATTAATTATATTAATAAAACTTGTTCTAAAATAATAGATAGATCTTTCATTGATATGTTTAATCATTGTTTTTATCAAAACTACAATATATGTGTAGATATATTATTTTATAAGTTTAAAAATTTTAGTCATATAAATAAAAGTTTATATAATATAAATAATTCGGGTTAGTTGGGTCCAATTCAGGGTAATTCGGTTCGGTTCGGTTTTAAGTTATCTAAACCCGAATTAATTCGGTTTCGGTTTCGGTTTGTAAGTTTCAAGTTCGGAATTGCTTTCGATCGGGGATTTTCGGTTCGGTACGGATTGGTTCGGATTGGTTGGTCGGTTTTCGGATTTCTATTAACACCCCTAGCGGCGGCGACAGAGAGAGAAGAAAAGTGAATAGGGGGTGAAAGGGGTATATATATCACAAACGGATGGATGTGATATAACCTCTAAAAAGGGACGGTCTAGATTGATTCAGGGGTTTAATGAATCCGGGCTTGGGCTTTTGATATAAAATAAGGACTGGGTTGCTCAAATATTTGTATTGTGTCCAATCATAAAGACTCTTTCATTTGGGTCTTAACCAACAAAGCCAAAATCCTCAAATAAAGTGGATACAAAAGCTACACCTATCGAAGATACTAACCTTTGCTGTAACTGTAGGAAGCATGTATACTATGCCAACTGGTACCCCATCCTAAAGCTCACCAACTACCTGGAGAGGATCGATAGGAAAGAGATGAAATACTCTTTACATTTCATAGTAATTATCATTTTTTCATATTGAATCATCTAGTATCATTACACAAAAAATAATTATAAAATTTATGAAAATTATATTGATAGACTTGTCATTACTTTGACAAATAGTCAATGACGAAAGTTGACCTAGAGAAAAATTATAGAGGCAAAATATTGATTAGACATAAAATAAAAGACAAGTTACATAGAAGGAAAAAAAAAAAAAAAACGTAAGCACACGCGTGAAAATGTTGTTCGAATCTAAGCCTCATCGGCTATGCGTTCAAGAGAAAGCTGCTTTAACCATTCAGACGTTCTTCGATAACCGGACACTGGCCTTCTCGGCGATTTTTGACCGAGTAAATTCTCTTCCTCGTCTTCATCTTCAAGCCGAACCTCGTTCCCGTCACCCCTCCCTCTTCTCTTGATCACGACGACTTCAGAGCGAACTGCATCACTCGAACAGCACCTGCACCCACCGAAAAAATCCACCCGTTTAATCCCGTTACTTACCCTGCTACGGCTACTGTTTCTTTTCCCGATATTCCTGCGGTTCGTGTTTCTCGGATAACGATTTTTCAGATCCCGAAACGTGATTTCCGGTGCGGGGGAGACTAATCCCAGCCGAAGAATGTGCCAAGCAGATGATTTCTTCCTGGCGTTATAATTATATCCTACCGTTCTCTGCTTGTTGGTCGACAAACGTTTTTTGGGTGATGGCGACGGACTTGGGTCGGCAGCGGTGGCGGATCTGTCGCTGGAAGTGGCTGAGCAGTCGCGCAGAGGCAGAATCCGTCCTCGGTAAAAGACTTCATCAGCGGCACACATTTCGTGTTCTTTTCTTGAAAGATGGCAGAAATCAAAATCATGTTCTTGATATTCTGTGGCTGTGAGAGGGGTAATATTGTCTTGTTGATTTTCTCCTTCTGGTTGATGGATCTGTGGGAGATCGCACAACGAAAGCGCGTCTTCTTCCGAGCGTTCTTCCGCCATGAGACGTGAGGAAGAGAGAGAAGTGGAAACTTCTGTACCAATTTAAAAATATTAAAAAGGTTAATATGTCAGCACTGTGATTGAAACTATTTTTGGAAGGATAAGATTTAGAGAATTAATTACTACAATAATCATCGTTTGATAATTATATATATGTATATATATATATATATATATATATAGAGAGAGAGAGAGAGTAATCAGGATATATTAAGTACGTATTGATAATTATTATTATTTAAATCATAATCATTCATATCATTCGCTTTAATCCACACAATCGACAGAAAAGGAAAATTTGTACAAAACAGCACTTTTGTAGTTAAAGAAAAACACGAAATAGGAAGATGGAATTAATTACAAAATGACAGATAGAATGAAACCTCCTAAAATTAGGGTTGTGACTTTTCAAACAGAGGACCGCGATAAGATTCGAAACGTGCAGTAAATAATTGTTCGGTTCGATAGCAAGAAAAATTTATTCAGTTTTCTTGTTTTATAGTGGTTCGGTTAGTGGATTCTGTTAAATTTGAAAAAAAAAACATAGGAACTGAAAGTACCGGCGGATATATGAATTAAACTATAATTTATAATAGATATCTTTATCCAAACCGCATTATCGAACTGATTTGAGTCGGATAGGAACTAAAGGAATCGAACAGAACCGTACCGAAACTGAACGAGATTTCGCCGGAACCACTTGGAACCACTATTTTTTTTCCAAATTCCTGCGCGATTACAAGAAAAAAACTAGTAAAATCGAATGATATTTTTCGCAATGGTTCTAATTGCCGAACATAGGCGATTACTACGTATACAAAATGCATTTTGAAATAGCAAAATAATGGGACATAATATTTGGAGTTGTGAGTTATGTCTAACACAATCCCTGTTGTGTAGATGGTATAGTAAATGACGGACTAATACGTAAAACCAAGGCGAAAGCTAGGCTCTCTCTCCATAAGACGAAATTGCTCCGCATAGTACACACGGATCAACGGCAAACGTCCCCAAGATACAACGATTTTCTATGAACACGAGACCTTGTACTAGGAATCGAATTCCGGGCGAACTACTGAATATTTGGGACTTGAGTATGAATTCTATACTAGAATGAATGTATTAATTATCTTGGTTAATTCTGTGTGTTTAACCATCATCTGCAGGGGGCTATTTGTAGCCTGCAAATGACCTGTCCGAATCAATACGACTTTGTGGCTGAACAAGCACCTTGTGTCACTACACCAAAATGGCCGATTTATCACCTTTTTATCCGCGCTATTTGTCACCGCTAATGACCGTGACAAATATTGTCACGACTAATGACGGTGACAAATGATAAAAAGTGACAATTAAAATTTTTGTCACAGCTTTTAACCGTGACAAGTTTAAGTTTAAAGAAGTTTTTGTCACGGCTTGGAACCGTGACAAGTTTAAACAATTTTTTGTCAAAGGCATCGGTTATGCCCAGATATTAAAAATCAAAATCAAAATATTCTCTTCTCTCTTCGAGACTTTACCCTCTTCCTCTCCCAACCTAAACCGCGCTCTCTTCCTCCCCCACTCTCCTTCTCGCGACTCTCTCAAGGCCGTTGGATGTAAGAAAGGAGGAAGAAAGAAGGCCCCGACCGTTTTTTCTCAACTCTCCGTCCGGCCATCGAATCGGAGAAAAACTGCTGCCAGGATCCTCTCTCTGTCTCTCGTACATTTTATCTTCAACCACTCTCATCTTTTCTTCTTCAATAAATTATGAGGATTTCATCTGATTTGCATCTTTTTCAGATATAAGAGCGGTCTCGATTTTATTTTATCTGAAGGCCGAAGTTCATCGACAGCAGGTATGGTCACATTTTAGCTTTCTGTGTTTATGACCATTTTTGACATTTTTCTTTAATTTTCAAGTAATTTCATGTCGGTCCAAATCATTTCTAGCGAGTTTCGAGCTATTCGGTCCATTTTCAGCCCTTCAAATTACCAAATTTTCACTCTCATTATCAAGAATTTCAATGTCTACTTTGACCCCCAGACAAAATTTGTGGTGTAATTTATTAATTCCAGTTTTTTCTAGTGGAAAATGCATATAAAATAGCAGGAAAAAAATTATATTATCTGCTGTCTTGTGTGGGATGTAGACGAAATTGGTGCTGAGTTTTTATGATGTGCTGGGCAATTAACTTAGAATTTGCTAGTTCATTTCATGGTTTTGGCAGTTGTATGTCCTGCTGGAATTTTGCCTCAGTGTTGTTATCATCCTTTTGTTAAATAACCAATAGAAATCTTGACATTGTTATTGTTGTAGGTTGTAAAAATCAGTTGTCATTATTATGAGATCCCAATTTTGGTGGTGTCCACTAATATCTAGATAATCTAACGAACATACTTGAGCTATTGAAATCAGCTCCTCATTAGATTTACTCCTTAATTTCTGAAAATTCAGCAAATTAGTCGCAAAATTAATCCCAATATTGTGAGTTTGATGATTCCAAGTTTCCTCTTTCCTTTCCAACTCTTGACATATTTTGGATTCTTTAACTATGTACTCTGTGCATTATAATAAGTATATATATAAAATTGTAAATAGCTTTAGTTGATAGTTCAATTCTCAAATGCAGAATGTAGGGAGGGATGAGGAGGAAGGTTTGTTAAGTGTTGTTCTGCATTTAGTCAAATCTTTGGGTCGGTTTCCAGATTTTTACTTATAAATTATTAGAATTTGCGCCTTGGCAATAATATATGCTACGTACTTCACTTGTAATTAATAAATTCTTTAGAAGTGAAATTCATAGCGGATTCCTTTATTTGTGTATTTTTATAATTTAAAATATTTTTCATCTCAAATTATATACCTTAAAAAAACATAATATTTTTGTTAAACCTAATAGCAGGTTACTTCGTTTCTGTGTTCTTTGGGAATTGTTGATTTTTTAAATCTTTGTGTTGATGAATTTTGTTAATTGTTATATTAATTCTCAGGTATATTATTTTTCCAGAAAATCTTAAGATTGTATTGGTAAATGATCTTTAATCAGCTATTATAATCCACTAATTTACTTAATACATCGTCAGTGCCTAGGTGGTTTGGCCAATAGTAAGCCATGAAATATGCTCAGCAACACATTACAAGCTACTGTTTTTTTCATGTAACACAACCATAAAAGAGGAAAGTTTTGTTGCCAAATCCTCAATTAGCTTAGTGGAAGAAGCATTTTGCTTATTAAAGATATAAGAACAAAGGAATTGATTCCTCAAAAGGAACATGGCATTGCAACTAGTGTTCTTAGTATCTCTATTTCTAACTATATTCAGGGAATATACAAGCATGTATATATATCTTTCATGTATCTAAATTTTTATGTTGTTGTTTCTCTTGCACTTTTTATTTAATATTGATTTTCATATTTCTATTTTTTGTGAACTTACCAATTAATTAATGTTGTGTTGTTTCGTATAGCTTAATAGAACTTGCTACTGATTTCTTGGACTAGTTGGGAACATTCTTCAAGTTTCTTGCGAGGAAACAAGGTATTTTTTTTATTTGTATGGTAGTTAGATGCTCTCACGGCGGCTGGTCCGTGCATATTGTCATGTTGCATAATAGTTAGATGCTCTTATGGCGGCTTGTCCCTGCATATTGGCATGTTGTATAATAGTTAGATGATCTAACGGCGGCTGGTCCGTGCATATTGGCATGCTGCATAATAGTTAGATGCTCTCACGACGGCTGGTCCGTGCATATTGACATGTTGCATAATAGTTAAATGCTCTCACGGTGGCTGGTACGTGCATATTGGCATGTTGTATAATATTTAAATGCTCTCACGGCGGCTGGTCCATGCATATTGGCATGCTGCATAATAGTTAGATGCTCTCACGACGGCTGGTTCGTGCATAAGTAACTCGATAAGTTTTTGAGACTCACATTGACATTGACAATTGGAAAGCGTAAGTACCATTAATCGTGATATATTGATATTTTAAGTTTATTGTAATTACTATATAATTCTTTATGTTTATTTGGTACATAGGCAATTTGATGCATCCGGTCCCGGCAAAAAGAGGAAAAGAGTTACTAGTGTAGACAGTGAATTTAGGAATTGGGTAGAGAGTGAGGTACTAAATATATGTTATTCATTGGTTTATATTTTTCCTTATCTAGTCTTTTCGTAACGCAAGTCCTTTCATTATTTCAGTTGTTGAAGATTGGTGATGTCACATCGAGGCTTGCACGACTAGCGAATGGGCCTAGTTTTGTAGCCAAGTTGTATGATAAATACCAGCTCAACGGCTTTGTATTCTCTACTAGCACATACGATCAAAGACTTGGCCGAAAGCAAAATAGTGGAATTTCATATAAAGCCCTTGCGTATTTCAGGTCGAGTGCAAAAGATAAAAACTTGATAGAAGCCGAGATGACGTATTACGGGATTATACGAGAGATTTGGTTATTAGACTATACAAGTTTCAATGAAACGGTCTTTTATTGCAACTGGGTCCGAGTGGAAGATAAGGCCGCATGTATGATAGACCCTGACTCTCAGATGGTGAAGGTAGATTTGACTAAGTTGAAGAGCAAGAATTTAATTAACGATGAGCCCTTTGTTTGTGCATTCCAAAAGTTGAAGCAAGTGTACTACTCAAAGAGCCCTAATAATGACCCATGGTATGATGTTCTATATTCTCCCAAGCGTTTGACCACATCCATCGATGACATAGAGGCACCTATTGAGTATCAGTCTATTTTGGATGATAATCCGGAATTGAAGAAATTTCTGGACTTTTTAGAATAGGTTAAGTGATGTATTTTGAAGAAATATTTGGTTATTTCTATTTTGAAGAAATGTCTGGTTATAAACAAAGGAAATTTCTGCAAGCTTCTCAAATATTGTTATGATTACTAAATTTTTCTCAAATAGTATCATTCCCTTGAATTGATATCATGACATTCTCACGTAGGTTCTCGCATACAAAATCGCCAAATATTGTTTATGTTGCTTATGTTGCTATTTTCTTGCTATTTCGTTGCTTCCGTCTTTTTTTGCTTTTAACCCAAATACCGCTTTTTTCTTTGTTGCTTCGTCGCTTCTTCGCTATTCTGCTACTGCTTTTGTATTCTTGCTCTTGTTGTTGTTTTTGCTGCTGGTTCTATTGCTTCTGTGCTATTTTTTGCTACTGTTCTGCTGCTGTTTTTTAACCCAAATGTTGCTGTTTTTGCTGATGTTTTTGTTGTTTCCATTTCTGTTTTTTCTGCTATTCTGTTCTGTTTCTATTGCTGGTCTGTTGCTATTTGATGAGTTTGTTTTACTGTTTGGATACTCTTTGAATATAGAATAAATGCACGAAATGACATCTTCAAGTCAACATCATGCCCAAAATAATAGTGTCGTGTGATACTCCCCACACCGGAGAATCCATCGTTGTTCAACGGACAAAAGTTAAATACAATTTGCATGGTGTGATCATAGAAGGTAAAACTCATTTGTTGAACCGGTGCTTGGCTTTGTTGAAATCCCATATCGGTCTTGTCTATGGAAAATGGACAGATGTTGAAAAACGAAAAAAAGATGACATGTGGAAAACCCTCTTTAAAGAATTCATTATACCGGTCGAGCGAAAAGAGGAGGTCTTAAAAGAGATGGGCTTACAGTTAAAGTCTTGGAAGAGGAATACACCTGCAAAATATCTTAAAGGTTTAGACATCAATGGAATTAAGGCATTGAAGGACCAAGTTCCAGAAAAAGAACAAATCCCTCTTAGCGAATGGAATGATTCATCAAACGCGAAGCAACAGAGGAGAAAATGGAGCAAAGAAAGAAAGGCAAAGAGAGCAGGGCTAAAAAGACCGATGCGCACTATCACGGTCGACAATCGTATGCTGAAAAGGCCGAGGAAATGGTATGTATGATCCATTTGAATGGAGAATGATCTCATAAATTTAGTCTTCTCGTGTTTATTTCTTTGTTTAGTGTATTTGACTTGTATAGTTATTGTTTGCATGTATTTGACTTGTATAGTTATTGTTTGCAGAAGCGTAAGAATCCACTTGGACCACCACCTGAGCTATCAAATCTTTATATAGAGGCTCGTAAGAAAAGAAAAACTAGGGAAATTCATCCTAATGCGGTTGAAAATGTGGTAAGTTTCATTACTTTCTTTAGCACGTAAACGACAAAAATATGAATCCAACTAACGATGAAAATACTAATATTTTTCCTTAATATATTTGGCAGCAAAAATTATCTGATAAAGTGTCTGAGTTGAAAAGCAGTCAAGATTCATCGAGTGAAGTTAGTTTGGAAACTGATGCGCTGACCGTGTGTTTCGGGAAAGACAGTAAAAGTAGGACTCGTGGTGTAGGTCCAGTGTGTAAAGCTAAAGTGGAGAGCATTCTTCCAATACGCACAGAGATTGAGTGTGTAAAACAGTCTAACGTGGAAGTGAAGCAAGACATTAATGAGATTAAAGAATCCATTAATAATATATTAAGATCCTTGACTGAATATCAGAAACGTCCTCTCCAACAATCTCCACACCAAACTATTGCCTCGAATCCTTCAAGCCCATTGACTCCAACGCATTCCGCACCCTTTTCATCATCAAATTGTGGGATATTTGGCTTGTCAGATGCATCAAAGATGATTGCAACTGGAGTGATTGTTTCAACGGCAACTACAGGAACGATTGTGCATGGTCATGCATTGGTGGACTTTGAACGTAAAGTTCTAGTAATTGAGGTCGTTCCAGGAGAAGAGGGACAAAGTTTGTATCTACATAGTCAAGGGTGTGCCACAAATATTAAGGAAACCGAGGGTAGTTGGGTGGTATGGCCTATATGGTTGCTAAAATGATTTGAGCGTTAAGTCTTACTTTTGTTCATTATTTTTTATGACTTTGAACACTATGTGTGTAACTTATGAATTTGAACACTTGCGTGTTGTTTATGAATTTGAACAAATGATGAATTTAATTAGTGCATTGTGTGATATTAAAATGATGTGGATGTGGTGATATCGGAATTTGTGTTATTTATAGTTGATTAGTTAATAATTGTACAGGCATCAAAAAAATTAAAGAAAAAATATTAAGAAAAATTATATTATTGTGGTTAAATTATGTCCTATTTATCACTGCTAAAGGAGGTGACAGAATTAGAAGTCACGGAACATTTGTCACCTCCAACAGCGGTGACAAAGTTAGATATTGTCATTTTTCATAGAGGTGACAATATGCGGTGACAAATAAATATATTTGTCACCTTCATGGGCAGTGACAAATTAAAACAGTTGTCACCTCCCATGACAGTGACAAATGTAATGACTAGTGTTTTTTATGTACTCTTTTTAAGGTGTAAATTTAGCAGTGACAATGGAATTTTGTCACCTCCAGTAGAAGTGACAAAGTGATTTGTCACTGCTTTTGGAAGTGATAAATCGGCCATTTTGGTGTAGTGTGGTGCGAAGGGATGCATTGGTTCAGGCGAATCAAATTAGTGTGTTGGTTCAGATCGCGCAGAACGGTCCGAACCATTGCACCAGTTCGGTCGCGAACTTTCGCCACGTGTTCCGTACCCGTCAAGGCATCCAGTTGACAAGTCACTGCCATATATCATCCTAGTCACCCTCCACGTCGTCCGAGCCACCACTTTGGTTGTCAAAACTAAAGGCTCCTCATAGCTCCTAGCTCCGATCGAAGTGAAAAGTGCGCCTACGAAGCGCCCATTGCGACAAGTGTTACGTGCACGTGCTCGGCCTCGGACTTGGACTCGGAAGGTGCTTTGCACTTTCCTTGTAGGATTCGGATTTTAGCCTTAAAAACTAATTGAAGCCAAATATAGTGCACCATAGTGGAGCACAGTTAATTGCTCCTTTATGGTGGAAAGTCCTTTATAAATAGCTCATCACTTCCTTGTTTTTCCAATGTGGGATGGAATTCCACACCACATTTCCATCTATAAAATGGCTTATCTTTGTGCATTAATTACTCATTCATTCCTTATTGAAATTGAATAAGTAAATACACCAAATTAATCTACACAAAATGTAGATTCCAAATATACTATTTAATGTCATTAATTACCAGAAATATAGTATTTATTTAAGCTATTTTTCAACAATCCCCCACATGAATGATGATTAATGCAAATGTAATATGCACTAAGTCCCGACGACCTATTATTGCATCAGGATAGGTAGTAGTTAGCCTTGAAGAAGTGACATTATAATTGCATCAAGAAAATAGTTGTTCGTCGGGAAAACTATCACACATAGGTTTTTCATCATTTTCTAGGACTAACCGGCTAAGGTGATCGGGCACGTAATTTTCGGACCCTTTCTTGTCCCTGATCTCCACATTGAATTATTGAAGAAGTAAGATCCATCGAATAAGTCTCGGTTTTGCTTCCTTCTTGGCTAACAGATATCGGAGGGCAGCGTGATCCGAGAAAATAATGACCTTAGTTCCAAGTAGGTAGGAACGAAATTTTTCTAGTGCAAAGACCACGGCCAGAAATTCCTTCTCGGTTGTGGAATAATCTGCTTGTGTCGGGTCCAGCATTTTTGAGGCATAGTATATTACATGGGATGCTCTCCCCACTTTTTGACCCAAGACAGCCCCTACAGCGTAATCACTTGCATCGCACATCAGTTCAAATGGCATTTCCAATTAGGTGGTTGAATTATGGGTGATGATGTCAGCAATTGCTTCAGCTTGTCAAAGGCGGCCTTGCATTCATCATTCTTATTGAATTCCACTTCCTTCTGGAGTAGCTTGCATAAAGGCGCTGCTATCTTTGAAAAATCCTTGATGAATTTTCTATAAAATCCTGCATGGCCAAGAAAAGAACGTAGTTCCCGCACCGTGGCTGTAACACCCCCAATCCGTTTAGGGACATTACACGCTATAGATCCTTTACGCAAGGATCTACCAAGCAAGAAACCACAAAACAAACCCACACGTGGTCAATTCGACCAAAACATAAAACCATAGACCGATTAGGTCTCTCAAAACACAACATAAGAGTACAAATGATAAACCAAAATACAATTCGATCAAAATTTACACAACCTCTCCATCCTCTTAAGGATGACAAAGAACTAGAAATAAATACTCGGACCGACACATCACTGTCGGACAACCGACTACAACTGTGACTAGTATCGCTGCTTTACATCATCTTCCATGACGATCCTATGGTTGCTCTCTCTCAAATCGGAATACCTGAAAAACATAACATAATCCCCCAACGAGGGGTTAGCGATGGAGATCGCTAGCAAGTAACCAAGCTATACAATTATACATTAAGAATACAACCGTTATGAAAATAATATTTCGACAAGGTAGTAACACGATCCCCGAGTCTAAAGTCTTTTGAAAATTATTTCCTTAAAAAAAATCATGTGAATCCCACCAGAAATCACTTTAAGAGATTATTTAGAGACTTCGGGGGTCTTAGTGTAAAATCCTGAAATATGAATGTTTTTCCTTTCCAAAAAGGTTTTCTTTCAAAATCATACAAATGATTTTATTCTCAACCCAAACCTCAAGACCAAAACCATATTCACCAATATAATTGGGATTCAAGATTCAAACATAAACAATTCAGAGATATCAAATCAATATTCAAAACGCACTCATAAGTTATCTTGACATCGCACTCGCAAGTGACGAAGGGTCCCACTCAGATTAGCTCATCAAAAATAAACTGAAACACACCCATAAGTTATCTTGACATCGCACTCGCAAGTGACGATTCTCGGAGCCCTCTCCAAACCTACCCGATTAGATAACTTTATGGTCAACTCATAACGTCTGGCCGTACTCGCAAGTAACGCGCCTCCAGAGGCCTCGACAGAACCCTACCCGGATAACATCATTCAAACACGCCCATAAGGTATCATGACATCGCACTCGCAAGTGACGATTCTCGGAGCCCTCTCCAGACGTACCCGAATTGATAACCTTATGGTCACAACGTAACGTCTGGCCGTACTCGCAAGTAACGCGCCGCCGGAGGCCTCGAGGGGTCCCTACCCGGATAACATCTCAATTCGCTAAGACACATAACAACAACAAAGGCACAATATTCACTACAACCGCAACCACGTAACACATAAGTTAAAGCAACATAACTTCCACAAAGGCACAACATTCACAGCACACCATCATTCAGGAAAAAGGCTAATTAGCGAATAATACAAATACACGATTCCACAATTCCTCGGTTAACTACTCATTTCTAGTATCCACTTTAGGCACGAAATAATATGAAATGGTTGTTATCATTCTTCATGAAACTCAAGTTTATGTTCGTAATTACTTTCATAAAATCACATCTTCGTTAAAAATAAGTTACGGTTAAATATATCGTCACTAACAAGTCCACGCTAAATTCACGACACATCACATTCTCTAAGTATAAGGAATATAGACGAGATACTCGCCTCGAGTCCAAAGCACGCGGAGCAACGGGAAAGCTCGACCTGAAACCCTTGAATCCTCCAACTAGGTTGAAAACACAAGAACAACATAATTACTACGAAGTCGGTCGCAAGGAGGATGGAAAATATACGAAATTCCCAACAAGAATTCGTAGAAACAAAAGATCGAACACTTAGGGTTCAATACTTCCCCAAGAACATCAAGAACATCATCCGAACCCGAACACGATAAGAATACGAATCAAAACACCAGAATATAATCAATATATCCGAATAAGGATACACAACACCACGATTCACGAAGAACGACTCGAATTATAAAGATTCTCAAAAATACATGGAAAAGGGTTTCAAGAATTTTACCTCGAATCAATAATGAAGAACACGGATTGATGATGTTAATAAAGAACTCACGGAAGATGAAGGCTTGGAGTTACAAAACTCCAAAATCGCCCCCTTGAAGAACCCTGCGTCGCCAGTCGAACAAAATGAAGAGAAGTGAAAATGAGGGTTGCTGTCCTCTGCCCGCTGTTTTAAAACAGTGGGATGTTACGGCCATAACAGTAAGACGATTACGGTTGTAACATTAGGCCTATTACGGCCATAAGTAGTGGGGTGTTACGGCCGTAACACCCTGCTGGACAGCAGCTTGGGAAGGTTGCTGTCCGGACTGCCCCGAACGACGCTGAAACCCGATCCTGCTAATAATACGAACATATGGTTACGAAGCATTCCCGATGATGAATCTAAGTGCTAAAAAGAAACACAATTCCGACTGTCTGAAGGTTCGGAATAATGACAACGAAAGTAATTACCCCAAACTTTGGGAAATTACGAAACGGCCCAAAACATCCGCAAATCACAATATGACATCAAACAACCAAACGAAGTTCACAACACGCATAACAAAGCTCAACGGATTTATAGGAAACACAAAATCGTAGTTTCGAACCACCATCATGCGAAATGAACCAAATAGCGGAGAAAGTCGCTCAAAACACAGATTCGGGTAAAACAGCCCCGGAACAAACTCGGATGACCAAACACGAAGAATAAAAGATTATCAAAATGTCAAAACACTCGCAAGCGAGTTCTGGAAACCAGAAAAATGCCAAAAACGAAAAATTACTGAAAGAGAAAATCACGGGTATTACATTCTACCCCTCTAAAAAGAAGTTTCGTCCCGAAACTTAAAAAAAAAAAAGAAAGGGTGAAGTCACAAACAACAAAACAGGTCCGATAAAATCTCAAAGGTCTCGATGAATCGATCCCGATACCGATGCCAAAACACGATTCTGGGAAACTTCATGGAATAATTCACAATACTGAACTCTATGGCCCTCGAGTCTACAGTTATAAAAAGTAATCAGTTGCGAAGGACAATTAGCTTGCACATGACCCACAACATTGCAATTGAAACACCTCCCAGTCTGACTAGGAGTCAAAGAAGATAACTAGGAACTCTTGGTTCCACCAAACGAATAAAAGGAAGGTTTCGCCGTACGACTACGCGAAACTCGATGAGAAGAAGTCCCGACTCTCACACCATCCGATAAGTCTCCAGACATCCTCTGTCTCTTCGGCTCATACGAAGGCCCAGTAGATGATGATGCCATCTCGTATGCCATGGCCCGATTCTGATACTCTTTCAAAGTAACACAAGTGAAACCCGACATGTACTGTCGAATCTCTAGTGTCATCTGCATATCGAAATGACGGATTTTGTCTTCCTCGGTCCTCACCTGCCCCTTCACGTAAATGAGCTGTCGACTATAATCGATAATAGCCTGCGACACGGGTACATCCTACGGATCGGCTAGATAAAAATTTCGAATCCTCTGCGCTCGGATCGGCTCCGAACAGAACTCTGCTTCCATCAACTTCTTAAACTCATCCCAAGTAACAACATGATTCTGAGGCTCAACGGCCTCCCACCAATTAGCAGTGTCACTATCGAGAAGGAACTGAGCGATAGGAATCCTCCATTCCTCTGGACAACCGATCGCCTTGAAAATCATTTCTAATTGGAAAAGCCAATCGTCCCAGCCCAAAGTATCACTTACGCCCGCAAAGCGAGGGGGACGCATAGGAACCACTTCTCTCAGCCACTGGGTCGATCCGACGTTCTCAGTCACAGTAGTGTTATGCTGAACGGACTGGGTCAAATGAGTCATCGGTATGCCACCTGCTGAAGTATAGTAGCAACACCAATACCAACGCCATCACCGGCAGCATGATCCTGATCGCGTGACTGATTGCCACGGCCCCGACCTCTGGCCCTCGACATACTAAACTGAACAACCGTTCGTTAAAACGAGACATAACAATACATAACATCAATCACAAAAGAGGGTCCATATAAGGCACACCACGAAGCACAGAAATATTCTTGCTAACAAGAATTACCATAGAGTGTTCACACAATAAACTCATATCTGATAGTTCTCATAGGTTCGGAAATGAATATTTCCGACAACAACATTTATCAAGTCATCACACATTAGAACCAAGCACATAGATAAACCACTCGAAACATTCAACACATGCCCAAGGCATCAAGCGCCGTTATCACCGCATACGCGATGATATCATTTAAACTTCGAACCATTCTCAACTGTTACTATCGTTTTTGAAACAAAAACCAAACTCTCATAAAATAGTCATAAAACTTCACACTAAAGTTGGCCAAGCTCATCGATTTACCAATAACCAAGAACATCCCAATTCAGTTGAACTTTTGAAATTCTCAAGTCAAAATTTTTGAGTTAAAGCACTGAATTTCCCGAAGTTTATCAAAGTTCAAACCTTTTAACAAGAGTCACGAAAAATAGTTTAATGACCACAAATTCGAATATCATCAACATGAGAAATGACATTAGTCAACACACGTATCTCTCAAACATAATTGCCGAACGTACATATTAAAAAATGGAATTTCCTCCTTAAACAACAAAAATGTTTGCAATTATCGCTTCTTCGTGAAACGGATCTAAGGATTTCTTATTTTGGAAATTTTGAAAAAAATGTGAAAAATATTTTAGAAGACTTGTCGTTCCCCATAAAGCGGAAGGGACTCAGTCTAGAATTTTTTTTTTGAACATCCCGTTCCATTTCGAAGCGAAACTTTCGAATCTTAGCAAAATTTCCCAAAATCCTTTCGATCATAACCAAAACGACGGTAATATTTTGCAATGTCCAAACCACTTTAAAACGCATATTTCAGATACCGTCTGAAGGTGTCATTTGAAAATACAAGACTAACTCATCAAAATTTAACCATTTTCAAAATCCATGCAAAACTGTTGATTAACCGCACCATCGAAATATTTTCAAAAATCGGTTCTTTACAAACATACTCAGGCTCATAATTGCAATTAGGAAAACTGTTTTCAATCCTACACGCAGCGGACATAATTACAACTATCCAAAAATAATCGAACTTAAAACCACATGCACACTCGACAACGAGATCACTGATTCAATCAAACATAATTCACGAACACCAAGTTCAAACATACTACAAAACTACCCAGCTGAGTTCCTCACGAACTCTACCTTCGATACATTCTCTGGAACACGTCAAGATTCACAGTTTTCACATCGTATTGCACCAATCGGTGTCCAACCATCAATACATTCAGCTCAATATACACACGATATACCACAAGTATCGAAAACGGATTTCACCTTACAGCACTACACAAACAAAATTACGAACTACAATCATCGCACGTACACGAAATCATGAAATACCAATACCTCGCATAAAAGAGTTTACGTCCACAGGCCGCACGGAGATGATGGCTGCACCACGATACTAATCACAACGAACCACAATTGATCCCAACAGATCACAATGATCACGTTTGTTCACAATTGTTCACCCGGGTGACACGACAAGACATGACTCTGACAAGAAACGACTCCGACAAGACATGACTCGACAAGACCCAACTAGACCCAACTGTCTAGGTTTTCACAAACCTAAACTCCGATACCATTTATGTAACACCCCCAATCCGTTTAGGGACATTACATGTCGTAGATCCTTTCCGCAAGGATCTACCAGGCAAGAAACCACAAAACAAACCCACACGTGGTCAATTCGACCAAAACATAAAACCATAGACCAATTAGGTCTCTCAAAACACAACATAAGAGTACAACTGATAAACCAAAATACAACTCGATCACAATTTACACAACCTGTCCAACCTCTTAAGGATGACAAAGTACTAGAAATAAATACTCGGACCGACAGATCACTGTCGGACAACCGATTACAACTGTGACTAGTATCGCTGCTTTATATCATCCTCCATGACGATCATGTGGTTGCTCTCTCTCAAATCAAAATACCTAAAAAACATAACATAATCCCCCAACGAGGGGTTAGCGATGGAGATCGCTAGCAATTAACCAAGCTATACAATTATACATCAAGAATACAACCGTTATGAAAATAACATTTCGACAAGGTAGTAACATGATCCCCGAGTCTAAAGTCTTTTGAAAATTATTTCCTTAAAAACAAATCATGAATCCCACCAGAAATCACTTTAAGAGATTATTTAGAGACTTCAGGGGTCTCACTGTAAAATCCTGAAATATGAATGTTTTTCCTTTCCAAAAAGGTTTTCTTTCAAAATCATACAAATGATTTTATTCTCAACCCAAACCTCAAGACCAAAACCATATTCACCAATATAACCGGGATTCAAGATTCAAACATAAACAATTCAGAGATATCAAATCAACAGTCAAAATGTCTCCGTGGCCCCGAAGGTTCCCACCCGGATTAGCTCATCAAAAATAAACTCAAACACACACATAAGTTATCTTGACATCGCACTCGCAAGTGATGAATCTCGGAGCCCTCTCCAGACCTACCCGATTAGATAACTTTATGGTCAACTCGTAACGTCTGGTCGTACTCGCAAGTAATGCGCCTCCGGAGGCCTCGACGGAACACTACCTGGATAACATCATTCAAACATGCCCATAAGTTATCATGACATCGCACTCGCAAGTGACGATTCTCGGAGCCCTCTCCAGACCTACCCGAATTGATAATCTTATGGTCACAACGTAACCGTACTCGCAAGTAACGCGCCGCCGGAGGCCACGGCGCGTCCCTACCCGGATAACATCTTAATTCGCTAAGACACATAACAACAAAGGCACAATATTCACTACAACCGCAACCACGTAACACATAAGTTAACGCAACATAACTTCCACAAAGGCACAAATTCACAGCACACCATCATTCAGGAAAAAGGCTAATGAGCGAATAATACAAATACACAATTCTACAATTCCTCGGTTAACTACTCATTTCTAGTATCCACTTTAAGCACGAAATAATATGTAATGGTTGTTATCATTCTTCATGAAACTCAAGTTTACGTTCGTAATTACTTTCATAAAATCACATCTTCGTTAAAAATAAGTTACGGTTAAATATACCGTCACTAACAAGTCCACGCTAAATTCACGACACATCACATTCTCTAAGTATAAGGAATATAGACGAGATACTTGCCTCAAGTCCAAAACACGCGGAGCAACGGGAAAGCTCGACCTGAAACCCTCGAATCCTCCAATTAGGTTGAAAACACAAGAACAACATAATTACTACAAAGTCGGTCGCAAGGAGGATGAAAAATATACGAAATTCCCAACAAGAGTTCGTAGAAACAAAAGATCGAACACTTAGGGTTCAATACTTCCCCAAGAACATCAAGAAGATCAACCAAACCCGAACACGATAAGAATATGAATCAAAACACCGGAATATAATCAATACATCCAAATAAGGATACACAACACCACGATTCACGAAGAATGACTCGAATCATAAAGATTCTCAAAAATACATGGAAAAGGGTTTCAAGAATTTTACCTCGAATCAATGATGAAGAACACGGATTGATAATGTTAATCAACACTAAGAACTCACGGAAGATCAAGGCTTGGAGTTACAAGACTCCAAAATCACCCCCTTGAAGAACCCTGCGTCGCCCGTCGAACAAAATGATGAGAAGTGAAAATGAGGCTGCTGTCCTCTGCCCGCTGTTTTAAAACAATGGGCTGTTACGGCTGTAACATTAGGCCTATTACAGCCGTAAGTAGTAGGGTGTTGTAACACCCCCAATCCAATCAGGGATATTACACGCCGTATATCCTTTTCTCAAGGATCTACCAGGCTGGTAAACAACGTCGAACATCTCAACAATGCCTTTAAGGCTAAAAATGACTCAGTAGACCGATTTGGTCGTTCAATAAATACATACAATTCAATACATGCCAACGCAGGGGTCGAATACAAAATGCTCACGTACAACGGGGAAAATATACTGCAGTGGAAATAAAATACAACTAAACCAATACGACAATGTACGGGTCCTCATGTGATTAGTATCGATCATCTTTCATCATCCTTCGTGCCGACCCTGTGCTATGCTCCCCAAAACCTGAATGCAAAGACAGACATCCACCCCCCGAATACTCGGGGGTTAGCAAAACTCCACTGTTTTGCTAGTGCAAGTATAAAACAGAAATACGAGCCATATAATTCACATTCCACGAATAACAATAACCAGGAATCCTCAAAGATCCAAACGTAATGAAAAGTACTTCCCCGAGGCAAGAGTTTGGGTAAAACATTCCAAAACCAAAAGATCACAAATCAAGGGAAACAATTGTAAAACGGTTTAAAATTCCATCGAGAGTTTTAATAGAAAACAATTTAGGATTACTGAATCCTTCTCTTTCCAAAATCAACAGGGGTCACAGCCCAAAGGTTTTGTTTTCACAAATGAAACCAACAACAATACACAAGGTTAAAACTCACGTCATGCGTCCTCGACGGACATAAAACATACACACGCACTCGTGAAGTTTCACTCGTGAATCCAGGGCAAAACCATTGGACTCCCTTCGTGGCCCCGTCGAACCCTCCCAAGGTGAGCAAACACATTCACAAAACATACACACCAACCTGTGAAGTTTTTACTCGTAAATCCAGGGCGAAACCATTGGACTCCCTCTGTGGCCCCGTCGAACCCTCCCGTCGATTTCAGTATTTCTAGTCTTAGTTTGAACGTTTTTTTATTTTATTATTTTTTGTGCATTTAATTTTATTTATTTATTTGTTTTTCCTTTCAGGATCTTTCGCGTAGTGCATGAGAAAACTCGGTAACGAAGGCCTACTACCTTTGGATACCGAACTCGAGCGCACTCTTCGAAGGAACAAGAAGGAGAAACGAGAGTTACAGACGACAGTGACCATGGCCGAGAATATCGAAATTCAAGGAGGAAATAATATTGTGCAGCAAGCTCAACCGGAAGCGTGTGCTATACCGGTTCCTACCGCACCCGTCCGGCCGGTGCCCGCAATCGTCCGGCCAGTCCCGCAACCGTCCGGCCAGTGCTCGAACACCAGGGCTCGACGACTCGATTTCCGAAAACGCACGGAACGAACACGACGAAAAGTTCGCGGACGACATCAACGACCCAAAATGAAAACATAATGCAATAATTAATTATACACGACCAAGAAACGGGTCGAGACAACAATTACAGATACGGATACCCATAACTTTGGGTAAATTATAAAATGGCCCAAAACGCCCGAAAATCACGATACATGATCGAATAACCAAACCGAAGTTCACAACACGTATAACAAAGTTAAACGAACTTACGGGAAACTCGAACTCAAATGCGGAAAAGTCGCTAAAAAGCACGGAACTCAACAAAACAACCCCGAAACGAACTCGGATGACAAAAAGTGTCGAATTAATCATTCTCAGAATGACGAAACGGTCATGATCGAGTCGTCAAAACGGACTTCCGCCGAAAAAAAAGAAATTACCGGAAATCGAAATTACGGGTATTTCATTCTACCCTCCTTAAAAGAATTTTCGTCCCGAAATTTAAAATAAGTAGGGAGAAGCAATATTCCCTGCCAGGAAAACTCGACGAGATACACAAAAACCGAAAACTCGCGCCCAACGGCAAACACTGCAAGAAACGCAAAGAGACATACGACGTGAAAATACGCTCCACGGCGACTAACACAACGCCACCGATAGAGACATAACAAAATCAACAAGTGACAAGCGTCATCAAACAGACAATACAATCGAGTCGATTATCTGAACAATCACAGAACACAACGAACGAAAATCAATATGATTGACCAACCCAACGGTTCATCAATCAAAACGCGAGCCAAACGCTGAACAATTACGGAATTCCACCGCCCAAGGATTGGAAGATCGAAACGAGACTAATTTCCCGAAGGAGTCTGAACGTTCAACAATCACGAGATGAGATCAACAAAAACTGAACAATTAAATGATCGAACCACAACGGTCGAGACAACAAAAAGCGAACAATCATGTTCGAATAACGAAGAACAATAAAATTCATACAACAACTCCAAGGTTCACAAGAATCGAACCGAACTCGGAAAAGTCACATCGATAACCAGATCGACTCAAAACAATATCGCAGATCGTCCGAACAATGAAACCGAAATACAGAACAAGTTCAGAAAGTATCAACGAACACGAGCGAGTCGATAGAATTGAGAAAGAGAAAATGCAGAAGCCAAAAATAATACGGGTATTATATTCGACCTCTTCTAAAAGAAGTGTCATCCCCGAAACTCGCAACAACGAAATCAAGGTGGCGACACAACAAGCAACCGACAGAAACATCCTACGAAGGCCTCTCAAAGCCGATTCTGATAACTGTGCTGAAGCGCGTCCGAAAGTCTCGGTAGCAAATTCACAAAACTGAATTCGGTGTCCCTCGAGTCCACACTCGAAATGTGTTACCGACGAGAAGGACAATTTACACGTGCATGCCCCGGCACATCACGGTTGAAACGTCTCGGCTCGGCATACCGAAAATACAAATGCTAGATATAATGGGGCATAACGTCGCAAAACAACATGGCAGAGATGCCAACTCAGCACAACAAAGAATCATAAGACATATCATATACAACGATTACCATCGTAAAGTAATACACACACAAACAATACAGCAACGACGGTATTGTTCAGCAACCTTAACGGCCCGAACAATAACCAACACATAATTACAAACATCATGAAACAATCACACATGTACACAAACGTACAAACCCAAGCTTTAACAGCTCACACAGGTGCGATAACACGCAAGTCACCACGAAATGAAAACATTAAAGATCGTCATCACACCTCCCACAAAGGGCTAACAAAACATATGCGTGGCGAACGACTCAACGTTCACACCACCAATTCAATCACAATTCGGAGGGCTAACACCCTAACAACAATACCAACATCATACACACCTTCTCCGACCACAAGCAGAAAATGATGTGTTTTAAAAAAAAAACGAAAACCACCTTTTGAAAACAGTTTGGAAACACCAGTTGATCTTGAGTATCATTTTACAAAAAGTTGAACAAACATCATTTTCGAGACTTTGAAAATCATCTTGCGTTTGAACAAAAATAAGGACACCTTTCTTTTAGTGAAAAACTTTAAGAATATCCGACCCTTGGGTCTAAGTATAAGTGTTTCTAAACATCGAAAATATCTCAAAACATTTTGGTCCTCGAGGCAGAAGAATTTTGAAACATGTTGTGGCACCTTGGATGTATCACGAGAAAATAATTCATTTTAAAAGTACGTCTCAAAATTTATTTTCTAAGATACTCAAGGTTTTCAAAGATAATTCAATGGGCTAGAATGCCCAAAAACTTCAGGTAATTACGCAAAACATTATAGCGCCAGGTCCTGGCCGAATTCACTGTGCTAAAAACCATTTACAACGTTAAAAAGGCCGATGATGGTAATATTTCAAAAACTTACAAAAGCCATTTACAAAATACTAAATACCGTCATAAGAATTTCGCCAAAACGATCAAGGCCATAATTCCACAAACTCGGTTAAGGGAATCGGTTTTCGAAATAAAACTCAGTCGGTAAAATACCGAAAGCCATTACAAAAGAACTCACGCAACGAATAAAAGAAATACCGTCCAACATGCACAATCCAGCAATACTACTCCTCACATGAACGAAATATGAGAGTCAACTATCACATATCAAGAAGTCAAAATCCATATGAGGATTCCGTCACTGAACAAATAATCATAAAGATAGCTCGTGTCACACGAGGCACAACACAAAGAAGGGAGACTTACAGCCACAGGTCGCACGAAGATGATGATCGCCCCACGATACTATCACGACCAACAAACTCAGACGATGCATCGCGACACGACTCAGTCAGATAAAATCCGACGAAACAAAACTCAACAGACACCACTGACCCGACAGCCTAGTTTTCCACAACCTAAGCTCCGATACCATTTATGTAACACCCCCAATCCACTCAGGGATATTACACACCGTAGACCCTCTCCTCGAGGATCTACCAGGCTGGTAACAACATTGAACATCTCGACAATGCCTTCAAGGCTAAAAAGACTCAGTAGACCGATTTGGCCTTTCAATAAAAATATACAACTCAATTACAACTCATGCCCACGCAGGGGTCAAAAATACAACCACATCCGTACAAAGGGAAAAATATAGCAGCGTAAAATAAAGTACAACTGAACCAATACACAATGTACGGTTCCTCATGTGATTAGTATCGATCATCTTTCATCATCCTTCGTGCCGACCCTGTGTTATGCTCCAAAACCTGAATGCAAAAATAGACATCCACCCCCCGAATACTCGGGGGTTAGCAAAACTCCACTGTTTTGCTAGTGCAAGAACAAAGTGCAAATACGAGCCATACAATTCACATTCCACGAATAACAATAACCAAGAATCCTCAAAAATCCAAAAGTAACGAAAAGTACTTCCCGATGCATGAGTTTGGGTAAAACATTTCAAAACCGAAAGATCACAAATCAAGGGAAAACAATTTATAAGACGGTTTAAAATGCCATCGAGAGTTTTAATAGAAAACAATTTAGGATTATCAAATCCTTCTCTTTCCAAAAATAAACAGGGTCACAGCCCAAAGGTTTTGTTTTCGCAAATAGAAAACCGATAACAGTTCACAGGGTCAAAACCCAAGTCACGTGTCCTCGACGGACATAAAATCAATACCAACTCGTGAAGTTTTTACTCGTGAATCCCGGACTCAACCCATTGGAATTCTCTCCGTGATCCCGTCGGACCCCCCGAGGTGATTAAAATACGTTCACTAAATAAACACCAACCTGTGAAGTTTTTACTCGTGAATCCCGGACTCAACCCATTGGAATTCTCTCCGTGATCCCGTAGGACCCCCCGAGGTGAGTAAAATACGTTCACTAAATAAACACCAACCTGTGAAGTTTTTACTCGTGAATCCCGGACTCAACCCATTGGAATTCTCTCTGTGATCCCGTTGGACCCCCCGAAGTGAGTAAAATACGTTCACTAAACATACACCAACCTGTGAAGTTTTTACTCGTGAATCCCGGACTCAACCCATTGGAATTCCCTCTGTGATCCCGTCGGACCCCCCAAGGTGAGTAAAATACATTCACCACTCGTGAATCCAGGGCGCAACCCATTGGAATTCCCGTCGTGGCCCCGTCGAACCAACCCACGGTGAGCGAATAAATCATGCACAAATAACATATCACACCAAGGATATCCAAACAATTCACCCAGAGGCATCAAACACTTAGCAAAACAACACGTCAAACCACAATGCACCGAAATGAAACAATATATGTCCACACGCAAATACCAAGTTCATCATCAACACTAAACATATTCATGGGATTCACATACTCGTTCACGAATCACACCAATCACAAAACACACACGGTTTTGAAAGAGGGCCTTTAACAAGGCTAACCAAATCTTTTGAAAACTCATTTCAAACAAACAAACAAACACACCAAGACGATCACCAATCATCATATCCACAAAACAAGAATAGTATGGACAAGGTACTTGCCTCGAATAAGAACAACGCGGAGAATCGACCGAAGTAGGTTGGCACGAACCGACTACGAACTCGCCGACTCCACCAAATGCCAACTCGCGATAATAAACTACGAAGGACAATAACAACAATGAAAATGAATTCCATAGCACGACTTAAAGCCGTTGAATTCAAAGAACGAATGACGAAAGTTCAAGTGTTTCCCCCAAAACGGCCAAGAACACGATTCGTCCCGTCAAAACATAAAAACGGAATTCCTAACCGAAATATGGATATACAATCCATAGGATATGTTTAACAACATCATTTAACAACAATCGATCCATCAAAAACGAATGGAAAACGAGATCGAGAACAAATCCCCCAAAAAGTCGATTCGAAGGAAATCAAGAAATATACTTCGATTCGACGAAGAACAATGGATTAAATGATGTTAAACACAAGAATACTACCAAGATTAATCATACCCATCATGAATTAATCAACAACACGGAACGAATCGGACAAAAATGCAAAACCCCCCAAATTCACGAAATTAGGGTTCTAAGGAAGATTACATTGATTCGCTGGATGAAAGGATGATAACGGATGATTGATTGATGTTATGAACTCAAGAACTTCGTGGATTTATTGTTAAACAACATGGCTTCGCCACCTCCGAATCGCCAGCCGCGGAAAGAAAAGGAAGGAAATAAAAAAGGGAGGAAATGTGACTACTCTGTCACAATTATACTGGTCCGGACTAGCGCGCGCTAGGCTGCCGAGCTAGCGTGCGCTATCGGCCCAGGCCGCAGTCCAGTGCCCACACTGCCCTACTGACTCGGCCAGGTAGCGTGCGCAGTCTTCTGGCCGTAGCGCGTGCTACTTTCCGGTCGTAGCGTGCGCAATGCCCGACAGTAGCGTGCGCTACCTGCCGATCGCCCCCGAGTCCAGTACTCCAGTACTCCACTGTCCAGACCCGATAGCGTGCGTTAGGCCAGCCGATAGCGTGCGCTACACCTGCCGGTTAGCGCGTGCAGCCTTCCGGCCGTAGCGTGCGCTACGCCGGTTCCTGCCGCACCTGTCCGGACGGTGCCCGCAATCGTCCGGCCAGTCCCGCAACCGTCCGGCCAGTGCTCGAACACTAGGGCTCGACGACTCGATTTCCGAAAACGCACGGAACGAACACGACGAAAAGTTCGCAGACGACATCAACGACCCGAAATGAAAACATAATGCAATAATTAATTATACGCGACCAAGAAACGGGTCGAGACAACAATTACAGATACGGATACCCATAACTTTGGGTAAATTACAAAATGGCCCAAAACGCCCGAAAATCACGATACGTGATCGAATAACCAAACCGAAGTTCACAACACGTATAAAAAAGTTAAACGAACTTACGGTAAACTCGAAACAGCAGTTGCAAACGAGATTCACAAGAATCGAACTCAAGTGCGGAAAAGTCGCTAAAAAGCACGGAACTCAACAAAACAACCCCGAAATGAACTCGGATGACAAAAAGTGTAGAATTAATCATTCTCAGAATGACGAAACGATCATGATCGAGTCGTCAAAACGGACTTCCGGCCGAAAAAAAAAGAAATTACCAGAAATCGAAATTACGGGTATTATAGTAACAACATCCATGAGATGCATATTAAGATTATAAGATACCGATAAAGTAATTAAATAACGAAAAGTAATGGCATCCGTAATAGGGGAATATGTTACCTCATAATCAATCCCAGGTCTTTGTGAAAAACCTTGTGCAACAAGACGAGCCTTGTATGTTACAATCTGGTTTTCCTCATTTCGTTTCCTTACAAAGACCCATTTATACCCAACATGTTTCACATTACTGGGTGTGACAACAATTGGTCCAAACACTTTTCGTTTTCTAAGAGAATTTAGTTCGGCATCTATTGCATCTTTCCATTTTGGCCAATCAGGTCTATTTTGACATTCGAATATAGAAATGGGTTCAGGATCGTCATCTCCAATTATTATATCACACGCAATGGAGTATGCAAATATCTCATCAATGTGATTATTTCTCCTATTCCATAAATTCCCCGTATTAATATAATTAATAGATATCCCGAGATCATTTGTATTTTCGGCCATTTTCAATGACCTCCTTATTTGCCTCACTTGTGTTTCAACATGATCATATTTTTCATCATTTTGTGCTTCTTTAGCACATTCATTTATATCGCTATTTTTCTTTTCCGGAATTTTTATCTTTAGAACTAACAGCCTTCCACGCTTTAAGCGTGCTTTAGATGTACTTCTATTTTCATTTTCTTTTGGAATTTCAATCAGCAGAGTATTAACAATGCACATGTGACTTTGTCACTCTTTTCATATCAGTAAATGAATCTGGCAATTCATTTGCCAAACCTTGTAAATGTACAATTTTTCTTACATTTTCTTCCCATAATTTTGTATATGGATCCAAATGTAATAATGATGGTACATACCATGTTATGTCCTTTTCCACCTGTTTATTACCTCCTCCTAAGGTTGGGAATCCCGTCTCATCAAAATGACAATCAGCAAATCTTGCTTGAAAAACATCACCTGTTAGAGGTTCAAGATATCTAATAATAGAGGGTGAGTCATACCCAACAGATATTCCCAACCTTCTTTGAGGTCCCATTTTTGTTCTTTGTGGGGTAGCTATTGGTACATATACTGCACAACCAAAAACTTTTAGATGGGAAACATCGGCTCGACCAAGTGCAAGTTGATATGGAGTATATTTATGATTAGCACTTGGTCTTAACCTTATTAGTGAAGCGGATGTAAAATTGCATGACCCCAAACAAGAATCGTAGCTTTGTTCTCATTATTAGTGGTCTAGCAATATATTGAAGGTGTTTAATTAATGATTCACTAAACCATTTTGTGTATGCACATGCGAACAGATGTTCGACTGTAATTCCAATTGACATACAATAATCATTAAATACTTGTGATGTGAATTCACCAGCATTGTCAAGTCTCACATTCCGTATAGTATAATCAGGAAATTGTGCCTTTAGTTAATTATTTGTGCAAGGAATCTTGCAAATGCCATATCACGACTTGACAATAAACAAACATGTGACCATCTACTAGATGCATCAATTAAAATCATAAAATACCTGAAAGGTCCTGATGGTGGATCAATAAGTCCACATATGTCACCTTGAATTCTTTCGAGAAATGTAGGTGATTCCTTTTCAAGTTTGCCTGGTGAATGCCTTATTATAAACTTTCCAAGAGAACAAGCTTCACATAGTTTATTATTTATGAGTTTTACACCTTTCATTGGGTGACCATGTGTACTATTAATTATTTCCTCATCATTGTGGAGCCAGGATGACCTAGGCGTTATGCCATAATGTCAATATTTTGGGATCCTCTTTTATTATCAAATTACATTCAGTTTCATGAATATGTGTATAATGTAATCCACGAGATAATTGTGGTAGTTTTTCCAGTATTTGTTTCTTTCCCAAAATATTAGCAGTAATGTACATATATTTCATATTACCTTCAGTTACTGTTTCAGTATCATATCTTTGACGGTATATATCATTAAAGCTCAACAAGTTTCTCTTAGATTTTGGAGAAAATAAAGCATTATTAATGACAAATTTTGTTCCATTTGGTAATATGAATTTAGCATTACCTGTTCCTTCAATGAAGTCCGCGGGACCTGAAATTATATTTATTACTGCTTTTGTAGATTGTACCTCAGTAAAATATTTCTTATTTTTGAGGATTGTATGAGTTGTGCCACTGTCCGGGATGCAAATGTCTCCAATTCCTTTGTTGGGAAAACAAAGACCCTGTATCGAAACAGCCGGGATATCCGATCCCTGTATCGAATAATATTTAATAAAGAGGTTTTGACATATATGCCAATCCGAATACAGTAAAGAAAACTGTATCGAAGCTTTGAGGCTTTATCCTGTATCGAAGACCCGCCTCGAAACAGCATATAGTAAAGCTCTTCAGTACATCAAGAAGTCTTGTAAAAAGACCAAGTATGGAAACTGTCTCGAAACTCAAAATACAGTTATCTTCCATACATCTCACAAAAGGACAAAGAAGGAATATCCAGAAGTCAAGTCCTGTTGAATAAAGAAGTATTTAAATACTCAAGGATAAAGTATTTAAATATCACAGTCTTCGATCTTCGTAATCCCGCAAACCGGATCGTGTCATAATCCCGCTGGAACGAAATCTCATTCAAACGGATACATCTCAACGGATATATGCTTCGAGACTATATATATCTTATGAAGGCATTGAAGATCAGCCATCACTACCTAACACTCAAGCTATCAAAAGTTATCATCAGAGCAAAACATATCTCCAAAGCTTATTGCAATTAAGATCTAAAGAGATATATAGTGCTCATCATCCTGAACAACACTTCATCAGCTGAAAGCTCTTAAAGTCAAAGTTGTTGTTCACCATCTGTTCTATACGTTGAACAAACTCAAGATCAGCCCTGTGTGGACTGAACAATCTGTGCTTCTCCGGAACTGTGTGTGAAGGGTTTGCATTGAAGAAGACGAAGCTTCAGAACTGTGTGTGAAGAAGCAAGTCAAAGCATTAGCTCAAAACCAATCTGTCTGAACGGTTTAAGCTAAGATCTTTATATCAATCTGTGTGAACGATATATTGATTGTGTGTGTTGTTATAATTACGTAGTTGTGTACATAGTAATTATAATAAACTTTTTACTCCTGTGTGGAGGACCAGTGGACGTAGAGGGCTTTACCTCGAACCACTTTAATTACTATGTTATTTACCTTCAGCTTTTACTGTTTTAATTACTGTGATAAATTAAGTATACACTATACACTTAGTTGCTGTATCCACAAAGAACCTATCAGTATCCAAGACTTCCGCTACGCACTCAGATTTAAAATCCATACAGTTTGTTGTTTAAACTATTTTCCATACTGTATCCAGTATACTTAGTGGCCAACAAGTGCTATCGGAGCGGTTGATTCTAAAAAGAATCAGTCGTATTCTTAACCGAATCAGATTCAAATCACTTATTTTCAAAACAGTCTCTTTCATTCCTGTATTATCAGTATGGATACTTCTATGATTAACAAAGTCCCTATGTTCTCTATTAACGAATTTGACGACTGGAGAATTAGGATGGAGGCTCATCTTGCAGCAATGCACGAAGAGATGATTTTTGTTATACAGGATGGTCCTATCAAGATCATGAAGGTAAATCCGGCCTCAAGGATTGAGGGCCAAGCCCATGCTGAAATGCTCGAGAAGGAACGCGAGCAATGGACAACAGATGAAAGGAAGCGAGCCAATCTCGACAATGTGGCTAAGAACGCGTTATTTGTCACTCTTGACAAAGGCACGTTCTCAAAGGTAAAGGGCTGCAAAACAGCCAAAGAAATCTGGGATAAACTCAAGTTGATTTGTGAGGGAACTGAGCTCTCAAATGAAAACAAGATTTCAAAACTAACTCAGCAATTTGAATCTTTTGAAATGAAACCAACGGAAACACTTGAGGAACTTGACCTCAGATTCACTGGTATTGTTGGTGAACTTGAAGCGTTGGGCAAAATTTACACCCAAAAGGAGAAGAACTTAAAAATTTTCAGATCTCTCCGGCTCGATGGGACATTAAGACCACAAATATGCGTGTATCCTGTAATCTTAATGAAATATCTACTTTGATCTCTTCTCCGACCTCAAAGCTTTCGAGTATGATATTGACAAGAGAGAAAGTCAAGAATCTCCTTCAAAGGTCACACTCTCGCCACAGATCGAACCGTCGACATAGCATGCCGAGCTCATCAAGCCTGATCACAAGAATGCCGATAAAGGACGACATCCTGTCCCAAGATGAAATGGCGCTTCTCATGCATAAATTCAAAAAGTTCATCAAACATGCTGAAAGACTCCCTACAGCCCAAACTCGTCCACAAGGTAAGTACCAAACATTATCTCGGTGATGCTAACTCGTGCTATAATCATAGGAAACTGTGCCATTATGCAAATAAATGTCCTCATCCCAAAGTCCAAAGATTGCCCGAGGCCGAGCAACAAGAGAGAGATGAAAGAAGACGTGCTTGGAAAGACAAGCTCAAGGCCCCGATTGGAGAATCGAAGCCTTCCCACACCATCCAAATCACAGAATGTCTTCAGTGGTCAATGAAGTGATTCATCCGACGATGAGTTCGATGATAAGGCATACATGTGCTTTATGGCCAAAGATGTTCCGTAAGGTGAAGACAATGACGATGAGGTAAGTTCAACCTCGCCTATTCCACAAATGCATCTCATACTTTCGAAAATATGATGAATTAATTTAAAAACATTCAAAAGGCCCATGAGACTCTAAAAACTGAGAATATACAGCTTCAATTAACAAATTTAGAGCTGAAAGATGAAAATGACTTGCTGAAAATAAATTATGAAAATATGTCTCTTGATTGTGAAACCAGCAAGGTCGATTTTGAAAAACTCATGGAGAGCAATCATCAACTTGCTCATAACTAAATGAGGTTAAAACCCACAATGAGAGCAAGACAAATGATTTGGTTCTACTACAAACCAAAATCACAACTCTCGAAAAGCGAGAAACTGAACTTGAGACCATTCTGAAGTCGTTTGAAAAATCGTTCAAAAGAATGGAAGAAATTGTAATATCCGGATTTATTACGGTGTATTTCATCTGTATTCAAATCATGTATTATTCGGATTGGTGGTTTTGATTATCGGAGTATGATATTTCGTGCATTGACATCATTGTACATAAGTATAGAAACTTGCAAAATTGTTCAAGCAACCTCGTGATAGCGCACGCTAAGAATGTATCTTAACGCGCGCTATCGGGCCATTATTATGCAGGTAGGAGTAACGTGCGCTAAGGACTCAATTATTGAGCAGGACGGCTAACACATGCGCCAGTCGGGACATGGGTCCGGATAAGATTCCCGCTGATGCACCCGGACAAATTCTGAAGTCAACCATTATTAGCGCACGCTAAGGGATGCTTAGTAGCGTGCGCTAACTTGTCAATAATGCAGAATATTATAAATGGGACATCAACCGTGTTGGCTTGCATTTCTTTCGTCTATTCCTCAATCTTGAGAGTTCTGAGAGTTGTAGTAATACTCCTATATACTTAGAACGCATATTGTTGATGTTTATACATTGGTTATCACGTGGAATGTTCATGGAAGTGGAATAGCACCTTGGAGGGGCATACAACCAACCGGAGTTGGATTCTACTTTACGGTTCAGTGATTTCGTCATTTTAAGGTATGTTCAATCTATCTCCAGACTTAGAGTTGGATTCTAACGATTTGGATGATCATGTTAACAAGATATGGATTTTCATAGATGAATTATCCAAGTATATCATGTTTGGAATAGTGAGTTGAATAAGCCTTAAATACCTTGATTATAATCATCATGATTCGAATCTTAGTACACTGAATATGTGAAGAGAAGCTTCTATCATTGGTAAACCGAATCTAATAGATGATTTCATAGTAATCTTGGACTAGACGTTAACATCCTTATTGTTAGATAAATCTAAAGGTTTGATCATGGAAGGATTTATCTAGTATATATAGGACGTTTATCAACTTCAGTATGATAACATGGACTGATCTAGAGGTGTTGATATCAACCGTTTAGCTTTTCGAATTGTCGTATGAAGATTTGAAGTCGGAGTAGAATATGGTTTTATATTGGTAGGCATATCCTTGAATCCGAAGTTATCTTTATTCGTAAAATCATTCATAAGGGTATGAACATGGTATTCATGGAAGTAACATGAATTATCACGCAAGATTTCATTGTCTCGATCATGGCGAACAGTTCTTATCGCCAGAAGAAATCGCCATGCAGAGATAGCGCACGCTATGCTATGCAGTTTAACGTGCGCTATCGAGCACTAGTTAGCGTGCGCTACGTTTGGTACGTAACGTACGCTAGACCATCAGACGAGTCAGTTGGCTGATCAGTGAAGTACTGACCATGCATCGTTAGCGTGCGCTAGGCTTTGTTGTTTGCGTGCGTTATCGGGCAGACGTAACGCACGCTACACAGAATACTTAGCGTGCGCTAAGCTATTCGGGCAGATTGCAGTTTATGAACTTTTGACCGTTAATCGAATTGTTAAACATTTGTACGACGTGAGATAAATCCTATATCATTTCTTTTGTTAAGGTTTGGTCTCGTTACGTGATTGATTGAGGAGGACGATCTTCGAGTATTCATTTTCGTGGAAGTATTGTTATTGTCTTCAAATCGAGGCAAGTACCTTAATTGTTTTATGTATTGTTGTTATACATATTGTCGTGCATGTATGTCGTTATTGTGTGTCCACCTCGTGTTGGTCCGACGGGATCATCGGGGATCTATGCTAGCGCATACCGGATCATCGGATGGGTTTTTCCACCACGGGTTGGTCTGACGGGATCATCGTGGGTTCTAGGCAGTGAACGCTGGATCGATGGAATTACCATGTGTATGTATTGATATCATGTTGTGATTATCAGTTGTGAATGTTATGTTTGAGTTTCTCGTAGGAGAAGACTCGTTGGTATTTTGTCGTTTACGTTATTATTATTCACCGTGAGATATGAATAATATGTTGTGGTACTTGTACTAGCATCGTTGTGCTAACCCCTTCGGGGGTGAACATTTTGTTTGTGTTCATGATCCAGGAGAGCGGGGAAACAACCACTGGAACTGTATGGTGACGAGGGTGCAGAGTGATGTCCCGACCGGGTTTATTTATCTGTTGTTTATTCGTTATTTCAATAAGTACTCGAGTACGAAGTCATTTGTGATGATTTGAATTTGGTGATGTATTATTGAGTTCTGTTGAACAATTGTACTGTTTCTGTATTTGGTCAGAACTGATGTACTGTAATTCCGTTATTTCCATTCGTTAGTACCTTTTTATGCTTATTCAATTCTTCAGCCTTGTAAATCCTTATGTAAAGGATTTACGGCGCTGTAATATTCCCGAATATATTGGGGGTGTTACAGAATATGGTATCGGAGCTAAGATTATGGATATCTTGGCCGTCGGGTTAAAATAGGGGTCATTTATGTCTTTTGGGATAACCGGCTGTGAAAGACATCACTGCACTGCCTACGTCTTCATGCGAACAGTGGTTGTAAGTTCCTAAACTCTATCTCGTTCTTTGCATATTGTATCTCTTTATACTCGAATATTAGAACGATGTTGTTTCCTGTATATTGAGTATTTATGCTTACAGTATGTTGAGAGGCGGACGTGGACGTGGTCGCGGTCGTGGACGCGGACGGAGAAATGCCGAAAGGGAAGCGTCGCCTTCTAACCAAAGCCATAGCTCAAAGTAGCCGCAATGCTATTAATAATGAACCAGATCTGCATGCAGAGATATCCTTCGTCAAGTGGTGAACCAGATGACTGGGCCGCCTGTGTCGTGGAGCGAATGCAAGTGGCGGTGGGACTACGGCAGGAGAGAGACAGAAGGGATCCCAGATATGGGAAATCGAGGTGACCGGTGGTCGCAAGAAGTGGCGAAGATGCAACCACCCAAATTCGACAGATTTCCGAGACTCCCACCGGGATCATTGGTTAAAGGAGCCGGAGAAAATCTTTGCGGAATCAACCGCCTGACGACGGAGAGCCTCTATCGCTCAATATTTTCCGATAGGAAGCGTCGAATGGTGGGAAGCCATCCGGCCCGTAGACCATGATGCCGATCGACAGAGTTTAGATTGATGATGGAAGCCCAAGATTGCCCTCGCCCCGTGAGGGAAGCCAAGGTTCGGGAGTTTTTCTCCGCTCGGCCTCCGATGTGCCGCATCCTGTGCGATCAAGACGTTTAACCAACAAATGGCATTTGTTCGACATCCGGTCGTAATGTATGCGTAAATGATGATCCATTTCGATATGAGAATGAAACTGAAGTTCGTGAGGTACATGTCCGGATTCGAATGTACCACACTTCGCCAATACCAGATAAGGCATTGGCATATGAGATCAAGGAAGCAAACATGGAGAAATTTATGGAAACCAAGAAGCGTAAAGTCTCGGTACTTTTACAGAGCACAAAACAATGGGCCCCGTAAGGCCCAGTCATCTTTCACTCTTTCAAGAAACCTCCGCACTACCTAGGAGCGGAAAGAACTTCTGAGCGACATCAACTCTTACCGATGTTACTAGGAAATGCTTTAATCTGCGCCCAGACGGGGCACTATCGACTAATTGCCCCTTCCCGCCGTGACTTGTTTTGATTGTGGACGAGAGGGACATCGGGCGGTGTTTTGTGAAGAGGCCGCAAAGTCTTTAGAGCCCGTACACCACAAACACCCGTAGGAGGCCAGATTCCATGACGCAAAGAAAGTGTTTAGATGCCTCGAATTTTGGCCGCGGCGAGGCAGAGGACAATGGGACCGAAAGGGGACATCGAGTGTCGGATCTGCTCCCCACGTCTGCACGAGATGAGGAGGACAGATTTATCAAGATGTCATTGCCGCATCGTGCATCGGCCCGCATCCTTTCCCAGCCAGTTAGCGTTTTATTCGATACAGGAGCTACACATTCTTTCATATCTTTGTCTTGTGTAAATCGTTTGAATATTTCCGATTTTCATGCTTGTTAACCTTATGTTGTTGGTTTACCGAGTGGAGAGAGGATTGTCGGAAATTTAGAAACTAGAAATTTCCCTGTATCATTTGGAGGCAGAGAGTGGCTCTCAAATCTGATCGTGATAGAAATGCAAGGAGACGACCTGATACTCGGAGACGATTGGCTTAATCGATATGGAGCAATTGTGAACTACCGAAGGAGGAATATCTCGCTGATCGCTGACGATGGTTCCGAAATTTTGTTTGAGGGATGGAAACCGGGAAGCTCAGGGAAATTGATTAAGGTGATGAAAGCTGTCAAATTGTTGAAACAGTAATGCATCGGTACCGTGTTACGCAATGAAGAAAGAAGACGAAATTGTGGAACTTTCATCCATTCCTGTTGTGAACGAATTTCCAGATGTGTTTCCTGACGAGTTACCTGGACCACCTCCACGAAGGGATGTGGAATTTACCATTGAGCTGGAACCCAGAGCTACACCAATTTCCAAGGCGCCGTATCGTATGGCACCTACTGAGATGTACGAACTGAAGAAGCAGCTGGAGGAGTTACTGGACAAGGGCTATATTCAGCCAAGCGTTTCACCCCGGGAGCGCCGCTTCTTTTGTCCGAAAGAAGGATGGATCGCTCCGATCGTATTGACTATCGAGAGCTGAACAAGATGACGATTAAGAACAAGTATCCGTTGCCACGGATTGATGATTTGTTTGACCGCCAAAGGGGCAACAAGATTTTCTAAGATCGATCCGAGATCGTGATATCATCAATCGAGGATTAAGGAATCGATGTTCAAATCGCTCGTAACTCGTTACGGGCATTATGAGTTTGTAGTAATGCCGTTTGGTCTCACTAACGCACCTGCTGTATTTATGCAATTGATGAACCGTGTGTTCATTTAATTTTTGGATAAATTTGTGGTCGTATTTATTGACGACATTCTAGTGTATTCTAAGAGTCCGGAAGAACATGCGCAGCATTTGCGGATTGTATTGGGACTTTTGAGAAACGAACAATTGTACGCCAAACTTTCTAAGTGTGAATTCTGGCTAAAGGAAGTAATGTTCCTCGGCCATGTGGTGTCAGCTAGAGGAGTCCGAGTAGATCCTCATAAGATCGAAGCAATATTGGATTGGAAGCCTCCAAAGAATGTGAAAGAGGTCCGAAGCTTCTTAGGACTTGCTGGATACTATCGTCGATTCGTGGAAGGGTTTTCTAAAATCTCCCGCCCACTTACTCGACTCCTGCAGAAAACTCAAAAGTTTGAGTGGAATGAATTATGTCAGATTAGCTTTGATGAATTGAAGAAGAGATTAACGACGGCACCGATTCTATCACTTCCGCAGGGAACTGAAGGATTCATAGTTTACAGTGATGCTTCGAACCAAGGACTTGGGTGCGTGTTGATGCAGAATGATAAGGTGATCGCTTATGCGTCGCGACAACTGAAACCTTATGAAGTGAATTACCCGACACATGATTTGGAGCTAGCAGCAGTGGTTTTTGCCTTGAAGATCTGGAGGCATTATCTGTACGGGACTCACTGTCAGATCTTTACGGATCATAAGAGTCTCAAATACATATTCAATCAGAAAGAGTTGAACATGCGGCAAAGAAGATGGTTAGAACTGATTAAGGACTATGACTTGGATATTTTATATCATCCAGGCAAAGCGAATGTAGTGGCCGATGCACTTAGCCGCAAGCCTGTCTCTATTCAGATGCTAGAGACACTGACCTCCCAACTTAGCCTTCAGCGAGAGATGATTCGTGAAGGGATTGAAGTGTGGTTACAGAGAGTCCAGGGACAACTGTGAGTGATGGAGATAACTTCATCTTTAACCGAAGAAATCAAATCTAGACAGGCAGATGATCCTCTGATGATTCGGTTACATGATGAAGTGATCCAAGGAAAGGCCCCCGGATTCATAATTCATGACGATGGAGTTTTGAGATTTCAGAACCGACTCTGCGTTCCCGATGTTGATGTTCTGAAACAGACGATTATGAAGGAAGCTCATAGTTCGCCCTATTCTATCCACCCGGCACCAAGAAATGTATAAGGACTTGAAGCGTAACTTCCGTGGGGCAACATGAAGAAAGACGTAGCGGACTATGTTTCAAATGCTTGACTTGTCGCAGGTTAAGATCGAGCATCAACGGCCTGCTGGAATGTTGAAGCCGCTCCCGATTCCCGAATGGAAGTGGGAGGACATATCGATGGACTTCATCACTAATATGCCGAAAACCGGGACAGAATGAACATGATTTGGGTGATAGTTGATCGCTTAACCAAATCAGCTCATTTTCTAGGCATTAAGGATACGTGGGGACCGAGAGAGGTTGGTACGAGTATTTATTTCGAGATAGTTCGATTGCATGGTACGCCGAAGACCATTGTTTCGATCGAGACGGCCGCTTTGTGTCTCACTTTTGGAAAGGCTCATAAGGCCTTGGGGACCGAATTGAACTTCAAGATGCCTTATCACCCGCAGATCGACGGACAATCTGAGAGAACTATACAAACGGTGGAAGACATGCTAAGGGCCTGTGCCTTAGATTGGTTAAACGATTGGGAAGTTCATCTACCGTTGATTGAATTTACCTACAACAATAGTTGGCATGCTTCTATTAAGATGGCACCGTTTGAGGCATTATACGGAAGGAGATGCAGATCGCCCCTATGCTGGGACGATTTGTCAGACTTGATCGGAACAGAACCAGAGTTGATCGAGCAGACTCGAAAGAAGATAGCCTTAATTCGTGAAAGGCTGTTGACTGCCCAGAGTCGCCAGAAATCCTATGCGGACATATGCCGTCGCCCATTGGAGTTCAATACTGGAGACCATGTACTTTTGAAGGTTTCTCCTACCCGGGGAATCTTTCGTTTCGGAAGGAAAGGAAAGCTGAGTCCGAGATATATCGGACCATTTGAGATCCTCGAGAGAGTTGGGGAGTTGGCATACAGATTAGCATTGCCGCCGTCATTGTGCCATGTTCATAACGTGTTCCACGTATCACAGTTACGGAAGTATATACCAGATCCCAGTCATATCATTGATTTCGGCGAGATCGAAGTCGAGCGGGATGGGACGTTTGAAGAAAGACCAGTCAAGATACTCGAGAGTCGAGTTAAGCAACTGAGGAACAAGTCAATCGTTTTGGTCAAAGTTCAGTGGTCACGTCATGGAATGGAAGAAGCCACCTGGGAAACGGAAGCTGATATGAAGTCCAGATATCCCGAGTTATTTTCGTCTTGAGTTTCGGGACGAAACTCCTTTTTAGTAGGAGAGTATGTAATATCCGGATTTATTACGGTGTATTTCATCTGTATTCAAATCATGTATTATTCGGATTGGTGGTTTTGATTATCGGAGTATGATATTTCGTGCATTGACATCATTATACATAAGTATAGAAACTTGCAAAATTGTTCAAGCAACCTCGTGATAGCGCACGCTAAGAATGTATCTTAACGCGCGCTATCGGGCCATTATTAGCGCACGCTATGCAGGTAGGAGTAACGTGCGCTAAGGACTCAATTATTGAGCGGGACGGCTAACACATGCGCCAGCCGGGACTTGGGTCCAGATAAGATTCCCGCTGACGCACCCGGACAAATTCTGAAGTCAACCATTATTAGCGCACGCTAAGGGATGCTTAGTAGCGTGCGCTAACTTTTCAATAATGCAGAATATTATAAATGGGACATCAACCGTGTTGGCTTGCATTTCTTTCGTCTATTCCTCAATCTTGAGAGTTCTGAGAGTTGTAGTAATACTCCTATACACTTAGAACGCATATTGTTGATGTTTATACATTGGTTATCACGTGGAATGTTCATGGAAGTGGAATAGCACCTTGGAGGGGCATACAACCAACCGGAGTTGGATTCTACCTTACGATTCAGTGATTTCGTCATTTTAAGGTATGTTCAATCTATCTCCAGACTTAGAGTTGGATTCTAACGATTTGGATGATCATGTTAACAAGATATGGATTTTCATAGATGAATTATCCAAGTATATCATGTTTGGAATAGTGAGTTGAATAAGCCTTAAATACCTTGATTATAATCATCATGATTCGAATCTTAGTACACTGAATATGTGAAGATAAGCTTCTATCATTGGTAAACCGAATCTAATAGATGATTTCATAGTAATCTTGGACTAGACGTTAACATCCTTATTGTTAGATAAATCTAAAGTTTTGATCATGGAAGGATTTATCTAGTATATATAGGACGTTTATCAACTTCAGTATGATAACATGGACTGATCTAGAGGTGTTGATATCAACCGTTTAGCTTTTCGAATTGTCGTATGAAGATTTGAAGTCGGAATAGAATATGGTTTTATATTGGTAGGCATATCCTTGAATCCGAAGTTATCTTTATTCGTAAAATCATTCATAAGGGTATGAACATGGTATTCATGGAAGTAACATGAATTATCACGCAAGATTTCATTGTCTCGATCATGGCGAGAACAGTTTACTGCTCAGCAGTAAACTGCCATGTAGAGATAGCGCACGCTATACTATGCAGTTTAACGTGCACTATCGAGCACTAGTTAGCGTGCGCTACGTTTGGTACGTAACGTACGCTAGACCATCAGACGAGTCAGTTGGCTGATCAGGGAAGTACTGACCATGCATCGTTAGCGTGCGCTAGGCTTTGTTGTTTGCGTGCGCTATCGGGCGAGCATTTAACGACGCTACGTAATACTTAGCGTGCGCTAAGCTATTCGGGCAGATTGCAGTTTATGAACTTTTGACCGTTAATTGAATTGTTAAACATTTGTACGACGTGAGATAAATCCTATATCATTTCTTTTGTTAAGGTTTGGTCTCGTTACGTGATTGATTGAGGAGGACGATCTTCGAGTATTCATTTTCGTGGAAGTATTGTTATTGTCTTCAAATCGAGGCAAGTACCTTAATTGTTTTATGTATTGTTGTTATACATATTGTCGTGCATGTATGTCGTTATTGTGTGTCCACCTCGTGTTGGTCCGACGGGATCATCGGGGGATCTATGCTAGCGTGCGCTGGATCATCGGATGGGTTTTTCCACCACGGGTTGGTCTGACGGGATCATCGTGGGTTCTAGGCAGTGAACGCTGGTTCGATGGAATTACCATGTGTATGTATTGATATCATGTTGTGATTATCAGTTGTGAATGTTATGTTTGAGTTTCTCGTAGGAGAAGACTCGTTGGTATTTTGTCGTTTACATTATTATTATTCACCGTGAGATATGAATAATATGTTGTGGTACTTGTACTAGCATCGTTGTGCTAACCCCTTCGGGGGTGAACATTTTGTTTGTGTTCAGGATCCAGGAGAGCGGGGAAACAACCACTGGAACTGTATGGTGACGAGGGTGCAGAGTGATGTCCCGACCGGGTTTATTTATCTGTTGTTTATTCGTTATTTCAATAAGTACTCGAGTACGAAGTCATTTGTGATGATTTGAATTTGGTGATGTATTATTGAGTTCTGTTGAACAATTGTACTGTTTCTGTATTTGCTCAGAACTGATGTACTGTAATTCCGTTATTTCCATTCGTTAGTACCTTTTTATGCTTATTCAATTCTTCAGCCTTGTAAATCCTTATGTAAAGGATTTACGGCGCTGTAATATTCCCGAATATATTGGGGGTGTTACAGAAATTCTGAGCACTGGGCAACATGCTCATGATAAAAGTGGCTTAGGATACAGCTCATGTTCAAACAAAGGGAAAACTAGTACAGTGTTCGTCAAGAGTGTGGAACACATTCCAGAATCGGAAGATACCCCTAGTCCCGTGAAGGAACTCGTGTGCAGAAAACCGAAGGCTGCAATTCCGCCCCGCAATCCTATACTGCAGCAATGGAATCATAAGCCATTCCAACCTGTGAGGCGCACTCAACAGCATGCTCCCAGAGCATATCAACAGCGTCAACAGCCGTTCAGAAGGAAGGCTGTATCCAACCACCAAAGGCCCGCACGGCAGTACTATCAGTACAGCTCGCCGAGGTATTGGATACATGAGCCCCGTTATCTCTCAAGATAGCATATGCCAGTTCAGTATCAACAACAGCATTGGGAATCCAACTGGAGACCCAAAAGACAAGCTGTTAGGCCTAAGAAAATGGCTCCACCTCCTAGACGGCACTCGTACTGGAATAATAATAATAACCCTGAACTTTACATGCGTAATAATTATCATGATTATAACGACTACGGATATGCCCCCCGTAGATATCGCAACACTGTACCAAGTATGTCCTACAGTAAACCAATTGCTGCCAGGAAAACTTGGGTACCTAAAGGAACTAACGTACATGGACCCAAAAATCAAAGGGGACCTAAATCTACCTAATTTCTTTATTACAGGACATTCTAGAGGAGGATACCTGGTACTTTGATAGTGGATGCTCTCGTCACATGACTGGAGATAGGAGCAAGCTATCTGATTTTGTAGAAGGTCGCGGTCCAAAAGTTCGCTTCGGTGATAAGTCTAAAGGAAGAACAAGAGGGAAAGGAAACCTACTTGTCGGGAAATTCAAGGTCACCGATGTTGCATACGTTGAAGGCTTACAGTATAATCTACTTAGTATTAGCCGATTACGTGATAAACAGTTCTCGGTGAAGTTCTATATAGATCATTGTAGAGTCAAGAACACCCAAACTAAGGAAGTTGTGCTTACAGAAGCGGATCGTAATATGTACATTCTTGATCGAAGCCTATGAGCTCCTCAATTCCATGTTTTGTTGCCAAAGGCACCTGCAGATCTTAGTCGGCTATGGCACAAGAGGATGTCTCACATCAACTTCAAGACGATCAACAAGCTCTCAAGACAGGAATGGTTAGAGGTTTGCCAAATGTGTCATTCAAGAAGGACGGCGTCTGCGGACCATGCCGAAAAGGCAAGCAAATCAAGTCAACCACGAAAAGAAAATCCTACCTTTCAACCCAAAGATCTTGGAAATGCTACACATGGATCTCTGATCCTGTAGACCCAAAGAAGTTTGGGAGGTAAGAAATACCGCATGGTTGTTGTTGATGATTATTCCGTATGCTTAGACGATCTTTCTTAGCAAGAAGAAGGAAACAACATCAAAGCCGCCGAGCTCTGAGAAAGTTGCAAAATGAAAAGGCATCGAGTATCGTGTGCATTCGTTCGGCAGTACGAGAATTCACTAACCGCTTTATAGAGCAATACTGTTCGAGAATGGAATACAAGACGAATACTCAAATGCCGTACACCTCAACAAAATGGTGTTGCCGAGCGAAAGAATAGGACGTTGAAAGAAGCAACAAGGACAATGATTGCCGCAAGCAAATTGCCCACGGCGTTTCGGGTGAAGCAACCAATACAACGTGCTACACTCAAAACCACCGTATCGTCAACAAGCACCACAACAAAACAAAGATATGAGGTATGGAATAACAAAACTCCATTAGTTTCGTATTTTCACATTTTTGGATGCAGTGTTATGTATTGAACAATGGGAAGGACCAACTTAGAACCTTTGATGAAAAATCGATGAAGGAATATTCGTAGGATACTCCTCCGTCAAGAAAGCTTTAATCTTCAATAAAAGGAAGTCGACGATCGAGAAATCGGTTCATGTAGTGTTCGACGAACCACACCATGACCCTACAGAGTAGATGATATCACTCGAACATTCACCATCTATCTATCTTGGATCCACCAACACCCATAGAACACATCGTTGATTTAGAAATCAACCCCGCACTGTAAGAATCGATGTGGATGAAGCCGACTGCATAAGCCGGAGTCAGTATCCACAGAATCTTTCGATACAAGACGGATCCCGAATTAGAACCCGACCGAAGATGGTTGAGAGATCACCCGCAAGAGCTGATCATTCGAAACATTAATGCCGGTGTTTCTACTCGTAGGAGAATACAGAGTACACAAGGAAATGTACTTTGTGCACAAGAAGAATCTAATGCTGAAGTTTCACAGTTTCCTGAATGGAAATCTCAATCCGAACTTAGGAGACTCAATATGTGCACTATCGCTGTATTCTTAGCCCAGTCCGAACCTGTTTCGACCATAGACGCTCTTAACAACTCTCATTGGATAACATCTATGGAAGAAGAGCTTAACGGTTTCGAAAGAAACAATGTATGGTATCTTGTACCCAAGCCAACACACCAATCGGTTATAGGAACCAAATGGGTATTTCGAAACAAAAAGGATCGAAATGGACTTATCATAAGGAAAAAATCCAGACTTGTAGCACAAGGATATAGTCAGGAAGAAGGAATCGACTATGATGAAACCTTCGCCCGTGTAGCGAGACTAGAAGCCATTAGGATATTTTTAGCCTTTGCCGCCCATAAGAGTTTTATCGTATACCAAATGGACGTCAAAAGTGCTTTCCTGAATGGAGATCTTGTAGAAGAAGTTTATGTTGAACAACCACCAGGGTTTGCCAACACAGACGGTATCGATCTAGTTTACAGGCTAAGGAAAGCACTGTATGGACTTAAACAAGCCCCTAGAGCCTGGTACGAAACCCTGTCCCAGTATCTAACCAACAACGGATTTGAGAAAGGTGCTGTGGACAAAACCTTGTTCAAGATACAGGAAGGTGATGACCTTCTTATGGTGCAAATCTATGTGGATGATATTATTTTTGGTTCAACTAACCTTGCTCTATGTCAAAGGTTCTCTCATCTCATGCAAAGTAAATTTGAAATGAGTATGATGGGGGAACTTAGTTATTTCCTAGGTTTGCAGGTAAAGCAGTTGCCTAAAGGTATATTCATCAACCAGGAGAAATACAGCAAGGAGCTTCTCAACAAATTTGGAATGAACACTTCCAAATCCTCGCCAACCCCCATGAGCACTTCCATGCAAATTAGTGCTGATGAAGCCGGAAAGCCGTTTGACCAATCACTCTACAGGAAGCTCATTGGTTCGCTCCTGTACCTAACGGCTAGCAGGCCCGATATCCAGTTTGCTGTTGGAGTGTGCGCGAGATACCAAGTTTCACCTAAGGAATCACACTTCAATACAGCTAAACGAATCCTGAAGTACATTAAAGGAACGGTCGATGCAGGACTATGGTATCCTAAGGAAGGCGGATTCGATTTAATTGGATACAGCGACTCGGATCTCGGAGGCTGCAAGCTAGATAGGAAGAGTACAAGTGGAACTTGTCACTTTCTCGGACCTAGACTCGTTTCTTGGTTCAGTAAGAAGCAATTGGCTAACTCTCTTTCCACGGCTGAATCAGAGTACTATGCTACTGGTAGCTGCTGTATGCAGATCCTTTGGATGCAGCAACAACTGTCAGACTATGGAATAGATGCTAGAGAGACTCCAATCATGTGTGATAGCACGAGTGCAATTGCAATCACGCACAATCCTGTTCTGCACTCGCGCACTAAGCATATCAACATGAAGCATCATTTTATAAGGAACCACGTCGAGAACAAGGATGTTCGCCTGGAAAAGGTTCATATAGACGTTCAGCTAGCCGACATCTTCACCAAGCCGCTCGACACAGCAAGATTCAACATGCTCAGACAAGAATTGGGAATGCTACATCCAGACTCCCTGTAAGTAATTTACTGTTTTTACTCAACAATTGAGGGGGAATGCTGTAAGACCCAAGAATACAGTATCCAACATTAATTATTTGTACACTCAGAATCGTCAATACAGCACTATAGCGAGCGAAGACATATGAATCCTACAGCTGGTGTGTGCAATAATTAAGGGGGAATACTGTAGGACCCATGAATACAGCATTAATCCAAATATTGCTGTATGGAATTCAAAACCTATACGCACCTTTTTGAGGGGGAATGCTGTATCGACGCGGAAACAGCACATGCTATAGGATTTTGATTCAGTATATAATATAATATTATTTCCTTTCAAAATAATTTTTGTCCACGTGCCCTATTTTTATGTCAAACGTCATGTACATTATATGCCTTACACGACATCTGGACAACTGAATCTCAAAAGCCGCGATGTTTTTAAATTGTTTATTACTTTTAAACCGCCGTTTTAGGCATTTATGGTATCAACTTATGTCAAAAGTGGGACCCGCTGATATTTTAAATATTTTAATGGATTAGCGTACCAGTTACACTCAGTCCATCTTAAACGTTGATTTCAAAACCGGTTCCCATCCCTTAAAATCTGACCATTCGTACTCTGCAAAACCCTATTTCGCCGCCCAGCTATAAAAGGACTGAATCTGCCATTAGAAACTCTTTACGCTTTCTGCAAATTCAAGAGTTCTCAAGCAAAAACAGCCTACATATTTTTCTGCATTTTACTGCATAGTTCTTTTATTTTCTTGCACCTTTTTTCTTAAGAAAACATCAATGGCTGGACAATCTTCTTCTCTTGCTCTGAAGAAATCTGCTAACATCATTGATGGCTGGATCTTCTCCAAACCTGTCATCATTGAGCGTATTCTCTCAGAAACCAACGACGCAGAACCCATGGAATATATCATAACTCGTCTTCAACAACAAGGCCTCTATCGCCTTGGAAGCAAGATGGCGACAAATTCGACACCCATCCGGTTGAGGAATTCTACCTCAACGCCGTACGTTTTCTATCATTGGCCCAAGGAGGTCATGTTGCGACATCAACCTTTCTGATCCGGGGAGTTGAGATCTGTATCGATCACGATCTGCTCCAGAACATCTACAGGCTACCCGCTGATGGCCTGACCATGGATCAACTTGAGACATTCGGATCTCAAGAGCTCATTACTAAATTTTATGGACTGTTCACAGGGTCCAAAGTTGTTGACATGGTGACGACTACTTGTCACAAGAAAAACTTTTGTCTTCCTTACGTGTATCTTCATGATTTTTGCTCCAGGATTATTGAGAAACGAACCGGTGCGTTCGAGATGTGTACCAACTTGAGGTTCAGGATGATGGTGGCTATTCTGACCTGTGAAAAGGTCAATTGGTGCCAAATAATCCTGAAGCGCCTACAAGAGGAGGTGTGCAAACCTGCCACCCATAAGAAATCTTTCGGTTTAATGTTGAACTATATCCTGACGAAGTGCGGACTGACGCAATCCGCCGATGCGAAGAAGAATAGCTCGAGGATATACTTAGGAGGCGTCAAGCCTACTGCGTATAACCAGAGAACCTTGTCTTGCAACCACCCAAGAACCAGACACATGCCAATTTCTGATAATCCAAGAGATGAATCCTTGAAGTTCCAAGAAGTGGAATCTTCAAAGAAGCGAAAGAGATCTCACAGCAAGAAACACTCTGCTGGTGAGAAGCCCAAGAAGAGACTTCGGAGGCTTTCGAAAATCAAATCTGCTAAGACCACTGACGAAGTCTCCCCCGTGGCTCAACCCTCTGACGAAGAACCCCAGGGCCCAACCCCTGTGGAAGAGGTGTCTCCTACTGTATCGACAGTAGATCCCGAGCCTTTGGCGGCTAGGACGGATATTGAGACATCTGCCAACGATCAAGACTTTAGTGAGTCGGCTGCCCATTTGGAGCCAAAAGCTACTTCTCCTATGCGGGATCCCACACCCGTACAGGATCCTTCTTCCTTCAGGGCACCATCCCCTGTAAGGAGTCCCTCTTCCGTACAGGATCCCATACCTATACAGGAATCCCTCGATACAGCGTCTCCAGACACTGTACGAAGTCCCTCCCCTGACTCGATTATTAATCAGACCCTTCTTTCGGTTCAAATTGAACATGCCTACGAAAGATTTTTGCAATGGAAAGGCTACAGGCTAGCTCCGTACGATACACTGTACAACTGGAGCGATTGGAGCCACGAAGAGAGATTCGTCTCAGAAGTGACGGACTCAACAGAAATTGAGGCGCTGCTTCGATGGGACAATCCCTCCTGCAAGGATCTAATTGAAAGCCATCTTCTGCACAAATATGACGCTCGGAGGAAAGGAAAGAAAAATTCAGAGGATTCTCCCACTAATCCAAAAGACAACGAAGATCATGACTCAGACGACGACGACGATGCCTTACAAGCAGGTATGAGGATGAGTCGTGAAGAGGCTGAAGCTCGAGACGCCTCTCCACCCAGAGACGACGAAGGGTCTTCTACCCAGAACAATACCCCTTCGCCACAACATGAGAACATTCCCGACGAAGAGGAATAAGTCCCTCCAGTCGAGGAAGCAAAAGAAATTTTGGAATAGGCACCTGAGCCTGCTGCGACCGAAGAAGCTGTTCCTGAAAGACAACAGGAGGATTCAGTCCCTCCTGTATCCATGTATGCTGAAGATTCTTCGCAACAGGAAGCTTCTCAACCCCCTGTCGCCGAACCACAGGAAGCTGCTCCCGCCCCTTCAACCGTGGAATCCGAGGACGGTATCGAACCCGAGGATGTCCAACTTACTTCACGCCCATCCGTGAATGTAAGAAGGTTGAACAGCTCTGCAGACCTTGACCAACCAGATTCTCCGATTTCTGCCGCACAGAAAGAGCGCCTGCGTGCACTTGGCCTTCAAACTGTATTCATCCAGGATGCAGTAAATGCTCTATCTTCCGTTGAAAAAGCATTAAATTGGATGCATATACGCCGTCGAAGAAATGACCACTCTTCAACATGAAGTATCTCGTGTTGTCGACGCATTCATTATTTTGCCAGAAGTTTTCAAACAAGCTTTGAAAAGCATGGACGATAAGCAGGAGCAACTGCTGAAGGAAGAAGCATCAAAAACGAGGATAGCTGAAGCCAAGACCGCTTGTGCTATGATTGAAAACAGCTCTCAACTGCGCGCTCACGACAAATGCATTAAAGAAATGTCGCAGACTCTTTCCTCCCTTGTAGAGAGAATGACTAACATCGAGACAAAACAGGATGCTGCACTAGAAATCCTAAAAAGTCTTGATGAAGCCAAAAAGGGGGAAGAAGCACGAGAAGCTGCTAGGAGAATCAGGATGCAACAAGAAAGGGAATTTGAGGCTGCTCAAAACAGTATCACTGCCAAGTTGAACAAACTAGCACCTCCCTCCCAAAGTTTTAAAATTTCAGGCTCCCGACCGGAATTTCATGATCCCAATGTCCCTTGGCAAACTCTAATTCAGAGACCTTCTGAAATTCGTCTGCCGACCAACCGCAATCCTACTGCCGACGAAGTGAAGCACTGGAGGAAGAACAAACTGATGAGATACTTTGTCAAACTCATCAGGGAATCCGCCATCTTCAAGAACTATAAAATGTTAGCGGAGGCCGCAGACAAATTTACGAAGATGCTAGAAGACGGGAAACTCCCTCTCCAAATCGAGATGAAATCCAAACACAGAAGAGGAGATCGGATCACCCATCCAGAAGACTGGATACTTGCCTTTGATCGATCCTATGAAGGAAGAGCTACATACCAGGATCGAGGCAATGATTCTCTTCAGAACTAGTGGCATGGTACCGATAATGACCCAGGGAAAAAGCCATGGAGGCATGCGGACTATAGATAGGAGCTGAAATCTCTGTATATTTTTTTTTTTTTTTGTAATTTCTCTTCGAAACAGCAAACTTTGTACTCAATTCATTTTTATCAATAAAAGCGTTTGTTTGTCTTGAAAGATTACAACTCGTAATCTACTGTGTTGATGTATGATTACTTAAATTGTTTGATAGCAATCTCAAGTTAGATAAACTTGATTGAAAATTAAGGCATTTAACTAGTCTACGAACAGTTCATAATTTCAGTTGTAAGCTTAGAATACATTGTAAGATTGTGCCTGCGCGCCAATCATAAGCTTAAGTTGTAATAAATCCTTAAACTGTATCGAACTTGCCTGCGAGCAGTTCATCATTTAGACTAAATCAGACCTTTTGACGAAAGACCAAGAAATCTGCCAGAAGACATCAAAGAAGATCACTTCATGAAGAAGGTTTTGGCATCATCAAGAAAGACTTGAGAAATTAAGAAAGCAAGTCTTGGCAAATTGTCAAAAAGGGGGAAATTGTTGGGAAAACAAAGACCCTGTATCGAAACAGCCGGGATATCCGATCCCTGTATCGAATGATATTTAATAAAGAGGTTTTGACATATATGCCAATCCGAATACAGTAAAGGAAACTGTATCGAAGCTTTGAGGCTTTATCCTGTATCGAAGACCCGCCTCGAAACAGCATATAGTAAAGCTCTTCAGTTGTAACACCCCAAACTAGGCGGATATTACAGTGTCGTAGATCCCCAACTGGGACCCACCAGGCAAATGAAAATGAATGAATTACACAAGATAAATGTAGTACCGAACTACATTACAACAATAATTACTCCGATGAGGAGTTTAGTTACAACACACCAGGATAATACCGAATACTAGTGTATTTTATATGAAGATAAAATACACAACACTGAATGAAACGGAGTATTCAAATGAAAGTCTGCAGCGGAAAATAAAGGACAACAACATGAATAACTGAAAGATCGGGGGCCCCTACTAGTATCACTAGGACTCCTTGACATCAACATGCTATTCCCGTGCGTTTGCCTTGCCATGACCTGAAAAACAAAATCCCCAAACGGGTCGATTACAAAGAACAACAATCCTCAAGGGTTGAAAATACACAATTATGATTAATCAAGTTATGAAATATTCTTAGTTATGAATTACGCTGAAGAGGAGTATCATAGTACGCCCGTAATGTTCTGTGTAAGTGTACAACACCCGTCCGTGTACCTAATTAGTCTCACGGTGTAACGCTTTCCCGTGTGCACGGTCTAATGTATCGGTGAACCCAATACAATAACCATCGTGTGCCCGACTAAAAATTCCACACAGCCACACCCGGCCACGCAATATGAACCCAGAAGGTCATATGAACGAGAATGACCGTAATGAATATCAATGAATAAATAATAATCTGACAAAGTCAAGAATGACTCACCGAGATGAGGGTAATAATGAAATGAATAATAGCTCAACGAAAAGATTGGAAACGTCGTTCCTTATGACTGAAGTGATTAATTGACAATAACAAGTTTTAATATGATTAATACAATGATGAATGAGTTATGATTATGAATGATCAACAACAAAAGGTATGAATATCCTTTTAACCGAGTAAGAATTAACTTACAAAATACCGATGAAGAAAGTCCTTCCACGAACAAATGTCCTAAATGAAGTGTCGGTCGCACGAACAACCTTAATTCAATACAATTACCGACAATCCGATCAATATACGAATCAAACACGAATATAACGAACTCAAAACGTCGATACAATAAAACTAAGTCCATTGAGGTATTAAAACAAACACGTTGCGTCCAAACTCCGATTGTTTACAATCAAACTTCAATATACCAATATCAAATCCCCCAAGAAGTGTTTCAAACCAATAAAACATCTCCAATACGATCAATAATCTGATATGAATATCCAAAAACGTGATTATAACAACAATTAGTCGAAAATCCCCAATTCCAACTCGATATTCAAGGTGTTCTTGAATAATTCCTCAATAATCCAATGAATCCTTATACAAACTCATAATCATATACATATCCCTTCATATAACATGATTATAACGTCCAAAACATCATATCTCAACACAAAATCGAAGTCCAAAGTGTTGAAGGAATTACCTCTTGAAGATTCAAGTACTTTAATCCGAAGAACACGCGTTAGATTGATTATCCGGGCTTCACGATCGAAAGGAGATGAATAAAATCAAACACCCAAATGATAATTGATGAAGAAAACTCTCCCTCAAGCTTATCTCTCTCGTAAGAAGGTGGAAAAGATGAAAAAAATGAGCTGAAATGCTCAAAAAACCAATTTAAAGGGGTTGACTACCCTGCCGGACACGGCCCGTGCCGATCGGCACGGTCGTGTCACACAGCTGGCCGACAGGGACTCGACCGTGTCCTGCTTGACACGGTCGCGGCGCGGAGGGCCTTCCGAAAGTGACCCGTCCGACAGCGACTCGGCATGACTCGACCGTGTCCTGGGACACGGTCGGGCGTTGCCGACAGTCGGTTCTGGATTATCCGGAAGAGTCCGACTCGGCCGTGCTAGACGACACGGTCGGGTCCTGAGGCAGAGACTTCAGCATTTTCCGGACGAGTACGGCACGGGCCGTGTCGGACGACACGGCCGAGTTCGTTCGGCAGTGATCGGCCAAAACTGAAAAATGAGCGGTCGAGCTAAAACGACCATAACTCTCTCGTACGGACTCCGATTGACTCACCGTTTGAACCATTGGAAAGCTAACTCGATGCTCTATAATATTGCAAAGATTAAGAATTTTTGGAGTTACCAAAAATTAATGGTGATCTAACAAATTCGAACTCATATGAGGAAAGTTGAAACAATGAACAATAACGATACACAACTCGAAGTTTTTCCGAACGGTGAACACGGTGAATGAACATGATTGATGAATGATTATAATTGAGTGAAAATCCACTGAGTGACAATCACCGAATGAAATTACTGAATGATAATGACTGAATTACAACCGGGTATTACATACTCCCCCCTTAAAAAGAGTTTCGTCCCCGAAACTAAGGGTCAAACAACTCGGGATAACTCTCCCGCATATTCTCCTCGGTTTCCCCAGTGGCCTCTTCGACTCCGTGTCTAGACCACTGAATCTTGACCAAAGGGATTGTCTTGTTCCTCAACTGTTTGATTCGCCGCTCTAACACTCGTACAGGACGCTCCTCGTACGAATGATCATCTGCGATCTTGATTTCGTCGAACTGAAGTATGTGACTCGAGTCGGCAACATACTTCCGCAACTGAGAGACGTGAAACACATTATGAATCCTGCTCAAAGCCGGAGGTAAATCCAATCGATAAGCTAACTCGCCTACTCGATCCAAAATTTCAAACGGTCCAATGAATCTCGGGCTCAACTTCCCCCGTTTTCCGAAATGGAAAATACCTCGACTCGGGGATACCTTGACCAAAACATGGTCACCCGTCTCGAACTCTAGTGGTCGACGGCGATTATCTGCATATGATTTCTATCGACTCTGAGCTGTCAACATACGACTCTTGATCAAAGCTACCTTCTCTCGGGCGGCTATAAGCATATCGGACTCGGTGCCGATTGATTCTGACAAGTCATCTCAACACAAAGGAGAGCGACAACGACGACCGTACAAGGCCTCGTAAGGTGCCATCTTAATGGAAGCATGCCAACTATTATTATACGTGAACTCGATCAACGGTAGTTGGGCTTCCCAATCGTCCTTCCAATCGAGGACGCATGCCCTCAACATGTCCTCTAATGTCTGAATAGTTCTCTCTGATTGTCCGTCAATTTGAGGATGAAAAGCGATCGAGATTAAGCTGAGTTCCCATAGCACGATGAACTGATTTCCAAAAATGTGACACAACCCGTCCGTCACGATCGGAAACGATACTTTTAGGAATACCGTGCAATCTCACTATCTCTTTCATGAATAACTGGGCAAGTCTCTCGGGACCCCAACTATCCTTAATCTCAAGAAAATGAGTTGATTTAGTTAAGCGGTCCACAATCACCCAGATTGTATTCATGCCACGACGACTCGTCGGCAAACTCGTGATGAAATCCATAGAAATGTCTTCCCACTTCCACTCTGGAATAGGGAGAGGTTTCAGCATACCCATGCTGATGTTCAATCTTGACTTGTTGGCAAGTTAAGCATCTCGAAACAAATTCCGCGATTTCTCGCTTCATATTACTCCACCAGTAATTTTGTTTCAAGTCCTTGTACATCTTGCTGGACCCCGGATGAATAGAATAAGGGGTAGCATGAGCTTCTCTCAAAATAGAGTTTTTCAACTCGTCATTCGCCGGTACACAACCGATTCTTAAACCTCAAAAGTCCATCCTCGTGGACCACGAATCCAGGGGCTTTCCCCTGAGCCACATCTTCACGGATGCGCAACAATGAAGGGTCTGAACTCTGATTCTCTCTGATTACCTCCTCAAATGACGATGAAATCTCTAACATACAAAGATGTCCCTGAACTCGTGGCCGCACCTCGATCTCGGGTCTAAGGAATTCTGCTGAAGCTCCTTCGAACTATTAAACGAGCAAGCATCTGCTCCCGAACGGACTTACGACTCAAGGCGTCGGCGACAACGTTCGCCTTGCCTGTGGTAAAGGATCTCGATATCAAAATCTTTGATTAGTTCCAACCACCGCCTCTGTCGCATATTTAACTCCTTGTGAGTAAATATATCCTTCAACTCTTGTGATTGGTGAATAACTGAAAGGTGACGCCATAAAGGTAACGACGCCAAATCCCCAACGCGAAAAGCACGGCTGCTAGCTCCAGGTCGTGGGTTGGATAATTGACCAACTATTCCGAGGAAACATCGGATTTACTTAATATCTTTCGGAGGTTGCCAATCTCGGATAGTCTCCGTCTTCTGAGGATCGACACGAACTCGCGATGAAATTACATGTCCGAGAAAGTCACCTCGGACCTCCAGAACTCACATTTGGAAAACTTTCCATAAAGTTGTTCTCGTCTCAACACGTCGAGAACCTGATGAAGACGTACCTCGTGTTCCTCTTGGCTACGAGAATAAATCAAAATGTCATCGATGAAGACAATACCGCAGGTGCAATAGTTAGCTCGAACGGCATAACTACGAACTCATAATGACCATAGCGTGTACGAAACGCTGTCCTCGATATACGACTCTCGAATCCGCAACTGGTGATATCCAGATCTTAAGTCGATCTTGGAAAATACTGAAGCTTCCTGAAGTTGATCTAAAAGATCATCAATACGAGGTAAAGGATACTACTCTTGATCATCACCCTGTTCAACTCCTGGTAATCGATACACAAGCGAAAAGAACTATCATTCTTCTTGACAAACAGCACTGGTGCTCCCCACGGGGACGTACTCGGTTGGATATAACCTTCCTCGAACTATTCCTCAAGTTGAATCTTCAACTCCTGCATTCTGGTCGGGGCCATCCGATACGGTGCCTTCGATACAGGGGACGTACCGGCTCCAACACACTAAAGAATTCCCTTACTCTATGTGAAGGCAACCAGATAACTCGTCTGGAAATACATCGTCAATCGATGACAATGATACTACGAATGATTGAACATTTCGATTGCCCTAGAATGGTCAATCGATAAAAAGAGATACCAATAATGATTGAACAACTCGATTGCCTTAGAAAGGCCAATCGATGAAGATGATACAAGGAATGTTTGAATAACTCGATTGCCTTTGAAAGGCCAATCGATGAAAATGATACAATGAATGATTGAATGACTCGATTGTCTTAGAAAAGCCAATCGATGGAAATGATACAAGGAATGATTGAATAACTCGATTGCCTTAGAAAGGTCAATCGATGAAAATGATACAATGAATGATTGAATGACTCGATTGTCTTAGAAAAGCCAATCGATGGAAATGATACAAGAAATGATTGAATAACTCGATTGCCTTAGAAAGGTCAATCGATGAAAATGATACAATGAATGATTGGATAGTTCGATTGCGGAATTTCTCTGCTTTCGCCATAATAAAATTTCTACTGGAACAACGGGGATTACTTCCCTGAAGCACATATTCGACAACCAACGACGGAAAGATAGCGACCAAACGCTAACAAGCACTGAGGATAGTATCAAGATGGTTAAGCCAACTAATACCGAAAATTAAGTCGTCCTAAGATAAATTCACCACGATTAGATCCATCAATCAATCGCGGTCGTTAAGCTTAATTCGGTATGATTCCGAAAATTCTTCCATCGTCAGGTAGACCGATGGTATGAGGTCCACAAGCAGTAGGACTATCCCGAAATAAGTCTATTCAAGCATGATTCGAAAATGAATGAATGCGGTGTACCAAAGATCAAAAGGTACACACAAGTTGAAATAAAATTACGAGTATACCGAAATCATTCGGGCCACCGGATCGTCGATCCTCCTCATCATATGAATCAGGACTTGCCGGCCCCGAACCGACGCTCCGTCGATAAATACGAGCTCCAACTCTATTTGCTTCCATTATCTTAAACGACGATGATAAAGCGATCGATTCTCAAGCTGGTTGCTTGGGGCACGAGATGACACCGAGCCGACTTGGAGTCCTTTCGGCAAAAACGGGCCTTATGCCCAAAATTCCCACAATTATAGCACGTGATAGACGGTTTCGGACACTCGGTGCTGAAATGACTCGGCGTTCCACAATTAAAACAGTGATGGCGAACGGCGCTCGGGAATGAGATCCCGCACGATTATGCGCCGTAGGAGGTCGCTCAGAAACGATAAGACTCACACGAGGCTTCTTGCAGGTTGACTGACCGCCTTCGGATAGATTACGCTTCGTTGATTTCCTATTGACAAATGCAGGTTGCTGCTCAGCAATTTCCTTAGCAGCTAGCTCGTACGGGAGAGTTCTCTCGATTAATCCGGTCAGAGTGGCGCAATGATGATTGAGCAACTGCACATGGGTCATCATGGCCTGCATAAAAGTGAGTGGATCAACCCGAACATCTTCTGATCGAGCGAGTCACAGGCACGATTTCCGGCGGCCAGTGATTATTTCTCGGGTTTCGGTCCGCACCGCGGCCTCTTCTCGTGCATCCCCTGACAGCTCTCTCCATACGGAAGTAGGAAGGTCGCATAATGATTATATTTCCCGCATGATTAGCACGTTATGATTATGTCATGAGATGATGAAAATGAGTATACATGCTCTAACTTAGTGATTATATGAATGATTTACTGAAGTTACATGATTATCTGATGAAATTCTTGAAACGATTATCTTGAATAACTTAACAAGATTGATAATATGATCATCCGTTGACAATGGATAATGAAATGAATTGAGTAATTAATGAGTTAACATGATCGTCGATTATTAATCGAGTAATGAAATGAATTAAGTGATTAATGAGTTAACATGATCGCCCTAATCACAATGAATGATGAAGTTTGAGGATTGTTAATTGATGAATGATGAATGAATGACTATTGCGAAATTATACCATGGCGTTAGAAATCTTACGCTTCTTCCGGTCGATTGGCTCGGCATTTGCACAGTCACACGTGACGCGAAAGTCCAATGATACTAGTCGATGAGGATGATTTCAAATGAGACATGACTCGGAAGGTAGTATTCAAAACCACGCTCCGATACCAACTCGTAACACCCCAAACTAGGCGGATATTACGGTCTGTAGATCCCCAACCGGGACCCACCGTGCAAATGAAAATGAATGAATTACACAAGATAAATGTAGTACCGAACTACATTACAACAATAATTACTCCGATGAGGAGTTTAGTTACAACACACCAGGATAATACCGAATACTAGTGTATTTTATATGAAGATAAAATACACAACACTGAATGAAACGGAGTATTCAAATGAAAGTCCGCAGCGGAAAATAAAGGACAATAACATGAATAACTGAAAGATCGGGGCCCCCTACTAGTATCACTAGGACTCCTCGACATCAACATGCTATTCCCGTGCGTTTGCCTTGCCATGACCTGAAAAACAAAATCCCCAAACGGGTTCAGTTACAAAGAACAACAATCCTCAAGGGTTGAAAATACACAATTATGATTAACTGAAGTTATGAAATATTCTTAGTTATGAATTACGCTGAAGAGGAGTATCATAGTACGCCCGTAATGTTCTGTGTAAGTGTACAACACCCGTCCGTGTACCTAATTAGTCTCACGGTGTAACGCTTTCCCGTGTGCACGGTCTAATGTATCGGTGAACCCAATACAATAACCATCGTGTGCCCGACTAAAAATTCCACACACCACACCCCGCCACGCAATAAGAACCCAGAAGGTCATATGAACGAGAATGACCGTAATGAATATCAATGAATAAATAATAATCTGACAAAGTCAAGAATGACTCACCGAGATGAGGGTAATAATGAAATGAATGATAGCTCAACGAAAAGATTGGAACCGCTGCTCCTTATGGTCAAGTGATTAATTGACAATAACAAGTTTTAATATGATTAATACAATGATGAATGAGTTATGATTATGAATGATCAACAACAAAAGGTATGAATATCCTTTTAACCGAGTAAGAATTAACTTACAAAATACCGATGAAGAAAGTCCTTCCACGAACAAATGTCCTAAATGAAGTGTCGGTCATACGAACAACCTTAATTCAATACAATTACCGACAATCCGATCAATATACGAATCAAACACGAATATAACGAACTCAAAACGTCGATACGATAAAACTAAGTCCATCGAGGCATTAAAACAAACACGTTGCGTCAAACTCCGATTGTTTACAATCAAACTTCAATATACCAATATCAAATCCCCAAGAAGTGTTTCAAACCAATAAAACATCTCCAATACGATCAATAATCCGATATGAATATCCAAAACGTGATTATAACAACAATTAGTCGAAAATCCCCAATTCCAACTCGATATTCAAGGTGTTCTTGAATAATTCCTCAATAATCCAATGAATCCTTATACAAACTCATAATCATATACATATCCCTTCATATAACATTATTATAACGTCCAAAACATCATATCTCAACACAAAATCGAAGTCCAAAGTGTTGAAGGAATTACCTCTTCTTTGATTCAAGTACTTTAATCGAAGAACACGCGTTAGATTGATTATCCAAGCTTCACGATCGAAAGGAGATGAAGAAAATCAAACACCCAAATGATAATTGATGAAGAAAACTCTCCCTCAAGCTTATCTCTCTCGTAAGAAGGTGGAAAAGATGAAAAAATGAGTGAAATGCTCAAAACCAATTTAAAGGGGTTGACTACCTGCCGGACACGGCCGTGCCCGATCGGCACGGCCGTGTCACACAACCGGCCGACAGGACTCGATCGTGTCACCTTGACACGGTCGCGGCGCGAGGGCCTTCCAAAGTGACCCGTCGGGACAATGACTCGGCATGACTCGACCGTGTCTCGGGACACGGTCGGGCGATGCCGGATCGGTCAGCTTATCCGGAAGAGTACGACTGGCCGTGCGGACGACACGGTCGGGTCCCGAGGCGAGACTTCGGCATTTTCCGGACGAGTACGGCACGGGCCGTGTCGGACGACACGGCCGAAGTTCGTTCGGCAGTGATCGCCAAAACTGAAAAATGAGCGGTCGAGCTAAAACGACCATAACTCTCTCGTCCGGACTCCGATTGACTCACCGTTTGAACCATTGGAAAGCTAACTCGATGCTCTATAATATTGAAAAGATTAAGAATTTTTGGAGTTACCAAAAATTAATGGTGATCTAACAAAGTCGAACTCATATGAGGAAAGTTGAAACAATGAACAATAACGATACACAACTCGAAGTTTTTCCGAACGGTGAACACGGTGAATGAACATGATTGATGAACGATTATAATTGAGTGAAAATCCACTGAGTGACAATCACCGAATGAAATTACTGAATGATAATGACTGAATTACAACCGGGTATTACATCAGTACAGCAAGAAGTCTTGTAAAAGACCAAGTATGGAAACTGTCTCGAAACTCAAAATACAGTTATCTTCCATACAGCTCACAAAAGGACAAAGAAGGAATATCCAGAAGTCAAGTCTTGTTGAATAAAGAAGTATTTAAATACTCAAGGATAAAGTATTTAAATACTGCCAGTCTTCAGATCTTCAGAATCCCGCGAAATCCGGATCGTGTCATAATCCCGTTGGAACGAAATCTCATACAAACGGATACATCTCAACGGATATATGCTTCAGAGACTATATATATCTTATGAAGGCATTGAAGATCAGTTACCCAGTCACCTAACACTCAAGCTATCAAAAGTTATCATCAGAGCAAAACATATCTCCAAAGCTTATTGCAATTAAGATCTAAAGAGATATATAGTGCTCATCATCCTGAACAACACTTCATCAGCTGAAAGCTATTAAAGTCAAAGTTGTTGTTCACCATCTGTTCTATACGTTGAACAAACTCAAGATCATCCCTGTGTGGACTGAACAATCTGTGCTTCTCCGGAACTGTGTGTGAAGGGTTTGCATTGAAGAAGACGAAGCTTCAAAACTGTGTGTGAAGAAGCAAGTCAAAGCATTAGCTCAAAACCAATCTTTGTGAACGGTTTAAGCTAAGATCTTTATATCAATCTGTGTGAACGATATATTGATTGTGTGTGTTGTTATAATTACGTAGTTGTGTACGTAGTAATTATAATAAACTTTTTACTCCTGTGTGGAGGAGCAGTGGACGTAGAGGGGTTTACCTCGAACCACTTTAATTACTGTGTTATTTACCTTCAGCTTTTACTGTTTTAATTACTGTGATAAATTAAGTATACACTATACACTTAGTTGCTGTATCCACAGCAACCTACTGTATCCAAGACTTCCGCTACGCACTCAGATTTAAAATCCATACAGTTTGTTGTTTAAACTATTTTCCAAACTGTATCCAGTATACTTAGTGGCCAACATCCTTCCATACTCAAACTCCTCAATGAATAAGAATATAAGACTAAAAGATGGTAAGTTAGCTTAATATAATAACATTTATTAAATACTTCATACAAACTTCAAATGAGATCATACATATTTCAAACAAGAGAATACAAACAAGTACAATAAAGATGCAACAAACATGGAAATTACATATTTATTTATTTATTTATTTTCTTATTTAATTCCATGTCCATGTCCACATTTGCATCCTCAGTAAAATCTGCAGCTTCTAGGTAAGTTGAGTCGTCCTCAGGTTCATGTTCATGAAAATTGACTTCCTTTTCTTTATTTTTCAGAGATGCCTTATACATTTTACAAATATGGTCTGGCGTTCTACAAGCCTTAGCCCAATGTCCCTTTTTCCCGTATCTGAAACAAGAATTTTCATTTTTATTGGATGAACCTTCTTGGACATACTTATCTTTGTCTTGTTGGTTTTTATTAATCATTTCATTTTTTGGGAGGCCTAAAGTAATTTCCATAATCACGGCCACGACCTCGACCTCGACCACGAAAGTGGCCGTGACCGCGTCCCCGACCTCGACCTCTAAACCAACCATGACCACCACGTCCTTGATTAGTAGTTGTGGCATTTGCTTCAGGAATCACTATCACCCCTGTAGGACGAGACTGATGATTCTTTATCAACAGATCATTATTCTTTCAAGCAAGAGAGCAACAATTAATTCAGAGTATTCGGTATATCCCCCGATTCTGTATTGTTGTTGCAGTATTAGATGTGACGTATGGAATGTAGCATACGTCTTTTCCAATTTTTCACCTTCTGTTATGATTTTACCACAAAAATCTAGTTGTGATACAATTCTGAACATAGCAGAATTATACTCGCTCACACTTTTAAAATCTTGGAATCTTAACTTGTTCCATTCATCAACTAGTGCGGGTAATAACACTTACTTTTGATACCCAAATCTTTTCTTAAGATTGTCCCATAAAATTTTGGGATCATCCACGTTCATGTACTCTAGTTTTAATCCCTCATCAAGATGTTGCCTCATGCATTTTAATGTTTTTGCTTTATTCATAGAAAGCTCTTTTTCATCTACCTCCGTTTCTTTCGCAGCATCTGGCACATTATTTGTTAGAATACTTTTGAGTCCTTTGCACCTCAGATGTGTCTTCACATCATTTGTCCAAGACATATAATTGTCTCCATTAAGATTCAAGGGAGCGAAATCGAGCTTAAGATTGGACATGATTATCTATTACAAAACATAAGATCGAAATATAATTAACACATAGCTATTACATTTAATGATGTCAGCTAAACAAAAGTATAATTGAAATTATTACTCAATACAAATACCATTCATGCTTAAATATTAATCACAACAAACCAACTAAAAACTAAAAGAAGAATTGTGACCATCATAATGATGATCACATATGTCTCACTAAAGCAATCGACTTGAGTGTAGCAAATGATGAAATTGAAAAATGTAATAAGAGTGAGGAAAGTCATAAAATATTTACCCATTTTGTAAAAATTGGTAGATATTTTGGAGATGATTAATAAGTGTGGAGTATAATATGAGTATTTATAGATTTTATTTTAAAATATGGCCGTTTATGACCGTTGGAGAATTTTTTATTATTATTATTATTATTATTATTATTATTATTATTATTATTATTGTTAATTATCATTAAAATTGGTGAATATATTCTTATATATTTAATGAACTAACCGTTGGTAATTAGAGTTTGGGGAATGGAAATTCATATATATATATATATATTATAATCTATACGGTTAGTTATAATAATATCACTACTCATATATATATATATGAATTATAATCTATATAGTTAGTTATAATAATATCACTACTCGATTATAAAATATTTCATGACTACTAAAAATAAAAACATCACTACTCGATTATAGAATCTTTCATGATTACTAAAAATAAAAATATCACTACTCGATTATAAAATCTTTCGTGGTCATATGAATGGAGATTTTGTATTCCTCCATTAGTAATCCTCTACAAAATATAGATGAAGATTCAACTCTTCACTAATAAATGGAACTCTTCAAATAAAAATAGGTGAAGATTTTTACACTTCACATAAATTCATTATTATTTAGGTCTTACATATATAATTAGTCCATAGTCCAAGAATCATCTTAAAAATAAGATTGAGCTTAGGTCCTTACACATATAAATTTAAATTGATGATATTTACATAATTATTATATTTTCTTAAATATATTAATTATCATCAATAATGATATTAGATTAATACCATATCTAAATATTATTATTACATAAATTAAATATAAATAAAGTTAATTACATACCTTTAGAATTTAAGGATGATGTACCAATATATCGAGTCCGGCTGTGGAATGGGATTAAATCGGTAGAGCTCGTGCTGATAACGTGTTGTAAAATCGGATATTTTATCACCTCACAATATATATTATATATATATTGTAATATATATTACTACAATATAAGCATAAAGGAGGATGAAAGAAGGTGAAGAAATTGAGCTTTTATTAGAATGAATTGTGTGTACAAAGCTCTACCAAAGAGCTCTATTTATAGCTCAAGATTACATGCTATACAACAAATTAATATTATTTATTATACAACATAATTGTCTTTATATTAGATATTTCAATCCAATAATTGATTGAATTATTGATTGTTGATCCCACATATCATTATTGGTCATATTATAACAGTAACTAATTTTTATAAAGTAGATTCGTCCAATCAACTTTTGAAGCATGGTCAAATTAAATTTAGTGATAGTAGGACGAGTCATTGACTACCATCATCAATTACCATTTGTAGGGCCCCATCAAGAGCCAAGCAACCAAGCTAGAACTTTATGTAATATCTGCAAATTTTCGATTTTCGGTAAATTTCTTTTTTTCGACCAAAGTTCGTTTTGACAACTCTATCATGACCATTTCGTCATTCGGAGAATATTTAATTCTGCACTTTTTATCATCCGAGTTCGTTTCGGTGCTGCTTTGTTGAGTTCCGTGCTTTTTAGCGACTTTTCCGCGCTTGAGTTCGGTTCTTGCGAATCTCGTTCGAAACTGTCGTTTGGGGTTTTCGTAAGTTCATTTAACGTTGTTATACGTGTTGTGAGCTTCGGTTTGATTATTCGTTGACGTATGGTGATTTTCGGGCATTTGGGCCATTTTCGTAATTTCCCAAAGTTTGGGGTAATTACCTTCCGTTGTCGAATTTCGAGCCTTCGGGTGGTCGGAATTGTGTGTCCTACTAGCTCTTAGATTCGTCTTTGTGAGTACTTCGTAACCGTATCTTCGGTTCGTATTCGTGTTCGGGTTTCGGTGTCGTTTTGTTGAATTCGGGATTACTAAACGACTTTTCTAAGTATGAGTTCGTCTTTGTTAGATCACCATTAATTTTTGGTAACTCCAAAAATTATAAATCTTTGCAATATTATAGAACATCGAGTTAGCTTTCCAATGGTTCAAACAGTGAGTCAATGAGTCTGACGAGAGAGTTATGGTCGTTTGATTTTGGCCGAGCACTTCCGGGAGCCTTTCGGCCGATAGGGGTCGATAGACTCTCTGCCGGCATTCCGTATGGGTATCGGTTGGGCCTATCGGCCGATAGGCTGGCCGATAGGTTCTCATTGTGTTACACTATAAATGTGTTGTTTTGAGCGTGAATGGCTCATTTCCTTCCCCATTTTTCCATTTGCGTCGCGAGAGAGAGGATATAGAGGAGAGTTCTTCATCCGGGGTCGATTTTCATCATTTCTTTTCGGTTGTGAGGCTCGGATAATCAATCTAACGTGTTCTACGGATCTTAATACTTGAATCACTCAAGGTAATATCTCTTGAAACCCTACCTTTTTGGATAATTGGGGATTTTGGGGTTTTGTCGATTCTTTCCGTTTCGTTGATGGATTCATGATGAATATGATTATTCTTGTTGGTATTCTTAGTTTCCCTACGGATTCATGGTATATTTCGTGATTTTTACGGAATCGAGAGGGTTTGGTTGTGGTCCGCCCTCGTTGTTATTTTTGTGCGAATATACATGAATCGTAGGCGGGTTTCCTGTGTATTCCATTTCCGTAATCGCTTAGAAGTGGTTGTGATTGTGCTATTCGAATCGTTAGGTTCATTTCCGGTTCCTTGCGGTCGTGTTCAACTCTTCCGCTCCGCTCGTGTCATCGTCTAATTAATCGAGGCAAGTATCCTTATGAACTTACAATCTTGGCATAGTAGTTTTGTATGAGAAATTGTGTGTGTGTGTATGCTCACTACGGGTTAGACTCGACGGGGTCTCGGTAGGGGTCCACGGAGGTGTGGATCGACGAGCTTTGCTTTTAACCACTACGGGTTAGATCCGACGGGGTCTCGGTAGGGGTCCACGGAGGTGTGGATCGACGGTTAATTGTGGTGAATTTTACAAATGTGGTTTGATCATTGGCATTTAGGAAATGAGCGTTTTGGAAATTATGATTTCTTGATGGCATGCATTACTATATGTGTAAGATGTAAAATGTTCATTTGGTTACTTGTACTAGCGTAATTGCTAACCCCTCTGGGACCCGTTGTCGGGAAATTCTTGTTATGGATTTCGTGTTATGTTCAAATGCAGACGAGCGGGCTACTGGATGGTACGAGGATGTCGGCCAAGGTTGTTGACATGTGCAATCGAGTCTTGTTATTTCTTCTGTCTCTTTTGATGTGGATGTTTTCCAAATTGTAAACTTATAGATTGTACTCGCGAGTACTTAGGCTTTACCTTCGATTGTGATTAGTCTTCGTTGGATTCTTGTATTTGTCGGTTGATGTTATTTATGCGGTTGTATGGACGTGTTGTTTTATATTTTTATTGTTAACAATTGTTTCCTTGCTAACCGAGGCGGTTAGTCGAGTGGTGTTTTCTTGTGTTAGCCTGGTGGGTCGCATGTAGGGGTCCACGGCGCTGTAATTCTCCTCGAATATCTTGGGGGTGTTACACTTTAAGCCTAAAAAATTTATGGATAAAAGACTTTAAAAAACTTTAGATTAGTTATAAATATATAATGTGATAAAATAATGATATGTATTTTTGTAGTTTAGTTGGTCAATACTAAGGCTCCAGATCATTTTAGTCCGAGATTCTATTATTAGACTCGGCAAAATTGATTCTTTTATCAATATTTTTTTACTTTAATAAGTCACTTTAAAATTTAATGTAAACCTCTCAATATATTGGGTAGGCCTAACTATTTGTTGGCGATGCCATAATTATCTTCTTATATTATAGGACAAATTACTATATCCGACACATTTGATAAAAGTATTACAAAAATATTATAATACTAACATAATTACAAGAATCACCACCTGGGCTGATAACCAAATGCAATATATTAGGTAACCAAACTGATATTTATAATTATCTAAATGCAATATACTTCAGTCGAGGCTGGTGCATTAGATAATAAATAATTGGTATCCAAATATATAATTTTAAATGATTAAACAATTAATTCTAAGTATTCAATATGTCAATTTTATAATTTTTTTTACATTAACTTTATATAATTAATTAATAAATATTATACGAATATATAAAAAAAGCTATAGTATACTCCTGCCGTCCGGTCCAAATGTGTATATTTCTAACGAAAAATAGTCCCTTTGTAAGTTTACATATGTCACTGTTTACAATCAAATCAAACAATCATCTTTTACTTTTTAATCTTTATTACACATTTCATAATACTTTTTACTTTCTTAATCTCCACCACACATTTATCATCATTACTTATATCAATCATTACCTAAAATATACCAAATATATACCATATGTCAACATTTGACTGGGACAGAGGAAGTACATAAGAGTTGTACAGATATATACGCATACACACATAAGTTACTACATTCAGCCCGATCATTTTATTTTGAGGAATGACAGGGCAACTAACGCAGCCAGAACGTGATAACGCAGGAGGATTTGGGAAATTCTGAGGGCTTAATTAATATCAAAAATACTGAGTGTTCAGTGATAATAATGCAGCATATAAATAGAGAATACTAGGGTTTTCTAACGGGCTGAAAACAAAGGCCCAAAACATAATAACATAAAACAAAGCTTGTAAATAATAACTCGTTTATTTCGCGGTCTCCTCTCCATCGTTTATTACACATACACACATAAGTTACTACATTCAGCCCGATCATTTTATTTTGAGGAATGACAGGGCAACTGACGCAGCCAGAACGTGATAACGCAGGAGGATTTGGGAAATTCCGAGGGCTTAATTAATATCAAAAATACTGAGTGTTCAGTGATAATAATGCAGCATATAAATAGAGAATACTAGGGTTTTCTAACGGGCTGAAAACAAAGGCCCAAAACATAATAACATAAAACAAAGCTTGTAAATAATAACTCGTTTATTTCGTGGTCTCCTCTCCATCATTCCCTCCCCCATCAGAACGATTCCCCCTAGAATCGGGATGGGTCTCCTCTTCATGGGTGTACGGGATTAAGTGCTTCACATTGAAAACATCAGAAGTGCGTAAAGTGGGTGGTAGTCGCAGTTTGTAGGCATTGGAGTTGATCTTTGCGACGACCTCGACCGGACCAATCTTTCGGGATGCTAACTTGTTGTACTCGTGCGTTGGAAAATGATCCTTAGTGAGAACAGCCCAAACCAAGTCACCAACCTCGAATTCCAGGTGACGTCGTTTGCCATTAGCGTAAACTTTGTAACGTGTGTTACTCTCGATCAAACGGGATCTGGCGGCTTCATGAATAGAGGTCAAGTCAGCCCAATATTTCGCTGCGCGGTCGTCTAGGCGAGCATCAGATGGCAACATCATAAAGTTTACGGGACCACGAGGTTCACGGTTGTACACCATCTTAAATGGGGAAAAACCCTTGCTTCGGTTTACCGCAGAGTTGCGAGCAAACTCAGCCTGGTTCAACTGGAAGTCCCAAATGTTATCCCCCACCAAGCAACGAAGCAAGTTCCCCAGAGACCGATTGACAACTTCTGTTTGTCCATCTGCCTGAATATGGTAAGCGTTACTAACGTGAAGCTCAGTGTTGGCGAATTTCCTTAAAGTACGCCAAAAGTGACTCAAGAACCGTGTGTCCCTGTCTGATACAATAGAAGTAGCAAGGCCATGAAGACGATAAACGTCTCAAAAATGCAACTGGGCCATATGAAGAGCATTCGAGGTGCGTTTTCAGGGAATAAAGTGAACCATCTTACTAAAGTGATCGACCACAACAAAGATGGAGTTGAAACCACATTGAGTATGGGGAAGGCTGAGAATAAAGTCCATGTTAACGCCCAGTCGGGATTGGAAGAGGGCGGTATATGCCGGCATTGGTAATCATCCCCTTCGATACCGGGAAAGTATGGCACCGGGCGACAAATCGATCCACGTCTCGGCGTAAAGAAGGCCAGAAATAACGTTCCCGAAGTAGAGCCAGCATACGATCACGACCCACATGGTCGACCCCGTGAAGCTCCGAAATAAGTACTAAGTGAAGGCTGCAATGAGGTACACACAACTGAGTGCCCTTGAACAAAGAACCTTCTACTAAGATGAACTCTATAGTGTCCCCACAAGCTAGACAAGTGAGTACCTTCGAAAAGAAGGGGTCGTCTGCATACAACTGAGCAAAATCATCAAACCCTGGTACCGAGACATGCATATCAACAAGAAAGGAGTGACGATGGCTGAGGGCATCCGAAATCTTGTTAGCATAGCCAGACTTGTGGCGAAGGACGAAGTTGAATTGCTGGAGGTACACGGCCCAATTTGCATGACGGGCTGCGACATTGTCTTGACTTGCCAGGTATTTCAATGAGTCGTTATCCATATACAAGATGAATGCACGCTGAAATAAATTATAATGCCAATGGCGTACTGCTCGTACAACAGCACAAAAATTGGCATCATAGGCACAATACCGAGATCGAGGGCCCGATAATTTCTGACTGAAGAAAGCGACAGGACGACCATCCTGGATAAGGACTGCACCGATTCCAACCTTAGAAGCATCAAAAATGTAGCTCAAAATGAGTGTTGAAATCTGGAAGAATGATAATGGGAGCAGAAATCATCCTCTCCTTGATGGTGGTGAAGGCAGTATCAGCGGCTTCAGACCATACGAAAACCATACCTTTCATACAATCCGTTAGAGGAGCCATGATAGAACTGAAGTGTCGAATGAATCTGTTGGGAATTCTATGCATCGAATACATCAATCAAGAGTAAAATGCAGCGGAAGAAATAATAAGAAAACTCAATTTAGGATCTCATGCAGTAATTCAATTGTTTGATTAAAGGGTTAATCGAATTACCTTAATCCGACGAACAAATCTAAATCCGGACTAGAAGTAGATGAATATCTCCTTTCTCTCTGGGTGATCCACACACGAACAATTCCACAAGCCGGATTGCTAGACCCTTATGAATAATATTGATAAATAGTACAACACAAATTCCCTACTAGAAGGATTGTACTATCGATCAAGATCAACTATGGGAAGAAGATTAGATGACCGACATCGTTCTCCTACTGTAAGAGGAAGAGGGCGATTTTTCTTTCTTTCTTTGGGGGCTTTTTTCCCTTTTTTTTCTTGTTGGCAACTCTTGTCCAAGACCTTCGATTTATACTAAGTAAACCCTAGATTCAAGAATCTAGTATTTGCTTAGTTACCCCTCATCTTATTAAATAATACAATATATATAATATCCAATATTATATATTACTTATTATTTAATCTCCTTATAAATATAATATCCAATATTATATTTATTATTTCTAGTTGATATTTATTCCTACTTGTCTATAATTGTCGTACGTGCGACCCAAAGGCTTATATTATCTTGGAAATTATTTAATACCTTATTAAATAATAAATCATAAGCGGCCTCTAGCAAGATATTATGATTACTCAAATAATATAAGTTAATAGTCCATTAAATCTTTTAACGTGTCAAATCCCTTTGTCGCGCGATATCATATTTGAACTAAGTCATGGAGTCTGTCATACTTATTTATGTTCAAATGCTTTCTCGATCTTAAGTAGACTGATTGAATCAAATGACTCTTCATTTGAGCATGGCCATGCATTTCCTTTAGTCCTACTTATCGAGGGGCCCAGCAGATATTTCTCTTACTAAAGAGAGGGACAAATCCACATCTTGATTATTCATTGTCCTCTACATGATTCTCACTAATCCTGATCGCTAACCTTTATGATCACCATGTTTCAGATGATGTTAGATTACGTCAAGGCATAGCAGTTATCATGTTGGACTCTATGATAATCTCAGGTTCAAGGATTTATTGACATACTGTTATATGGAGATTCACTTATGACATTTCTATGTAGTGATCTCAATGCGGGTCTATCTAGTATTAGTTCTCCAACCAATACCCATAAGATTGATCCGTACCATACGCATAATCATCCGATGTTATCAATCAAACTTATACTAGTATATTAATCACTTGAGTCTCTACTCAACGCGATTGTACCAGGGACATTTGAATAATCTTATTATTCATGAATAACTATTATTCGATTATTATAATATTAAAACATACGCACATTATAATAATCAACGAGAAATAAATGATATCAAATAACTTTATTTAAATGTGACAGTTACAAATCTAGGCACATCGAATGTCCTAGGTGTAACACTCCCAATCCGCTCAGGGATATTACACGCCGTAGAACCTTTCCTCAAGGATCTACCAGGCTGATAACAACATAGAACATCTCAACAATGCCTTTAAGGCTAAAATGAATCAGTAGAACGATTTGGTCTTTCAATAAATACATACAACTCAAACTCATTACATGCCCATGCAGGGGTCGAATACAAACACTCCCGTACAACAGGAAAGAATACTGCAGCGGAAAATAAACTATAACTAAACCAATGACCTCATACGGATCCTCGTGTGATTAGTATCGTTCATCTTTCATCATCCTTCGTGCCGACCCTGTGTTAAGCTCCCAAACCTGAATGTAAAAACAGACATCCACCCCCCGAGTACTCGGGGGTTAGCAAAACTCCACTGTTTTGCTAGTGCAAGAACAAAGTGCAAATACGAGCCATACAATTCACATTCCACGAATCACAATAACCAGAAATCCTCAAAGTTTCAAACGTAACGAAAAGCACTTCCCGAGGCATGAGTTTGGTAAAATACTCCAAAGCCGAAAGATCACAAATCAAGGGAAACAAGTTATAAAACAGTTTAAAATGCCATCGAGAGTTTTTATAGAAAACAATTTAGGATTTCCGAATCCTTCTCTTTCGAAAAATCAACAGGGGTCACAGCCCAAAGGTTTTGTTTTCGCAATTAGAAAACCGACAACAATTCACAGGGCCAGAGCCCAACATCACGTGTCCTCGACGGACATAGAAATCAATACAACGTAATCACGCACGCGCATCGCCTAGGACCGGGACGAAGCCACAAATCCCACTCGAGGCCTCGAAGGACCCTCCCAAGCTGGCTAGCGAAACAAATCACACACATCTCACGGTTAGATCAATCGCTTGTTGCATCCTCGCCACATGATCGCATGCCATGTGCCACCGTAGATTATCTCAGGCTCTCACGGTTGGATCAATCACTTGTTGCATCTTGACCACATGATCACGTGTCATGTGTCACCGTAGACCTTCAACCATATCCACACATTCACACAAATAACATATCACATCAATAATATCCAAACAACTCAACAAGAGGCATCAAACACTTAGCAAAACAAATGTCAAACCACAATGCACCGAAATGAAACAATATACGTCCACACGCAAATACCAAGTGCATCATCAACACCAAACATATCCATAGGATTCACATAGTCATTTACAAGACACACCATTCACAATACACACGCGTTTTGAAAACAGGCCTTTAACAAGGCTAACCCGAATCTTTTGAAAGTTCAATGCGAACGACCAACAAACACATTTAGACGATCACTAATTATCATATCCACAAAACAAGAAAAGTATGGGCAAGGTACTTGCCTCGAGTAACCACAAACGCGAAGAACCGATCGAAGTAGGTTGGCACGAACCGATTACGAACCCGCCGACTCCACCGAGCGCTAATCCGCGACAATAAACTACGAACAACAATAACAATAATGAAAATGAATTCCATAGCACGACTTAAAGCCGTTGAATTCAAAGAACGAATGACGGAAGTTTAAGTGTTTCCCCCAAAACGGCCAAGAACATGATTCGTCCCGACAAAACATGAAAACGGAATTCCAAGTCGAAATATGGATATACAATCCATAGAATATGTTTAACAACATCCTTAAACAACAATCGGTATATCAAAACCGAAAGGAAAACGAAATCAAGAATAAATCCCCTAAAAAGTCAACTCTAGGGATTTAAGAAAAATACCTTGATTCCGAGAAGAACAATGGATTAGATGATATTATAATCACCTAGGATGCTCTAAAACACCTTGGAATGGACGAAAATTAGCCCAGGTCGCGAACCCTAGTCGCCACGTCTCAACCCGCGGAGGAAGAAGAAGAAATGAAGAAAAATGAAGAGTATGATCGCTGGCCCGGTTTATATATCGATGACTTAGCGTGCGCTAATACTACCTGATTAGCGTTCGCTATCGAAGCATCAGAACAAAACGTTCTGCCAAAATGTACAGTTAGTGCGCGCTAGCTACAAATGCTAGCGTGCGCTAACGAGACCTCACCCCATCCGGAGCTCCTGGATCGCCTGGCACGGTAGCGCGCGCTATCCTCCCCCCAGCGTGCGCTACCAATGCACCCTGGCGCGCGCTATGTTACCACATAGCGTGCACTAACCAACGTTCTAACCCAGTCCAGTAGTCTCTGGACTGTTTCTGCACCACCCGTTAGCGCGTGCTAACGGCAATACTTAGCGTGCGCTAACTTCGGCAACTTAGCGCGCGCTAGCCACAAAGCGTAGCGTGGGCTAACAACTCAGAGAGACATCAACAGAACATCTCAGAAATGGGTATGACGACATACCCACAACTTTGGGAAATTACAAAACAGCCCCAAATGTATGAAACATCACGATACGACAACGAATAATCAAACCGAAGCTCACAACACGTATAACGACATTAAATGAACTTACAAGAAACCCGAAACGACAGTTTTGAACGAGATTCGCAAGAATCGAACTCAAGCGCGGGAAAGTCGCTTAAGAACACGGAGCTCTACAAAACGATACTGAAACAAACTCGGATGACAAAAGTGCAGAACTAAATACTCTCAGAATGACGAAACGGTCACGAGCGAGTCGTCAAAACGGACTCCGGTCGAAAAAAGAAATTTACCAAAAATCGAAAATTGCAGATATTACATTAGAGCACTATTCCTAATAATCTCCCACTTGCACTAGGACCATTCATTCATGACTTTTAGTCCTATCGCTCTAGCATGCTCAACATGCTTTCCTTGTGAGAGAGGCTTGGTACGTGGATCTGCAACATTCTCTTCCATTGCTACTTTGCATATCGTAATATCTCCTTGTCTGATGATCTCTCTGACTAGGTGATATTTTCTGAGTATATATTTGGAATTATGATGGGACCTAGGCTCTTTAGCTTGTGCAATAGCACCATTATTGTCACAATAAAGGCTTATGGGACCCTGGATGGTCGACACCACTCCTAGTTTGGTAACGAACTTCTTGATCCATATGGCTTCCTTAGCTGCATCCGATACTGCCAGGTACTCAGCTTCTGTAACAGAATCAGCAACCGTGCTTTGCTTGGAACTCTTCCAACTCACAGCACCTTCATTCAATACAAACACATAACTAGTTTGCGATTTAAAATCAACTCTGTCAGTTTCGAAACTTGCATCGATGTAACCATTTATAGCTAGCTCGTTTCCCACCCCTCCATAAACTAGGAAATCATCTTTAGTTCTTCTCAAGTACTTTAGGATGGTTTTCACTACTGTCCAGTGACTTTCACCTGGATTCGATTGGTATCGACTTGTAATGCTAAGGGCAAACGATACATCTGGTCGAGTACAAATCATGGCATACATGATCGATCCAATAGCCTAAGCGTATGGTATCTTGCTCATGCGGGCTCACTCGTCAGGAGTCGTAGGACTCTGAGTCTCACTCAGATGAATGCCATGTGACATTGGCAAGAGTCCTCTCTTGTAATATCCGGATTTATTACAGTGTATTTCATCTGTATTCAAACCATGTATTATTTCGGATTGGTGATTTTGATTATTGGAGTATGATATTTCGTGCATTGATATCATTATGCATAAGTATAGAAACTTGCAAAAATTGCTCAAGCAACCTCGTGATAGCGCACGCTAAGAATGTATCTTAACGCGCGCTATCGGGCCATTATTAGCGCACGCTATGAAGATAGGAGTTGCGTGCGCTAAGGACTCAATTATTGAGCGGGACGGCTAACACATGCGCCAGCCGGGACATGGGTCCGGATAAGATTCCCGCTGACGCACCCGGACAAATTCTGAAGTCAACCATTATTAGCGCACGCTAAGGGATGCTTAGTAGCGTGCGCTAACTTGTTAATAATGCAGAATATTATAAATGGGACATCAACCGTTTTGGCTTTCATTTCTTTCACCCTTTCTTCATCCTTGAGAGTTCAGAGAACTGTAGTAATACTCCTACACACTTAGAACACATATTGTTGGTGTTATACATTGGTTATCACTTGGGAATGTTCATGGAAGTGGAATAGCACCTTGGAGTGGCATACAACCAACCGGATTGGGATTCTACCTTACGGTTCAGTGATTTTCGTCATTTTAAGGTATGTTCAATCTATCTCCAGACTTAGAGTTGGATTCTAAACGATTTGGATGATCATGTTAACAAGATATGGATTTTCATAGATGAATTATCCAAGTATATCATGTTTGGAATATTGAGATGAATAAGTCTTAAATACCTTGATTATAATCATCATGATTCGAATCTTATTACACTGAATATGTGAAGAGAAGCTTCTATCATTGGTAAACCGAATCTATTAGATGATTTCATAGTACTCTTGGACTTCACTTTAACAATCATTATTGTTGGATAAATCTAAAGGTTTGATCATGGAAGGATTTATCTAGTATAGATAGAACATTTATCAACTTCAGCATGATAATATTGATGGATATAAGGTGTTGATATCAACCGTTTAGCTTTTCGAATTGTCGTATGAAGATTTGAAGTCGGAATGGAATATGGTTTTATATTGGTATGCATATCCTTGAATCCGAAGTTGTCTTTATCCGTAAAATCATTCATAAGGGTATGAACTTGGTATTCATGGAAGTAACATGAATTATCATGAAGGATTTCATTGTCTCGATCATGGCAAGAACAGTTTACTGCTCAGCAGTAAACTGCCATGCAGAGATAGCGAACGCTATGCTATGCAGTTTAACGTGCGCTATCGAGCACTAGTTAGCGTGCGCTACGTTTGGTACGTAACGTACGCTAGACCATCAGACGAGTCAGTTGGCTGGTCAGTGAAGTACTGACCATACATAGTTAGCGTACGCTAGGCTTTGTTGTTTGTGTGCGCTATCGAGCAGACTTAACGCACGCTATACAGAGTACTTAGCGTGCGCTAAGCAGTTCAGCCAGATTGCATTTTATGAACTTTTGGCCGTAAATCGAATTGTTAAACATCCGTACGACGTGAGATAAATCCTATATCATTTCTTTTGTTAAGGTTTGATCTTGTTGCGTGATTGATTGAGGAGGACGACTTTCGAGTGTTCGTTTTGTGGAAGTATTGTTCTTGTCTTCAGACCGAGGCAAGTACTCTAATTAGAATTGTTTATATTATGACAATTATGATGTGATTGTATCGTGTAAATATGTTGTGAATATATGTCCACCATGCGTTGATCCGACGGGAATCATCATGGGAATCTATAGCTGTGTGCGCTGGATCGTTGGACAGGTAGTTCCACCATGTGTTGGTCCGACGGGATCATCATGGGAATCTATAGCTGTGTGCGCTAGATCGTTGGAATACCATCAGTATGTTGAAACTGTTATGATATGATATGTGTTGTGGATATTCTAGTTGGAGAAACTTGTTATGATATAATTGTTGATTATATCACTGTTGTATGATTATTGTACTTGTACTAGCATCGTTGTGCTAACCCCTTTGGGGGTGAACATTTGTGTATGTTCAGGATCTTGGAGAGTGGGTAAACAACCACTGGAGGTGCATGACGACGAGGGTGCAGAGTGATGTTTCCGACCGGGTTTATTGTCTGTTATTTATTGGTTATTTTAATAAAGTACTCGAGTACGAAGTGATTTGTGATGATTTGAATTTGGTGATGTATTATTGAGTTCTGTTGAACAATTGTACTATTTCTGTATTGGGTCAGAACTATTGTACCGTAATTTCGTTATTTCCATTCGTTAGTATCTTTTAATGCCTGTTTAAATTCTTCAGCCTTGTAAATCCTTATGTAAAGGATTTACGGCGCTGTAATATTCCTGAATATATCGGGGGTGTTACAGAATATGGTATCGGAGCAAAGATTATGGATATCTTGGCCGTTGGGTTAAAATAGGGGTCATTTATGTTTTTTTTGGGGTAACCGGCCGTGAATGACATCACTGCACTGCCTACGTCTTCATGCAAACGGTGGTTGTAAGTTCCTAAACTCTATCTCGTTCTTTACATGTTATGTCTCTTTATACTTGAATATTAGAACGATGATGTTTCCTATGTATTAAGTACTTGTGCTTACAGTATGTTGAGAGGCGGACGTGGACGTGGTCGCGGTCGTGGACGCGGATGAAGGAATGCTGAAAGGGAGGCGTCACCTTCTAATCAGGCTAGTCATAGCTCAGGCGAGCCGCAGCAATCCATCAATAACGAACCGGAACCTGGTGTGCCAGAAATCCTTCGTCAAGTTGTGAACCAGATGACTCAGTTCGCTCAGGTCGTGGACCGAATGCAAGTGGCGGCAGGAATTCAGCAGGGAGACGGACAACAAAGGATTCCAGAAATGGGAAATCAAGGTGACCGATGGTTACAAGAAGTGGCAAAGATGCAACCACCCAAATTTGACGGCTTTTCCGAGACTCCCACTTGGGACCATTGGTTGAAGGAACTGGAGAAAATTTTTGCTGGAATTAATTGCCCGGACAACAGGAGAGCTCCTATTGCCCAAGATTTCTCGATAGGGAAGCATCCGAGTGGTGGGAAGCTATCCGACTGGCAGATCATGATGCCGATTGGACGGAATTTAAAATGATGATGGAAGCTCGATTGCCCTCGTCCCGTGAGGGAAGCCAAAATTCGAGTTTTTCTCCGCTCAACCATCGACGAACCCGTATCCTGCAGACGATTAAGACGTTTAACCAAAGAAGCTAGCATTTGTTCGACATCCGGTCGTAATGTATGCGAGATGATGATTCATTTTGAAATGAGGATGAAACCATAAATCCAGAGGTACATGTCCGGTTTTGAATGTACCACTCTCCGCCAATACCAGGATAAGGCGTTGGCATACGAAATAAAAGAAGCAGCAATGGAGAAGTTTATGGAGTCGAAGAAACAGAAAGTCTCTGGTACTTTTACAGAGCACAAGAGCAGTGGGCCCCACAAGGCCCAGTCTTATTTTTCTTTCAAGAAGCCTCCGCACCCATCTAAGAGCGGAAAGAATTACGGAACAATGTTAGCCACGACGGATACAGCTAGGAAGTGCTTTAACTGTGGTCGCCCAGGCCACCTTTGGCGTGATTGTTTGCGCACTCCGGTTACATGTTTTGAGTGCGGACAGGAAGGACACCGTGCGACGTTTTGTAAGGACGCCACTAAGTACAATGGAACCCGTTCATCACAGCCAGTTCAGAAGGAAGCCAGTGTCCAACAGACGCAGCAAAGTGTTCAGATGCCTCAGAATTTTGGCCGCGGGCGAGGCAGAGGACAATGGGACCGAAAGGGGACATCGAGTGCCGGATCTGTTCCCCCACGTTTGTATGAGATGAGGAGGACATATGATCAGGATGCTGCTATCGCATCAGGTACTGTCCAAATCCTTTCCCAGCCAGTTAGCGTTTTGTTCGATACAGGAGCTACACATTCTTTCATATCTTTGTCTTGTGTAAATCGTTTGAATATTTCCGGTTTTCATGCTTGTGAACCTTATGTTGTTGGTTTACCGAGTGGAGAGAGGATTGTCGGAAATTTAGAAACTAGAAATTTCTCTGTATCATTTGGGGGCAGAGAGTGGCTCTCAAATCTGATCGTGATAGAAATGCAAGGAGATGACCTGATACTCGGAGACGATTGGCTTAATCGGTATGGAGCAATTGTAGACTACCGAAGGAGGAATATTTCACTGATCGCTGATGATGGCTCCGAAGTACTGTTTGAAGGATGGAAACCGGGAAGCTCAGGAAAATTGATCAAGGCGATGAAAGCTGTCAAATTGTTGAAACAGTAATGCACTGCATCGTGTTATGCAATGAAGAAAGAAGACGAAATTGTGGAACTTTCATCCATTCCTGTTGTGAACGAATTTCCAGATGTATTTCCTGACGAGTTACCGGGACTACCTCCACGAAGGGATGTGGAATTTACCATTGAGCTGGAACCCGGAGCTACACCAATTTCCAAGGCGCCGTATCGTATGGCACCTACTGAGATGTACGAACTGAAGAAGCAGCTAGAGGAGTTACTGGATAAGGGCTATATTCAGCCAAGCGTTTCACCCTGGGGAGCGCCAGTTCTTTTTGTCCGAAAGAAGGATGGATCGCTCCGACTGTGTATTGACTATCGAGAGCTGAACAAGATGACGATTAAGAACAAATATCCGTTACCACGGATTGATGATCTGTTTGACCAGCTGCAAGGGGCAACGGTATTTTCTAAAATTGATCTGAGATCAGGATATCATCAGCTAAGGATTAAAGAATTTGACGTTCCGAAATCAGCGTTCAGAACTCGCTACGGACATTATGAGTTTGTAGTGATGCCGTTTGGTCTCACTAACGCACCTGCTGTATTTATGCAATTAATGAACCGTGTGTTCATTGAACTTTTGGATAAATTTGTGGTCGTGTTCATTGATGACATTCTGGTGTATTCTAAGAGCCCGGAGGAACATGCGCAGCATTTGCGGATTGTGTTGGAACTTTTGAGAAACGAGCAATTGTACGCCAAACTCTCTAAGTGTGAATTCTGGCTAAAGGAAGTAATGTTCCTCGGCCATGTGGTGTCAGCTAAAGGAGTCCGAGTAGATCCTCAGAAGATCGAAGCAATTATGGATTGGAAGCCTCCTAAGAACGTGAAAGAAGTCCGAAGCTTCTTGGGACTTGCTGGATACTATCGTCGATTCGTGGAAGGGTTTTCTAAAATCTCCCGCCCACTTACTCGACTCCTGCAGAAAACTCAAAAGTTTGAGTGGAATGAATTGTGTCAGATTAGCTTTAATGAATTGAAGAAGAGATTGACGGCACCGATTCTATCACTTCATGAGGAACTGAAGGATTCATAGTTTACAGTGATGCTTCGAACCAAGGACTTGGGTGCGTGTTGATGCAGAATGATAAAGTGATCGCTTATGCGTCGCGACAACTGAAACCTTATGAAGCGAATTACCCGACACATGATTTAGAGCTAGCAGCAGTGGTTTTTGCCTTGAAGATCTGGAGGCACTATCTATTCGGGACTCACTGTCAGATCTTTACGGATCATAAGAGTCTCAAGTACATATTCAGTCAGAAAGAGTTGAACATGCGGCAAAGAAGATGGTTAGAACTGATTAAGGACTATGACTTGGAGATTTTATATCATCCAGGCAAAGCGAATGTAGTGGCCGATGCACTTAGCCGCAAGCCTGTCTCTATTCAGATGCTGGAGACGCTGACCTCCCAACTTAGCCTTCAGCGAGAGATGATTCGTGAAGGAATTGAAGTATGATTACAAAGAGTCCAGGGACAGCTGTGCGTGATGGAGATAACTTCATCATTAACCAAAGAAATCAAATCTAGACAGGTAGATGATCCTCTGATGATTCGGTTACATGATGAAGTGACCAAAGGAAAGGCCCCCGGATTCATAATTCATGACGATGGAGTTTTGAGATTTCTGAACCGACTCTGCGTTCCCGATGTTGATGTTCTGAAACAGACGATTATGAAGGAAGCTCATAGTTCGCCCTATTCTATCCACCCGGGCACCAGTAAAATGTATAAGGACTTGAAGCAGAACTTCTGGTGGGGCAACATGAAGAAAGACGTAGCGGACTATGTTTCGAAATGCTTGACTTGTCAGCAGGTTAAGATCGAGCATCAACGGCCTGCTGGAATGTTCAAGCCGCGCCCGATTCCTGAATGGAAGTGGGAGGACATATCGATGGACTTTATCACTAATATGCCGAAAACCAGGACAGGAATGAACATGATTTGGGTGATAGTTGATCGCTTAACCAAATCGGCTCATTTTCTAGGCATTAAGGATACGTGGGGACCAGAGAGGTTGGCACGAGTATTTATTTCGGAGATAGTTCGATTACATGGTACGCCGAAGACCATTGTTTCTGATAGAGACGGTCGTTTTATGTCTCACTTTTGGAAAGCAGTTCATAAGGCCTTGGGGACGGAATTGAACTTCAGTACAGCTTATCACCCGCAGACTGACGGACAATCTGAGAGAACTATACAAACCGTAGAAGACATGCTAAGGGCCTGTGCCTTAGATTGGTCAAACGATTGGGAAGTTCATCTACCGTTGATTGAATTTACCTACAACAATAGTTGGCATGCTTCCATTAAGATGGCACCGTTTGAGGCATTATACGGAAGGAGATGCAGTCGCCCTATCTTTGGGATGATTCATCGGACTTGATCGAATGTAACTGCATTGATCGAGCAGACTCGAGAGAAGATAGCCTTAATTCGTGAAAGGTCATTGACCGCCTGCAGTCGCCAGAAATCCTATGCGGACGTACGTCGTCGCCCATTAGAGTTCAATACTGGAGACCATGTACTTTTGAAGGTTTCTCCTACTCGGGGAATCTTTCGTTTCGGAAGGAAAGGAAAGCTGAGTCCGAGATATATCGGACCATTTGAGATCCTCGAGAGAGTTGGGGAGTTGGCATACAGATTAGCATTGCCGCCGTCATTGTGCCATGTTCATAACGTGTTCCACGTATCCCAGTTACGGAGGTATATACCAGATCCCAGTCATATCATTGATTTCGACGAGATCGAAGTCGAGCAGGATGGGACGTTTGAAGAAAGACCAGTCAAGATACTCGAGAGTCGAGTTAAGCAACTGAGGAACAAGTCAATCGTTTTGGTCAAAGTTCAGTGGTCACGTCACGGAATGGAAGAAGCCACCTGGGAAACGGAAGCTGATATGAAGTCTAGATATCCCGAGTTATTTTCGTCTTGAGTTTCGGGACGAAACTCCTTTTTAGTAGGAGAGTATGTAATATCCGGATTTATTAAAGTGTATTTCATCTGTATTCAAACCATGTATTATTTCGGATTGGTGATTTTGATTATTGGAGTATGATATTTCGTGCATTGATATCATTATGCATAAGTATAGAAACTTGCAAAAATTGCTCAAGCAACCTCGTGATAGCGCACGCTAAGAATGTATCTTAACGCGCGCTATCGGGCCATTATTAGCGCACGCTATGAAGATAGGAGTTGCGTGCGCTAAGGACTCAATTATTGAGCGGGACGGCTAACACATGCGCCAGCCGGGACATGGGTCCGGATAAGATTCCCGCTGACGCACCCGGACAAATTCTGAAGTCAACCATTATTAGCGCACGCTAAGGGATGCTTAGTAGCGTGCGCTAACTTGTTAATAATGCAGAATATTATAAATGGGACATCAACCGTTTTGGCTTTCATTTCTTTCACCCTTTCTTCATCCTTGAGAGTTCAGAGAACTGTAGTAATACTCCTACACACTTAGAACACATATTGTTGGTGTTATACATTGGTTATCACTTGGGAATGTTCATGGAAGTGGAATAACACCTTGGAGTGGCATACAACCAACCGGATTGGGATTCTACCTTACGGTTCAGTGATCTTCGTCATTTTAAGGTATGTTCAATCTATCTCCAGACTTAGAGTTGGATTCTAAACGATTTGGATGATCATGTTAACAAGATATGGATTTTCATAGATGAATTATCCAAGTATATCATGTTTGGAATATTGAGATGAATAAGTCTTAAATACCTTGATTATAATCATCATGATTCGAATCTTATTACACTGAATATGTGAAGAGAAGCTTCTATCATTGGTAAACCGAATCTATTAGATGATTTCATAGTAATCTTGGACTTGACTTTAACAATCATTATTGTTGGATAAATCTAAAGGTTTGATCATGGAAGGATTTATCTAGTATAGATAGAACGTTTATCAACTTGAGATGATAATATTGATGGATATAAGGTGTTGATATCAACCGCTTAGCTTTTCAATTGTCGTATGAAGATTTGAAGTCGGAATGGAATATGGTTTTATATTGGTATGCATATCCTTGAATCCGAAGTTGTCTTTATCCGTAAAATCATTCATAAGGGTATGAACTTGGTATTCATGGAAGTAACATGAATTATCACGAAGGATTTCATTGTCTCGATCATGGCAAGAATAAGCTTTTCGCCAAAGATGAACCGCCATGCGAGATAGCACACGCTATGCTATGCGGTTTAACGTGCGCTATCGAGCACTAGTTAGCGTGCGCTACGTTTGGTACGTAACGTCGCTAGACCATCGAGACGAGTCGATTGGTCGCTGAAGTAATCGACCATACATAGTTAGCGTACGCTAGGCTTTGTTGTTTGCGTGCGCTATCGAGCGGACTTAACGCACGCTACACAGAGTACTTAGCGTGCGCTAAACAACAAATGCATTGCATTTTATGAACTTTTGGCCGTAAATCGAATTGTTAAACATCCGTACGACGTGAGATAAATCCTATATCATTTCTTTTGTTAAGGTTTGATCTTGTTGCGTGATTGATTGAGGAGGACGACTTTCGAGTGTTCGTTTTGTGGAAGTATTGTTCTTGTCTTCAGACCGAGGCAAGTACTCTAATTAGAATTGTTTATATTATGACAATTATGATGTGATTGTATCGTGTAAATATGTTGTGAATATATGTCCACCATGCGTTGATCCGACGGGAATCATCATGGGAATCTATAGCTGTGTGCGCTGGATCGTTGGATAGGTAGTTCCACCATGTGTTGGTCCGACGGGATCATCATGGGAATCTATAGCTGTGTGCGCTGGATCGTTGGAATACCATCAGTATGTTGAAACTGTTATGATATGATATGTGTTGTGGATATTCTCGTTGGAGAAACTTGTTATGATATAATTGTTGATTATATCACTGTTGTATGATTATTGTACGTGTACTAGCATCGTTGTGCTAACCCCTTTGGGGGTGAACATTTGTGTATGTTCAGGATCTAGGAGAGCGGGTAAACAACCACTGGAGGTGCATGACGACGAGGGTGCAGAGTGATGTTTCCGACCGGGTTTATTGTCTGTTATTTATTGGTTATTTTAATAAAGTACTCGAGTACGATGTGATTTGTGATGATTTGAATTTGGTGATGTATTATTGAGTTCTGTTGAACAATTGTACTATTTCTGTATTGGGTCAGAACTATTGTACCGTAATTTCGTTATTTCCATTCGTTAGTATCTTTTAATGCCTGTTTAAATTCTTCAGCCTTGTAAATCCTTATGTAAAGGATTTACGGCGCTGTAATATTCCTGAATATATCGGGGGTGTTACATCTCTTAGAGTCTTGCATATTGAACCTCTTCAATATTTTATTAATGTATGTACATTGACGCAGACCAATCAATCTCTTTGATCTATCTCTATAGATCTTTATCCCGAGAATGTAAGCAGCTTCTCCTAAGTCTTTCATTGAGAAACAACTTCCCAACCAAGTCATGATTGTCTACAAGGTGGGAATGTCATTTCCAATGAGTAATATGTCATCTACATATAAGACTAAGAAAACAACTATTCTCCCACTAACCTTATTGTACACACATGGTTCATCTTCATTTTTAATGAACCCAAACTCTTTGACAATTTCATCAAAACGAAGAATCCAGCTCAGAGAAGCCTGTTTTAACCCATAAATAGATCTTTGAAGCTTGCAAACCTTTTTAGAATTTTCTGGATGGACAAAACCTTCAGGTTGTGTCATGTACACATCCTCAAGTAAGTTTCCATTAAGGAATGCTGTTTTGACATCCATTTGCCATATTTCATAATCATAGTATGCGGCAATGGCAAATAAAATTCTAATTGATTTAAGCATGACTACTGGCGAAAAGGTCTCACCATAGTCAACACTATAAATCTGTCTATAACCTTTTGCCACTAGTCTAGCTTTATAGGCTTGCAAATTATCATCCATGTCTTTCTTATTTTTATAGACCCATTTGCACCCAATGGTTTTAACACCCTCAAGTGGATCTATCAAGTTCCAAACTTGATTGTCATACATGGACTGCATCTCTGACTTCATGGCTTCTAGCCATTCCTCGGACTCTGGTCCTAAAGCAGCTTATGTATAGGTACTAGGCTCATTATCTATGAGTGATGCATCATCATTCTATATTACGAGATAACCATATCTCTCAGGCTCATGTCGCATCCTATCAGATATGTGTGGGACTTGTGTACTTTGAACGGGCTCTTGAACTGATTGTTGAGCTTGTTCGGTTTCCATCGGTGAAGCGATGTCTTCTTGTGGTTCTCGAGTTTCCTAGAGAATTACTCTTCTCCTACTGTCTCTTTTGGAAATAAATTCCCTTTCTAAGAATACAGCGTTTCGAGCAACAAACACTTTGTTCTCTGCGGGCTTATAAAAGTAATATCCTTTAGTTTCCTTAGGATATCACACAAATAAACATCTTTCAGATCTGGCTGCTAGTTTGTCAAACACTTGGCGCCTTACAAACGCTTCGCAACCCCATATCTTTAGAAAATACAAGTTTGGTCTCTTATGAGTCCATTTATCAAATGGTGTCTTTTCAATTGCTTTAGATGGAACACGATTAAGGGTGAATGTTGTTGTTTCTAAGGCGTAGCCCCAAAATGATAATGAAAGCTCTGTTCGACTCATCATGGATCGAACCATATCTAATAAAGTTCGATTCCTCCTCTCGGACACTCTGTTATGCTGAGGTGTTCCGAGAGGAGTAAGTTGTGAAACAATTCCACAACTCCTAAGAAGATCATCGAACTCTTGGCTCAAATATTCGCCACCTCGATCCGATCGAAGGGATTTAATTGTCTTGTCAAGTTGATTCTGTACTTCATTCTGGAATATTTTGAACATTTCAAAAGATTCATGTTTATACTTCATAAGATAAACATATCCATATCGGCTAAAATCATCGGTAAATGTAATGAAGTATTGGTATCCGCCTCTGGAATGAGTGCTAAGAGGTCCGCATACATCAGTATGTATTAGGCCTAATAGAACACTAGCCATTTCTCCATGACCGGTGAAAGGATTCTTTGTCATCTTGCCTAATAAACAAGATTCGCATGTCCCATATGATTCATAGTCAAAAGAGTCTAAAAGTCCATCATTATGGAGCTTAGAAATGCGTTTCTCGTTTATGTGACCAAGTCGAGAATGCCATAAGTAAGTCAGATTAGAATAATTTAGCTTAGGTTTCTTGGATGCAATGTTATAGACTTCCAAAGTGTCGGACTCATCTAGATCAATATTGTAAAGACCAGTATATAACTTTGCAGTACCATAAAGCAAGTCATCAAAGAAAATCCGAATAATCTTATTCTTAATAAGAAAACTGTAACCTTCACAATCTAATGTAGAAACTGAAATAATATTCCTATTCATAGTAGAAACATAATAGTAATTGTTCAAAACTAACAAAAGCTCATTGGGTAAAACTAGATCATAAGTTCCTACGGCTAGTGCAGCAACTCTTGCTCCATTGCCGACTCTTAGATCCACTTCCCATTTCTTCAGTTCTCTACTGCTTCTCAACCCCTGCACATTTGTACAAATGTGAGATCCACATTCAGTATCCAATACCCAGGAGTTAGAAGTAGATAAGTTAACTTCTATAACAAATATACCTGTGGTAGTCTCACTACCCTTGGTACGCTTTAGCTCTTCCAAGTAAACCTTGCAATTTCTTTTCCAGTGTCCTGATTTATTGTAATGATGGCAATTTCCATCTTTGGGAGCTTTAACCTTGAAAACCGCCTTAGAAGGGTTTTTAGATTTGGCAACTTTTGCCTTACCCTTGCCTTTGCCTTTGTTCTTAAAGAACGTCCCTTTACTGACCATCAGCACGTGGCTTGGTTTCTTCTTAATATTCCGCTCAGCCGTTTTAAGCATCCCATGCAGCTCAGCAATAGACTTCTCCATCTCATTCATATTATAGTTCATAATGAACTGACCGAAACTTTTGGGCAATGAGATTAGGATCACATCCATGGAGTGCTCCTTAGAAAGTGGAAAACCAAGCCTTTCAAGATGATCAATATATCCTTTCATCTTGAGCACATGAGCGCTGACAGATGTCCCCTCAACCATCTTGCAAGCATACAAGGCTTGAAAGGTCTCATACCTCTATGTTGGAACATTTTGTTCCATACATGCTTTAATAGTATTTTGATGATTTATGTTGATACACAAAACAAAACAACAAAAAGACGAAGCAAAGCATCGAAGGAAACAAAGTGCAAAAAGCTGGAAACTGCAAGCTTAACGTACGTAACATAAGCTATATAACGTACGTAATGTAAGCCACTTAGCGTATGTAAGATATGATGGTTAGCGTATGTAAAGATGTGTTTCACAGTTCAAACCAGATGAACGTTGGGAAGAGTCAAAGGTGGCAACGGATATATGACGTCAGCAATGACATATACTTAACGTACGTAATGGATTGTTGATAACGTACGTAAGGAAAGAAACTAATGTTACTGGACTGAAACTGTACTAAGCTAACGTACGTAACACTGACGGAATAACGTACGTAACAGAGCTAGCGTACGTAACATGAAGGATATAGCGTACGTAATGAAGGCACAGGAATCTAACGGCTAGTTGAGGATTTGGAGCCTATAAATATCACATCCTTGGTATCCATCCATACAACAACTTCAAGGAAACATCTCATTGATCATATATTCATATTGATATTATTGTTGTTGTGATATTGAGCTTATATTGTTAGTTTGAGTGTTTATACATTCAACATATACACGAGAGGTAAAAGAAAAGATACGATTGGATTCGTGTTATTAGGATCAAGGATCCGGCATTATTAGAATTGCAATCGATATCTAAGTGGGGTTTATCTAGTACCGATAGAAAGCTAGAGTGGTTGATTCCTTGTCCAATAGAAAAGAAAAATGGTTTAACTTGGACCGACACAAAGACAAGTACGAGTGGTTTATCACGGACCAATAGAAGACGTGATTGTAACGGTTATCCCTCGACCGATAGAAGAGAGGTGCAGAGGTTTTTATCTTGAACCTATAGAAAAAGATACCGAGAGAGGACGTAGGCTCGTTTATAGCCGAACCTCTATAAATCCGTGTGTCGTTTAATTTCTGCATATTTAAATTTATGCTTCCGCAACACGGCGCATATTCCGATCTTGCTCCAACAATTGGTATCGGAGCGGTTCCTCCAATACACGGCTTAACATCCGAAGAGTCTATCCAAATGGCATTTCAATTTGCTCCAGTCGAAGGCCTCGCCCTTAACCGACCACCATTTTTTGATGGCGTAAATTTCATGACATGGAAGAAAAAGATGTCAATATTCATTCGAGCGTATGACATCGAGATTTGGAAGATCATTTGTCTTGGCCCGAAAGTTCCAATCAAACCTGACGGATCTCTTAAGAGTTTCGAAGAATATAATGACGAGGATTGGAAGAACGACCATCTAAATTGTAAGGCTACTCAACTTCTATATTGTGCCTTAAATCCAGAAGAGGTCAATCGAATCTCATTGTGTGAAAGTGCTAAAGAAATATGAAAAATTCTTGAAATCACACACGAAGGGACAACTCAAGTCAAGGAGAGGAAAATCAATATGCTTCTCCATGACTACGAGTTATTCATAATGAAAGGTGACGAGTCCATCACCAATATGCTCGACCGATTTTCGGTTATCACCAATGGACTTGCTTCGTTTGGAAAACCATTATCTAGTAGTGAAAAAGTCAAGAAAATTTTACGATCACTGCCTAGCAAATGGGACGGCACCGTGACTGCGATCATGGAATCTTAAGATCTCAATACGCTTGATTTTAGCGCACTTATTGGTTCGCTAATTAATTATGAGATAGTTTTAAAATCACGAAGTGTCAAGCCAAAGCCGAAGGAACGATCAATAGCCATGAAAGCTTATATGTCAAAGAGAGAAGAATTCTGGTGGATGATAGCGACGAAGAATCGGCATATTATGCCAAGAATATTAATAAGTTCCAACACTTATTAAACCGGAGACAAAAGGACATCCAAACGAGCGAATCAAAGAAATTCGGCAATAATTGTCGATTACGTGGTAAACCAGGCCACTTTGCCAAAAATTGCTGAGCTAAACCAAAGAAGGAGGTTCTCGTTGCAACATGGAGCGATGACGACGAAGATGATGATTTTATCAATCAAAATAATCTTGCTCTCATGGGCCGAAGTTCATTCTACGATAGCGACGTCGAAAGCCAAGTAAGTAATTCTTACGACGAACTTTTTGAAGCATTTGAATTATTGCATACGGGTTATCATAATGCTTTATCCGAAATTAAATCCCTTCATTTTAAAAATAAGTCATTGGAAATTGAATATTCTAAAATTCTTGAAAAGGGAAAATTTGTTGAGATTGATCATTCAAAATGCCTTGAAAATGAAAATACTTTAAAGAATGATCTTGTTAAATGCAAACCGAGCTCAAAAATTTAACAAATAAATTTTCTCTCGGAAACGAGAAATTTGAAAATATGCTCTCGGTTTAAAAATATATTTTAAATAAATAGGGGTTGGGATTCACACCTCGTTCTAAAAACGAATCCTTAAATTTAAAGATACCCCTTTGCGAAAAATATTTGAAAATCGGGCATCACATTCTAACGGTAAATGCCCATGCCGGACGATTAAAATTAAAAAGATTTGGGTCCCTAAAGGAACAAATATTTCAAATATCGTCTATGTTTCAAATGAAAAACCAACTCTCGCTTGGATCCCCAAAAATTAATTTTTATCAAAATATATTTTACTTAGGGGGAGTAATAATTTTTGTTAAGGGGAGATAATATTTTCAGGGGGAGTTTATACCCGATTCGTGCATAGTTGTTATATTCATCATTTGGTATCATGCATATTTTATACTTGGTATCATTACATTTATTTTATATTACACTTTTTGATGAAAACAAAAAGGGGGAGAAAGGAGAATGGGATTAACCCTGAAAGGGGGAGAAAAATCGATGAAAAGTCGAAAAGTTGAAATTGAAAAGAAAAATGGAAGTTGAAAGGAGAAAAAGGAGAAGAAAAGTCGAAAAGATGAAGTTGAAAAGAAAAATGAGGAGACGTCGAAAAGATGATTAAAATTTGAAAATTCGAAAAGAAAAAGAAAAGGAAAGAAGGAGTCGAAAAAGAAATGGGAGAAGAAACTAACGAAACGGACAAAGTCAAAAACTTTAATCTGTACAGATATACATATATTTGTATTTTTGCAGGTAAATCCCGTTGACGAAGTGTTGTTTTGTAATCATCAAAAAGAGGGAGATTGTTGGAACATTTTGTTCGATACATGCTTTAATAGTATTTTGATGATTTATGTTGATACACAAAACAAAACAACAAAAAGACGAAGCAAAGCATCGAAGGAAACGAAGTGCAAAAAGCTGGAAACTGCAAGCTTAACGTACGTAACATAAGCTATATAACGTACGTAATGTAAGCCACTTAGCGTACGTAAGAGATGATGGTTAGCGTACGTAAAGATGTGTTTCAGAGTTCAAACCAGATGAACGTTGGGAAGGGTCAAATGCGGCAACGTATATATGGCGTCAGCAATGACATATACTTAACGTACGTAATGGATTGTTGATAAAGTACGTAAGGAAAGAAACGAATGTTACTGGACTGAAACTAGACTAAGCTAACGTACGTAACACTGACGGAATAACATAGGTAACAGAGCTAGCGTACGTAACATGAAAGATATAGCGTACGTAATCAAGGCACAAGAAGCTAACAGCTAGTTGAGGCTTTGGAGCCTATAAATACCACATCCTTGGTATTCATCCATACAACAACTTCAAGGAAACATCTCATTGATCAGATATTCATATTGATATTATTTTTGTTGTGATATTGAGCTTATATTGTTAGTTTGAGTGTTTATACATTCAACATATACACGAGAGGTAAAAGAAAAGATACGATTGGATTCGGTATTATTAGGATCAAGGATCCGGCATTATTAGAATCGCAATCGATATCTAACTGAGGTTTATCTAGTACCGATAGAAAGCTAGAGTGGTTGATTCCTTGTCCAATAGCAAAGGAAAATGGTTTAACTTGGACCGACACAAAGACAAGTACGAGTGGTTTATCACGGACCAATAGAAGACGTGATTGTAACGGTTATCCCTCGACTGATAGAAGAGAGGTGCAGAGGTTTTTATATTGAACCTATAGAAAAAGATACCGAGAGAGGACGTAGGCTCGTTTATAGCCGAACGTCTATAAATCCATGTTTCGTTTAATTTCCGCACATTTAAATTTATGCTTCCGCAACACGGCGCATATTCCGATCTTGCTCCAACAGTCTCTTGCCTAGAATGCTTCGAGAAAGTTTCGTTGAGGTGAGCATTTAGCTCATAACCTTCCATTTCCTCCAGATTCTTCTGAAGTTCTGGACAAATGCTAGCCAACATAAGATAACTGACATCAATGGAATCATCACACTGTTTCTTCCATTTGTCTTTTGTTACTTTGTTTGCATTGTTAGCTGGCTCATCGGGAATTTCTTCCTCAATAACATACAGCTTTCTTTCTTGCTTGAGAACTATTCTCAAGCTCCGGATCCAATCCAGATAGTTGCTGCCGTTTTCTTTGAGCTTGTCCTTCTCAAGGACGGATCACAGTGAAATGGTAGATGTGTTGTTTGATGCAATTCTACAAAATTCAATATGCAAAATATTTAGTCACATTTTTGGCCACTAAGAATATAGAATATAGCTTGGTAAAAAGTTTAAGCGACAAGCTGTATGTTTTCAAATAAGAGTGCAACTAGGCTTTATCTACTGTTAGCTTGGTGCGTACAGGGTTTTGTAGTGTATACTTATAAAATTACAGTTTATGAAAACATGCGACCCCCACACGACGTGCCGTGGTAACCGCTATCGCTAGTATGATTTTAGTTCCCAAGATCATTCCAATATTAAGCAAATGATTGTTTTACTTCAAGCCCTCTACGTGACGCGCCGTAGCAAACCGGAAGGTGCGATTCAAACACGCCACAAGGTTTTTAACACCTCGATAAGTGAATTGAAATCACGATTTATATTTTGGAGATACACTCAAGAATAAAGTTTGTTAACACAAACACTCACAATTTTTTTCACAAATTTCAAGGTGTCCTTACAAATGAAAATGAGGGCTATTTATAGCCAAAATTCCTACAACTGCTACAATATAAAAATATAAAATAAAGACTAAAAAAATTATAAATTCAACATTCAAAGCTCCTAAAATCTGATCCATAACAAATCAACCCATAAGTTAAGGAGTCAACACATTTTTAAGGGACAAAAATCAAGGACCAAGACTTAAGTTTTGAAAATAAGAAATCAAAGTTAAAGAAAAATATGTTGTTGTAGTTTTACTGGAATAACAGATTCTAGACTTCGGATTTTGATCTTAATGTCTTCTATATAATTGTAGTACTGCCTCTTAGCTTTCCAAATCCACCTGAATCATCTCAATCAGATATCGGACATGAAAGTTATGATAAAAATACGAATATGTATCGTATCTGAAATTTCCAACGCCTGCTTTCAATTGTATTGCATCTTCAGTTTGGCTTATTGCTTGGAATGATGACATCAACACTTTTAATCTAACATGTGACGGCTTCAATAACACAAATAAATATGTTATTATATTTATGATCACCGGTCTGATTAAAATGATTTTGCACGAGCATTGTTAATGAATTCTTTCTCGCATTTGCTCGTGATCTTGTTATTGGTCCCACAGAAATGTATAGTTCTTCTTATGACTAACTGACTGCTTCTTGATTCACATCATTCCCTCCGTCCTCAAAAGGATTCGTCCTCAAATCTGAAAATTCAAAAGGGCTTAAGTCAGCAACATTAAAGGTAGCAGAAACATTATATTTACCAGGTAGATCCACTTTGTAGGCATTATCATTGACGCGTTCTAAAATTTGAAATGGTTCGTCTCCCCTCGGCATCAATTTCGACTTCTTTTGTGCGGGAAACCTCTCTTTCCTTAAGTGAATCCAAACCCAGTCACCTGGTTCAAAGAATACTTGCTTCCGTCCCTTATTCTTTATTCGGACATTATGTTCGTTGCGTTTTTTAATTTGTTCTCGAACTTTTGCGTGCAGTTGTTTGATCATTTCAACCTTTTTCTTGCCATCGATACTGCCCATGTCATCAATAGGAATAGGCAGCAAGTCTAAAGGAGTTATCGGATCAAACCCATATACAATTTCAAATGGAGAAAATGTAGTGGTAGAATGAACGGTTCTGTTGTAAGCAAATTCAATGAACGGTAAAGATGTTTCCCAATTTTTCAAGTTCTTGTTAACAACAGTTCGTAGCAATTGACCAAGTGTTCGGTTAACTACCTCAGTTTGGCCATCAGTTTGGGGATGACAAGTTGTCGAATAAAGCAATTTTGTTCCCAGTTTCGCCCACAAAACTTTCCAAAAATGGCTAAGAAATTTAGTATCCCGATCGGACACTATACTTTTTGGCATTCCATGTAAATGGACAATTTCTTTGAAAAATAAATTTGCAATATGAGTGGCATCGTCAGTTTTGTGACATGCATTGAAATGTGCCATTTTGCTAAATCTATCAACAATGACAAATATCGAATCACATCCAGATTTTACCTTTGGTAACCCCAACACAAAGTCCATAGAAAGATCAACCCAAGGCTCGTTAAGAAGTGGGAGTGGCATGTACAAACCATGTGGTAAAACTCGTGATTTTGCCCTTCGACAAATAATGCATGAATTGACAATTTTATAAACATCATGTTTCATTTTTGGCCAAAAGAAGTGTTCATGCAATATTTCAAAAGTTTTGGAAATTCCGAAATGTCCCATTAATCCCCCACTATGTGCTTCCCTTACTAACAACTCCCGTGTCGAACAAAAAGGAATGCAAAGTTTATTTTCACGGAATAAAAATCCATCATCCCGATAAAATTTATCCACACTTTTTGTCTCGCAAGCAACATATGTTTCGCCAAAATCTTTATCTCCCACGTAAGATCCTTTCAAGAGCTCAAATCCCAACAATTTACAAGAAAGCATATTAAGTAATACATACCTTCTCGACAATGCATCGGCAATGGTGTTCTCCTTACCTTGTTTATACTTGATGATGTAAGGAAACAATTCGATCTCCTCTAACCATTTGGCATGTCTTTTACTCAACTTATTTTGTCCCTTGAGATGCTTCAATGATTCATGATCCGTGTGAATCACGAACTCCTTAGGCCATAAGTAGTGTTCCCACGTACGTAAAGCTCTAACCAAAGCATACAATTCTTTATCATATGTAGGATAGTTCAACATCGTTCCTCCAAATTTTTCGCTAAAGTAAGCAATCGGCCTCTTTCCCTGCATCAATACTGCTCCAATTCCTACTCCTGAAGCATCACACTCAACTTCAAAAGTGTTAGAAAAATCTGGTAATGCTAACACAGGTGCGCTGCATAATTTATCCTTTAATGTGTTAAAGGCATTTTCTTGATCATCACCCCAATAAAATTTAGCATGTTTCTTTACAAGTTCATTTAACGGGGCAGCAATCGTGCTAAAATCTTTAACAAATCGTCGATAAAAACCTGCTAAACCGTGAAAACTTCTTACCTCAGTTGCATTAGTCGGTCTAGGCCATTCACGTATGGCCCTTATCTTTTATTCATCAACTTTTATGCCGTCAATACTAACGACATACCCAAGGAATATAACCTCACTCATGCAAAAAGTATATTTCTTAAGACTAGCATATAATTGTTCCTTTTTCAAGGTAATTAAAACCAATCTTAAATGTTCAACGTGTTCGTCTGCACTCTTGCTATAAATGAGAATATCATCAAAGTATACGACAACAAATTTTCCAATATAAGCACGCAAAACATGATTCATTAGCCGCATAAAAGTGCTCGGTGCATTTGTAAGACCAAAAGGCATTACCAACCATTCATATAATTCGGATTTAGTTTTAAAGGCCGTTTTCCATTCATCCCCTTCTTTCATACGAATTTGGTGATAACCTTTCATTAAATCAATTTTACTAAACACACGCGAACCATGTAATTCGTCCAACATATCATCTAACCTTGTAATTGGATGTCGATACTTTACCGTGATATTGTTCACCGCTCAGCAGTCGGCGCACATTCTTCAAGTCCCGTCTTTCTTTGGTATGACAATTATCGGAACGGCACAAGGACTCAAACTTTCTCGGATATACCCAATACTTAATAACTCCTCGACTTGCCGCTGAATCTCCTTAGTTTCTTCAGGATTATTTTGGTATGCTGGTCGGTTTGGAATGACGGCTCCGGGCACAAAGTCGATTTGGTGCTCGATCCCTCTTTTTGGTGGCAAACCGGGTGGTAGCTCATCCGGAAAAACATCATTGAAGTCCTGCAATAGAATTTTTATAATACTCGGAACATTCCGGTTTTTATCATCATCAAGAGTGCAAATTCGTTTGGTAAGAAGTAAGTATGCGGGTTACCCCTCCTCAACTTCTTTAACGACTTCCTTTGCACTTATAAATAAACATTTTTTTTATTTTTCATTTTTTTCTTTTTCTTTCTTTTCTTTTTCTTTTTCTCTTTGTTTTTCTTTTTTCTTTTCTTTTTATTTTTCCTTTTCTTTCCCTTTTTCTTTTCCTTTTTCTTTTTGGTTTTCTTTTTCTTTTTCCTTTTATTTTTCTTTTTCTTCAACTTCTTTTTGGAGTCGAATTTGATCTTCATGGACTTGTATTTTCGTCATGGGAACTAATGTGATTTTCCTCCCATCTTTCTCAAATGAGTAATGATTCTTCTTCCCGCTAAGTTGGGCATCTCGATCGTAATGACATGGTCTCCCCAACAAAATATGGCAAGCGTGCATTGGTACAACGTCACATAGGATATCATCATGGTATTTTCCAATTGTGATGGTTATGAGTACATGTTTATTCACCCGAACCTCTCCGCAATCGTTTAGCCGATGAAGTCTATAAGGCTTAGAATGTCGCCTTGGTGGTAATTCTAACCTCTCGACTAGCATCGCACTAGCCACATTGGTGCAACTTCTGTTATCAATGATTACACTACAATTTTTATTTTTCACAAAACATCTAGTGTGAAAAATATTTTCTCGTTGTTCGTTATCATTGCTCTCTTCCTCCTTTGCCTTCACATTCAACACCCTCCTAATGACAAGTGTGGGTGCGAATTCTAGCTCCCATTCATCACTTTCTTCTTTCCCTTCTTCCTCATCTTCATCATATGTTTCATATTCTTCATCCTCCCTAAGTATCATTACTCGTTTATTCGTGCATTGGGATGCAATGTGTCCTCGCCCGTGGCATCGAAAACACTTGATGTCCCTGTTTCTTATGTTTGTATTTTCTACGGATGTAGATTTGACTTCGGGTTTTGTTCGACTAGTACTCCCCACCTCAAACTTCCCCTTCATGGTGCTTTTAGCAAAACTGCCCTTGGATACGTCTCGATTTCCCGTTTGAGGCTTCCAAGGAGTTGTGTACCCCGTGGAGTAAGTATTGTTGCCTCCCTTTCGCAAATTCCTCTCAATTTTGATCGTTGCATATACCATGTCCTCGAACTCAATATAATATTGTCTATCAACTTCTTTAGAGATTTCCGCCCTCATGCCAGGTAGAAATCTCGCCATTGTGGCCTCCCTCGACTCCCTCACATCGGCCCGGATCATTAACATCTCCATTTCTTTTCGAAAATCTTCTATGCTCCTTGAATCTTGTTTTAAGGATTGAAGGCGAGAAAATAGTTCCCTATGATAATAATTAGGAACAAATCTTCTACGCATTACAATCTTCAATTCCTCCCAACTATTAATTGGCCTCTCTCCATTCCTCCTTCTATCCGTCACAAGTTGGTCCCACCAAATACTGGCATATTCGGAAAATTCGGTTATTGCTAACCTCATTTTCTTAGTACTAGCATAGTTGTGGCAGTCAAATATAGTTTCCAACTTCCTCTCCCAGTCAAGGTATATGTCGGGATCGCTCCGCCCTTCGAAGGCTGGAATTTTCATTTTTATATTTCCCATACTTCGGTCTTCCTCATTTCGTCCTTCCCTTTCATACCGTGTACCTTGTTCTCTCCAACCTCCTCGACCACTTCCTCCTCGATTTTGGTAAGTTCCATCCTCAGAGAATGTTTCATCCTCATACTCTCTATATGAGATGGGACTCAGATTCCTTCTTCTACGGTGATGCTCATCCTCTTTATTTTTTTGTAAATTTTTGATCGCTTCTTCTCGTCGGTCTTGTCTTCTAATTAATTTGGTGAGCATTTCTTGTATGTTCTGAAGGGCTTCATTTCCTTTATTTTTCTCAATATCGGATTTCGACATTTTTTTTTTGCTCTCTTTTTTTTTTTTGCTTTTCTTTTTTTTTTTGCCCTTTTTTTGCTTTTTTTTTTGGCCTTTTTTTTCTCTTTTTTTTTTTTGACACACACACAAATTAGTTCTCACAAGATCCTCACGTATATCGCTCGATCACTCAACGCTCGTGTATCACTCTTTTAGTTTTCTTTTTGCACTGTTTTTGCCTTTAATCACTCGGCTTTATATAAATGTCCCACAACTCACAAGGTGATTATATAGGCTAGTATTGTGATAAGTATTTAATTTTACAGGGGCGGTAATCCGCACTCCAGCTTTATATTTATTTTATATTTTACTGTGGTGGTAGAACCAACCTTCGTGATATATATATATATATATATATATATATATATATATATATATATATATATATATATTCACTGTGGTGGTAGAACCGACCTTCGTGATAGATATGTATATGTATATATATTCACTATGGTGGTAGAACCGACCTTCGTGATAGATAGGTATATTTATATATATAGTTTTTTTTTGTATACTTTTTTTTATATACTTTTTTTTTTGTATACTTTTTTTTGTATACTTTTTTTTATATTAAGAAGACGGAAGGTTTATAAGATAGAAAGAAAGAATAGGATGGTAAGATAAGAATATTATGAAAATAAAGGAAAATAGATACCACTTAGTAATGGAAAAAACCGAGCTCTGATACCAACTGATGCGACCCCCACACGACGTGCCGTGGTAACCTCTATCGCTAGTATGATTTTAGTTCCCAAGATCGTTCCAATATTAAGCAAATGATTGTTTTACTTCAAGCCCTCTACGTGACGCGCGTAGCAAACCGGAAGGTGCGATTCAAACACGCCACAAGGTTTCTAACACCTCGATAAGTGAATTGAAATCACGATTTATATTTTGGAGACACTCAACAAAATAAGAAGAAAGTTTGTTAACACAAACACTCACAATTTTTTTTATAAATTTCAAGGTGTCCTTACAAATGAAAATGAGGGCTATTTATAGCCAAAATTCCTACAACTATTACAATATAAAAATATAAAATAAAGACTAAAAAATTATAAATTCAACATTCAAAGCTCCTAAAATCTGATCCATGACAAATCAACCCATAAGTTAAGGAGTCAATACATTTTTAAGGGACAAAAATCAAGGACCAAGACTTAAGTTTTGAAAATAAGAAATCAAAGTTAAAGAAAAATATGTTGTTGTCGTTTTAGTGGAATAACAGATCCTAGACTTCAGATTTTGATCTTTATGTCTTTATATAATTGTAGTACTGCCTCTTAGATTTCCAAATCCACCTGAATCGTCTCAATCGGATATCGGACGTGAAAGTTATGATAAAAATACGAATATGTATCGTATCTGAAATTTCTAACGCCTGCTTTCAATTGTATCGCATCTTCAGTTAGGCTTATTGCTTGGAATGATGACATCAAAACTTTTAATCTAACATGTGACGGCTTCAATAACACAAATAAATATGTTATTATATTTATGATCACCGGTCTGATTAAAATGATTTTGCACGAGCATTGTTAATGAATTCTTTATCGCATTTTCTCGTGATCTTGTTATTGGTCCCACAGGAATGTATAGTTCTTCTTCTGACTGACTGACTGCTTCTTGATTCACATCAATAATGACAGAAGGTAATTAACACAATATTTAAAGTGGTTCAAGATAAACCCATCTACGTCCACTGGTCCTCCACACAGGAGTAAAATGTTTATTATAATCACTACGTACACAACTACGTGCCTATAATTAAACCTATCCTTGTATCGTTCACACAGATTGATACAAAGACTGTCGCTTTCAACCATTCACACAGATTGGTCAAAGCTATCACTTGACTTGCTTCTTCACACACAGTTCCAAACCTTCGTCTCTACAATGCAGATCCGTCACACACAGTTCAGGAAAAGCAAGGCTTTCTCAGTCCACACAGGGCTGATGGTTTTCTTCAATATAAGATCACGGGTTGAACAACAGCTTGACTGTCTTGAGCTTGGGCTGATGATGTGTTGTTCAAGGGTTTGGACACTTTGTGTATTTCTTCTCTCAGGATAGGCAGTATGCTTTGAAGAAATATGTTTGCTCTCGATATACTATTCTTAATAAGATCTCGTGGAGTCTCAGTATATCTCGGTTTTCAGATCTTGATCTTATGAGTATTCTTATATACTCGTGTGTTTGTTCTATGTTCAGAGTTGTACTTGATCTTCAAACTCTGGGGTAAAAATAGCTTCTAAATAGATCCGTTGAGCCAATAGATCCGTTAACCCAATAGTCTGTTCCAACGTGTTGATAGACAAGATCTGGTTTTTGCTCCTTGATTTAAGATCTCTGTCTGATGGTATTTAAATACTTTATCCCTTCTGTATTTAAATACTTCTTTTAAAATGGGGATTGACTTTAGTGAGTAAAGTAGATTCCGTTCCAACGGTCTTCAGTTCTGTTGGATAAGTGTTTGAATATCTTACACTTTACAGTTGGATCGCTATATCCAATATGTTGATTGACTAATGCTGTATGAATTAGCTTCCATACTTTGTGTCATATCGACATGAGCTTCTTGATGTATGATAGGTATTTATCCTTTTGCTGTATGATGAGGCAACGCAGGATGCATGATAAATTGTACAGCGATATGAACAGCTTCGTAATAGCTACTTAATGTATGATAACTTGCTGTTTGGAACTACTTGCTGTATGATTGTCTTCGTGACAGCAACTTGTTGTATGTTTGGCTTTGGACTATTTTGTTGTATGTTGTTCGTTGTTTGGCAATTATCAAAACAACATTGTTTTTCCCAACACACATTATTTAATTTCTCGAAAAATACTCCCACTAAAACAAAGTACCCTCAATTTACAACATTTTTAATTTTAGTGGGCTAAGATCCCATTTCGCATAATCCTAAATTCAGCTTTGGCATGACGCCTAGAATTGAGCTACTTTAGGTGGATAACTCTTTATCGATTACATCATATATAACTCTTAGATTATATTCATGGGATTTGGCATCGTATGCCCAAGCATGTTATAATCCCATCTTATACCTTAAGGTTCAAAACTATTTTGATTTTCAAATTCATTAAACGTATAGGTATCACCATTACATATCCGACCTTATTAAGATAATCCGAGCGCCCAGCTTTGGCATGACCCACTCAAGATGATCGAAGTCTTGATAGGTGATTTTCAAATGAAAGGCATTTTAAAATTTGAACGAGGAATTTTTATCCTATGTTAATGTCTATGTTTGCTAACATACATCTAAACATACATAGCATCACATACATGCATAAATTTGAACATACATCACATCACATGACAATAAAAGCATAGGACCGTGTATAGCATGACCATAATTCCTAACGTGATTTCCATGAGCCAACATGAAAATCACAAGGGTCAATCTAAAAGGTTGCAATTGGTCTTCATTGATCTTCCCAACTCCTTGGAACGTCATACGCGATCAATTGCTCCTCGAGTCCGTCCTTCTCATCCTTCTTGTCTTCATTACATTAATGAAATTTAACACTATGCTAGTAAATTAAATTACAAGAGGTGCAAACGACACGCAGGCCGTAAATAATAAATAATTTAAATAGACGACTCACAGGCCGTAAAACCAAATATAATTAAATGACACGCAGCCCGTAAAACCAACCCATAAGGAAATAAATTATCCAATCACATTGTCAATTTATGGTCATGCCATACACCATACACATACCATAAATAATTATCAAATATTTTTTTTTTTTTTTTTTTTGGTAAAAGTGAGATTTTATTACCAATAGTGAACCATGAAAGTACAAACACAAAATCCATACAAGCTATACAAACTCAGATTATAACATTAGCTATCTAGAAGCTTCAACACTTTGGGTTCTTTTGCTCCACATAAGGAAACCTGGACTTGACACCTTCTAACCACTGTATCAATAGTAGAAGACCTGGCTTGGAATCTTCTGTGGTTTCTTTCACTCCAAATCTCATAAACAGCCACTGACACCACTATCCTATAGAGAAGTTGTTTACATGATTTAGATCTACATTGTGTAATCATAAAAAGCTTCTCAGAATCCCAGCTCCTACTGTTGTTGCCCGAAATATTATCCGAAGATAGATATTGCTGGAATGGACGGACAACAGCAAATTACGAGAGCACGTCCGAGGGGGTGCGAATAACACAAGATTTGTCGGGTTTGTTAGGCCCGGGCTTGAATGCTCTCGCGAGGTGTTATTAATACGAATATTCATGGATACAAGTATTAATGTGAGAATCTAAATACAATGAGTGTAAAAGACCCTATTTATCCAGCTCTTGAGTGAATCTTTGGTGTTCTTGCTCTCTGTCGATCGTCTTCCGTGTAGGAGATGCTGAGAGAGAAGAAGGAACCTAGAGATAGCTGTTGCCAAGAGTAGGAAATCCAAGTAGTGTGTTGAACTTCTTCTGAAGCAGCCTTCCGTCCAAATGTAGGAAGCCTTCTATTTATAGGGGCCGAGATGCCTTGTTTTCTGGTGGGCGATCGCCTTTCGTCTAATATAATAATGGGGCGATCGTCTTTAAGTCACATGGGCTGTCTCCCTAAAGTACAAGGCTGCTGCCGGCCGCCAGCTGTGCGGTCCAATGAGGAACCGGCACGCGTCCTGAGTTGCTATCACGGGCGGTCCTACTGACACCTTTCGGCGGGCCTGTCGGCTGGTGGAAAGATGCTGACAGGCTGTGGTCAATGATCCGTGAAATGCGGATCTTGTCTCGGCACTGCACGTGGGTTCTGTCCTGGCCTTCGGCCTTTGCCGACTGGATGATCATCGGCTTCGAGCGGCATGAGGCGGTCGTCAATGGTCGGTCACCAGAGGTCGGCATCGGCAAGTGCCGAGAGATGATCGTCTGCTAGTCGGCCACCAGGAGTCGATCGCCAAGTACCGAGAGACGATCATCTTCGATGTCGATCGCTCGGCACCGGGACCTGTCCTAGGACCTTCGGTCGGCAGATCTGCCTTGGCTGCTGGGCTTCGGCATGGTCTCCCAGTTTCTGAGGCGATCGCTGGTCGAGGAGTATAATTCTCGACACAACAATTGCCCCCCAGCTTGCTTCGATGTTGAAGACATGGGGCGAGGTGGTTCTTGCTGGCGATCGTGTAGGATGACGGGCGATCCATTGAGCGGACTTTGGTTTCGGACTTGGGCGATCTGGTCGATTGGCTAGCTATCTTTCTGTCTTGTACCTGCAAAAAACAACATTGTCCGATCCCTCGTAGAAACTTGATTGCTTCGTTGTTGAGGAATCGTGCACAGTCGCGGAGTTCGATGGACCGACTCCATGACCGTGTCTTATGCGCGAACGACATTGTCTGTCTCGTGACTCATTTTATTGTGAGGGTCCTCTGTTAGGCTGCGCCTCGCCTCGTATTTAAACGAAGGGCGTGCGGTCTCGGTCTAGAGGAGTCCTTGCGGGGGCGTCATCGGATTAATCAACTCCACTTCCGCGGCTTGTTGGCTCTGCTTCCACCTCGGCCCGCCATGAAGATGGCGTACCTCGACAGTGTACGTTGAGACGGGGGTAGCGGCACGTCACATTGTCCGTGTTCACCATGTTAGATGATGAACCTTTGAGGGCGGGCGATCGTGTCCACTGATTAGTTTTGGAGGGCCCTCAGACTACGCCGGCCTCGTATTTAAACGAAGGGCGGGCGATCTTGGCCCAAAGGGACCTTGCATGGCCGAAGCAGCCGGTTCCATCGACTACCAGGACCATGGCTGCACTCTTCCACCTCGGATCGTCATGTAGATGCCGACCTTCGACGGTGTATGTTGTGCGGTGGAGGCGATCTCGTGCCTTAGTCCATCATGTTAGATGGTGAACTGTAGATGGCGAACGAGTCCTCCAGTTTTGGTGATGTTGTTTGATATTGGCGATCGGGCTGAAAGACTGGAGATCGTCGTTTGGGCACCGATCGCGCTGCTCATAGGTTCAGAAGAAACCTCTGCCTGGCCAGAAAGTCTGCGGCTTTAGCTCGGAAGATCGCGTAGGTCTAGGGTTGGTCCTTCGTAAGATGCCTGAACATAGGCAAAAGACCATGGAATCCTCCTAGGACCGAGTATAGGGCGATCTCATCGCTTACGGGCTCGCCGTTGAGGATAATCTCGTCTACCCAGTCGATGTAGTCCGAGTCGGACTCTTCTTCCCCTTGCCTGATCTGCATCATGCGATGGAGACCTTCTGGCCGAGCGACCCTGGTGGCGAAATGCGCTGTGAAGCCGCTCGCCAGTTGATTAAAGGAGCCGATGGATCGAGGCGACAATGAGGCGTACCACCTGTGGGCAAGGTCGTCCAGCGTCAGAGGGAACATTCGGCACCTGGTCGCATCTGATGCCCCACACCCGGTCATGTAGATGTTGAACTTGCTCAGGTGTGTTTCGGGGTCTGATCTCCCCTCGTACAGAGGTGTTTGCGGAGGAGCGATCTTATGCTGTACGGGGGCGAGCTCGATGTGGACCGCGAGCGGATCGCTCGGCCCAGCGATCTTGTTCTTGGCGCCTGCCCCAGATTCCAAGAGCGCCTTCATGCCGTCGAGCTGGCGTTGCATCACGGCCATCGATGTAGCTCGGTCGCTCGTGGATCGGCTTTGGGAGCGGGAGCCGAGGCGATCGTGTACCGATCTCCTGTCTCCGCTGCTGCCGACCTCGGCTATTTGGCGAGGGGGCGCCAGATGGCTGGTCGGCCTTCTGGGAGTCGGATACGCCGAACTCCTGGTGACGGACTCGAGCTCCGTCGTCTCGTGGCTGGGGCCGGACTGCCCCGGTCGCCAAGATGGGTCGTTGCCTAGGCGATCGAAAATAGAGGTGCCCTGGATGGTGAGCGCCTCTCTCTGCGAACGGGAGCCTCCTGGCGATCGCTCGGTCAGCAACGCCTTGTACTTCCGTTTGGTCATCCGGCGGATGGCCGAGGGGGTGATAGCGGGAGGCGTGTCAAGAGCACTCCGTCGCTCCTGTAGGATGGCCATAGCCTCCTCGATCTGTCCCGCGGTTTGGAACTGATCGAGCGAGAGACTTGGGCCGTCCCTCAGGGGCGGAATCGAGCATCTCGGACCGCGGCGGCTACCCTCCGCCATCGGCTGTGGCTCGGACTGCGACGGAACGAGGCGTATGGCGGATCGGCCAGCGGCTTTCTTCGACGAGGAGGCAGAAGTCATGATTCTGAAAGATTTCTCTGAAGAATAGTGAGTGTTTTTTCAGGTATATGCCCCGGAGTACAGTGAGTGTCCTTCGAGACGGTAGGAATAAAATTGAGGGTTAGATCCCCTTCCTCTAGCGCCAATTGTTGTTGCCCGAAATATTATCCGAAGATAGATATTGCTGGAATGGACGGACAACAGCAAATTGCGAGAGCACGTCTGAGGGGGTGCGAATAACACAAGATTTGCCGGGTTTGTTAGGCCCGGGCTTGAATGCTCTCGCGAGATGTTATTAATACGAATATTCATGGATACAAGTATTAATGTGAGAATCTAAATTCAATGAGTGTAAAAGACCCTATTTATCCAGCTCTTGAGCGAAGCTTTGGTGTTCTTGCTCTCTGCCGATCGTCTTCCGTGTAGGAGATGCTGAGAGAGAAGAAGGAACTGAGAGATAGCTGTTGCCAAGAGTAGGAAAGCCAAGTAGTGTGTTAAACTTCTTCTGAAGCAGCCTTCCGTCCAAATGCAGGAAGCCTTCTATTTATAGGGGCCGAGATGCCTTGTTTTTTGGCGGGCGATCGCGTTTCGTCTAATATAATAATGGGGCGATCGTCTTTAAGTCACATGGGTTGTCTGCCTAAAGTCCAAGGCTGCTGCCAGCCGCCAGCTGTGCGGTACAATGAGGAACCGGCACGCGTCCTGAGTTGCTGTCACGGGCAGTCCTACTGACACCTTTCGGCGGGCCTGTCGGCTGGTGGAAAGATGCTGACAGGCTGTGTTCAATGATCCGTGAAATGCGGATCTTGTCTCGGCACTGCACGTGGGTTCTGTCCTGGCCTTCGGCCTTTGCCGATTGGATGATCATCGGCTTCGAGCGGCATGAGGCGGTCGTCAATGGTCGGTCACCAGAGGTCGGCATCGGCAAGTGCCGAGAGATGATCGTCTGCTAGTCGGCCACCAGGAGTCGATCGCCAAGTACCGAGAGACGATCGTCTTAGATGTCGATCGCTCGGCACCGGGACTTGTCCTGGGACCTTCGGTCGGCAGATCTGCCTTGGCTGCTGGGCTCCGGCACGGTCGCCCGGTTTCTGAGACAATCGCCGGTCGAGGAGTATAATTTTCGACACAACACCTACTATCTCTGTAAGTTCCACTCCACACAGCCAGTTGGGTCCATACTTGGGCAGAAAAGGGACAGGAAAAGAAAAGATGATTTAGTGTTTCATCATTCTGCAAACATAGAATACAAACCTGGTCACAATGAATACCAAATTTCACCAATCTATCACATGTGGCCAATCTGCCCAAGACCGCTAACCATGTGATAAAAATAACTCTGGGAGGAGCAAAATTCCTACTGATAAGTTTGTGCCAAGAGACGTTAGGAACATCACCCCTCATCTCACAATACATTCTGCCTATGGAGATTTGAGGTAACTGAAGGAGGCTCAAACAGTTAAACTTAGCTAGATGTTCCCTAGCTCCAATAATCTTCTTAATGACCCATGAAGCCTGAATTGGGATCTTCATTGAACTGATTTGTTGCCCCTTTATATAGTATTCATGGACCCATTTAATCCACAATTTTTTGTGCAAGGCTCCATAGTTGTTTACAAAGTGCAACTTTATTCCAGTCCAGCATATTTGGGAGGTTCCACCCTCCAGCTACCTTTGGCAAACAGAGATTATCCCATGCCACCAATGCCTTCTTGGTTGGGTTAGACTTACCATACCAAAGAAAACTTCTACATGTAGCCTGGATAGCTTTGATTACCTTATGAGGAATCAGAAAAGCATGGCACCAGTAAGCTTGGATATTGAACAGAACATATTTAATTAATTGTAGCCTTCCTGCATAAGATAGCAATTTGGAGGACCAACAATCAATTCTGGCCATAATCCTCTTTATAAGTGGTTGACACTGTGCAATTGAGAGCTTTTTAGAGGATAGGGGTACTCCCAAGTACCTAAAAGGAAGCTCTCCTTTAGTCATACCAAAATCACTGAGTATTGAGTCTTGCATATCTTCACTAACACCACCAAAATAGATACAACTTTTAGTCTCATTTGCTTTTAATCCTGAAACATTTGAAAATTTGTTAAATGCAATAAGAAGTTTCCTTATTGATCTGATGTCTCCCTTTGCAAACAAGAGCAAATCATCTGCAAAACAAATATGAACCAAGCCCAACTTCTTGCACCTGGGGTGGAACTGAAACGTTTTCTCAGATTTTAGTTCTAACAAACATCTGTTGAGGTACTCCATACATACCACAAATAGATAGGGAGAGATAGGGTCTCCTTGTCTGAGACCCTTTCTAGCTTCAAAAGAATCAGAGATCTCACCGTTGATATTCACTGAGTAGGAGACTGAACTGAGACAAGCCATGATCCAACTCACAAATTTATAAGGGAATCCAAGCTCAAGTAACAGGTATTTCACAAAAGGCCATTCCACAGAGTCATAGGCTTTTTGGATATCAATCTTGATCATGCATCTAGGAGAAATATATTTCCTGCCATACCCACTTATAATCTCATGACTCAATAAAATGTTATCAAAAATCACCCTTCCCTTAACAAATGCTGACTGATTATCACTTATAATGGAATCTAGAACACCTTGCATCCTATTGGTTAGTACCTTGGATATGATTTTGTACATCACACTACATCATGCAATAGGTCTAAATTCTTTGATAGAGCTGGCATTAGTAGTTTTAGGTAACAAGGTAAGCAGAGTAGTGTTGAGAGTTTTAGGGAGAACACCTTTTTCAAAGAACTCCTTAATAGCTGCTATTATATCATCTCCAATGAGACTCCAGGAATGTTGGAAGAAATGAGCATTGTAACCATCCAATCCAGGTGCTTTATGTGGGTTCATGCTGAAGACAGCTATTTTAATCTCATTATCAGAGAATGGTTTACACAGCATCAATTGTTGATTGTGGTTGAGAGTTGGACCTCTGGCCACTATATCTTTATCAAGCATAGGCAGTGATTGGGCTGCACTTCCCATTAATGCCATGTAAAATCCTCTGACCTCATCTGAAATTTGTTGCTGGTTCATACACCTTGTGCCATCAGCTCTAACCAGTAGTTTGATAGTATTGGCAGCCTGTCTTGCTTTTGTATATGCATGAAAGAACTTTGTATTGTGATCTCCAAGTGTGATCCAGTTTGCCCGAGAATTTCGCCTCCAGATTTTCTCCTCAATAAGACTCCATTTCTCCAACTCTCTTAACATATTCTTCTCCTGAGCAACTAACTCTTCATTAAGTTTATCTTGATCAATACATTTCTGTAAATTGCTCAACTCACTTCTAATAGGATCCAGTTTATCTCCAATATTCCTGAAATGGGAGGTATTCAACATTTTCAGAGGATATTTGAGCTGTTTCAATTTATACCAAATGTTGAGGAGCTTATTTCCATGGTAATGGTGGTTCCATGTTTCCTCAAGAATCTTTCCAAACTCTGGATGTTCAGTGAGCACATTGAGGAATCTGAATGGAGCTTTCCTCAAGACAGTACTATTATCAATATTCAACAGCTGGGGTGCATGGTGTGAGATTCCTTTATCTAATAGATCAACAACCACAGCAGGATATTCACTCATCCATTGAGTATTAGCCACTGCCCTATCAATAAGGGAGTAAATTCTGTCTGCACCCAATTGATTGTTGCACCAAGAGAAGTCACTGCCTATATGTTTAATAGGTGTAAGCTCAGCATCAGTTAAACACTCAGAGAAGTCCTTGTAATCAGCAGCAGTTACTTGGTTTCCTTGAAATCTTTCATCAGCATTCAAGATGGTATTGAAGTCTCCACCAAATATGAGAGGGCTAGCAACAGATTGAGAGATTCTTGCCATAGTTATCCAGAGACTTTTCCTCAATTCAGCTGTGTTATATACATAAACAGCTACCAGATGCATCTCTTTACCATATATCAAATCAGTTAAAATACAATATATACTTTGCTCCTGGTTCTCCACCCAAACACCATTAACAGTCTCAGGGTTCCAGCAAACCCAAATCCTACCATTACTAGCATGAGTATAGTTATTCACCACCATCCAATTTCTACAAATCTTTTCTGAAATTTTCTTAAACTTTCCTTCCTTGACTCGAGTTTCTAATAAAGCAGCACAATCAATCTTATTTTTCAGCAAAAAGGTTTTGATTTCTTTTTACTTGAGAGGATTATTACATCCTCTCACATTCCATTTGAGAATCCTCATGTTTTCACCGAGGGGAATGGGTCCCCGCCCCTTATTTGTGATGTGCAAGTACTCTCTGGAGCAGCAATCAAATGGAATGGGTTCTCAGTAACAAGGTTCTTTGTTGGCTCACTTGGGGATTTTTTATTAGCAGTCTTCGTAGGTACAATCCACTCCATTGGTTCAGTTCTTTTACTTGTCCCAGGTGGTATTGGTGTACTCTTCTCCACTTGAACCACTGAGGATTCAACAGTCTCAACCACTGTTTTAGTATTCATTAGTTGTGTGTTAGCTATTTTCTTCTTGACCTTAGGCTGCCACTGCTGTTTTTTAAGTGCTTCTTGATACGATTGGGGCTTCACTTTGTCATTACAGTTGTGTCCAGTTGTTTGACAAATATTGCAAAAAGGGGGAATCCAATCATAAACAATTCTTTGTTCCACCTGCTTTCCATTTGCCCCCTCAATCATGACTTTATATTGGATTGGTTGTGTAACATCAACCTCAACCAGCATTCGAGCATAAGAAATTCTACTCTGAGTTGATGTGCATTCATCTGCAAATAATGGTTTTCCAATTGCACTCCCTATCCTACTCAGGGAGTTGGCACCCTAGCAATTAAGGGGGAGATTTGGAAGTTGAATCCAGAGTGGAACAACTTTCAAAATTTCTTTCTCAAAACAAAACTATGCTTCCCATGCTTTAACAATAACAGGTTTATAGGCGATGGTGTGTGGCCCAGTAAACAGAATTTCATTCCTCTCCTCCATAGTCTTAAACCGAATCACAAAATACCCCTCATTGTGATAGAAGATTTCAGGCTTATTTTCAATGTTACATTGTTTCATCAAATAAGCATTGATATAAGAGATAGTAGGAGAGTATCCAATCACATACAGTATGATAGCAGTCTCCCATTTCACAGCTTCAGCCTCAATGTCCTGTTTCTCCAAACACGCAGTAGGAATACCATTCTTCAGAATTGGAGGTACATACTCAAGTTTCATACCTGATTTAATCGGTTTGGGCCCAGGATTTTCCTCTTTTTGAATGTGTGGCGAATCCATGTTCAATCTTCTGTTGGTTTCCGTTGGCTCTGTGTGAGTGGCAGATCCTTTAATTTCCCCCATTTCCACCTCTGGACTCAAGTCTTCCTTCTTCGCTATTATTACATCTGCCTTCTCCTTTCCTTTCAGCGATTTGACAAGTTCAGGCATGGTTTCATAATTCAACACTCTCGTCTGTGATGCAGAACCAGTCGGCGTTCTCTCCTCTATCATTTCCGATATCTGATCCTTCCTACGGCGACCCCTCTTACCCATCCGTACAATGTCTGGCGCACGCTAACCTTAGTTCACTAACATGCGCTGTAACACCCCCAATCCGCTCAGGGATATTACACGCCGTAGAACCTTTCCTCAAGGATCTACCAGGCTAGTAACAACATGAAACATCTCGACAATGCCTTTAAGGCTAAAATGACTCAGTAGACCGATTTGGCCTTTCAATAAATACATACAACTCAATTACAACTCATGCCCACGCAGGGGTCGAAACACAACCACACCCGTACAACGGGAAAAATATAGCAGCGGAATATAAAGTACAACTGAACCAATACACGATGTATGGTTCCTCATGTGATTAGTATCGATCATCTTTCATCATCCTTCGTGTCGACCCTGTGTTATGCTCCAAAACCTGAATGCAAAAACAGTCATCCACCCCCCGAATACCCGGGGGTTAGCAAAACTCCACTGTTTTGCTAGTGCAAGTACAAGTGCAAAAATACGAGTCATACAATTCACATTCTACGAATAACAATAACCCGGAATCCTCAATGATCCATACGAAACGAAAAGTACTTCCCGAGGCAAGAGTTTGAGAAAACATTTTAAAATCGAACGATCACAAATCAATGGAAATAATTTATAAAACGGTTTAGAATGCCATCGAGAGTTTTAATAGAAAACAATTTAGGATTATCAAATCCTACCTTCCAAAACCCAAAAGACGAAAGGAGTCACCGCCCCAAAGGTTTACTTTCCGTAAAATGACCTTCACCAAACTGTTGGGATTTTAGCCCCAAATCCGTAAAATGACTTTTACAAAACCATTGGGATTTTAGCCCCAAATCTCATCAACTCACAATACACGAGAACGACAAAAGGTTCGTCTTCCAATATCAAAATCCACAATTAAAGGATTTAACACAAACAACAAAATACTCTAGTGCCATCCTAGCCAAGTAAGCCAAACGAACACTTACCTCTTACACACTTAGTCGATGCATGCAATCATGAAAACCATTCGAAAGCACTCATTTCCGGAAATGCCAATATCAAATCACATTTGCAAAATGCACCACAATTAACCGCGTACCCACAGCTTCGTGGATCCCTACTGAGACCCCGTCGGATCTAACCCGTAGTGGTTAAAAGCAAGCTCGCGGTTACACAGCTTCGTGGAGCCCTACCGAGACCCCGTCGGATCTAACCCGTAGTGATCATACACACACACACACGTTACTCATGCAATACTAACATGCTAAGAATGTAAGTTCATCAAGAATACTTACTAGGGATGGCCACTTACTCGACGCCGTTATCAAACTCTTCAAAACACAGTGACAAGATTAAACACGGAATACACAATTCCATACTTTAAACAACAGGGGTATCATAAAGCCCTCAACGTTCAAAATAATCAAATCATAATCAATTCCCAAAACATACCGTTCACAGAACACACACGCATTTTGAAAGAGAGCCTTTAATGAGGCCAAACCGAAATCTTTTGAAACTTCATTTCAAACAACCAAACAAACACACCAAGACGATCACCGATCATCATATCCACAAAATAAGAAATGTATGAGCAAGGCACTTGCCTCGAATAAGAACAACACGGAGAATCGACCGAAGTAGGTTGGCACGAACCGACTACGAACCCACCGACTCCACCGAATGCCAACTCGCGATAATAAACTACGAAGGACAAATATAAAAATGAAAATGAATTCCAAAGTACGACCCAAATCCGCTGAATTCAAAGAACGAATGACGAAAATTCAAGTGTTTCCCCCAAAACGGCCAAGAACACGATTCGTCCCGACAAAATACGAAAACAGAATTCCAAGTTGAAATATGGATATAAAATCCATAGATGTGTTTAACAACATCATTTAACCACAATCGATCCATCAAAAAAGGATGAAAAACGAGATCGAGAACAAATCCCCCAAAAAGTCGATTCGCAGGAAATCAAGAAATATACTTCGATTCGACGAAGAGCAATGGATTAAATGATGTTAAATACAAGAATACTACCAAGATTAATCATACCCATCATGAATTAATCAACAAAACGGAACGAATCGGACAAAAACACGAAAACCCCCAAAATTCAAGAAACTAGGGTTCTAGAAAATCTCACCTTGATTCGCTGGATCAAAGGATCATATAGGATGATCAATCCATGATATGAACTCAAGAACTTCGTGGATTTGTTGCTCAACAACATGGCTCCATGATAAGAACAACCCCAGCCGCGGAAGAGAAGGAGAAGAAGGAGAAAAATGGCGAAAACCGATCATAGGCCTTAAATAAAGGAGTACTGCAGAGTTACGTACGTAACCGGCCAAGGCTTACGTACGTAACCGAGTCACTGCCCCAAATCTACCGGCCCATTATGTACGTAACCGGCCAGGGCCTTACGTACGTAACTGGCCTTACGTACGTAACTGCCGAGCACTAACGGCCGTAACTCGGCCAGTGCCAGCCCAGGGCCCAGACTGCCCGGCCATGACTCGGCCAGGGCCAACTCCGACGGCCCGAACGACCCCAAAACCCGAACCTGAATACGAATCGAAGATACGGCTACGAAGTACTCGCAAAGACGAACTCGAGCACTAAGAGAACACACGATTCCGACCACCCGAAGGCTCGAAATTCGACAACGGAAAGTAATTACCCCAAACTTTGGGAAATTGCGAAAATGGCCCAAACGTCCGAAATACACGATACATGATCGAAACACCAAACTGAAGTTCACAACATGTTTAACAAAGTTAAACGGACTTATGGGAAACTCGAAACAACAGTTTCAAATGAGATTCGCAAGAATCGAACTCAAGTGCGGAAAAGTCGCTAAAAAGCACGGAACTCAACAAAACGACACCGAAACGAACTCGAATGTCAAAAAGTGTAGAATTAATCATTCTCAAAATCACGAAACGGTCATGAGCGAGTCGTCGAAACGGACCTCCGCCGAAAAATAAAAATTACCGGAAATCCGAAATTGCGGATATTACATTCTACCCTCCTTAAAAGAAGTTTCGTCCCGAAACTTAAAACAAGTAGGGAGGAGCAATATCCCGCCAGGAAAACTCAACGAGATACACAAGAAACGTGTAACTTACGCCCAATGGCGAAACGTTACAAGCAGCGCAAAGGAATATACGACGTGAAAACACGCTCCACGACGACCAACACAACGCCACCGGTAGAGGAATAATAAAACCAACAAGTGATAAGCGTCATCAAACGGATAATATAGTCAAGTCAATTATCCGAACAATCACAAAACACAACGAACAAAAATCAATATGATTGACCAACCCAACGGTACATCAATCAAAACGCGAACCAAACGTTGAACAAATACGGAATTCCACCGCCCAAGGGTTTGGAAGATCGAAAACGAGACTAATTTCCCGAACATAAGGGAATTACAAAGGAGTCTGAACGTTCAACAATCACGAAATGGGGTCAACAACAAACCGAACAATCAAACGATCGAGACAACAAAAATCGAACAATCATGTCCGAAACACGAAGGATAATAAAATTCAAACAACAACTCCCAGGATGATCTGGTAAGAACAACAAGACGTGCATTCCCATAAGATCCACAGGAGAGGGAATAGCGATTGAAAAGTCACAACGACAACGAGTTATTCGGAAACAATACCACCCTCGTTCGATCAACAAAAGCAAGGGTTAGGGAAAGTTCAGAAAATGTTAACGAGCATAAACGAGTCGACAGAGTCGAAAACACAGGAGTTCCAAATCCGATCCACTTCGAATAAAAGAACTAATAGAACCAAATGATGTCACTTCCGAACAAGGTTCACAAGAATCGATCCAAACTCGAAAAAGTCACAGCGATAACCAGATCGACCCACAACAAGATCACAGTTCGTTCGGACGATGAAACCGAAATACAGAACAAGTTCATAAAGTATCAACGAACATGAGCGAATCGATAGACTGGAGAAAGAGAAAATACCGAAGTCAAAATAGTATGGGTATTACCTTCGACCTCGTCCACGAAATTCACAAAAACGGGAGCAAGGTAACAAGACATTAAACCACCGACACATAACGGAACAATCACCGATGCACACGGTCATACCAAACCAAGCTCTAACAGCTCGCACATGCGTGACAACGCAGAAATCACTACGAGGCGACAACATTCAACACCAACATCCCGCCTCTCACAGGGGGCTAACACAACAATTGTGTGGAAAACGACTCAACGCTCACACCGCCAATTCGATCATACTCGGGAGCAAACATCATAATGACAAAGCGAACATCATACATACATACCCAGCCCTCAAACGGGAATGGATAGGTTTTAAAAACGAAAACCTCATTTTGAAAATAATTTAGAAGAGCACCGGTAGATCTTGAGTATCACCTTTAAAAAAATGTACAAACGTGAAACATCGTTATCGAGACTTTGAAATCCATCATGCGTTTGGTAAAAATGAGGACATTTTCTCTTAGTGAGAACTTTCAGAATATTCGACCCTCGGGTCTAAATAAAAGTGTTTCTAAAATATTGAAAATATCTCAAAACATTTTGGTCCTCGAGGTAGAAGAATTTGGAACATATTGTGGCACCTTGGATGTACCACGAGAAAATAATTCATTTTAAAAGTACATCTCGAAATTTATTTTCTAAGATACTCAAGGTTTTCAAAGATAATTCAATGGGCTAGAATGCCCAAAAATTTGAGTAATTACACAAACATTATAGCGCCGTGGGTCCCGCGCCGGAACTCACCAGGCTAAAAATCATTTACAACGTCAAAAAGGCCGATGACGGTAATATTTCAAAAACTCACAAAAGCCATATACAAAATACTAAATACCGTCACAAGAATCTCGCCAAAACGATCAAGGCCATAATGCCAAAACTCGGTTAAGGGAATCGGTTTTCGAAATAAAACTCAGTCGGTAAAATACCGAAAGCCATTACGAAGCGGATAAGAGAAATACAGTCCAACATGCACAATCCAGCAACACTACTCCTCACATGAACGAAATATGAGAGTCAAATAATCACGTATCAAGAAATCAAAATCCATAAGAGGATTCCGCCACTTAACAAATAATCATAAAAAATAGCTCGTGTCACACGAGGCACAACACAAAGAAGGGAGACTTACATCCACAAGTCGCACGAAGATGATGATTGCCCACGATACAAATCACGACCAACAAACTCAGACGATGCGTCGCGACACGACTTAGTCAGACAAAATCCAACAAGACAAAACTCAACAGACACCACTGACCCGACAACCTAGGTTTCCTCAACCTAAGCTCCGATACCATTTATGTAACACCCCCAATCCGCTCAGGGATATTACACGCCGTAGAACCTTTCCTCAAGGATCTACCAGGCTAGTAACAACATGAAACATCTTAACAATGCCTTTAAGGCTAAAATTACTCAGTAGACCGATTTGGCCTTTCAATAAAAACATACAACTCAATTACAACTCATGCCCACGCAAGGGTTGAAACACAACCACACCCGTACAACGGGAAAAATATAGCAGCGGAATATAAAGTACAACTGAACCAATACACGATGTACGGTTCCTCATGTGATTAGTATCGATCATCTTTCATCATCCTTCGTGCCGACCCTGTGTTATGCTCCAAAACCTGAATGCAAAAACAGACATCCACCCCCCGAATACTCGGCGGTTAGCAAAACTTCACTGTTGTGCTAGTGCAAGTACAAGTGCAAAAATACGAGTCATACAATTCACATTCCACGAATAACAATAACCCGGAATCCTCAAAGATCCATACGAAACGAAAAGTACTTCCCGAGGCAAGAGTTTGAGAAAACATTTCAAAATCGAAAGATCAAAAATCAATGGAAAAAATTTATAAAACGGTTTAGAATGCCATCGAGAGTTTTAATAGAAAACAATTTAGGATTCTCAAATCCTACCTTACAAAACCCAAAAGACGAAAAGGGTCACCGCCCAAAGGTTTACTTTCCGTAAAATGACCTTCACCAAACCGTTGGGATTTTAGCCCCGAATCCGTAAAATGACATTTACAAAACCATTGGGATTTTATCCCCAAATCTCATCAACTCACAATACACGAGAACGACAACAAGGTTCGTCTTCCAATATCAAAATCCACAATTAAAGGATTTAACACAAACAACAAAATACTCTAGTGCCATCCTAGCCAAATAAGACAAACAAACACTTACCTCTTACACACTTAGTCGATGCATGCAATCATGAAAACCATTCGAAAGCACTCATTTCCGGAAATGCCAATATCAAATCACATTTGCAAAATACACCACAATTAACCGCGGACCCACAGCTTCGTGGATCCCTACCGAGACTCCATTGGATCTAACCCATAGTGGTTAAAAGCAAGCTCGCGGTTCCACAGCTTCGTGGAGCCCTAGCGAGACCCCGTCGGATCTAACCCGTAGTGAGCATACACACACACACGTTACTCATGCAATACTAACATGCTAAGAATGTAAGTTCATCAAGAATACTTACTAGGGATGGCCACTTACTCGACGCCGTTATCAAACTCTTCAAAACACAGTGACAAGATTAAACACGGAATACACAATTCCATACTTTAAACAACAGGGGTATCATCAAGCCCTCAACGTTCAAAATATTCAAATCATAATCAATTCCCAAAACATACCGTTCACAGAACACACACGCATTTTGAAAGAGAGCCTTTAATGAGGCCAAACCAAAATCTTTTGAAACTTCATTTCAAACAACCAAACAAACACACCAAGACGATCACCGATCATCATATCCACAAAATAAGAAATGTATGAGCAAGGCACTTGCCTCGAATAAGAACAACACGGAGAATCAACCGAAGTAGGTTGGCACGAACCGACTACGAACCCACCGACTCCACCGAATGCCAACTCGCGATAATAAACTACGAAGGACAAATATAACAATGAAAATGAATTCCAAAGTACGACCCAAAGCCGCTGAATTCAAAGAACGAATGACGAAAATTCAAGTGTTTCCCCCAAAACGGCCAAGAACACGATTCGTCCCGACAAAATACGAAAACAGAATTCCAAGTTGAAATATGGATATAAAATCCATAGATGTGTTTAACAACAGCATTTAACCACAATCGATCCATCAAAAACGGATGAAAAACGAGATCGAGAACAAATCCCCCAAAAAGTCGATTCGCAGGAAATCAAGAAATATACTTCGATTCGACGAAGAGCAATGGATTAAATGATGTTAAATACAAGAATACTACCAAGATTAATCATACCCATCATGAATTAATCAACAAAACGGAACGAATCGGACAAAAACACGAAAACCCCCAAAATTCAAGAAACTAGGGTTCTAGAAAATCTCACCTTGATTCGCTGGATCAAAGGATCATATAGGATGATCAATCCTTGATATGAACTCAAGAACTTCGTGGATTTGTTGCTCAACAACATGGCTCCATGATAAGAACAACCCCAGCCGCGGAAGAGAAGGAGAAGAAGGAGAAAAATGGCGAAAAAACCGACTGCAGGGCCTTAAATAGGCTGCCTGCCGGCAGAGTTACGTACGTAACCGGCCAAGGCTTACGTACGTAACCGAGTCACTGCCCCAAATCTACCGGCCCATTATGTACGTAACCGGCCAGGGCCTTACGTACGTAACCGGCCTTACGTACGTAACTGCCGAGCACTAACGGCCGTAACTCGGCCAGTGCCGGCCCGGGGCCCAGACTGCCCGACCATGACTCGGTCAGGGCCAACTCCGACGGCCCGAACGACCCCAAAACCCGAACCTGAATACGAATCGAAGATACGGCTACGAAGTACTCGCAAATACGAACTCGAGCACTAAGAGAACACACGATTCCGACCACCCGAAGGCTCGAAATTCGACAACGGAAAGTAATTACCCCAAACTTTGGGAAATTGCGAAAATGGCCCAAAACGTCTGAAATACACGATACATGATCGAAACACCAAACCGAAGTTCACAACACGTTTAACAAAGTTAAACGGACTTATGGGAAACTCGAAACAACAGTTTCAAATGAGATTCGCAAGAATCGAACTCAAGTGCGGAAAAGTCGCTAAAAAGCACGGAACTCAACAAAACGACACCGAAACGAACTCGGATGTCAAAAAGTGTAGAATTAATCATTCTCAAAATCACGAAACGGTCATGAGCGAGTCATCGAAACGGACCTCCGCCGAAAAATAAAAATTACCGAAAATCCGAAATTGCGGATATTACATTCTACCCTCCTTAAAAGAAGTTTCGTCCCGAAACTTAAAACAAGTAGGGAGGAGCAATATCCCACCAGGAAAACTCAACGAGATACACATGAAACGTATAACTTACGCCTAATGGCGAAACGTTACAAGCAGCGCAAAGGAATATACGGCGTGAAAACACGCTCCACGACGACCAACACAACGCCACCGGTAGAGGAATAATAAAACCAACAAGTGATAAGCGTCATCAAACGGATAATATACTCAAGTCAATTATCCGAACAATCACAAAACACAACGAACAAAATCAATATGATTGACCAACCCAACAGTACATCAATCAAAACGCGAACCAAACGTTGAACAAATACGGAATTCCACCGCCCAAGGGTTTGGAAGATCGAAAACGAGACTAATTTCCCGAACTTAAGGGAATTACAAAGGAGTCTGAACGTTCAACAATCACGAAATGGGGTCAACAACAAACCGAACAATCAAACGATCGAGACAACAAAAATCGAACAATCATGTCCGAAACACGAAGGATAATAAAATTCAAACAACAACTCCCAGGATGATCTGGTAAGAACAACAAGACGTGCATTCCCATAAGATCCACAGGAGAGGGAATAGCGATTGAAAAGTCACAACGACAACGAGTTATTCGGAAACAATACCACCCTCGTTCGATCAACAAAAGCAAGGGATAGGGAAAGTTCAGAAAATGTTAACGAGCATTAACGAGTCGACAGAGTCGAAAACACAGGAGTTCCAAATCCGATCCACTTCGAATAAAAGAACTAATTGAACCAAATGATGTCACTTCCGAACAAGGTTCACAAGAATCGAACCGAACTCGAAAAAGTCACAGCGACAACCAGATCGACCCACAACAAGATCACAGTTCGTTCGGACGATGAAACCGAAATACAGAACAAGTTCATAAAGTATCAACGAACATGAGCGAATCGATAGACTGGAGAAAGAGAAAATACCGAAGTCAAAATAGTATGGGTATTACCTTCGACCTCGTCCACGAAATTAACAAAAACGGGAGCAAGGTAACAAGACATTAAACCACCGACACATAACGGAACAATCACCGATGCACACGGTCATACCAAACCAAGCTCTAACAGCTCGCACATGAGTGACAACGTAGAAATCACTACGAGGTGACAACATTCAACACCAACATCCCGCCTCTCACAGGGGGCTAACACAACAATTGTGTGGAAAATGACTCAACGCTCACACCGCTAATTCGATCATACTCGGGAGCAAACATCATAATGACAAAGCGAACATCATACATATATACCCAGCCCTCAAACGGGAATGGATAGGTTTTAAAAACGAAAACCTCATTTTGAAAATAATTTAGAAGAGCACCGGTTGATCTTGAGTATCACCTTTAAAAAAAACTACAAACGTGAAACATCGTTATCGAGACTTTGAAATCTATCATGCGTTTGGTAAAAATGAGGACATTTTCTCTTAGTGAGAACTTTCAGAATATTCGACCATCGGGTCTAAATAAAAGTGTTTCTAAAATATTGAAAATATCTCAAAACATTTTGGTCCTCGAGGTAGAAGAATTTGGAACATATTGTGGCACCTTGGATGTACCACGAGAAAATAATTCATTTTAAAAGTACATCTCGAAATTTATTTTCTAAGATACTCAAGGTTTTCAAAGATAATTCAATGGGCTAGAATGCCCAAAAATTTCAGGTAATTACACGAAACATTATAGAGCCGTGGGTCCCGCGCCGGAACTCACCAGGCTAAAAATCATTTACAACGTCAAAAAGGCCGATGACGGTAATATTTCAAAAACTCACAAAAGCCATATACAAAATACTAAATACCGTCACAAGAATCTCGCCAAAACGATCAAGGCCATAATGCCAAAACTCGGTTAAGGGAATCGGTTTTCGAAATAAAACTCAGTCGGTAAAATACCGAAAGCCATTACAAAGCGGATAAGAGAAATACAGTCCAACATGCACAATCCAGCAACACTACTCCTCACATGAACGAAATATGAGAGTCAAATAATCACGTATCAAGAAATCAAAATCCATAAGAGGATTCCGCCACTTAACAAATAATCATAAAAAATAGCTCGTGTCACACGAGGCACAACACAAAGAAGGGAGACTTACATCCACAAGTCGCACGAAGATGATGATTGCCCACGATACAAATCACGACCAACAAACTCAGACGATGCGTCGCGACACGACTTAGTCAGACAAAATCCGACAAGACAAAACTCAACAGACACCACTGACCCGACAACCTAGGTTTCCTCAACCTAAGCTCCGATACCATTTATGTAACACCCCCAATCCGCTCAGGGATATTACACGCCGTAGAACCTTTCCTCAAGGATCTACCAGGCTAGTAACAACATGAAACATCTTGACAATGCCTTTAAGGCTAAAATTACTCAGTAGACCGATTTGGCCTTTCAATAAAAACATACAACTCAATTACAACTCATGCCCACGCAGGGGTTGAAACACAACCACACCCGTACAACGGGAAAAATATAGCAGCGGAATATAAAGTACAACTGAACCAATACACGATGTACGGTTCCTCATGTGATTAGTATCGATTATCTTTCATCATCCTTCGTGCCGACCCTGTGTTATGCTCCAAAACCTGAATGCAAAAACAGACATCCACCCCCCGAATACTCGGGGGTTAGCAAAACTCCACTGTTGTGCTAGTGCAAGTACAAGTGCAAAAATACGAGTCATACAATTCACATTCCACGAATAACAATAACCCAGAATCCTCAAAGATCCATACGAAACGAAAAGTACTTCCCGAGGCAAGAGTTTGAGAAAACATTTCAAAATCGGAAGATCACAAATCAATGGAAATAATTTATAAAACGGTTTAGAATGCCATCGAGAGTTTTAATAGAAAACAATTTAGGATTATCAAATCCTACCTTCCAAAACCCAAAAGACGAAAAGGGTCACCGCCCCAAAGGTTTACTTTCCATAAAATGACCTTCACCAAACTGTTGGGATGTTAGCCCCGAATCCGTAAAATGACATTTATAAAACCATTGGGATTTTATCCCCAAATCTCATCAACTCACAATACACGAGAACGACAACAAGGTTCGTCTTCCAATATCAAAATCCACAATTAAAGGATTTAACACAAACAACAAAATACTCTAGTGCCATCCTAGCCAAGTAAGCCAAACAAACACTTACCTCTTACACACTTAGTCGATGCATGCAATCATGAAAACCATTCGAAAGCACTCATTTCCGGAAATGCCAATATCAAATCACATTTGCAAAATACACCACAATTAACCGCGGACCCACAGCTTCGTGGATCCCTACCGAGACCCCGTCGGATCTAACCCGTAGTGGTTAAAAGCAAGCTCGCGGTTCCACAGCTTCGTGGAGCCCTAGCGAGACCCCGTCGGATCTAACCCGTAGTGAGCATACACACACACACACACATTACTCATGCAATACTAACATGCTAAGAATGTAAGTTCATCAAGAATACTTACTAGGGATGGCCACTTACTCGACGCCGTTATCAAACTCTTCAAAACACAGTGACAAGATTAAACACGGAATACACAATTCCATACTTTAAACAACAGGGGTCTCATCAAGCCCTCAACGTTCAAAATAATCAAATCATAATCAATTCCCAAAACACACCGTTCACAAAACACACACGCATTTTGAAAGAGAGCCTTTAACGAGGCCAAACCGAAATCTTTTGAAACTTCATTTCAAACAACCAAACAAACACACCAAGACGATCACCGATCATCATATCCACAAAATAAGAAATGTATGAGCAAGGTACTTGCCTCGAATAAGAACAACACGGAGAATCGACCGAAGTAGGTTGGCACGAACCGACTACGAACCCACCGACTCCACCGAACGCCAACTCGCAATAATAAACTACGAAGGACAAATATAAAAACGAAAATGAATTCCAAATTACGACCCAAAGCCGCTGAATTCAAAGAACGAATGACGAAAATTCAAGTGTTTCCCCCAAAACGGCCAAGAACACGATTCGTCCCGACAAAACACGAAAACAGAATTCCAAGTTGAAATATGGATATACAATCCATAGAATGTGTTTAACAACATCATTTAACCACAATCGATCCATCAAAAATGGATGAAAAATGAGATCGAGAACAAATCCCCCAAAAAGTCGATTCGAAGGAAATCAAGAAATATACTTCGATTCGACGAAGAACAATGGATTAAATGATGTTAAATACAAGAATACTACCAAGATTAATCATACCCATCATGAATAAATCAACGAAACGGAACGAATCGGACAAAAACACAAAAACCCCCAAAATTCAAGAAACTAGGGTTCTAGAAAATCTCACCTTGATTCGATGGATCAAAGGATGATATAGGATGATCAATCCATGATATGAACTCAAGAACTTCGTGGATTTGTTACTCAACAACATGGCTCCATGATAAGAACAACCCCAGCCACGGAAGAGAAGGATAAGAAGGAGAAAAATGGCGAAAAAACCGACTGCAGTGCCTTAAATAGTCACTGCCGCAGGTTACGACGTAATCGCCAAGGCTTACGACGTAACCGAAGTCATCGCCTAAATTGCCGTCTGCTACGCACGACGAATCGCCGTGGCCTTACGTACGTAACTGCCGATCACTAACGGCCGTAACTCGTCCAGTGCCGGCCCGGGGCCCAGATTGCCCGGCCGGAAATTCGACAACGGAAAGTAATTACCCCAAACTTTGGGAAATTACGAAAATGGCCGAAAACGTCTGAAATACACGATACATGATCGAAACACCAAACCGAAGTTCACAACACGTTTAACAAAGTTAAACGGACTTATGGGAAACTCAAACAATTAGCTGAGCGAGATTCGCAAGAATCGAACTCAAGTGCGGAAAAGTCGCTAAAAAGCACGGAACTCAACAAAACGATACCGAAACGAACTCGGATGTCAAAAAGTGTAGAATTAATCATTCTCAGAATGACGAAACGGTCTTGAGAGAGTCATCAAAACGGACCTCCACTGAAAAATGAAAATTACCAGAAATCCGAAATTGCGGATATTACATGCGCTTTTTCGCTAGTTGAAGACGAAGAGGGGATCTTATAATTAATTATCAAATAATTAATAAAGCATGTAATATACTAAATAATCAATCTCTCTAAGAATCAGACAATAAATTAAAACTGTGTCAAAAATAAACAATTTGGATCCCTAGACCAGATGGCCGAGCGCGCCTCTGCCCACGGATCCGCACGGGTTCGAAACCCAGCGGCAGTAGTTGCAACATTTTGCAACTATTATTTCCAAATTTTCTAAACAAATTTAATATCTTCTATAAAAGATTCGTGTACAATTTAACAAAAAAACTGGCAGACCACCTGGTAAGTCGACTGAAGGGAATCCGGGCGACCATGGATCGAATCCCTGGAATTTCAAAAAAAAATTGCTAATTAAAATGACCCGCGGGTCCAAATCCGACCCGACCCATACCTGACCCATCTCAGAACAGATCTGTTCCAGAACAGTTCTGGAGCAGAAGTTTGCGAAAACAGTCCAGAAAATTTATTTTTGACAATCCGATTTAATCAAATTAAACTAGAAAAATTATGTTATCAAATCTATATTTTATAAATATAATTAAGAACATAATTTACACATAAACATGTTCTACACAAACAATTAAATTACTTGCAAGTTGGCTCCGATACCACTGTTGGGAATTCTATACATCGTATACATCAATCAAGAGTAAAACGCAGCGGAAGAAATAATAAGAAAACCCAATTTAGGATCTCATGCAGTAATTTAATTGTCTGATTAAAGGGTTAATCAAATTACCTTAATCCGACGAACAAATCTTAATCCGGACTAGAAGCAGATGAATATCTCCTTTTTCTCTGGGTGATCCACACACGAACAATTCCACAAGCCGGATTGCTAGATCCTTACGAATAATATTGATAAGTAGTACAATACAAATTCCTTACTAGAAGGATTGTACTATCGATCAAGATCAACTAAGGAAAGAAGATTAGATGACCGACATCGTTCTTCTATTGTAAGAGGAAGATGCCGATTTTTCTTTCTTTCTTGGGGGGGGGGGGGGGTATATATAATATCCAATATTATATATTACTTATTATTTAATCTCCTTATAAATATAATATCCAATATTATATTTATTATTTCCAGTTGATATTTATTCCTACTTGTCTATAATTGTCGTACGTGCGACCCAAAGGCTTATATTATGTTGGAAATTATTTAATACCTTATTAAATAATAAATCATAAGCGTCCCCTAGCAAGATATTATGATTACCCAAATAATATAAGTTAATAGTCCATTAAACCTTTTAACGTGTCAAATCCCTTTGTCACGCGATATCATATTTGAACTAAGTCATGGAGTCTGTCATACTTATTTATCTTCAAATGCTTTCTCGATCTTAAGTAGACTGATTGAATCAAACGACTCTTCATTTGAGCATGACCATGCATTTCCTTCAATCCTACTTATCAAGGGGCCCAGCAGATATCTCTCTCTCTAAAGAGAGGAACAAATCCCCATCTTGATTATTCATTGTCCTCTACATGACTCCCACTAATCCTGATCGCTAACCTTTATGATCACCATGTTTCAGATGACATTGGGTTACGTTTGGACTCTATGATAATCTCAGGTTCAAGGATTTATTGACATACTATTATATTGAGATTCATTTATGACATTTCCATGCAGTGATCTCAATGCGGGTCTGTCCAGTATTAGTTCTCCAACCAATACCCATAAGATTGATCTGTACCATACGCATAATCATCCGATCATTATCAATCAAACTTATACTAGTATATTAATCACTTGAGTCTCTATTCAATGCGATTGTACCAGGGACATTTGAATAATCTTATTATTAGTGAATAACTATTATTCGATTATTATAATATTAAAACATACACACATTATAATAATCAACGAGAAAAAATTATATCAAATAACTTTATTTAAATGTGACAGTTGCAAATCTAGGCACATCAAATGTCCTAGGGCACTATTCCCAACAGAATCTGCGCTAGAAGGAAGTCAAGCCATGGAAGCTGCGGACAGCGGTGATCGAGGTGGGTGTAGGCCAGTCAATGAAAACCGAAATCCAAGCATCATCAACGGCAATGCCCGAAGCAGAAATATAGAACCCCAGGAATACCACTGAATCTATAAAGAAAACACATTTATTTGGTTCCCCATAAAATTTCTCCTAGCGAAGAATTAGAAGAACCGCATGCAAGTGGTCCATATATTCTGGTTCAGACTTGCTATAATCAGTATGTCGTCAAAGTAGACGACGAAACAGGTACCAATAGGAGGGTGCAATGCTTGGTTCATGACACGCATGAAAGTGCTAGGCACATTGGAAAGTTCGAAGGGCACCACAAGCTATTCAAAGAGTCCTTCGCGGGTTTTAAAAGTTGTCTTCCACTCGTCCCTAGGACGAATACGGATCTGATGGTAGCCACTACAGAGATCAAGTTTATTGAAAACCATTGAACCACTGAGCTGGTCTAAAAGGTCATCCAAACGAGGCATAGGAAACCTGTACCGGACAGTTATCTTGTTGATCGGCTGACTAATAATACAAATCCTTCAAGAACCATCCTTCTTAGGTGTTAAAATAGTCGGAACAGCACAAGGGCTCAAGCTCTCACGCATATGCCCACGATGTAAGAGGTCTTCGACCTGTCGTTGGAGCTCTGCATGTTCAGAGGGGCTCATACAATAGTGAGGTTGGTTGGGTAATGACGCCCCAGGAACTAAATCAATATGATGCTGGATGTCCCGTAAAGGGGGCAAGTCATAAGGTAAGTCAGAGGGAAAGACATCAGAAAATTCCTGCAATAAAGGGTGAGCAATATGAGGCATAAGTGAAGCTTCAAACACATCATGTACAAATAAGATAAATTCCGGAGAGCCTGATAAGAGTTCACATTCAAAATTCACCCGATAAATTAAAGTGACTAGAGAATCAATGGCAGGGGTGACCGGCGGTTTACATGAAGAATGCAAAACAAACTTAATACCATCCATAGAGAAAGAATACGTATTCAGAAACCCATCATGAATAACACGACGATCTTGCTGCCAAGGACGATCCAGTAACAAATGGCATGCGTCCATTGGTACCACATCACACCATGTAATATCAGAATAAGAACCAACAGAAAAAGGAACTTGCACACGATCCGTCACAGCCACCATAGTATCACGACTCAACCAACCAAGAGTGTAGGGGTAGGGATGGGGCGTGGATACAAAGGATGATTTAGACACGGAAGCACCAGAAATAACATTTTCGCAAGCACTTGAATCAATAATGAACTTGCACATTTTACCTCATTTCGTACAAGTCGAGTGAAAGAGGTAATTACACAGGTCGTGGGGCACATCAATCTTCGGCGCGCAAAAGTCACGTTGTACAACGAGGAGTGATCCAGTGTCACCAAGTAAGTGTGTCTCCTCACTGGGGTCAGCGAGATCAACATCAAATACTGGCGGGGTATTGTAACACCCCCGATATATTCAGGAATATTACAGCGCCGTAAATCCTTTACATAAGAATTTACAAGGATGAAGGAAAGAAAATACAATAATAGATACCATCAAATAAAAGTAACTGAATTAAAAATACAACAGTTCTCGGTCAATACCAAAAATACAATATCCGAAAGAGGAATATTAATACATCACCGAAATCAATCATCACAATGACAACGTACTCGAGTACTTAATAAAAATAACGCAAACAACGGACAATTAAACCCGTCCGGAACATCACTCTGCACCCTCGTCGTCATGCAGCTCCAGTGGTTGTTTCCCTGCTCTCCTAGATCCTGAACATAAACAAATGTTCACCCCCGAAGGGGTTAGCACAATGATGTTAGTACAAGTACGATAATTATACAACAATGATTTAATCAACAATAATCATAACAAGTTTCTCCAACGAGAAATAACAACACATATCACATCATAAGAGTCCCAAACATACTCATGGTATTCCAACGATCCAGCGCACACAGCTATAGATTCCCATGATGATCCCGTCAGACCAAAGCATGGTGGAACTACCTGTCCAACGATCCAGCGCACACAGCTATATATTTCCCATGATGATTCCCTTTGGATCAACGCATGGTGGACAGTTAATCACAACACATGTACATAGTACAATCATAACATAACCGACATAATACGGACAATTCTAATTAAAACACTTGCCTCGATTCGATGACAAGGATAAAACTCCCACAAATATCGAACGCTCGAAGGTCGCCCCCTTCGATCAATCACGTTGCTAAGCTTGAACCTTAACAACAAAAATAATATAGAATTCATCTCATGTCGAACGAACATCTAACAATCCAAATTATGGTCGAAAGTTCATAAACACATAACATGCCTGACCTGCTTAACGTACGTTACGTACCCTGGGTAGCGTACGTTAAGCTTACTTATTAGCGTACGTAAGCTATAAAGTCTAGCGTACGCTAACCATGTGTCGATAGTTCCTCTCTGATCAGTCGACTTGACTTGTCTGATGATATAACCTACGTTACATACCAAACGTAACGTACGTTAACTAATCCCAATAGCGTACGTTAGCTATATAGTTTAGCATATGCTAAACATGCATGACAGTTTCTCACTGGGCAGACGACTGTCTTGATTGTGATCAAGCTAACGAAATCCTCAGTGATTAACGTATGTTATCTCTATACATATCATGTTCATACAATTTTGAATGATCTTATGGACTCAAACATCTACGAAATTCAAGGATACGTATATCATCACAACACTATATTCAATCTCGATTACAATTCTTATTTGAAGTTCGGTGAACTAAGGTTGATGCGCTAGATTCCAATACATTCAACTTCGTATGAAAGATGAACTAACAATTCCAACTCTTCAATCACTATGGCAACGCTATTCAATAAGGGTAATCAATCTCAGAATATTGTTCTCAACACTTGATGTAATAGGATTCCAACTTCTAGACATGATGTTTATTTGAATAATTCATCAATGGAAACTAAATATCTTGATAACATGATCATCATATCCTTAATAACACGAATCCTAGGTTGGAGATAGTGTTAACATACCTTAAGATGAAGAAAACACCGAGACAATAGGTAGAATCCAGCTCCGGTTGTTTGTGAGCCAATCCAAAATGATTCTCCACTTCAATGACCGGTATAAGTGATCTTCAATCCTCACTGACCAAGTAGATATGGTTTATATGTGTTTAAGGAGGCTGGGATAACTCTGGGCACGAAGTATGCTGAAGTCTAGGTGAAATAAATGAGCCAAAATGAAATGGGGTGATGTCTTATTTATAATATTCTGTCCTTAACGTATGTTAGCCTTCGAGCATAACGTACGTTAGCCTCTTAGCATACGCTACCAAGAGGCCCTTAGCGTACGCTATCGTTACTGATAGTTAACTGACCTCATTCTGAACTCGATTACGTACGTTACACCATCAAATTACGTATGTAAGCAACACACTATAGCGTACGCTAGACATGATCCTTAGCGCACGTTAACCATCATTGACTTCAAAAGTGTCCAGGTTCATCTGTGGGAATCTTATCCGGACCCATGTCCGGCTGGCGCATGTGCTAGCCACCTAGCTCAATTATTGGCTCGTTAACACACGCTACGCTACATTCGTAGCGTACGCTAACTCCGACTGATAATGTACGTTAAGCTTCCTTGTTAACGTACGTTATCTCCGTATATGCATCGGAAAATTGACATGTTGCCATACTCATGTACAAGGATATAAATATGAGAAATATCATACTTTGATTATCATTATCATCAATCCGAATAATACAGGGTTCAACAACAGATGAAATACTCAATAATTAATCCGGACATTATATACTCTCCTACTAAAAAGGAGTTTCGTCCCGAAACTCAAGACGGAAATAACTCTGGATATCTGAACTTCATGTTATCTTCCGTTTCCCAAGTGGCTTCTTCCACTCCGTGGCGTGACCACTGAACTTTAACTAAAGCGATCAGTTTTTTCCTCAATTGCTTCACTCGACTCTCGAGTATTTTGATCGGTCTCTCTTCAAACATGCCATCCTGAGCGATTTCGATCTCGCCGAAATCAATGACATGACTAGTATATGGTATATAATTCTGTAGCTAGGCTACGTGGAACACGTTATGAACATGGCTCAATGACGGAGGTAATGCCAATCTATAAGCCACCTCTCCAACTGTCTCAAGAATCTCGAACGGTCCGATATATCTCAGACTCAACTTCCCCTTTCTTCCGAAACGAAAGATTCCCCGAGTAGGAGAAACCTTTAAAAGTACATGATCTCCAGTACTAAACTCTAATGGGCGACGGTGTACGTCTGCGTAAGATTTCTGTTGACTCTGGGCGGTCAACAGCTTTTCGTCAATCAGGGCTATCTTCTCGCATGTCTTCACGATCAATTCTGGTTCCGTCCCGATCAAGTCTGATGAATCGTCCCAACATAGGGGTGATCTGCATCTCCTCCCGTATAATGCCTCAAACAGTGCCATCTTAATGGAAGCATGCCAACTATTGTTGTAGGTGAATTCAATCAACGGTAGATGAACTTCCCAATTAGTTGACCAGTCTAATACACAAGCCCTCAACATGTCTTCCACCGTTTGAATAGTCCTCTCAGACTGTCCGTTTGTCTGCGGATGATAAGCTGTACTGAAATTCAATTCGGTTCCCAAGGCTTTATGAACTGCTTTCCAAAAATGATACACATTGTGACCGTCTCGATCAGAAATAATGGTCTTCGGCGTACCATGCAATCGGACTATCTCTGAAATAAATATTCGTGCCAACTTCTCGGGTGCCCAAGTGTCTTTAATGCCTAGAAAATGAGCCGATTTGGTTAAACGGTCGACTATCACCCAAATCATGTTTATTCCCGTCTTGGTTCTCGGCATATTAGTTATAAAATCCATAGATATGTCTTCCCACTTCCATTCAGGGATCGGAAGTGGTTTCAGCATTCCGACAGGTCGTTGATGCTCGATCTTAACCTGCTGACAAGTTAAACATTTCGAGACATAATCCGCTACATCCTTCTTCATGTTGCCCCACCAGAAGTTCTGCTTCAGGTCCTTATACATCTTACTGGTGCCCGGGTGGATAGAATAAGGCGTGCTGTGAGCTTCCTTCATAATTGTCTGTTTCAGATCATCTACATCAGGAATGCAAAGTCGGTTCTGAAATCTTAAGAACCCATCATCATGAATTACGAATCCTAGGGCCTTTCCCTTGATCACTTCATCACGTAACCGAATCATCAGAAGATCATCTACTTGTTTAGATTTGATTTCTTCGGTTAACGGTGAAGTTATTTCCATCACACACAGTTTTTCTTGGACTCCTTGCAACCAAACTTCAATTCCTTCGCTAATCAATTCTTATTGAATGCTGGGCTGGGAGGTCAGAGTCTCCAGCATATGAATAGAAACAGGCTTGCGGCTAAGTGCATCGGCCACTACATTTGCTTTGTCTAGATGATAAAGAATCTCCAAGCCATAATCCTTAATCAGTTCTAGCCATCTCCTTTGTCGTATGTTCAACTCTTTCTGACTGAAGATGTATTTAAGACTCTTATGATCCATGAAGATCTGACAGTGAGTCCCGTATAGAAAATGTCTCCAGATTTTCAAGGCGAAAATTACCGCTGCCAGCTCCAAATCATGCATTGGGTAATTCACTTTATAAGGTTTCAGATGTCGTGACGCATAGGCGATCACCTTATCATTCTGCATCAATACACATCCGAATCCTTGGTTCGAAGCATCACTGTAAACTATGAATCCTCCAGTTCCCTGTGGAAGTGCTAAAATTGGTGCCGTCGTCAATCTCTTCTTCAATTCATCAAAGCTGTTCTGACACATATCGTTCCACTCAAACTTTTGAGTTTTCTGCAGTAGTCGAGTAAGTGAGCGGGTAATTTTGGAAAACCCTTCCTCAAACCGACGATAATACCCAGCAAGTCCTAAGAAACTCCGGACTTCTTTCACATTCTTAGGAGGCTTCCAATCCATAACTGCTTTGATTTTCTAAGGATCTACTCGGACTCCTTCAGCTGATATTATATGTCCGAGGAAAATCACTTTCTTTAGCCAGAATTCGCACTTAGAAAGTTTAGCGTATAATTGCTCATTTCTTAGAAGGTCTAAAATAATCCGTAAATGTTGTGCATGCTCTTTCGGGCTCTTGGAATAAACTAAAATGTCATCAATGAACACAACCAAAAACTTGTCCAAATACTCTATGAATACTCGATTCATCAATTGCATGAACACGGCAGGTGCATTAGTGAGACCAAACGGCATCACTACAAACTCATAGTGTCCGTAGCGAGTTCTGAATGCTCACTTCGGAACATCAGATTCCTTAATCCTCAGTTGATGAATCCTGATCTCAGATCGATCTTAGAAAACACCGTTGCTCCCTGTAGCTGGTCAAATAAATCATCAATCCATGGCAACGGATACTTGTTCTTAATCGTCATCTTGTTCAGTTCTCGATAGTCAATACACAATCGAAGAGATCCATCCTTCTTCCGGACGAAAAGAACTGGTGCACCCCAGGTGAAACGATTGGCTGGATATAGCCTTTGTCCAGTAGCTCTTCCAGTTGTTTCTTCAATTCGTGCATCTCAGTATGTGCCATACGATACAGCGTCTTAGAAATTGGTGTAGTTCCTGGTTCCAGCTCGATGGTGAATTCCACATCCCGTCGTGGAGGAAATCCAGGCAATTCGTCAGGAAACACATCCGGAAATTCGTTCACAACAGGAATGGATGAGAGTTCCATTTCCGTCTTCTTTCTTCATTGCGTAGCACCAGTATCCGGTACAGCCCTATTTCAACAATTTAACAGCTTTCATCGCCTTGATCATCTTTCCTGAGCTTCCTAGTTTCCATCATTCAAACAGTATTTCGGAACCATCGTCAGCTATCACTGAGACATTCCTCTTTCGGTAGTTTACAATAGCTCCATATCGGTTAAGCCAATCATCTCCGAGTATCAGGTCGTCTCCTTGCATTTCTATCACAATCAGATTTGAGGGCCACTCTCTCTAGTTTCTAAGTTTCCCACAATCATTTATCCACTCGGTAAACCCACAACATAAGGTTCACAATTATGAAAACTAGAAATATTCAAACGATCTACACAAGACAAGGATATAAATGAATGCGTAGCTCCTGTATCGAATAAAACGCTAACTGGCTATGAAAGGATCTAAATAGTACCTGATGCGATAGTAGCATCCTGATCATCTGTCCTCTTCATCTTGCGGTCGAATTGTCCTCTGCCTCGACCTCGACAGAAATTTTGGGGCAGCTGTACACTCTGCTGCGTCTGCTAATTACTTGCTTCCCTCTGAGCTGGCTGTGATGTACGGGTTCCATTAAACTTTGTGGCATCTTTGCAAAACGTCGCATGGTGCCCTTCCTGTCTGCAATCAAAACATGTAACTGGAGTACGGAAACAATCACGCCAAAGGTGGCCTGGGCGACCACAGTTAAAGCACTTCCTAGATGTATCCGTCGTGGCTGATACTGCTCCAAAGTTCTTTCCGCTCTTGGATGGGTGCGGAGGTTTCTTGAAAGAATGAAAAGATGACTGGGCCTTGCGGGGCCCACCACTCTTGTGCTCCGTGAAACTACCGGAGACTTTCTGGTTCTTGGATTCTGTAAACTTCTCCATTGCTGCTTCCTTAATTTCATACGCCAATGCTTTATCCTGATATTGACGAAGAGTGGTACATTCAAAAACGGACATGTACCTCTAGATTTCTGGTTTCATTCTTATATCAAAATGTATCATCATTTCCGCGTCCGTTCTGACCAAGTGTCGAACAAACGCCATCTATTGATTACACGTTTTAATCGTCTGGGATACTGGCTCATCTGACGGCTGTGCGGAGAAAAATTCCCGAACTTTGACTTCCCTCACAGGACGAGGGCAGTACTAAGCTTCCATCATCAATTTAAATTCTGTCCAGTCAGCATCATGATCTACAGGCCGGATGGCTTCCCACCACTCGGACGCTTTCCATATCAGAAAGTACTGAGCAGTAGAGGCTCTCTGGTCGTCTGGGCAATTAATTCCGGCAAAAATTTTCTCCAGTTCTTTTAACCAATGATCCCACGTGGGTGTCTCAGAAAAGCCGTCGAATTTGGGTGGTTGCATCTTCGCCACCTCTTGCAGCCATCGGTCGCCTTGATTTCCCATGTCGGGGATACCTTGCTGTCGATCTCCCTGTTGTAATCCTACTGCCTCCTACATTCGGTCCACGACCTGGGTAAACTGAGTCATCTGGTTCACCACCTGACGAAGGATTTCGGGCACAGTAGGTTCCGGTTCATTATTAATAGATCTTTGCGGCTACTTTGCCGTGGTCGCCCGATTAGAAGGCGAAGCTTCTCTTTCTGCATTCCTTCGTCCGCGTCCGCGACCGCGACCACGTCCACGTCCACCTCTCAACATACTGAAAGCATAAATACTCAATATACAGGAAACAATATCGTTCTAATGTTTATGTATAAAGAAGTATAATATGTAAAGGACGAGATAGAGTTTAGGAACTTACAACCACCGCTCGCACGAAGATGTAGGCAGTACAGTGATGTTATTCACGGCCAGTTACCTCAAAAGACATACATGGCCCTTATTTTAACCCAATGACCAAGATATCCATAATCTTAGCTCCGATACCATATTCTGTAACACCCTCGATATATTCAGGAATATTACAGCGCCGTAAATCCTTTACATAAGAATTTACAAGCCTGAAGGAAAGAAAATACAATAACAGATACCATAATATAAAAGTAACTAAATTAAAAATACAACAGTTCTGGGTCAATACCAAAAATACAATATCCGAAAGAGGAATATTAATATATCACCGAAATCAATCATCACAAGGACAACGTACTCGAGTACTTAATAATAATAACGCAAACAACAGACAATTAAACTCGGTCAGAACATCACTCTGCACCCTCGTCGTCATGCAGCTCCAGTGGTTGTTTCCCTGCTCTCCTAGATCGTGAACATAAACAAATGTTCACCCCCGAAGGGGTTAGCACAACGATGTTAGTACAAGTACGATAATTATACAACAATAATTTAATCAACAATAATCATAACAAGATTCTCCAACGAGAAATAACAAAAACACATATCACATCATAACAGTCCCAAACATACTCATGGTATTCCAACGATCCAGCGCACACAGCTATAGATTCCCATGATGATCCCGTTGGACCAAAGCATGGTGGAACTACCTGTCTAACGATCCAGCGCACACAGATATAGATTTCCCATGATGATTCCCGTCAGATCAATGCATGGTGGACAGTTAATTACAACACATGTACACAGTACAATCATAACATAACCGACATAATATGGACAATTCTAATTAAAGTACTTGCCTCGATTCGATGACAAGGATAAAACTCCCACAAATATCGAAACGCTTGAAGGTCGCCCCCTTCGATCAATCACATTGCTAAGCTCGAACCTTAACAACAGAAATAATATAGAATTCATCTCATTTCGAACGAACATCTAACAATCCAAATTACGGTCGAAAGTTCATAAAAACGTAACCTACCTGACCTGCTTAACGTACGTTAGGTACCCTCGGTAGCGTACATTAAGCTTACTTGTTAGCGTACGTAAGCTACAAAGTTTAGCGTACGCTAACCATGTGTCGATAGTTCCTCTCTGATCAGTCGACTTGACTTGTCTGATGATATAACGTACGTTACGTACCAAATGTAGCGTATGTTAACTAAGCCCGATAGCGTATGTAAACTATATAGTTTAGCGTACGCTAAACATGCATGACAGTTTCTCACTAGGCAGACGACTGTCTTGATTATGATGAAGTTAACAAAATCCTCAGTGATTAACGTATGTTATCTCTATACATATCATGTTCATACAATTTTGAATGATCTTACGGACTCAAACATCTTCGAAATTCAAGGATACGTATATCATCACAACAGTATATTCAATCTCAATTACAATTCTTATTTGAAGTTCGGTGAACTAAGGTTGATGCGCTAGATTCCAATACATTCAACTTCATCTGAAAGATGAACTAACAATTCCAACTCTTCGATCACTATGGAAACGCTATTCAATAAGGGTAATCAATCTCAGAATATTGTTCTCAACATTTGATGTAATAGGATTCCAACTATGATATTACAATAATGATATCCTATACATAATTATCCCAACTTCTAGACATGATGTTTGTTTGAATAATTCATCAATGGAAACTAAATATCTTGATAACATGATCATCATATCGTTAATAACACGAATCCAAGGTTGGAGATAGTGTTAACATACCTTAAGATGAAGAAAACACCGAGACAATAGGTAGAATCTAGCTCCGGTTGTTTGTGAGCCAATCCAAAATGATTCTCCACTTCAATGACCGGTATAAGTGATCTTCAATCCTCACTGAACAAGTAGAGATGGTTCATATGTGTTTAAGGAGGCTGGGATAACTTTGGGCATGAAGTATGCTAAAGGCTAGGTGAAATAAATGAGTTGAAATGAAATGGGGTGATATCTTATTTATAATATTCTGTCCTTAACGTACGTTAGCCTTCGAGCATAACGTACGTGAGCCTCTTAGCGTACACTACCAAGATGCCCTTGGCGTACGCTATCGTTACTAATAGTTAACTGACCTCATTCTGAATTCGATTACGTACGTTACACCATCAAATTACGTACGTAAGCAACACACTATAGCGTACGCTGGACATGATGCTTAGCGTACGTTAACCATCGTTGACTTCAAAAGTGTCCAGGTTCATCCGTGGGAATCTTATCCGGACCCATGTCCGGCTGGCGCATGTGCTAGCCGCCCTGCTCAATTATTGGCTGGTTAACGCACACTATGCTACATTCGTAGCGTACGCTAACTCTGACTGATAACGTACGTTAAGCTTCCTTGTTAACGTACCTTATCACGTATATGCATGGGAAAATTGACATGTTGCCATACTCATGTACAAGGATACAAATATGAGAAATATCATACTTTGATTAACATTATCATCAATCCGAATAATACAGGGTTCAACAACAGATGAAATACTCAATAATTAATCCGGATATTATAGGTATCATACAGTGGAAGTTCATCCCCCTCGATTAGCATGGCACGGCTACCGCGGGGATGGGAGAAGTACTCATTTTGTGGCCAGGATCACCACAATTGAAACATCATCTGTTCATCACCGGACGTGAGCCAGTGGGGGGAGGAATTAGCGGACGTTGGGGTGCACCCGGGGGAGGGGTGGCCTTGGGGCCAGTGACGGATTGGCCGAGTGGTGGGGTGGTCGCGGTCTGCTGCGAAGGGATTTGGGGAGGATCGACGAGAGTGTTGGACCTCAAGGGCTAGGGCAAATAGATGTGCATCCCCAATGGTGTCCGACCAAAGTAAATTCAACGTATCTTGGAATGGAATTCGAAGACCCCCGATGTAGCGTGATACGATCTGAGAGGGGGTTTCCCGGCTTTCGATGCATGGGAGTAGGTGATAGAAGTCCATGGTGTACTGATCGACGGTATTGAGACCTTGCCGGAGGTGCTGGAATTTTTGGTAGAGAGTGGCGGCGTAGTTGACCGGGATAAATTCGGCGGTCATCAATTCCCGAAGAACCTCCCAGTGAGTCATGGCTATCCGCCCATTGCGGCGACTAGAATTATTCACGTTGCGCCACCACGCGGCGGCACGAGATCGGAATTTAGTGGCAGCTAAGGCGACGCGACGATCATGGGGAAGGGATCTGAAGTCAATGAGGTTTCCAACAATGTAAAACCAATCTAAAAAATCATTCGATGTGCCGTCGCCGGCCTCCCATCTGTTGTCCGGTGCATGGGGATGAGGTGGTTGGCGAGTAGGACGCGCTAGGGGTGCAAACGGGTTGTCCAGTGTGATCGTATCCTCCATCTCGGCACCCTGCACTTCCGAACCGCCCTCAGTTGGATGTGGCGCGGCGTGATATCAACCAAGGGATCCCATTGATGATTAAGATCTGCTTGCCCCTGACATTAAACTATGGCTTAACTCAGCCCCACCGGAAATGACGAAATAAACTTCCATGATATCACAACGCATCATAAAGGATAAAATTCAGCCGTGTAGTCCTCCACAAGAGGCTCTTCAAGACCTCCCTCTACGAGATGCCCTCCGTCGTGAGGCTCTCAACCTTTTCATAGAGGGTGGCGACCTGAAATTGCATCGCCGACATCACCTCCTGAACATCCTTTAATTGTTCGTGGAGTGATACCATCTCTTGATTATCATTCTTTTTGTAATACCCATTATTTTTTTTTTTCTGTTATCTTGTTCTGTGTTGTTTTTTTACGCCGGTTATTTTTTTTGTTGACGTTAAATCGGAATGCTTTTTAACATGATACTTTGTGTGTTACTATCGTGTAGTGGTCTTAATCGATTGTGACTGTTGTCGCCAGTGTCTTTTGATTTAGTATGTGTTATGGCGTTTTACATTGTGCTTGTGGTATTATATGTTGAGTTGCACAGTTTGTTCGTTATTGTTTTGGAGCATTTGAATCACCAGGTCGTTGTCAAACGTCTAACCGGACTGTCGGAATTGCTGGGTTTTGTTACTGTGCTCAGCAGAGCACATACGGCTATGAGAATGGTGCATTACGGTCGTAAGGTGATTGGTATTACGGCCGTAAGGTCTTGTTGGTAATGGCCGTAATGTCTAGTTGCCGTAACACATCTATGCATTTTGGGCACCCCGAGGGCTGGTTACGGCCGTAAATCCCTACATGTTACGGGCGTAAGAGAGGGAGAGTTACGGCCATAAGGTGCTGCTGGTATATAACCCAACAGCAGCATGTTTTGCAGGACATGACCCCATTTTCCCCCTCTCTTGTTTCTCTTGTGACTCTTGGGGCCAGAGGTGATTTTGGAGCTTGATGAGTCGATCCTCATCAATTCGGGAAGCCTAGTGCGTGTCAATCATCATCCTCCCTTTCGTTCGTCCGGATCGTAGGTAAATTCTTTGAATCCTTTAGGATCGACTTTCGGGAATCTTAATCTTGAATCCGTTTTTGTCCAATTTGGGTGGTTCAATCAGGGTTGTATGATGTTGTTGAACATACTCTATGGATTGTATATACATATTTTGGTTTTGTATAAACCGAATCATGATTTTTGTGTTCTTGAGATATATTGATCATTAGTGTTCGATTAAATGTTTCAATGGGATCTCGTAGGGTTTCAGGGTGTTTTCCATTATGTTTGATTGTTACGTTAGTAATAATATTGTTGTCGTTGTTTTCCGCGGAGGCTGTAGGTATTCGAAGTTTCCCGATCGATCTATGTTCGTCGAAGTGTTCGGTATCGGTTATTGAGGCAAGTATCTTGCTTATACGCTTTGTGTCTTGTGAATAGAGATTACGTGTTAGGTTTATGATGATTGACTTGCCTCTGTGAATATATAATTCATACGTAGTGAATATGAACTATTTGTAATAAATACTTCGTCTTGGTTGTGTTGTGCTTGATTGTTTATAATTAAGGAACTGTGATTGGTTGTGAGGATTGTGTCGGATTGAATTTACGCTTAGAAGAGTATGGTGTTTTATGTTAATTATGGAATAGTCGGTTGTGTATTGTTCGTGATGACGGTTTAAATGTCGACATCGTACTATGTGTGCTGGTTGTATGAAGTTGTGATAATCAATGTGATTGATTGATCATAAACGTGTTGGTATAATGTGAATATGAATATTGTGTGTTGTGTTGCTAAGTTCACTAGTGTGGGTTCGACGGGGCCTACGAGGATTCATGGCACAGGTCCATGGGATCAGAACTTAGTATGTGGTGATGGAATCCAATCGTGCGGGTATGACGAGGCCTACGATGACACATGGCACAGGTCCATGGGGTCAGGACACAGTACGTCCAACCATGCGGGTTCGATGGGACCTACGGTGACACGTGACACAGGTTCACGGTGTCGAGACTGGTTGTTGTGATTGTTGTGTTGGCTCAATCTGTGTGGGTTGTTGAACCTACGGAGACTCGTGGCAAGCGATCATGGAGTCATGAGAATGATTGATTGTTGTGATTGGTTAAGTCCATATGGGTCGTTGAACCTACGGAGACACGTGATAGAGGATCACGGTTTCATGAATCATGTTTTGTAAATCAATGTTTTGAAAGAAAGTTTTTAAGAAAAGAATATTGGGCCGATCCCCACGAAATTTATGGAAATGTTTTCGTACTGTAAATTGTTGGAATGCAATTTGAGTTTTGGGCTAAGACCCTAAGATTTTCGAAAGGTTTTGAAATCCAGGACTCGAGGTCCTAATGGTTCGTATTTCTAAAAAATCCCAAGATGATGATTTTATTTTCAAATGCTTCATGGCTTGTTTTCTTTTGCTAAAACCTCTTGGGAATGTTTTGGTAATTGATTGTCGTATCTGATTCGTGGTTGCTATTTGCTTGTTATATTTCGTATAGCATGATACTTGTACTAGCCATTCAAATGCTAATCCCTTAAATGGGGGAAATACATTTCATGCATTTCAGGTATACTCAGTTCGAGGGAGCTGTCACGGGATTGGCACGGGAGATGATGAGCTACGATACTAATCAAGAGTGAGAGTTGGAACAGTCTCGTTGTACTGTCCAGTTGTAATTAGTCTTCCGTTGTGCTGTACTTCGACCCCTGCGTGGGTACTGTTGTAAAGGGTTATTTTCTGTTGGTTGTATTTTGTGACCTCATCGGTCCGTGGAGTTTACTTGTATTTGACCTTAATGGTCCGTTTTTTTATTGTTTGACCCGGACGGTCAAGTCTTTGGTCGTTCTGTGATGTTTAGCCTGGCAGATCCTCGTGGTAAGGGTCTACGGCGTGTAATATTCCCATGTGGATTTGGGGGTGTTACATTTATGGTATCAGAGCTTAGGTTGTGGAAACCTAGGCTATCCGGTTGAGTCAATTTGTGATTTGTTGAGTCGTGTTTTGCCCTGTCATCCGAGTTGTCGAGTTATCTGAGATGTATGTTGACACAGTATGTCATCTGAGTTGTCGGTTAAGATTAGTAATGTGGGCGGCCGTCATCTTCGTGCTACTGTGGATGTAAGTCTCCTCTTTTATGTGAGATACTGGTGTTTCATAATTTCAATTATGTGCATGTTGTGTGATAAGATCCGTGTTTAATACTTGTGGTAAACCCCTTGTGTATTGAGCTCAATGTATTGTTGGTTAGGACACCGAGTGATGCGGTATGATGTGAAAGTGCGAACCTTGATGTGCTCCAGGAAATGTATCAACTGTAGAGTTTGTGAGAAACTCAAATAGATGGTTTTGACTAGTGTTGCCACCAGGCCGTGAACCACGATTCGGGCCGAACGCGATTCGGATCACCAAACGGCCGGGTATTCAGTAAAGGGCGGTTCCGGCCCAGAACCGGCGGTTTCGGTCCGGGCGAAACCGCGGTTCAGGGCTGAACCACGGTTCCATTTTTTTTTTTTGTAATTTATAATATTTGTAATATTTTTTATATCTTATTTTTTTCTAAATTAAATGATGAAATTTCTAAATTTAGTAATTTACAAGTGTTGAAACTTTGAAATTACTTAAGTTAAATTAATAAAAATATAATAAGTTATTAAATAATTTAGAAATTTAGAAATTCTTTATGTTGTGTATTTTTCTTATATGATTTATAGTAACTTATAATATTTTTTATGACTTTTTTTTAAATTAAATTACTTGTGTTGGAAATTTGAAATATTGAAAACTTGAGATGCAATAAAGTAAAAATAGTTCTAAAACATTTACAATCAAAATAATGCATAAAAATTCATATCTTCATTGATTTCTATGATTCTATCCATGTACAAAAGAAATGTTACAATGATACAATCTTTAATATTAAATAAGTAAACTAACTAATACTAACTAATTCACTATATAAAAGAAATGTTACAATTATGATACAATTTTTAAAATTGAATAAGTAAACTAACTAATTACTAACTAAACTAATAAAACAAATATTACAATGTTACAATGATACAATCGTTTTTTACAAGGGGAAAAAGAATGAATAAATAAAGAGCTTGAACTCAATTTTAATATTTAATCCGTCTCAACTAGCTTGAAATGTTATTTTTTTTTAAATGTTTTTTTTGAAATAAAAATTTGAAATGTTTTTTTTAAAATAAAATTTTGAAATGTTTTTTTTTTTAAATAAAAATTTGAAATGTTTTTATAATTTTTATAAAATGATAGTTGGGACGAATATTAAAATTGAGTGGCCTAGTTGAAAATTTGAATTTTGTTTATAGATAAAATTGGGGGGAGTTGGAAAAAATTTGAATTTTGAATTTGAAAAAATTTGAAATTTGAAAATTTGAATTTTGAATTTGGGCGGAAAACCGCCGGTTCCGGGCCGAACCACTGGTTCGGGCGGAAAACCGCCGGTTCGGGCGAGCCGATTCGGGCACGGCCGTTCGGCCGCCGGTTCACGGGCTCAGAACCTTCGACCATCTTCAGCCGTCGCCCGCAAAGATTTCGGTTCCGGAACCGGCCCTCCGGTTCCGGTTCCGACCCGGACCGTCGAATCTGGGACGGTCCGGGCCGGAACCGCCAGTTCCGGTTAAAATGTGGCACCACTAGTTTTGACATATGTTTTAGCTTGGTGTTCACGAGTTGTATTTGATTGAATTGGTGATCCTGTATGCCGGATGGGCATGTGGTTTAAATTAGGTTATTTTTGGATCATTGTAATTATGTCCGCTACGTGTAGATTTGAAAAAAAATTTCTGAAAGATTTCATAGACTTGAGTATGTTGTGGAAAATCAATTTCCAAAAATATTTTGACGGTGCGGTTAAAGAACGTTTTGTATGGATTTTGAAATTGGTTGAACTTTGACGAGTTGGCCTTGTATTTTCAAATGACACCTTCACACGGTATTTGAAATATGTGTTTTAGAGTATTTCGGACATTGTAAAATATTACCGTCATTTTTGGATATGTTGAAAGGATTTTGGAATTTTTTTTATTTGCAAAACGACTTTCATTTTGGAACTAAGAACATTTAATATGTCGGTGTGTTGAGGCTAAGTCGTTGCAACAAGCTTATTATGTTGTTATATTCGTCGAAAAATTTTGCAGTATTTCGTAGTGTCGGAATACATTGTTAGGAGTTGTCCCTTAAATTTCGGAGCGTTTTGAGGCTGCTGAGTTTATTGTGCTGTTCTACAGCTAGTGGTTATGTCCGTAAAATGTTCGCCATTACGACCATAATTTGTTAGATGTTACGATCGTAAGGAGTTAGCGTTATGGCCGTAAGCTCCTAGTTTTTATGGCCGTAAGTTGTATGCTATTACGACCGTAAGCTTGTGACTGTCACGGCCGTAGTCTTGTTGTACAGCTGTATTTGTGCTCTGTATTGGTCGTTTGATTTCTATTGAAACGGTCATATGGTCTGTCAGACGACCGTAAACTTTATCAATTATAGAAGTGATGTTTGTACTCGGTTGCTTATCCTGTATGGATATTATTGTCGTGTTGTTAATTGTTGCCATATATTGTATGTGCATTGTGGAATTAGTTGGGTGAGTCGATTATGTGGTGTTATGCTTCCTTGCATTGAGTAATTGTTTGTTTAGTATGCCGAGAGGTCGATACCGAGGACGTAGACTCGGTCGTGGACATAATCAGGAGCATGAGAGGGCGACTCGCTTGTTGTCGAGTGCCAATCATCTCAGTACAGATGGTCCGGATCAGGGGAAATCATCTAGAGGTAATGTTGATATTGGCGCCGCCACCATCCTTCGTCAGGTGGCTGACCAGTTGGCGCAGATGAATCAAGCAGTGCACCGGAATGAGCCTCACAAGGGGGAGAATGGAGCTAGTTGGTGGTTGCGAGATGCGATGAATATGCATCCACCTCGAATTGCGGGTTCCTCTGACTCGTTAGGCTGGGAGAACTGGCTCTTCCAGTTGGGAAGAATATTTGATGTTGTGGCATGTCCCGATGAGAGAAGAGTACCTATTGCTCAGTATCTTCTCGATAAAGAAGCCGCAGACTGGTGGCAGTCTGTAGCGCCTGCAGATCGTACATCTACGTGGGCTGAGTTTAAGACTTCCATGGAGGCAGAGTATTGCCCGTTGCCTGTCTGTTAACGCGGTATCGTTGAGTTTTTCTCGGGTACGCCCCAGGATGTATCGATATCCCAGGCGATAGTCGATTATAATCAACAGCTGAGTTACGTTCGTGATCAAGTGAGAAGTGAAGCGTACAAGATCCGATACTTCAATATGCGCATGAAACCCCATATCCGTGAGAGCATGGCTTCACTCATGTGTGCCACTTTGAAAGAGTATCAGGACCGAGCTTTAGCCATCGAGATAGTTGTTTCTGTATCAGAGGCTAGTTCGGGAGGTAAGAGACAGAGGACCTCAAGTAGTTTTTCCAGAGGTCAGAGGAGTGAGTTCCGTGAGCCTGTTACTTCGCATTATTCTTATGGGAAGACTTCCCACTCATTTGATCTGTCTAACCGTATTACCCCGGTGGCAAATAATGTGGGCAGTACAAATATATGTTTCAACTGTAGCCCTGTGGGTCATACTCGAAAGAATTTTCGCATGCCGCAGGTTAAATGTTTCAAGTGTGGTCATTTGGGACACCAAGCGGCATACTGAGAGTCCGTAGTTGAGATGTTCGGGAACTGGGGTCCGCTCCTACTCGTGGAGGGCCCAGTAGTGCCCAGTGATGTTATTGCATGTTGTTTTATAGATTATATCGTGTGTGGATATCTAATGATTGTTGTGTGAAAGTTCTGGTTTCGTTTGTGTTTACCTTGATGTTTTATTTTAAGTTTTGGGACGAAACTTATTTTTAGTGGTGTAGAATGTAAAACCCGGTATTTTTTTTTTGTTATCTTGTTCTGGGTTGTTTTTTTACGCCGGATATTTTTCTGTTGACGTTAAATCGGAATGATTTTTAACGTGATACTCTGTGCTTACTATCGTGTAGTGGTCTTAGTTGAGTGTGACTGTTTTCGCCTGTGTATTTTGATTTAGTATGTGTTGTGGCATTGTACATATGCTTGTGGTATTATATGTTGAGCTGCACAGTTTGTTCATTATTGTTTGGAGCATTTAAATCACCAGGTCGTTGTCGAACATCTAACCGAACTGTTGGAATTGCTGGGTTTTGTTACTGTGCTCAGCAGACCACATACGGCCGTGATAATGGTGCGTTACGGCCATAAGGTGATTGGTATTACGGCCGTAAGGTCTTGTTGGTAACGGCCGTAATGTCTAGTTATGTAACACATCTATGCATTTTGGGCAGAAACCCTGAGGGCTGGTTATGGCCGTAAAGCCCTACATGTTACGGCCGTAAGAGGGGAGAATTACGGCCGTAAAGCCTTGTTTGTTACGGACGTAAGGTGCTGCCGGTATATAACCCAGCAGCAGCATGTTTTGCGGGACAGGACCCCATTTTTCCCCTCTCTCATTTCTCTTGCGACTCTTGGGGCCAGAGGTAATTTTGGAGCTTGATGAGTCGATCCTCATCAATTCGGGAAGCCTAGTGCGTGTCAATCATCATCCTCCCTTTCGTTCGTCCGGATCGTAGGTAAATTCTTTGAATCCTTTAGGATTGACTTTCGGGAATCTTAATCTTGAATCCATTTTTGTCCAATTTGGGTGGTTCAATCAGGGTTGTATGATGTTGTTGAACATACTCTATGGATTGTATATCCATATTTTGGTTTTGTATAATCCGAATCATGATTTTTGTGTTCTTGAGATATATTGATCATTTAAAGTTCGATTAAATATTTCAATGGGATATCGTAGGCTTTCAGGGCGTTTTCCATTATGTTTGATTTTAACGTTAGTAATAATATTGTTGTCATTGTTTTCCACGGAAGCTGTAGGTATTCTAAGTTTCCCGGTCGAGCCGTGTTCGTCGAAGTGTTCGGTATCGGTTTTTGAGGCAAGTATCTTGCTTATACACTTTGTGTGTTGTGAATAGAGATTATGTGTTAGGTTTACGATGATTGATTTGCCTCCGTGAATATATAATTCATACGTAGTGAATATGAACTATTTGTAATAAATACTTCGTGCTGGTTGTGGTGTGATTGATTGTTTATAATTAAGGAACTATGATTGGTTGTGGGGATTGTGCCGGACTGATTTTACGCTTAGAAGAGTATGTTGTTTTATGTTAATTATGGAATAGTCGGTTGTGTATTGTTCGTGATGACGGTTGAAATGTCGACATCGTACTATGTGTGCTGGTTGTGTGAAGTTGTGATAATCAATGTGATTGATTGATTGTAAACGTGTTGGTATAATATGAATATGGATGTTGTGTGTTGTGTTGCTAAGTTCACTCGTGTGGTTTCGATGGGGCCTACGAGGATTCATGGCACAGGTCCATGGGATCAGAATTTAATGTGTGGTGCTGGGGTCCAATCGTGCGGATCTGACGAGGCCTACGATGACACATGACACAGGTCCATGGGGTCAGGACATAGTACGTTCGACCGTGTGGGTTCGACGGGACCTACGGTGACACGTGACACAGGTTCACGGTTTCGGGACTGGTTGTTGTGATTGTTGTGTTGGCTCAATCCGTGTGGGTTGTTCAACCTACAGAGACTCGTGGCAAGTGATCACGGAGTCATGAGCATGATTGATTGTTGTGCTTGTTGTGATTGGTTAAGTCCGTGTGGGTCGTTGAACCTACGGAGTGTTAGGAGTATGCCCTCGAATGCCACTCAGAGGTTGTTGAGTGAGGGCATTGTACTTGTAATTATGTAAACCATTTATATAAGGCAAATGAATGTTTCTTTATTTACTGGTAGTTACTGGCATTCCTAACTCGTAAATAAACATATGGAAACTAGTCCGTGTATTTGAGAGCAAAACGTTCCACTCCTTATTGGATAAGGGGGTCGGCACTGGAAAGGTTATAGCTCAAATACTTAATCGTTCGCAAGTCGATGAAACTTGACTGGGCGTTAAGTTTATGTAAAGACTTGTATGACGTGTTCTTTGACTTGGAGAGTGCTTGTCGAACACTAATGGTTAGTGGGAGCACACGTTATAGGTATGCTAATTGGATTATTTCTTGGAGAAATTAATTATATTATTATGTGTTTGATATGATTAATTAATTGGATTAATTAATTGATATAAATACATTGGAACGGAATCGAAG